>OW679195.1:163921025-164239835 GCA_940337035.1 Agriotes lineatus
TAACATGCGACGCAGTGTCAGACCGGCCAAGGCCAGCACCGCAAGTGCTTGCCAAAACGGAGGATTGTGCAGGGAGAGTGACACTACCGACTTGGTGTGCGAATGCCTTCCAGATTTCCACAGGCAATTCTGCGATGTCCACATTGCACACAGTAGGAATCCCAGCGGCTGTAACACTGTGACAATTGTTATACCCATAGTCGTCATACTTTTGATCCTGGGTGCCGCCACAGGTGTTGGGTTCTTTTTGAGAAAGAGACCATTGTGAGTAGTTGGTTTTTAGTTAGTTATGCTGTTTCAATGCTTACGTTTCGGTGGCATAGGAGCGGGTCTTAGCAGCCTAGCCAACAGACGGAGTGTGTCGTTCGGGCAAGGCAGCAATGTCGAATTTGAAAACACCTTCAGTGGAAACGATGCTGGCAGTGGTATGGAACCTATGGATGTAGCGTACAGTCTGGACCCAATAAAAAATAAGAGTAGAGACTTCCATAATCCCATGTATGATGCAGTTCAAAACAATCCTGAAGCTGTTAGAAATGGTAGTTCTTGCAAAAGATGAAGGTTATAACCTCACTTTGTAACAAATGTCAAATGAGAGCTTAATATCACAGAATAAACGTGAGACGATAATAGCAGCAAATCTTCCCATTTTTAGAACCAGTAATATGGAAGGAGAGAAAAATTAATCCTTTTATTAGGGCCTACATACATTTTTCACATTACACAGGAATGTTTGTACTACGTACACACAAATCTTAAATCTGCAAATAACTTAAATTCGTACCTTTGTACAAAAATATTGTTATAACATTTTTTAATCCTACCTGCATTTTATTACCTTTAGGAACATTACTCGTTTTAACATTGGAATGATTGCTGCTATTAGCGTCTCGTGAATAAACACCTCAGAAGCTACACTCGTGGCAGCGCCCACCGACCACCCTTTAATACACTCATGTTCAAATAAATCTCTATATTATTTACTGTAATACATACACATTTGATCCCAAAATTTCTGTACAAAGTTGTAGTACTTCTTGAAGAAATTCTAACTATTGAATACTATTAGCTGTAATAAGTACATATGCAAATTTTGAATGTTGCCCTTCCATAGTTTGGTGTTTTGGAGTGGAATTTAAATGACATATTTATTTACATTTCTCTTAGCACTAAACTCACATTTAAAATTTCAAAAGCAGAATGTAAAACACTTTGAATAACGAAACAATTAAAACAGTTCTGCTCTTGAACTTCAACCATTTTACAATTATAGCTGTTAACACTTTGACATTCTAATCTGATATCAGCTTGGACGGTATTGAACAATATTAACAATTCGACAATATCGATTTCAATTTCTTTAGATACTGACGGCTAACCGTTAGTTACATTTCATTAAATATTGTTCCAGCCTGATACTAAAATCTCTAAAGGAATAAAACTAATTTACAACAAATTAATAAAACCTGCAACACTGACAAATATGGAATGTTTTAAGGAGCAGTCTCCTATGTAGGTTCATTAAAATCACGTATATGCCTTTGCAATAGCTAAATAATAAAATCATTTACACTATCTTACCCTATATTTACAATAGATCATCTTACAAAGTGAAAAATTTAATAGTTATAAAGTAATTGCGCCTCTCGAAGTACAAGCAATTATTTCATTCCAGGAAAAATCTGCATAATTTTTGTTATTCCTATGATGTTAACAATGGCACTTGCTTTAAGAACATTTAACATTACCAAATTTGGTCGCAACAATATCGCATGGTTATGCTGATTTCAGCTGTATGAAATTATGCATTTACCAACACCACAGTACAAAAATATTCTTTGTTACCTACATTAATGATATAAATAGAAACGATACTTCCAAAGTTTATTAAAAGAAAACAAGGAAGTGTGGAGGAGGTGGGAGAAGAAGTAAAGAGTGGTGGTAATAATGTAACACAAGACAAAAAGAAGGAAATAAGAGAATCTGATGATACAACAAGAACAGAACTGGATGAAGAGATACAAAAAAATATAATTAAGAGAAAGAAAGGGATAGTCAAGAGGAAGAGGTACACAAGATCAAATACTTATCTTAAAACAAACATTAAAGATAGCATGCATGCTTTTTAGATTTAGCAAAGCATTCTAACTGCAGCAGATAAAGGAATACACCACAAACCTTATAGAATGCATTAACAACCAGAAAACTACATTAGACTTAGAAATGAAAGATCGAATGCTTTTAGTACCAAAAATGGATGCATCTTGAGCCTTCTGTTATTCAATGTGATGCTGGATAAACTGTAAAAATGCAAAGATGAACTGAAACCATACAACTAAGTTATTGAAAAATGGAAAGGAAAAAGTCGCTCGATTAGAGCGCCGAGGAGTTACAAGAAAAGAACAACTTATTAAATGAACAACTAAAGAAAATAAACATAAGTAAATAAGTACAGATAAGACTAAGTGCATGGTAATTAGAGAACAGAATATACAACAAAATAAAACAATCAAACGTAAAGAATTCAGTGCAAAACTATACAAGATAAATCAGAAATGAGACATATAGAGAGCAGCTGTAAGTCGAATATGTGGAATTAACTAAACAAAGGAAGCAATTGAGATGGCTCGGCCATATATCTAGAATGGACAAGGAGAGAACAACCAAGAAACTTTATGGGGCAAGAGAGGGGAAAAAAGTAGTCAAGGAGAAACGAATTAAGTGAGAGGAGTTGAGAAAATTAGTAGAAGACAGAAGCTGGTGAGAAGTATAGAGGTAAAGTGTACTCTCAGCTCATTTTGAAACTTACCTTACACTAAAAGATAGATGGGATTAACAAGAAGAAGAAAACAATGATGACACACGGAAGAAAAAGAAGAAGAGGACAGTCAAGACAGGATGGAGTGAAGAAGGCAGAGGAGGAGAGAGGTATTAAGTGGGAGACAGGGAGAAAATTAGCAGAAGTCAGAAGAATCTGGCGAGAAATATAGAGATAAAGTGTATCCTAAACTCAATTCCAAACTAACACACATCGAAATGTAGAAGGAACTAACCAGAAGAAGAGGAAAAAGTTATGAGGGGGGCGGGGGAAGAGGACAGCCAAGAAAGACAAAGGATGGGATGAAGAAGGTAGTAGAGGAGAGAGAAATTAAGCAGACCAGAAGTACAGAGGAAAAGTGTACTCTAAACTCAATTTTAAACTAACCCTTCACTAAAAGATAGAAGGGAAGAACAAGAAGAGAAGGAAAAAAATGAGACAGGGGGAAAAAAGAAGAAAAAATGAGGTGGAGAAGGGAGTGGATGAGAGAGGAATTTAAAAATGGGAGACGGTGAGAAAATTTGCAAAAGACAGCAGAAGTTGACCAGACCAAAAGTATGGAGGTAAAGTGTACCCTAAATTCAATTCCAAACTATCCGGACTCTGTAGCTCAGTGGTTAAGCATCCTGGCTATTGATCTAATGGTTGTGAGTTCGATTCTCGGTCTCGGTGAGGTTTTCAAAAATTTAAAAATGGATGAAAATCTCTGCAGAATGCCATCATTCGGAAGTGATGTAAAGCCGTGGGTCTCGTGTTACTACGATGTGTAGCATGTAAAAGATCCTTTGCTAGGATTGGAACTCCTTAGTCTCGGCAAAGTTCTAAGACTTTGACAATATGACCATAGCAGTTAGTGATCGGCCGATACGGATTTTTTTTGCCGATACCGATAATCGGCCGATACCGATATTTTAGTTGCCGATACCGATATAATATCGGTATCGGCACTACATTTTTAAAAGGTCTGTAATTATTTAATATACGTTGATATAAGTAAAAATTGTCAACTCCGCATCGATGCGGGCGTGACATGAACCAATTTTGGTAATTCCCCGACAGTGTCGTGGTGATTACCCGTTTTACAGAAAGTGTATTGTTTCATTGTTTGCGCCAGTGCACAGTGCTGCTGCAGTTGCTGCTCAGATAACGATTGTGTCGTGCGGTATTATAATCTTTTGGGATTCAAATAAAAATACGATGGGAGAAAATAGCGAAAATAAGTTTTTACATACAAATAATTAATAAAATGGTTGATCTTAAATTTGCCGATATATATCGGCAAAATTTCGCCGATACCGATTATCGGCAAAATTTGCCGATATTGCCGATACACCGATATTTATATCGGTATCGGCCGATCACTAATAGCAGTAAGGTACCTGGCACTCTGCATGCCTAGCCTTTGCCCATTGCAAACAAATAACTCTATACTAAAATGTGGAAAAGATTAACAAAAAGAAGAGGAAAAAGATGAGGGACGGAGGAAAAGAAAAGTGAGAAAATAACAAGAGGACAGAAGAAGGTGGCGAGAACTATAATGGTAAAGTGTACCCTAAACTCAATTCCAAAGTAAATCTGCACCAAAAGGTAGAAGGGATTAAGAAGAAGTGGAAAAAGATGAGAGAAGGAAAATAAAAATGGAACAGCCAAGAAAGACAAAAAAGCGTGGTGTAGAGAAGGCAGTGGAGAAGAGACAAATTAAATGGGAAACGGTGAAAAAATTAGCAGCAAACAGAAGAAAGTACCAAGAAGTATAAAGATAAAGTGTACCCTAAACTCAATTCCTTACTAATCCTACACCAATAGGTAGAAAGAATTGCAAAGGAGAAGAGGAAAAAGATGAGAGAGGGTGAGAAAAAATGACAGCCAAGAAAGACAAGAAAGGATGGGTTGAGAAGGCAGTGGAGAAGAGAGTAATTAAATGGAAGGAGGGGAGAATCAAGTGTAAAATAAATTCCAAACTAACCCTACACGGAAAGGTAGAAGGGGGCTGAATTAAGAAGAGGAAGCAGGTAAGTAAATGCAGCAAATAAATCAATCCTTATATAAAAAAAGATAAAAAAACTGTAATGGTAGGTATGATGAGTGTGAAGAGGCAGCAAAAAGAAAGAACAGCACAAGATTCCAGTGGTTAAATACAAAAAATAAGATGATAAAAGTATAAAATAGCAAAAAACAATGCCAATAATATTTACAAACAGAAAAAGAAAGAACAGACAAAGAAAAAGATACCACTAATTGAAAATGACAATAGGAGAAAGTACAAGACAAAGTGAAAGGCTATAGAAATAATAACAAAGGAAATGTAGCATATGAAGATATCAAAAAAATATGGCGATACTAAATGAACCCCAAGCAACTAACGTTCATAACAGAAAAATTATGTTGGAAGGAGTAAAAGAACTGAAAGTCCCACAAAAACAAATTAATCTGATCTGCACAGAAATGCTTGTTCAAATAAGGGTTTGTTCTAGTTCTACAGAATATTATAAAAAGGAAATGATAAAATATTCAATAATCAGAGTTAATATTTCTGTTTAATTAAACATAACCATTCACAAGAAACCCATAAACAGATTAAAAACTAATAATAAAAGTACCATATGAGCAAAAAGAAAGTCCATCAAGAGTGCTTTTGGGATTTTTAAGTCGTGTGTGTTATCCATTCACAAAACTCATGAACTGTCAATGTCAATTTTTTAAAATATTTGCTGAGTGTACCTGGAAATTACAGTTTTTTTTGGGAATGTACTTCGGATCTAGTGATTTCTAGTAATACTTAAAGTTAAGGTTATGTTACATGTGTCAAAAGTCAAAACTATTTTCTTCTAGTTTTTCTTTGTAATAATCAACTATATCCTTTTTTCCCTTTCCAATAATAAAACCCTCTTTCGTTTCTGTTCCATTGCAGTTGAAGTGTATGCACAAAAATTAAAGAAATTGGGAGATTATTTATTTTACAAGAAAGTGTGACGTAAGTCAAGTTTTTTAATTTCAAACATTTCAGTGCTTCCAAAATCAGCAAGCAGAAGTTCCAAAACAGAATTTAAACAAGGTACCAACTTGACAGCGTTTTGACAGTTCACAAGTTTTGTGAATAGATAGTATTATTACACCTGAAAATATTAACACAGAATACCTAACAGAACACAGTACATAACGGACTCAGAAGCGACAGTCTCTGTTTGGCAGGTTTCTAAACATTAGTGTGCATGCTCAGTAGCCATGTTGCCAGCTAGTAGATTTATGTTTCCATGCATTGGTTTTAAGGCAATTTGAGCGATCTACGACTGTGTTTTATTAGAAATTAGAAAAATGAGATTTATTTGAACATGATTGTATTAAAAGATGGTCGGTGGGCGCTGCCACAAGTGTCACTTCTGAGGTGTTTATTCACGAGACGCTAATAGCAGCAATCATTCCAATGTTAAAACGAGTAATGTTCCTAGAGGTAGTAAAATGCAGGCGGGATTAAAAAATGTTATAATAATATTTTTGTGAAAAAGTACGAATTTAGGTTATTTGCAGATTTAAGATTTGTGTGTACTTAGTACAAACATTCCTGTGTAATGTAAAAAATGTGTGTAGGCTCTAACAAAAGGTTTAATTTTTCTCTTCTTCCATATTACTGGCTCTAGAAATGGGAAGATTTGCTGCTATTGTCGTCTCGCGTTTATTCTGTGATATTAAGCTCTCATTTGACATTTGTTACAAAGTGAGGTTATAACCGTCTTCTTCTTTTGCAAGCTTTGGAAATATTTCCGTCTTGATCACGGCTATGATCACATTGCGATGTCAGCCACTGCCTATAAAATGTCAGTGAAAAGGATCAGATATAATTTTCTGGTGTTATAATATATATGACAGCGTACATACATCAAACAAGCAGAGACACTCATGCCAAATGTTGAAACCTGTCTAGAGTGCCTGGGACGGTAACTCGGGGGGGTATTTCTAAGCTTGACTATCAGATGACAGCACAAAATTCTACCAATCAGAGCCAGTTACTAGCTCTGCTACCAATCATATGTGACTAGAGATCCTGTATATAGTTTACTAAGAGTTGGGCAAACAGCCTCATTTGACTTACAATTTTGATCCAAATTAGATATTTGACATATGTCGAACAAAGAGGTTATAGGAACCAATCTTGCTAACTTGCTTTTGATGAGAGGGTTTTCAGAGTATTGATCATTCTTAGAATCTCTAGAACCGACTATTAGGAATATACGCCCAATTTAGTTAAAATTTAGAGTTGCATATGCGATACTTTCGGTCGTAATATGTTACAAAATATGTAAAAAAGGCACTTTTATCACACATGCCTTGTAAAAAGTGATCCAAACCAATCAAAATGTATCCCGCTGTTTGCCCAACTCTTAGTAACCTATATACAGGGACTCTATATGTGACAAAGTAGTGGCACCATCTGTTAGTACTATCGGAAAGTACCCCCCAGGATCTGTTCAAGGTCATCCAAATTGGAATTTTTACATCAAAGGAACCAACAGTGAGTGTCTCTACTTATTTGACTTATGTACGCTGCATATGAATTCAAAATTCCAAACACATCTTTGATGAACTTTGTGTTTGCTCATACTATATATTTCTCTGAGCTACCATTTCCAACAGCTTCAGGATTGTTTCGACTGAAGGTGTTGTTTCCAAATTCGACATTGCTGCCTTGTCGGAACGACACACTCCGTCTGTTGGTTAGGCTGCTAAGACCCGTTCCTATGCCACTGAAACGTAAGCATTGAAACAGCATAACTAACTAAAAACTATGGGTATAATAATTGCCACAGTGTTAAGAAAAGGTGGACATCGTAGAATTGCAGGTGGAAATCTGGAGGACATTCGCACACCAAGTCGGTAGTGTCACCCTCCTTGCACAATCCCTCGTTTTTGCAAGCACAAACTCGCGGTGCTAGCCTAGGCTGTTCTGAGGCTGCGTCGCATGTTATTTCAGCCTTACTTACTGGTACCTGGAGGGTACAGATGCACGTCCTCAGACACAGCAGCGCCCTCATCGCACGCGCGTGTGAACAGAATATCTCAAAAACGACAAGAGGTATGGCGTTGAAATTTCATATATAAGTTTTGTAGACTATCTAGATGCGACAGCAAGCTATTGAAGAAAATCGCATAACCGGAAGTAGGTGATTACTCTTGTGATTTTTCAGTTTTTTTAAATTTTTTCAAAAACGGCTAACGATTTTTTTCAAACTTCATATTTTTATTACATTTTTAATGTGTATTGATGTGAGATAGGTGACTTTCCAGTTGAATACTTTTAAAATGGGTTTCTTTTGTTTTTTTTCTATTTTTTTTTATTAACTCTTATTTTAAATAGAACACCCGGTATATTATTACGCTTAAAATTTTAGAGAAAATTTGTCTCTTCAACTAATGCTCTATTTTGTACCGTTTTTGTAGAATTAGCAATTTTTTAATATTTCTGGCAAATGGTTAAAAATTTAAAATCAAATTTTTGCCTAATTATAAGATCACTGTAAAAGGAAGTTGTGTGCGTGTATCACACCAGATTTTTTCTCACCCTCTCTCATCTTTTTCCTCTTCTTCTTTGCAACTCCTTCTACCTTTCGGTGTAGGATTAGTTTGGAATTGAGTTTAAGGTACACTTTACCTCTATACTTCTTCCCATGTTTTTCTGCCTTTTGTTAATTTTTTCACTGTCTCTCACTTAAGTCCTCTTTCCTCCTCTGTCTTCTTCACTCCATCCTTTCTTGACTGTCCGCTTCTTCTATTTCTTTCGTGTGTCATCATTGTTTTCTTCTTCTTGTTAATCCCTTCTATCTTTTAGTGTAAGGTTAGTTCAAAATGAACTGAGAGTACACTTAACCTCTATACTTCTCACCAGCTTCTGTCTTCTACTAATTTTCTCAACCCCTCTCAGTTAGTTCCTTTCTCCTTGACTACTTTTTCCCCCTCTCTTGCCCCATAAAGTTTCCTGGTTGTTCTCTCCTTGTCCATCCTAGTTATATGGCCGAGCCATCTCAATTGCTTCCTTTGTTTAGTTAATTCCACATATTCGACTTGCAGCTGCTCTCTATATGTCTCATTTCTGATTTATCTTGTATAGTTTTGCACTGGATTCTTTACCTTTGATTGTTATATTTTGTTGTATATTCTGTTCTCTTATTACCATGCACTTAGTCTTATCTGTACTTATTTACTTATGTTTATTTTCTTCAGTTGTTCATTTAATAAGTTGTTCTTTTCTTGTAACTCCTCGGCGCTCTAATCGAGCGACTTATCCTTTCCGTTTTCCAATAGCTTACTTGTATGGTTTCAGTTCATCTTTGCATTTTTACAGTTTATCCAGCATCACATTGAATGACAGAAGGCTCAAGATGCATCCATTTTTGGTACTAAAAGTATTCGCTCTTTCATTTCTGAGTCTAATGTAGTTTTCTGGTTGTTAATGCATTCTATAAGGTTTGTGGTGTATTCCCTTATCTGCCGCAGTTGTTAGAATGCTTTGCTGAATCTAAAAAGCATACATGCTATCTTTAATGTTTGTCTTAAGATAAATATTTGATCTTGTGTACCTCTTCCTCTTGACTATCCCTTTCTTATAAATTGGTGATGTCCTAGAGTTTGTCTTAATTATATTTTTTGTATCTCTTCATCCAGTTCTGTTCTTGTTGTATCATCAGATTCTTTTATTTCTTTCGTTTTGTCTTGTGTTACATTAGTAGCACCACTATTTACTTCTTCTCCCACTTCTTCCACTTCCTCGTTTTCTTTTAATAAACTTTGAAAGTATGGTTTCTATTTAATATCTTCCCCTTTAGTTAACATTTTTTTTAGTTTATTTTGCCTTGATGTTCTAAAATTTTGTAACATAATGTTGCTGTACTAGCTTCTTGTCGTCTTTTTCTCGAATTTGGCCCATGTTCTTTCTTTGCTTACTTTTTTCTAATAGTTTCCCAAAATTTCTGTGGTCACATATTTTTTCCAGGCTTTTATCTTATCTCCATTTCTATTGTCCAGCAATTTGTTCTTTTCTTTGATTTATTACCCATTTTAGTCGTGTCCGGCTCTGTTTATTGTTTTGATATTTTTTTCCTACGTTTTTATCTGTTAATTTCTTTTATAATTTTTTGCTTCTTTTCCTCTCTCTCTTATAACTTTGAATTCCATTCGTAATTAATAGTAGTCACTCCCTATTTTCAATTTTTGCTCCCCTTTTAACTTTTACTTCTAAATTTACTAAAAAGTAATCTACAATAGATTTTTTATGCCTTCTTAGTTCCTCTCTTGCAAATTTGTGTATTTCCTTATGTGGCAACTTAGTGTTTGCTATTACCAGATTGATTATTTTGAAATTTTCATTTCTGTCTACTTTTCCCTCAGTTCCTAGTTATTTATCCATTCCTTGCTTCTCCCTACCCACTCCTCCGTTCATATCTCTCATCACTTCTTGTTGTAGTATCTCATAAAATTTAGCTTTTCCTTCTGCTTTAACATCTTTGATAGGAACGTATCTTACCGCCATGCGATATTTCTCAACTTTGATTTTTATTTGTGTCGACATTATCTTTTAATTTACGTATGATATTTCTATTCTCTTTTATTTTGTTTTTCTTGAGTTATGGCTATCGTGATTCCAGCTTTTGTTCTGCAATTTTTTTCTACCTCTGTTCAACACATAACTGTATGAGATGTTATATCTCCGTTCGTTTCCTCTTAGTCTCCATCACTTTTAATACATCGCCATTCATTTAATCCATTTTTGTGTACTAGTTTTATCTCTTTTCCTTTTCCTTATACTTCCTTATACTCCTAACATTGCAGGTTTTTTCTTCATAAACAGAGCTATTCTATTTATTTTCTGTTATTGTAAATTTCATTCCTGACTGGTTTTCTACTTCTATTCTAAGTGTTTATGTATTTTTCTAGTACCGACTCTTATTAACACATTAAATTTGCATGGCTTTACAAAAACGGTTTAATATCAATGTAATTTTGAACTTGCAGCATTATACGAAGTTCCCATGGATATGAACAAGTCAAAAACTGAAATCTTCACTGAACCTTTAAGTGCAATAATTGTGCCATCTAACGTCACACACAAAACGTCGCCCCAAGTGGACGTGCGACACCGTGAGCTTAGATCCTGTCTCCGACACGGGTAAGGACACCCAAAAACTAATGGAAGAAGACTGCTGATATAAAAAGAAACATTCACTTCTAAGATTATACTGGTTAGTGTTAGCTTATATCAAAAGTTAGCGATACAATCTTTTACATTCGCTGGACTAGCAAATTTTAAAGTTATACAATGCAGTATCCTGCAGTATAAGTCACACCTATCGTGTATAATTTTAATTGTTGCCTGTTAAATGGAAGTATTTAAAATAATTTTTTGCGTTCTTGTAAAAATGAATCTCAATACTATGTTATGTGTTTTTAAACGTTGATTAACTGATTTTTATGGTCGTAAATTTTATAGAACAGACACTTTCAGGGAATACTGGTAGTTATTTTGTAAAATAGTTTTAGACATTAATGTAACAAAGAATATTTTTGTAGTGCGGTGTTGGTAAATGCATAATTTCATACAGCTGAAATCAGCATAACCATGCGATATTGTTGCGACCAAATTTGATAATGTTAAATGTTCTTAAAGCAAGTGCCATTGTTAACATCATAGGAATAACAAAAATTATGCAGATTTTTCCTCGAATGAAATAATTGCTTGTACTTCGAGAGGCGCAATTACTTTATAACTATTAAATTTTTCACTTTGTAAGATGATCTATTGTACATATAGGGTAAGATAGTGTAAATGATTTTATTATTTAGCTATTGCAAAGGCATATACGTGATTTTAATGAACCTACATAGGAGACTGCTCCTTAAAACATTCCATATTTGTCAGTGTTGCAGGTTTTATTAATTTGTTGTAAATTAGTTTTATTCCTTTAGAGAATTTAGTATCAGGCTGGAACAATATTTCATGAAATGTAACTAACGGTTAGCCGTCAGTATCTAAAGAAATTGAAATCGATATTGTCAAATTGTTAATATCGTTCAATACCGTCCAAGCTGATATCAGATTAGAATGTCAAAGTGTTAACAGCTATAATTGTAAAATGGTTGAAGTTCAAGAGCAGAACTGTTTTAATTGTTTCGTTATTCAAAGTGTTTTACATTCTGCTTTTGAAATTTTAAATGCGAGTTTAGTGCTAAGAGAAATGTAAATAGATATGTCATTTAAATTCCACTGCAAAACACCAAACTATGGAAGGGCAACATTGAAAATTTGCATATGTACTTATTACACCTAATAGTATTCAATAGTTAGAATTTTTTCAAGAAGTAATACAACTTTGTACAGAAACAATTTGGGGATCAAATGTGTATGTATTACAGTAAATAATATAGCGATTTGTTAAATATATCTTGTTTTAATCCATTTATTTATCCTACACAAATAATTACAGCGCCTTCATAAATGGTCGAACGTTTTTGAATGGTCTTTATTTTGGCGCCATTTATTTATGTTGGTGGCACTGTAAGTCTATGTAAAATTTGAGGTTATCAAGTTAAGCTTTCCGTCAGTTTTGACACAGACTGACGCAAAACCTAACCTGATAACCTCAAATTTGACATAGACTTACAGTGCCACCAACATAAATAAATGGCGCCAAAATAAAGACCATTCAAAAATGTTCGATCATTTATGAAGGCACTGTAGTAACGATGTTCATGTGGCTTTGAATATGTCTCGACTAGATATAACCTGCATTTTTGTAAAATTTTAAGTACAAAAGTAAAATTCGAGTAACTAGTAGAAACAGATCAGTATTATATGGAAGTAAAGTGGGGGATTTAAAAACAGTACAACACGAACTGACTGGAATACCAAAGCAAGAAAAGAAGGAACGGAAGAAGAGTATAGTACAAGCAAAAGGCCTTGATTGTAAATATTAACCCTTTTCTCCATTCTTCTGGCGTTCTCTCTTCTTTCCATATTGTGCATATTAGTTCGTGAATTTTTCTATGTAGTGTATCGCCTCCATATTTTAGATGTTCTATTATAATATCGTCACATCCTGGTGCTTTATTATTTTTAATCTTCATTATCACTTCTTTTGTTTCTTCTAGATCTGGTTCATGATTTGTTGTTTGACTTATGTTCTACTGGAGCTATGATATTTATGTGATTGTCACCACTAAACAGTTGTTTGTAGTAGTTTTTACTTCCTTTTACTACTATAAAGGAAGTATTGGATTCACCCCAAAAATTCGAAATTGAGTTTTCAACAGATCTTCACGTTTTAGAGTCCCCTGATCCCAAAAAACATATTTTTTTTCATTGGTCTGTCTGTCTGTCTGTGTGTCTGTCTGTCTGTCTGTGTGTGTCTGTGAACAGAATATCTCAAAAACGAAAAGAGGTATGGCATTGAAACTTCATATATAAGTTTTGTGTACTATGTAGATGAGACAGCAAGCTTTTGAAGAAAATCGCATAACCTGAAGTAGGTGTTTACTCTTGTGATTTTTCAGTTTTTTTCGATTTTTTCAAAAACGGCTCTAACGATTTTTTTTAAATTTTACATTTTTCTTACATTTTTAATGTGTATTGATGTGAGATAGGTGATTTTCCAGTTGAATACTTCTAAAGTGGGTTTCTTTTGTTTTTTTTTTCTATTTTTTTTATTAACTCCTATTTTAAATAAAACACCCGGTATATTATTACATTTTTGAATTCACCTTAAAATTCTAGAGAAAATTTGTCTCTTCAACTAACACTCGATTTTGTACCGTTTTTGTAGAATTTGTAATTTTTGAAAATTTTTAACAAATGGTTAAAAATGAAAAATTAAATTTTTGACTAATTATAAGATCACTGTAAAAGGAAGTTGTGTGAGTGTATCACACCAGATTTTTTCATATATTTTGAATTTCTTTAGCTTCATATCTTGTTTTTCCTAATGGGTCTTTCAATCCTCTTGTTCTTATGTCAAACTTTTTCTTTTCTCATTTTATTTATTCATAAAATTGTCTTGTTTTTATTTTTGTATTCTGTTTGGATGTTTTCAAATTTATTTTCATACCATTTTCTTTTCTTTTGCGTGCAGATGTTTCTTGCTGTGGTGTTTGCCTCTTTATATGCGACTTTGTCCACTTCTTTCTTTGATTGTAACTATTTCCACCGTGTTTTGTTCTTTATCTCAGGGGCTACCTTGCATATTTTATCATACCTTAGATGTTTGCCAAAGGATGCTTTTTTAAACAGTTTAACCAACATTAGTAAGGAATATGATTATATGATGCAAAAGTATTAAGATATCAAGGGAGCATTTGTTTTAGTGCTGGTTTAGATTATTGTAATTTGTTGATCAACTCATATCATCATCATTATGTGGAGGCAGTGTAAAATTATCTCTGATCTTCTGAACGAGTACCTACCTGTACATTATCATTGAAACGAACTATGATAAGATTTTGGAAAGGAAAAACAATAATCCAGCTTAATAATGTATAATAATTTATTACATTTGCTGCACAAGGGAATTTATTTGCACGCAAAAGAAAAGGAAAATCATATATACTTCACAGCAGGGTGGTCCAGGAATTGTCTAGTCGTGTAGCAAACGTTTGCCAAGCTAGTTCCTGAGCAGGAATGGGGGGGGGGGGGGGGGGTTGTCCGGAAGCGCCACTGGTTCGAGACTGTCCAAACCAGAAAACCTACAGGTGGCCGTGTAAGTTCCTAAACCACTCAGCTGTTACATAAAAATAATAAAGGACAGAAAACACCATAACTTGAAATTACCTAATTGTTTATTTAGACATACAAATCTGCACCATGCTTGAAAAAAAGGCGACATAAATCTGCGATAAATAGTTCGTTCGTAAATGGGATAGTACTTAGATGTTATCTTAGTTTATGTATAAAATGTACAAAATTTTATGTCAATAAATTTGAAATCCAAACAGAACTCTCTGATCTTAGCTTGCAATTCCGTTCGAGTACATGTATCTCAACTGTAGTGACGTTAGTGACTAAACATTAAACAGCGATAGCGGAATACGGGAGATCTTAATAAATCGTTTCAACGCTCAAATCATTTACCTACTCACGATTCATTCGAAGTGGTACCATATCGCGGTGTTATTACACTAAAAATTGTGTATATTTAGCACAGTGTGTTAAATGCAAAAATGCAAGCTTCCGAAAACCCTCGCAGAAGAGATCTGTTAAATTTCAGAACGTTGAGTTACTTGAACGCAACTAAACTGCAAAGGCACTATTGCCAATCAAAGAAAATATTAAATGTACAAAATGAAATTAACCTATTCCGCATACACATTTGCACGAGGTGAACGTCGCCGATAGCTACACAGAGTTTTCTAAATTTTTCGGTACCATCTGTTATGGAGATCACCATCAAACAAGGTAAGCGCAGTGCACAAGCTTTCACAAAACTAGTCCGAACGATATTTCTAGTTTACGCGATGGGGTGAATAAACGCTAGGAGGTAAATATCTGGGGTTCTTCAGTGGCGCAGCGGCGTCGACAGAACAGTCATGCAGGGGTTTGCTCCATGGAGATGTCCTCTAGTTGGAAATAACTTCAAGTGCAACAGGTTCTTGCACCGGGGGAAAAACCTCGTGGTTGTCACACTGGGGAGAAGCCGTGCGTTCAAAGGCTACCACATGGATTGAGGGTACACAGACCGCGTGGGGGTCCTCCAGGTGCGTGGCAAGCGATAATTGAACTCCAAAAGGTCGTAAGCGAAACAGGAGTACTAACGTACCAATTAGGGGGCTACGACAGAAGCCAGAGCTTGGGGGGGGGGGGCTACGAAAGAAGCCTGAAAATTACACGATATCTGAATTTGACGTCCAACGGAAGCACAAAATAACATACCAGAGCTGTTGGATGGCCTGTGAGTGGATTGCAGAAATACATACCTAATCATCCCAGTATAACTGGCTTTATTTCAGCAATATAACACCCTATTTCCTAGGGCTGAACACAAAATCTACCGATAATTTTTGGAAATTACTTGATCCACATAAGTGAAGTATCCAAAATCACATGCAGCCCCAAAAGGAAATAAAAATCTCACGAAATCAGTCTCACAAAATGGCCGCAGGAAATCGTACTAACAATGTATTTTGAAAATTGTACTATAATCCCCTAGAATTTTCAAGGTTTTCCAAAATCATCCAAAAATGCAAAGTGAGTATGCAACCAAATCTACACCTAGTAACTACAGGTCAATCTAAATCTCGGACTTACATCTGAATGTATTTAAGCGAAAATCATACATAACAATTCTTAACTGCATCGAAATGTAAAATTACACGTAACAAATTTACTACCTACCTATTTATTACTATTTTATTGTTGAAATGTTATGTGGCACATATGAAAATCAACATGAAGTAAAATTAGCAAGCCATCCATTTGACAAGATATTTACATTTTTCACATGTTAATTTCTATAAGACCAATATTGCTCAATTGCTCTAGTAAATTTATTTGGCATCAGTTTGTGACGTCTTTATCCTTCCACACCAGTAAGCAAGCAAGCATGTAAAATAAAGTGGCATATTCATATCATGTATACAATTCTAATCCAAATTGCAATAAACATTAATATTGAATACTTTTCTTATGCATTATTTCTCCATTTCGTTTCTGTAGTCAATTGTCAAATCATTTAAATTTTTCATCCTTAATTTAAACAGAGATCCGGCAACGATGTACCTATTCAGAAAATATAACCTTAAACTGAAAACAACCTAACCTAACATAAAAAGTGTCAATTACTGTCAATTTCCATTAGGGAGTTTAGTTGCCACTGAGGTACTGCCAACAAAATTACTAGATGGTCATAGCCTCCCCTGGTGGTGTTCGAAACTCGACAGGATGAAATCAACATTGGGCAAACTCTTTAACAAAGCAAAAAGAACTAGAATTACTAGTGACTGGGAGGCCTATAAAGACCAAAAACGATTATACAAAAAAGAAATCCGCCAGAGACAGAGGGACTCTTGGAAAACGTTTTGTAGTTCCATAGAGTCCACTGCCTCCGCGGCTCGGTTGAAGAAGATCCTTTCTAAGGATCCAAACCAACAGCCAGGCTGTCTCAGGCGAGGGGATGGTTCTTTTACAACCAAACCCGGAGAGACAGCGGAAGTGCTAATTCAAACACATTTTCCAGGCTGTATTGTCACCCCTGACAATGTATGGCCTAAACCCAATATCCCACCTCCCTCAGAGGAGGATTGGAATGTGGCAAACCAGGTCGTACGGGGTGACAAGGTAACCTGGGCTATAAACTCCTTTCTCCCCTTCAAGTCGCCAGGAGTGGACGGTATCTTTCCAGCCCTGCTACAATGGGGACTGGACCTGATGCTTGTTCACCTGGTGCGCATCTACCGGGCATGTATCGCCTTTCGATATATACCGGAGAGCTGGAGAGAAGTGAAGGTAGTTTTTATACCTAAACCAGGGCGTACGGATTATACCCAGGCCAAATCATATCGTCCCATTAGTCTTACATCCTTCTTACTAAAGACGCTTGAGAGACTTTGTGACAGAGAAATACGGGAAAGGGTGCTGGCTTTACACCCATTGCACCCGAACCAACACGCCTATATCTCAGGGAGATCTACTGAATCGGCGCTACATGCTGTAGTGAACCGTATTGAGAGATCGCTAGACAATAAAATGTCCACTCTGGGAGTTTTCATTGATATTGAAGGAGCCTTTGACAAGGCTTCCTTTGAGAGCATTAACTCTGCCTTACGCAGACATGGTGTGGCACCCACTCTCTGTGAGTGGATAAAACACATGCTTACGATGAGAGCAGTACAATTTAATGTAGGAGACAACTCCATTAGAGGTGTTGTGACGAAGGGCTGTCCGCAAGGGGGGGTTCTGTCCCCACTACTGTGGAATACAGTGGTAGACAGCCTTCTAAGCACACTCAATAATGCTGGATTCTATACTACTGGATATGCGGATGACATCGTCATCCTCATTACTGGCAAGTTTGAGAGCACGCTCTGTAACTTGATGCAGACAGCTCTTCGAATAACGGAAACATGGTGTAATGAACAGGCCCTCTCTCTCAACCCTTCAAAGACAGAAATGGTACTTTTCACAAAAAAAAGGAAGCTAGGACCTTTACGTAGACCTCTGCTATTCAATACTTCTCTCAGATTTTCAGACAATGTCAAATACTTGGGAGTTATTTTTGACAGACAGTTGAATTGGGAGAAACATTTAAAAGTTAAAACTGAAAAAGCATGCATGGCATTCTGGCAGTGTCGCCGCGCTTTGGGTAAATCCTGGGGACTCTCCCCGCGAATTACCTTGTGGCTGTATACTGCCGTGATAAGGCCCATGCTATGTTATGGAGCACTTGTCTGGTGGCCCAGGGTCAGACAGGCTACGGCAGCAAGTAAACTAGGACATGTGCAACGCCTTGCCTGTCTTAGTTCTACAGGTGCTATACGCTCAACCCCTACAGCCGCTTTAGAGGTGGTTTTATGCCTTCCACCACTTGATCTTTTTGTGGAGGAAGTAGCCGTAAGGACCGCCTTGAGGCTGCGCTACAAAGGGCTGTGGCACACAGCAGGCAGGGGAGGTAGGCATACCCGCATCCTGAATGAGGCCGTCGACAAGATCCCTCTTCTGGACGCTATAGTAGACTACCTCCCTCTACAATATGCCTTCAACAGACAATTTAACGTCTATGAAAATGCCGGGTTTACCCAGCATATAGATATATCCATCTTTACTGATGGATCTAAAACAAAGCATGGAACGGGTGCCGGAGTTTTCTCTGACGATCTGAACCTCCGCCAAAGCATACCACTAGGCAAAATGGCCACTGTCTTCCAAGCGGAAGTAATTGGAATAATGCATGGTGCAAAAGCAATTCTTGAAAGGAAAATCGAGAATCAATGTATTGGTATCTTCAGTGACAGTAGAGCCGCTTTACTAGAACTGGGCAGTTGCAAAATTACCTCAGGTGTGGTACTGCAGTGCCGTGAAGCTCTCGAGGATATCTCAAAAAATAATGTCGTTTCTCTTGTATGGGTGAAAGGACATGACGGTAACTACGGCAATGAGGAGGCTGATGAGACTGCGAGACTGGCTTCCGGGCAACCTCTCTGGGGGCCAGAACCCGTAATCCCTATATCCCTGACAATATTAAGCTCTATGCTATATCAAGAAACCTTAAACAGCTTCATACGAAGATGGGTTAACATGCAAAGCTGCCGGCAAGCAAGAGCTGCTATTACAGCGCCCTCGCCAAAGACAGCCAAATATTGCTTGCAACTGTCCCGAAGAAACCTTCGATTAGTCGTGGGTATCCTATCTGGACACTGCACTCTAAACAAACATATGCACAGGATGGGACTAGTGGACAGCCCAAACGGTCGCGGATGCAACGAAGATGACGAGACAGCAGAACACGTTCTGTGCCACTGTCCAGCTCTCGCAAGAGTCAGAGGATCCATGTTGGGGGACTTCTGGCCCGATATGGTCAGAATTAGCAACACTCCAGTTGCGGTTGTCCTTAAGTACATTCAAAGGATTGGATGGCTTGAGTGATACCCAACTTGGAGAGCTGCTGGGAGGTAGCACAATGGGCCCACTTAATGCGGCCTAAGTGCATGTGAGGTAACTCACCCTCCATTATTAATCCAGAATCCAGCCTCCCCTGACCCAAAAAGATCGTGAACGGCATACAGTGTGTCCAAGATAAGGAGGACCAGTATGGGAATCTCGGTAATTGTAAGAGATACAAATTTTAGTCAATGGGAAGAAAGTTGCGCAATTAAAGGACAAACAAAGTGACCCCTAAAAACCCTTGATATGATTTCTCGTTTTTGAACTATCTCAAAAAAACCGAATTTTTGGATTTTCTATTTAATTTCTTGCTGGCGTTAATATTAAAGTTAGGGCGAGACTGCCAAACTTCTTTATAGCAACTTTTTATGGACTCAAAGATTACGTTATCAATTTTTTTATCCGACGTTTCGTCTTCGACTAACCGTCATCAACTTCATTTTTTTATATACGGTCCTGATTTTCTGATGCCAAATATGTGGAGCCCTTTTTTATTCTCAATTCAACAGTGTACCACACATTATGGTTTAATTACGTTTCAAGTCTTTGGAGACCATCGTCAACAAATTTTTGGATACGAACCTGTGTCGTAGAGCATTTCATACGTTATTTTAGCCTCTGTAATTTAAAAAAGAAGGGATAAGCCACACTGGATGTTTTTAATCCTTAATAATCACGTTTGGTCTTGGAATACAAACAATTTGCAATAGTCAGTAATAATCAATTTATTGATTATTTTTCTTACTTATAAACAATAATTAAAATTAGAAAAAAAAGCATTCAGTGTGGCACATTACTTTTTTCTTTAAATTACAAACCCTGAATCAACGCATGAAATGTTCTAGGACACAGGTCCGTATCCAAAAATTTCTTGATGATGGTCAAAAAAGACTGGAAACGTAATTAAACCATAATGTGTGGCACATTGTTGAATTCAAAATAAAAAGGGCTTTACAAATTTGGCATTAGAAAATCAGGACCGTATTTAAAAAAATGAAGTTGATGATGATTAGTCGAAGACGAAACGTCGGATAAAAAAATTGGTAATGTAATATTTGAGTCCATAAAAAGTTGCTATATAGAAGTTTTGTCAGTTTTGCTCTAACTTTAATATTAAGGCCAGCAAAAAATTAAATAAAAAATCAAAAAACTCGGTTTGAGATAATTCAAAAACGAAAAATCATATCAAGGATTTCTAGGCGTCATTTTGTTAATCCTTTAATTGCACAACTTTCTTCCCATTTAACCAAATTTGTATCTCTTACAATTAACGCGATCCCTATACTGGCCCTCCTTATCTTGGACACACTGTATTTGAATAAAAAATATGGTATTTGGAGTAGTAAAGATGGTTATTTGGTAGTATAAGAGAACACTTCATAATTGATTTTAAATAACAATTGGAACAAACTATAAGATAGTTTGAATAAATGTGAAAGGCATAAGCTGAATAAATATTTTGAAGTCACATGAAATGTCAAATTAATATAAATAAATTGTTAGTTTTAAAAAATGAATGAATAGATATTACTATGGTGAATTTTAATTAACAAATAACAACGAATTTTTGATAAAGAAATGGTACATGTACAATTTTGTAGTAGGCATAAATTGAGAATAAACCCCTATTAAACAATGAATTTATAATTTTAAAAAGTATAGAAGGGTATAAGTGACTAATATAATAATATATGAATGCAAAGTAAGAATTTAAAAAAAACTATAATATCAATAAAGTTACGGATGGACTAATGGACAAGGAATAAAAATAATGGTATTACAAGAAGAAAGTGAACAGCTACGATCAACAAAATAGTCATTATGGATTGGTGAAATCTGCAGAGGATTTGGATGAACTGCATTGGAGCCACTATCGGGATAAAAGCATCTACACCTGAGCTGGATTTCGATGCCTACTGCATTGGAATTACTGTTGAAGGTTGGTCTAAAGTATCCTGTTTGATGTGGATGAACTGCATTGGAGTTACTACCGTGTAAACACATCTACATCTGAGTTGGATTTAGATGCGTACTGCATTGGAATTGCTGTTGGAGAAAAGCTGTTCCATTCATCGTGGTAGTTTGAGTTGCTGATTGTTCTTCGTTGCAGATCTAAGTAAGGCGGAACCTGCAGAGTAGTAAGTTGCAGATCTGGGACCTTTGCTGGCGCTACAAATGACGCAATTAGTAACAACAGCTGTTATACATGATTAATAGCAGCGTTACGTACCTGGCCATACCAGGACACCGGAATAAGCAGGCAGCATGTAGTTGATTGGACAGAAACATCCGATTGGAGCACTTACGTTAAAGTAATCACAGTACATGTAAAAAATTAACAATAACAAGTTTCAATAGTGAGTGAATAAAATATTTACAAGAAATATTTACCATTATCAACATTTAAAACGATATTAATGGTAAAATATATGAATTCAGCTAACCTTTCATATGAATAATTTGACTTTGACAGTTATATAAGTGTCATTTGATATAATTCTCATACCATCAATTAACCATGAAGTATAATCATTTTAAAAATCAAGATAATCCTATACCATAAAATCGGTGGTCTCTTTCTTTGTATCTTTGTTCGCTATCTTCTCCGAAGATACTGGACCGATTAAATTGTATGATAGCTTAAAATTTTGCTAATTTTTAGACTTATATCGTAGGCCGGTTTCTATTTTCAAAAAAAGTACGAAAAATTTTAATATAATGAAATCGTGTATTTAGGGAAGCGAAGCGTAACTCGGGTGATTCACTATGTTCATATACCATTATAGGAGCGGCTTATTTAACGAAGCATCGATGGCTTAGTGGTAGAATGCTCGTCTGCCACGCGGGCGGCCCGGGTTCGATTCCCGGCCGATGCATCCTTTTTTTAATTTAAATCGTGTAATTAGCGAAGCGAAGCGTAGCTCGGATGATTCACTAGTAGTAAATATTAATAAATGCCAATAATTAATTATATTTTATAAAACGTGAACCTAACCTTATTTAAGAGTAAATGTTCTACCAGAGCTAGTAAAAGAAATAAACTCAATAGTAAATAATTTAATTGAGGGCATAATATTTTTACATAAATTAATCTAAACAAAAAAGTATCTGTTTAAGAATACAAATAAAATAATAACAAAGCATTGAGGCTATAACAATATATTGCACTGGCTATACTTTGTTGTGCCTTTAAATGTACAGAACTTTCAAATATTAGTTTTAATTAGGTATTTTAATTACAAATTGCCGTCTTTTATATAATGTCAATAATTACTTTTTGAAATAGCTCCTGAAAACGTTACAGGGGTGGGTTTTTTATCTAGTTACTTGTTTCTGAAAAATTGATTTTCTAACATTTCCAATGTGATTTGCCTCATACGTCACAATGCATGTCAACCAAATGTCAAAACAGTTTTAAAATTCTAATGACAAATGCCCAATCTTTTGAATGGTACACAATAATATTAAATAACACAGTAAGTTCTTGTCTTTTAATTAATTTCACCTTTTTAATGTTTTTATTTATTTTTTAGTTAGGATTTGATAATAAATCACCCACCTTGTACTTTTCTCACACAACGTTCAAGACAGCAACCTATTTTTGATCTGCAACTCGATCCCTTGAAATACCTTCCTGCAATGCACTACTCACAGACAGACCACCAGTCCCAATCGTCGTCCAATATTAGCAAATTACCAATTCTTGACAGCAACCAGCAAACAAAGCAAACCTGGACAACAAATAAATTGACGTAATCTCATCTGATTCATGTCATATCTCAAATGCAATATCCAAAATAAAGCTGTCCCAGTATGACTCCTCAATTATTTACTTGTATATAACAATTCTGCTCTCCATTAGGTTTTTACCACATACCAATTATCTCTTTCAGTTAATTCTTCACTTCATTTAATTATTTGTGAATATTTCATTTTATTTCACCACGTAGATTTAGATTTTACTCTTTTTAACTCAGCCAAACATTTTCTCGAATAAACAGGGTTATAATTAATATTTTTAATTAGACCAAAATCGATTTTCTACATACTTTTAGTTTGTTATTTTTCAATAATCGGAAACAAAATTCTTAACTACTACATTTTTCTATTTATGCCTTTTAGTCTTATCTAATTTGAGTTCAACTTACTAAATATTATCTTATTTCGAAATTAACATTTGTCATTGATTTTTAAACTGTATTTTATCAAATTTTATTTTATTTTTAATCCACCTGTAATTTTCAAATAACTGTTTCAAATACAATCCCTGAATAAATCCAAACCATTGTAATATTCCAATTATTAACAAATTTTAATTCAAACTATATTAAGCTTGTATCATAACAATATATTGTGTTGAATTGTTTATCTGTTTGTTTTATTTCGGTACAAAATTAACAAGTTAAAATACGGGGCAAATCACCACACAATTCTTAGGTTGGGTTTTATACTGTGCTCACTTTGCTTGTCAGTAATTTAAGGCTAGTTAAAATGAAATGTATTAGCTGATGTTTAAAATAAAATGGTTGAATGCCTCTTTTTTACTATTTTATTGAACTGCAATATTATTTGAGCTAGCTCTCGGCAAAACACAAAACTGCATATCTCAGGTTGGGTTCAGAATTTCACTATATTCACAAATTAGTAGTTAATTTTAGATTATTCGTCCTTGAGTAGCTCATATACGCGGTTCTAGTAGATAAAATTTACAATCTGTCAGATGACACAAAAATTTCATCAGTGCAACAGCGATTACTTGAATGCTTAAAAAAATTGTGAAGTTAACAAGGAATCGTCAGGTAATTTGATTCAATTATCGCTTGGCAACAAAACCTCTACTTTATTGTTACAGGGATGACGTAGATAGGACGCCATCGGTTCACTTGTTTCTGCTGCTTGGAAAACGTTGCAAAATCCGCAAAATTTACTGACGTTATGCAATTTTTGGATTATTAGGGCTTCTTCCACCGAGGTCGTGGACATCTCGGTGGGACGACAGCTCGCCGGTCCCTACCACACCGACGGGCCCTCTCACCCCAGGACTCCGACCCATCTATCAGCTGCGATCGAGCATCCAGGGCAGCCTCCAGCCGAAATTCCAATAGAGCTCCGTCCCACCGAGATGTCCACGACCTCGGTGGAAGAAGCCCTGAGACCTCTGGAAGCAGCCAAGGAAGTGGAGCCCGCGATCCTACATATACCCGAGGTCTCCGTCCTCCTGGCTGGAGAGTTACGTCTGCCTACGGCAACTTCCCCGGGGAAGGTAAGCAAAGGACGTAGACGTCGCAAACGACCTTTCCGGTTACTCTTGCCAACTGGACAACGTCTTGTATTGCCCTACGAGGAAGCCGTCGCGCTCGGCTTAATTACAAATCATTGAATCGAAATGTTTTAAATTCCCGTAGAAAGCAACGAAGAAGTTCCGCTAGTAACCTGAATCCGGGAAACGAATTCCCGTAGAAAAGAAACTCGACAGTAACCTGAACCCGGGAACCAACAGAAGAACGCCGTTCAAGCGAGATCCACCAGCTTCACTCGCTACACCTGAAGGCCAATCTTAACGAAGCACGAAATTGAAACGAGGCTGACACCGCAGATAGTTTCAATTTATGCACAAAAAACAATCCCAACTTCAAGCCGTCCCGTACCTGAATATTTATCTGCGAGAACTTGGAACTATAGCCCTAACAACCGACCCCCAGGTGTCTTCACGGCGTCTTCTCCAGCAGCAGTCCATCGCTTTTCGAAGAGAGGGGCCTGTGTAACGTTTCGCTCTGGTTTTAAATGCATTTTAAATAATATATAATATTAGGGCATTTAAAACGCCGCAACAATCGAATTTGCAACAATTGGGAATCTCCAGCCCGCTTGAGCACGCCGAAAGCGCCGGTGCGCTGGCGGATCGTAATAATGGTTTTTCGCGCACCCCTCCTTCAATAACCGACTAGTCCCGAGAAGCCGATGACAGCTTATAAGAGGGTAGATCTTCTGAAATTCCGTTCCCGTATACTAGTCCGGAAATGCCAGATACCGCGTACCGCTCCAATCCGCCGAAGTATCCGTCCGCGTAGAACCGCCCGCGAACTCAGGATGTACCTGTAAGATGCATGTAACATTTGCAATGCTAGCTGGGGCTTTACAATGACTTCTGGTTTATATTTAATTTGGAAAAGTAAGCCTGTAGCATTGTTAATTGTGCCCTTTTTGAATGGTAGCTTTTTCTTGGGTCAGGGTCCTGATTGCTTACACTTTGACTGATTTAAAGGAACAAGACTTAACAGAAAACACGTTTATTACATAATATGTACAGAATAAAATAAAAAATATCATATGCTAAATTATGTACAAGTTAGAATCGTATTTCGTGTCAATTCTGCCGCTGGTCCCTAGATGGGTAGGCTGCCTGTCTTGCGTCGATGTATGGCAGCGATTTTCTCCACGTTTGGTTACCGGACAAGACAGTGTCTTCTCGTCTACGTTGGCAGAACTGTAAAACCAAAAATATGTTAAAAATTATAATCGGTGCAGATGTAAATAAACGGGAGATTCTAATATATTTCAATTATAAAGTAACTTGATTGAAGCTATGAATTGATTACTTTATATAAGAATCAGTGCAGGTAGTGATATTGTGATAACCCGGTGAGGTTTGACCTCGTGCTCGGATTAAATTCCAGCCGGCTGTTATCTGTCTTTCGGTTCGTGACAAGGTTATTTTACCTCTTGGACAAATGTGATTTTTAACAGGGTAAGTACGCTGTTTTACTGCCTTAAGGGAACAGCCTATTTCATCGAGAAATACATGCCGGGATTTAATACTCAAAGATATACACTCAGGAATCTTTAGCAAATATCGTACTCAACTGTACGTACGTTTAATTGAATCTTTAGTACTAGCCTTATTGCTTTACGTGAATATGAATCTTTGCATTTCCTTATTCGAGTGTGTTTGATAATGAAACTGATTTATTCTCCGTACAATAAATTCAATTAACGAGTGCCGAAGTCCAGCAAAGGGTAATTAAATTTTAGGAGCTGCTACGGACCGTCAAGCCGGCGAATGAATACAACCGACTTACTGCGATAACCATTCATAAATTAGTTGTACACGATCGGTCGGACGGGACCTAAGAAGATTTGAATGCGGCTTATTCCGACTCCAGATATAAGCCGATTCAAATTTGAATTTCGAACGGATCTTTGTATTTAAACGGTCAGGCGGGGTCTCGAGAAATTTGAATGCAGTTCAATCCGACTTCAGATATGAGCTGATTCAAATTTGAGTTCAAACGGTTACCTGGTAATCCATTTCGAGTTAATTTCGAAATTTTCTGGTGTGTGTCTGGTACTCCGGACGGCGAGCAATTCTCTCTTATAAGCTGCCATCGGCTTCTCGGGACTCATCGGTTATTGAAGGAGGGGTGTGCGAAAAACCATTATTACGATCCGTCAGCGCACAGGCGCTTTCGGCGCCCTCGAGCGGGCTGGAGATTCCCAATTGTTGCAAATTCGATTGTTGCGGCGTTTTAAATGCCCTAATATTATATATTATTTAAAATGCATTTAAAACCAGAGCGAAACGTTACAGCTGGACCCTTGGATATACGATAGGCCTCTTCAGCAAAGTTCAATCTCGTATTTTAATAACTTTCCCGAACTCTAACACTCAATTTATAGCTAATTCCTACCTCGCAAAGATTTCAACTTTGCTCGGTGATGGTCGCAGATGACGCTGTTGGAATTTCTCTGATCTAAACGCTCGCCTGGCTGCAATTTTCACTCAGGATGCTCCTGCAGACTCCCCTGATGTGATGCAGTGCAAATATCTGGCATCCGATGCTTAATTGTGCCGGAATTGATGTTCTAAAATTTCAGTTGTCGGCTGCCGATCTTCAGTCGCAGATGAGATTAGAAAATTTATAATTATATCGTGGCGGAAAACGCCACAAACACTTCCGCTGGTGCACGGCGATGTGTACAATAAAATGCAACAATTTTTATAACCTGGTAAACACTTTTTATTTGCAAACACATTAATTTTAAGAGAGCACAATTTCGTTCAAACTGTCTTAATTTGCCATTTCAATTGTTCTTCTAATTTTTTACAAAAACGCATAGCGTTGCTTTGTTACCGCGATAATTTTTGTTAATTAGAAATTAGTTTTGATAGCAAAATACACAAATGGAGTAAAGTTTGATTACATCAATCTTAAATTAACATTTTTTTAAATCTAAGAAAAATTTCCTTTGCCTATAACTATCATTGTTTCTTCCATTACGCACACAAATGTTTTAAAATCACTGCTCTGCTGTTTCACTTTGTGTTATTAATGCACTGGAAATTGAGTTCAAGTTTACACACGTTGCTCGCTTTCCTTCTTTTTCGTTGCCTAATTTCGGGATTGCTCTTTGCAAGTTTCTATTATCCTTTATTCCGATTTCATTTACCTTTCAGATTGCTTGCCATTCACTGACCTGTACTTTTATTAATCATTACGCTCATTTAGTCTGCACATAACAAACCTTTTGTGTCAATTAATTTTGTTTGGCCTGGCGTTAAATATGCACAAACCTATTATTAATTATATTACTTCATTCCAACTCTCTGAAATATGCTTTGCTTATGCGTGCCTTTATTCGCTCAATTACTACTTCTCGCATCTCATTACCAATGCATTTAATACTTTTATTATTGTTTTAACTTGCAATTCCATAAAATATCCTAACTCTGTGCTTTATTGACTTGGTTTATTAGTTTGCACTGCAAACAGAGCCAAGTTGTAGGCTTAAAACCATCTCAATCTATAGTATGGTTATGTCATCTACATCAGGTATGTCAAACATGCTAGCCCTTGCATGCACACCTGCGGCCTGTTCAAAGGATACTGTAGCGATTAATTGAAATAATTTAGGTAATTCTGCAATAACTTTTATTAAATGACTTCAATTAGTTGTCGTGGCGGCTTTTATGACAACACAAATGTACCTATATGGCCCTCGGGGGATCTTCAGTTTGACCATACATTGGCTTTTCTTACAATGCCCTCGCGTATTATCAACCACCAGCCACCGCAGTAGAGGAGAAACTACCCTTTGGGGGCAGCGTTGGGTGACCTACATTATGATGGTTAGGTTATATTCTTCAAAGTGGTTGTTACAACTCTGTTCTTAGGCATAGGTATTTGTTATACACGTGTTAAGCACTAGGTGAAGCTGTAACGGGATAAAAACCCCTTTACGACCAACCAAACATGGCACCACGTGGGGCTGCCAGTTTGTAACCAGCTAAATTCAATATTACGACAACGCGCCAGCCCAGAATAAATATCTAACGGACTCAGAAGCGACACTCGCGGCGGCGCCTTTGATGTTCGAGTAGCCGATTTCAGCTATGGCGGACATATTGAAAGAGAGTAGATCAAGAATAATATGTTGGTAGCACTGTAGAGTTGCTGACTAGCTTCAGTGGAGCGAGGGGGGTCCAATACGAGATCACACAGAGCAACGGCCTAATAAACGAAAAGCAAATTTTAAATGCAAGAGCGCCACCACGATTCCTACAAGTGATAAATACACGGGTAAACCCACAGAAAAAAGTGGAAGCATAATGGATTTACCTTTCAACTATAACCTTGGCAGTGTCCTGGTCAGCGAGCCAAGTGCAACATCAACGGACCTACCTTTCGAAGAACTCACTTGAGCAGCTGGCCAAACCTCTTTTACAACTGAAAAATACATACACGAATCGCATGCTCAACATCAGAGGAAAACCACAGTTAAACAAACATGAAATGCATTAACAAAAATATTTTAAAATGCAAAAGTTTATTGCATAAAAATATTAACTGGGTTAGTAAAGGTTAACTATTTAAATTGCGTAACGTTTTGATCTAGTAATTAACGCGGTAAAGTTGACATCAAATACCGGAATGACTGGTGAACGGTATTAACATTGAATTATTCAAAACACTGACTTAAGAAACAGCAATAAAAGGCGGCAATCAGCTATAAAGTTGTACAAGATCATGTAATCTGACGGTAATGAATTAAACTGACAGGTAACCACTATTAAAGGTTCAGCAAATATAAAGATATAAACAATACATTACGCAAATTGTCTGGCACTTCGGCAAAACACTCGGCACACTTAAGATTCGCACTGTAAAGCTACTACAATATTACGGCTTAGCTATAATCGATGTCCTATGTTACTGCAGACGGCTGCTGTTCCAGACACTGCAATAAACACCTAAGGGGACTGCACCAAAGCAACGGGAAGCTGCTGGCCGACGGTACGAAACCATGAGAATTATCCTCTAACGAGACACAATCGAAGCCCGCTGCGGAAAGTTGGCAGGATGGTAAAAAACTGTAAGCGAGAGTTTCGCGAAACTTGTTAAGCTGGCACTAAGTTTTCACAGAGAATTTATCCAACGACGTGTTAGGGTTGCCGCGCCACGATAAACGAAAACTTAAAAGGTAAAATCAGTACACAACAAAACCAAGTTCGATCGCCCAACCGCCAAAGCTACCACGTATAGTCCAAAAAAAGTCCATAAAGGCGGAACACAAAACTTGAGTCACATCGACACGGGTTCGAATAACGGGATTAAACATACGGAACACACACACCAAGGGCACAAAACGTTAGCTGGTAATCACACAATAAACAAACGTAAGCCTCGCCTACGCCACCCCAAAGGGCGTGTGGCGAGACGACAACTTCCAAATGACTTTTTGCTTCTAGACACACCGGGTCACAAGTGGCGAACAAGCGCGCTAAAACAGTTCGCATCAATAAGTGGCGGAGGCTAAACCTCGTACTCGCTCTGTCTAACGTAAGGTAACTGTCTTTTACATTGGCTCTAATATGTACAAGGATTCACGTCGCCAGACGGGTCGATAAAAAACACACGCGCGCCAATAGGCCCGAAACAGCGGTAACACAGAATGAGTGCGTTTAAAACTGTTGACTGCAAGCGAATAATTCGAAATACCCATATACAGGCGGAATCGTAATCTCGGAATCGAGAAAATAATGCTAAATTACTTACGTTCCTACAAACTAAAAATCTCCTTACATAGCAGAAGGTTCTAGGTCAACTTCGATGGGAATTCATGCAAATTTGGTTTGCGTTATGTTCGGAAACGAAAATTCAAAAATTTGGGCTATCACTTGTGGGAAAAATGAATATCATCATCATTTGTTTTTAGCTATGTTGCCAAGAGGTTCACTTTGGACGAATTCTGCGCATAAGTGTGCGCAGAAACTGTTCCTCGAACTCAATTATTTAGGTAGAGGAACTAATTTTCAGCAGTTTCTATAGTTTAAAAAAATGAGTTTAGACCATAGAAGACTGCTTTTTTATCTCCACCTTCGACCAACCTCCTTCCCATTTTTTTCTCTCATCTTGATGCCCACTAAAACCACTTTATGTACTTATTCTCGATGTTGAGTTTCTGTCAATTATAATAGAGGTTTATACCGGGTGATTATAAATGCTTTTCCATCAAGTTGCCTTTGAAATATTTGTTGTATGATTAATATGTTGGTGGCATATGTTGGTTTTGCATCTTTTTTGACACAGACTGGCGCAAAACCTAACCTGCTAACCTCGAATTTGACATAGACTTACAGTGCTACCAACATATTGTTCATCACTCATTATAATGTGAAGAAACACCAGATACTAGAAATTATAAAATAAGTAATATACATACACATACATATCTACATACATACATGAAAAGAAATTTGAACCTTAGGGAATTGGGTCTTCCATAACATTGAGATTTTTAAATTGTGTTGTAGGAATATGTAGTAAGTACTACTATTTTGAATTACATAGATCAAACTTATTATTTTCGCAGTGTTGTGGTTATTTAAAAATGTTTGAATTGATAAAGGAATGTTGTTTTGCTTCGTATTAATCTTTATATTTTTCTTGCAGCTCAACTAGTCACATCAGGTGTTAAAGAGAAGCATGCATGAATTTGATCGTTTAACTTTATATGTTTGTTATCTTTGATTTCACTTTGCAAAGAAGACTGAAAGTAAATATTCTTAGCTGCAGCTCAAGTAACGCTGCCTTCAAATGCACCGATGAGTTCATTATCAAACCAGCAACAGCTGCAGTTCATCCTTCAGAAGCAAGCTCAGCTGCAGCAGTACCAACAGCTCTGGTTGAACCAGCAGCAAAAGAACCTGACACAAAACATTGCCGCCAAGGTGTGCCGAAGATCCAACACCCAGTTCGAATTTTCGTTGTAAATTAGTTTTTTACATTCATACGAATGAAGTACTTCTAACAGAAACTGCCCACTATTTCATGCCTGTTCATCTTCAACAAACAATTCGATTGTTACGTATCTTGTATGAGATATCCTGATCTCAGATGCTGTATTGTCTTGCACAGTTGTTCCTATCTAATTTTAAATAGTGTAAATTTTATGAAGCGCATCCAGAAAATTTGTGTTGAATGTGGAGCATTATCGTTAATGTCTTGGATAAATTAAGATGCGTAACTAGTAGCCTACTTTATTGTCTTAATTGAAGCACAAGAAGTCCAGTTGTATTACAAAATACCGTGTTGAAAGTTTAAATTCGGCTAGATTAGTTGCATCAGTTCATTCCAGATAAGATTTCCATAAGAACTGCTTATAAGCTACATTTCATGAAGGAGTTTGGCTTGAGACTCACTTAAATATCAATTGACGGATCCAGTGTCACAAATTTTACAGGAGTTTATTGCAGTAGGTAACAGCTTAGAAATAGACTTTTTTCCATTAAGTTATCTGGAGACATTCAATTTCTGAGAATAATACAGTTTTTGACAAAGTTCTGCATTTACACGTTCATACATTTATATTTGCAAACACAACCGACTCCTTGTGCTGTTTTCCATTACATTTCCTCTTACACTTTTTACTTTTGGCGTCATGTTCATTTCTCGTTACAAAGAATTTGCCCACACCTCATGCTTCGTAAGCCTCTTTTTTGCCCTGCTCTGATTTAACTTATGGCGTGTTTCAAAAATTTCGGTTAATAATCTTCACTATTTTAGTCTTCTTCACCACCATTTCTGAGTTAGACATCTCAATAAATTTAGAAAATACAATGAACATGTTCCTACAAACAAACACCACTCAATGGTACTCACATTTTATACATAGAACAGTCTATGCAGTGTGAGACATATCCATAAATTTAGAAAGTACAATGAAGGGGTTACTGCAAATGACTACCATTCAACAGGACCACACCAAAGATAATATATTATCTTTGACCACACTTTATACATAAAACAGTCTTAGCAGTGTGAGACGTCTCAATAACTTTAGAAAACACAATGAACACGTTACTATAAACAAACACCAACCAGCACTACTACACTTTATTCACAGAATCATTTCTGCAGTGTGACATCTCAATAAATTTATCAAACACTATGAACACGTAACTACAAACAAAAACTCTTCAGTACTAACACACTTTATACACAGAACAGTTTCTGCAATTGTTTGCAACAACCAGTCAACTCTAGGAGTTAATAATTCCACAGTTTAAAAATCCAGGCATGTACCATACCGTCTGTGTATTGCCTGTGAACTAAACTAGAAGCCCGGTTGTTGCACAGTACAGTGTGAAACATTTTAATAAATTTCTCCGCATATAAAAAAAAATAAATGCCGTTATTGCACCGGAACCTTCAATTTTAAAACAAAAATGCGATTGCTTTATCTTTTACAAGGTAAAACTGTCTGGCATATTGACCAAACTGAATTAAGATTTTCAATGATTTTTTTCAGTGGAATGAATAGTGATAATAGCACATTATGCCTTCACCTTAAGACATTGTTTTCAAAATACTCTGTATGCAATTACACCTTCTTAAATTAGCGCAATTTGTGCAAATGACAGACAGTATAGTTTTATTAATTATTTTAATTGTATAAGTTGTGTGTCTTTTAATATTAGTCAGATTTGTACATATTAGTGGTGGTTTTAGTTATCTTAACTTATTTTATTTGTTTGTATAAGACATCACTAAGTGCATTAGTTAATAATGTAGGTAATGTCTGATCCGATTCATCTAATTCGGTACTGTAACTTTAGGTTTTGTAGTAACTAAGTTCCAAAAATCGAATGTGGCCTACCAGCCACGCTAAAAAAATGTGAGTTTGTAGCTTACCTTCTTCATTCCTTATGGTTTACGTTTAATCTTGTCGCCTGCAGATTATTTATTAAAGAACAGCTTGCTAAATACGAGATTGCGGTTGTGTATTTTTTTAATGTCTGACTGAACACATTGTTAACCATAATACAAATACGATCTGGTCATAATCAAAAGCAGTCATCTTTCATGGCAAACAATAGTTATTTGTTTCATTAGTACAAAAAATGCATGATTTCCGGACAAGTAAGACAGATCGCCGGACGACGCGCAGCGGAGTCCGGCGAGTTTTACTCGTCCCGAAAGCGCATTTGTTGTACGAATGAAACATACTATTTTTTCTTCAACTACTCATAAATTCGGTAATATGAGTTATTATTTAGAATTAAACATTGTAGGTTATATTGTAGAACTGTCATAGCGCAAATAAACAATCACTGTAAGGGAAAAATAAACAACGACGGCGACTGCCGAATATTGACGAAGCGTTTGCTTTTTATTTAAAATTTAACATGTAAAACCCTATCTTGCTTCCATTTTTGTACTAGTGCAAATATGAATCGAAAAGTGTACAGTTGTCAAGGTAATTTGTGAACATCCCGAAATGACTTACTTGTTATACAAAATTATTCGACAATATGGCGTCTTATTAGTGTGGTTGGAGAAAAAACACTTTTTTAACTGTTTTCAAAACACTTCGTACACTCAATGTAAGTTGTGTACATACAGTATTTCGATAAGTAATAATTTTAAGGTATTTTTTAATAAATTCTCTTCATTTCAGTGATATATTTAATAGCCCTAAAGTACGTCATGTCGCACTGCGGCGTCAATTGTCCGCATTACAAAATAGGCAACAGTTGTATAATAATTGTGTAGGTATTTAATTTTTTAGTGTTTCCTTTCCAATTTTGTATATTCAAAGTGGTGTGTTGTAGTATTTTGTAATAATGTATATTGCAGCATTTACTGTATATGTACAGATTGCGGCAGGCAACTAGGACCATTGCAAAAGCAATGAGAATATGCATGTGGCCGTCGTGGTGTTTAACAAACAAACAATCAATGCACGATAGCGGTAGGTCGTTAGGATCATTATAAATACAAGGTATATATTCGATTTTTTAATTTTTTAAATACAATTAAGACCCCATATAAAGTCCCCTTTCCTTTGCTATGGTCCTAGTTGCCTGCCGCAATCTGTACATCTAATATTTATATGTTTTAATAACTATTTGGCAATACTATTCTGATTCATGTATGCTCGTTAAAGTTTAAATAAAAGTATTCCATTATGATGACTAATTTCGTTTTGTTGTAAAATGCGTAATCTTGACATCTATAAAGGACGGCAATGTTCGGATGACAGGTCATACAAATTGACGCTTCGGATTATTTTAATGTGCTTCGTTGATTCATTTCAAAATTGTACATAAAACTACGTTCAGACCAAGTGTCGACTATGTTGATTTCTGTAATTACAATTGTGTATAGTCATAAATTTTCAAGGGTAATACCACAAAAGGTGAAAATTTTTTGAGAATTTTTTTCCTCACATGCTAATTATTGCGTTTAAATTTCTCGAAACTAAAACTGCGTTAAAAATTCCGCGAGACCGCAGGTCGAGCGGAATTTGAGCAGTTTTTGTTGAGAGGAATTTGCAATAATTTGACTGTTGATGAAAAAAAAACTCCTAAAAAATTTTGCCTTGAGTGGTATTTGGAAAGATTATTCAACAATATGGATAGATGACTTTTACCGTGTTCGCCAGCACACATGTTTAACGTTTTTCACTATTAATTCAATACTGGAGTTTCCAACACGATTATTATGAGTTTTTAGAACGACGCTGATTTGCAAACTTTGACTTTGACGTTTTGGTGAAATGTCATCAAAGCCTACTCACTAAATTGAAATCATTGAAACCAATCGGGCTCGCGTGAAAACACTGTGACATTAGGTGTTTTCAATGACAGTGAATTTTGATTGGCCGTTTCTGACAAATTGAACGATTTTCATTGGTTCCTTCATTATAGTGTTGAATAATCAAGTAAAGTACGTTAATACAAAAACATAGGTGTTGCCACCTTAAAATTGAAAGCAACGTCATAGTTGAAGTGAACACATTTTACCATATGCAGTAAAGATGGGCGCGTGAGTGAGTTTTCACTCACGTCACGCACGTTTAACGCTTGTTTTAAACACTCACGTTCACGCACGTTCACGTTCACGTTCACTCACGTTCACGGCGTGACACGCCACTCACGACGTGACACGCAGCTTTTATTTCAAAATTTAAATTCTGATAGAACAGAATTTTAAAATTTAAAATCAATGAAAAAACCCTAAACAGAACTAAAAATATGTTTTGCACGTGACATAATTTACGTGATATGTTGCAATCAGAATACTTGACACAATAAGAAAAAAATGAAAGTTGACTACAATAACTTACGACAAGGGATAAATACTGATTTCTCGCAAATACATTTCTTGTAGCTGTCTTCAAAGACATTACTTTTAATACCAAAAGCTGTCATTGGAATTGACGTTTCCCTTATTGGTATGAGTATAGAAGGTATATGTTGCTAGGCAGCACCTTTAATTCGTAGGTTTAAAAGTACTTTTACGTAAAAGGATCAACATTTTCAGCGTTAAGGCGAGTATACAAAACAAAAAATTACTTTTATTAGAATAATAAGTTCATCTACACAATAAATTGGTTTAAAAATAAAACGTAATCAACATTTTCAGTGTTAAGTCGAGTATACAAAACGAAACATTACTTTTCTAAAAATAGGTTCACCCGGGGCACCCTGCAGTTTTTTATTCGTTACTCAATATTTAACGTGAAATTAACGTGAAACGTGAATCACGCCTTGGAAGTTTTCACTCACGTTCACGTCACGATTTTCAAATATTAGTCACGTTCACGACGTGACACGACGGTTTTCACGTACCGCGCCCATCCCTAATATGCAGATTAAGTGAACACTATAGTGTATCAAATCGATACCTGTTAAAGTGTTTGAATAAATAATATAGAACTTGATTTATATAAAAATACTTTTATTTACGTACAAATACAATTTACAGAACTATTTCATTCGTTTCCTTAAACGCAATCCATTAATTTTTCCTCGCTTACAGGATTGCCAGGATATGCACAGAGCAGAGCTCGCTATCCTTCACTACTATCGTTATTAGACCAGTATTCAAATCCTCTTCTTCACATGTGGGATCCTGTTATTATTTCACTGGAAATAATTCTGTTAATTGGTTACTTTCCAATAAATTAATAAAACATACTCTTCAAAAATTGCATACGTAGTAGAAACTGGAGCATTATGAACTTCCAATCTTTGTACTTCCTCTTCGTTCACTAACTTCGTATCAATCGCTGCATTATACTCAACACTAGGTAGTATAACTGCAACAAGAAATATGTAATCAAGAAGTAATATGTAACTGGTGGAAGTTTTATTAAAAGGCCGCCGAAACGACTTTTTAAAAAACGTTTATTTTTATTTTACAATGAAATATAACATTGGAAGCACACAGCTTAGCTGCTAGACAATATCTTACATCTAGCTATGAACTAACTGGAACTTATCTTAAAGGTGCAGGCTACTTGTATATATACTATGTCTAATCAGCTAAGATAAGCGTTATCTCTAAAAGGGAGCGTGAGACAGGAACCCACGTGCGTTCAAGGTTGCAGACTTGCAGTTCACACAAAGAAGCTATTATTGTTCAAGGTTGCAAGCTTGCAGTTTTACACAGGGGGCCATTGTCTAGTCATAATATAACTCGTCGCCGATAAAATGTTCAATAGCGGTATTCAAATATGCCTCTATTGAACTTACAAAAAGAAAAGAAAATTAAACTTACGTATTTACGTTAACTGGTTCAAAATCTTTATTTCGAAATCTAATAAGTTTAATCTTCATTGTGTTCCTATTATAATATAAATACAATACAAAAATGATTAATATAAGAATCGCAAATAGCGTAAATACAATCGCAGACACACTTAAGTTATCGGATTTAGTATAATTAACAGGTTTTAACAAATTTTCATATTTATTAAGCTTAATTCGGTCCTCAACCAATTTCTGGGTGTCAACGGGTATCAAGTCAATCTTTGAAACATTTATGTGATTCGATTCAGGAATTATTAAGTGGTCAATGTTTGAAATTTTTAAATTAACAATTTCATTTGAGGTTCTTTTTGCGGTGAACAACATGTGTTTTTGATTTATTGAAACAAGACAGTCTGAACTGAGGTGTAAGAGGTTAGTGCCAGATATTCCTTTTCTAAAATTCTGATTTTTACATTTGACGTCCAATATTGCTTCAGATGGGGAAGATATTAACCATGTCGCAGGATTTATTTGTGATATTTTGATATCTGTTAAATTGAATAAATAAGGGATACATGTTTTATTTTTATTAAATGACAGAAGTTGCGTTTCGCACAATTTGTCGTTGGGAATTTCAAAGTAGTTATTTTGATTACAAAAGTAGGTGTCTAAAGTTATAACTTTACAATGACTTATTTCAACGGGAATGCTGTTTTTAACGTTGAATAATAAAGTACTATATGTAGGTATAATCATACGAAATTGATAATTTTGGATAAAAATCGGAAATGGTATTAATTGTATCATTTGATAATCGTTAGTTTTGGAAGTAAGAGGTATTTCGAATATAAATGTAATTCTGTTTTTAACTTGGTAAACTTCTGTAATGATAATTGACTCGTATAAATGTAAATACTGTAACTCTGGAGGATATGGAATAGTTAAAGCTTTTTCTGATAAGCTATTGAGATACGTCGAAATTTCATTTAGATTTTCAATTAAATCGTCATTATCAATTAATGACATATGCATCTGTTGATTTTGGGCAAAAGTTAATGCATTTTCTAGTTCCAAACAAGTGTTAATAAGTAGTTGTAAAAATTGAATTGCTTCTAGCAAGACTGTTTTTAAGGAGTATGTAGCGAGATTTTTGCCTAATTCTTCATTTTGCAAAATTATTTTATTTATATTTCTATCTAATAATTCCTGACTCTTTGCTATAACATTGATTACTGAAATGGTATCATTTAAAATTTTAGTTTGCTCTAATATAATGTAATTTTGAATTTTATTGCTTTCTTGTAATTTAGTAATCATAGATTCGTATCTGACTCCATCGTTGGCGTCGAGGTTGCCAGTTAACAATTTGGAAGCGGATCCAAGTCCATCGAAAAGTCCTCTCTTATTAATTTTGTGTTTGACATCAGGGAATAATTGATTTAGGAGTTTATCTGCTTTTCAATATATTGTTTTAATATTATGAGTAAATTGTTATGATTAATGATAACATCGTCAATCCTTTTAAATTTTGTATATTCAATAACATAACTTTTATTTTCGAGTAAGGGTATTACTTCCATTAAATTAGTTCTAAGTCTGACATAACTAACAAATATAGGAGTATAGTCTACATTTCCAATAAGCGTCCATTCGCTTTGTTTAAGCACTACGTTTCCTAAGTTTAAGGGATATAATCCGGGATTATCTTTTAAATTCTTAATAATAATATCGCTCTGTATAACTGGTGTTTGAGTCAGCAGGGTACAGGCGATGAAGAGGGTAGTAATCCTGAAAAAAGGGAGAGCAATAATTCCTTTTAGTCAGGGTGTTTTATATTTCCATTTTTTTTTAAATTAGATTTAATTTTGAATTTCAACTTTACTTCTAAAATTTGTTTTAACAAATATTTTTTCATTTAATTGGAATGTTTGATTTTTCCGAATTGGTTTTAATTTTAAATTTCATCTTTACTTCTGAGATTTGTTTTAACAAATACTTTTTCATTTAATTGAAATGTTTGATTTTTCTGAATTTGAATATAATTTTAAATTGTTGTAAAGGTTTTTCTTTGTTTTCCTTTATCAATATCAATTATAAAGGTATGTTGCTGTGAACATTTAGTTTTAACGCCAGAAATATTGTGATTATTAAAATTGAAAATACCAGCATAATACGAGCTTAGGTCTTGTTTGTTTGTTAAGTATAATTTTTATTTGAGTTTTTTCTGATTTAAATGTTTTTAGTCTTAAGTTTTTTTAAGATGTTATTTTTTTTTAAATACTTTTGATACTTGAAGTTACTGATTTATTTATTAGAATTTATTTGCAAAAATTCAGGGGTGTGTACAATCTTATTTTTTCTTTAAACACACGGTTAAAAATTTAGTTATTTTTGGAAAAGTCTTTGATAAATTTTCTATAATAGACTATTTGGTTAAAAATGATTTTATTTTGATTTTTAGGTGCTGGGAAATTTTGATTGTTGAATTTTTAGATGAATCTGATTTTATTCCTTCTAAAGTAGCTATATAATCTAAATATTTTACAGATTTGTTTAAATTATTAAATCTTATGAGTTGACTTTTATTGTCAGTTTCGTAACGGATAAAGGTATTTCGGGAGAGTAAAATACATCTCTGTATTGAAAACATAAATTAGTCAAAAGAGTTTTTTTTTGTCTTCGTTTAAATGGTCTAGTCTTAAATTGTTTTTTAAATTGTTATTTAAATTAATTATCTAAAATACTTTTAATGTTTGGAGTTTTTATATTAAAGTTGTTAAGTCTGATAGACTGATTTTTGTTAAGTTCATAATTTTTATTTTTATAAGATTAAGGATTATAAATATTAATTTCTTGTATTTCGTTTAAAGTATTAATTACGCTTGTTTTAAATTGATTATTGTATGATTTCAATTGCTGAAGGCATGACTAATTTTTCATTAAATTTTAATTTTGGAGTTATTTTAGTTCCATTTTTTTATGCTGATAAATTTTACGAAAAGTTCTGTACACAGGGTTAACTGTAGGTTTTGTTGAGAAAATCTTAATTTTTAGGTTTGGAAAAATTACATTAGTTTCACTTTTTTTGTTTAGTTTTTACGGGTTGTAATAAAATGGTATCGTAGCTCTTTCTGTCTGAATATGCATCCATTTATAATCTATTCGTGCGGATAATTTTGAAAATAAATCGGATCCAATAAGTCCTATATAGTCTTAGTTAAAATTATATAAATAACATGTATGTGTTCCGTTTTCATAAAAAAGACTGGGAATTGGTAAATCTGCAATTAAGTTATGTTGAGAAATTCCATGAGATGTAACTATCTCGAATTCTGTTTCATAAATATAATTTGGAAAATGTTGTTGTACAAATTCTGGAGAAATTATTGTTTGTGAGCTACCTGTATCTATTAAAAGTTTATCGCCGGTTGCGGGAATTATAATATAAGGAAGATCTGATTTTGAATTTATATTAAAAGTTAAAATATGCTTTTCCGAGGCTCTTAATGAAAATTTACGGTATCGCTTGGATCTGGAAATTCATAATAATTTGATGTAATGTCCAAGTCTTGGGGTTCATTTTGAAAATATAGGTCTGATTGTTTGTATTCTGGATTTTCTTGAGAATTTTCGAATACATTTTCAGTGAAGTTTTTATTTTCTTCAGGGGAATTTTCGAATAAATTTTCTGTTAGATTTTCATGATCAACAGGGGAATTTTCTTGTTGAACATTACTGTGATAAAATAGTTGATTAAAATTTCTATTAACGTTTTGAGAATTTGCTCGATATTTATTAGGGAAATTTGATTGTTGAGTAGCTGGTCTTTTTATAGTGCTAAAGTCCATAGGTTCTGGTTTATTTGTTGGTGAAAAATTTGGTTTAGGTGCAAATGCATTAAAGCTTGAATTTTGAGTTATTCTAGAATTATTAGGATTGTTAAAATTTGTTGGACTTTTAAAATAGTTGGGATTTTGATTAAAATTACTTTTAGGATTTTGGTTAAAATTACTTCGATTTTGTTGGAATGGTCTTTGCATAAAATTTGGGTTATTAAATTTAGGTTGATATGAATTTCTTGTTTGAATATTGGAAGTTAAATTTGATTTATTTAATTTCTGACTTTGAAAATTATTTTGATTTTGAGAATATCTGATATCGATTTCTTCTTTTACTATGCTTAAGGCTTGTTCTAGTGAAGTTGGGTTTCTACTTCTTACGAAGCTTCCTAAATTTTCATTTAGTCCACTTGTAAAAGTGCGAAGTGCTAAATCTTTGTTAGCCTTTAATTTATAGGTGATAATGTCTTTTGATTCTCGACTCAGAGAAACTTTAGAATTATAAATAGCCAAATGGGTTCTAACTTTATTGAAAAATTCTATGGGGGAGTCTTTATTCTGTTTTAATTTGGTTAAATCAATTAAAAGATTCAATTCTGACCTTTGGTCGCCAAAATTTTCAATTAAGACATTTTTTAAGTCTTTCCAGTTATTATACTGGGTACCTGTAATTACTTCTAACGCTTGACCTTTTAATTTATTCCTTATCGAATTTAAAATTACTTGGTTGATATAATCGTTTGAGTTTTCCGTGCAAAATTTTGTTGCAATGATTTCTGCCGATCTGACAAATTCCGAAAGAGTGGCTTGATTACCATCGTATGTGGGAATTTCATTTAGTAAAACTACGTTAAAATGTGGTGGAAACAATGATGTACTTTGTTCAACCATATTTGGGTTGTTACAATTATTTAAAAATAAAATTCTAGGCATAGAATGCCTTGGTGAGCGTGATCGATCTCGTGACATAAAATTTTACAATTTTTAAAAAATTTTTTTTTTTCCTGATGCTTCAAGATCACCATTAACATAAAAATTTTGTAGACAAAAATTAATTTTACTTTATTTGTTTCACTTGATTTTAGTTTTTTATTTATGTTAGTAAACAGTTTATACGACTAGGGGATGCCTAACAGGGGGTACCTACGCACAAGAACGCAAGCACAAATGCAAATTAAGCACACCTAATATGTGCAGCAATTGGCCTGGCTTACTACGTTCTGTCTGAACTTATAAATAAATATTATAACTATGTTAGTATATTTAAAATTTGATTAATATTAATTAACTTTGTTGTTTAGGCGAACGCTTTAATAATTATTCCTTTTGAAAATTATATTACGTTACTTTGTTGCCTTTAAAATTTTACTTTGTTGTTTAGGCGAACGCTTTAATAATTATTACTTTTGAAAATTATATTACGTTACTTTGTTGCCTTTAAAATTATTACCTTGCTTACTTTGAAGCTTGAAAATTATTACTTAGGCGAACGCTTTAATAGTCGTTACTTTGTTACCTTTAAAATATACCTTGCTTTTTCTCTAAAGCTTGAAAATTATTCTTTGAATTATAAAAATATGCACTTACATTGTGCGTTAAATTGACGAACGGCGTGCGATCTGCTACGTCCTGTTGTCTTCAATAAAAGGATGCGTCGATCCTGTTGATGTCGGCTGGCCTCCGACTTTGGATGGCCTGCTTAACGCTAGGTCGTCATCCAAAAGTTGTCCTGGGGTCGTCGTTGTTGACGTTGCCAAACCAGAGACTGATCCCAATGATCAAGTGGTCCCAATGACCAGATGGTTCCAATAATCACGGAGGAGCAGGAGCTGGGTCCACGGGCGCTTCTCACGATCGGGCCATGTTTGTCCCTGTTGGGGATGTCCGAAGATCCGCTGGGTGGTAGGTGTCGATTTGCGGCAAAGAGCTGAACCTCAAGGAAAGTTGCTGGTCGACTCGATGTTTGTAGTTTTCCAGGTTTTCCTCCACAAATCCGAACGACTGCGGCAGTTTTATTAAAAAGCCGCCGAAACGACTTTTTAAAAAACGTTTATTTTTATTTTACAATGAAATATAACATTGGAAGCACACAGCTTAGCTGCTAGACCATATCTTACATCTAGCTATGAACTAACTGGAACTTATCTTAAAGGTGCAGGCTACTGGTATATATACTATGTCTAATCAGCTAAGATAAGCGTTATCTCTAAAAGGAAGCGTGAGACAGGAAGCCACGTGCGTTCAAGGTTGCAGACTTGCAGTTCACACAAAGAAGCTATTATTGTTCAAGGTTGCAAGCTTGCAGTTTTACACAGGGGGCCATTGTCTAGTCATAATATAACTTGGACCCGTTGCAAAATATTTTGCAAGTTACAAAACTTCTTTGTAACGTGTGGCAGGATCCATTAGGTAAAATTTAGATTTTTAAGTTTTTAAAACTACTCACACGTGATATTGCTGCATATACTTGACCATGGCTAAGTACTGGTTGTGGCAAATACGATATATTCCCACTTTATCCATAGTTTGCTTTATGATTTACTAATTGTCATCGCAAATGATAGGCGCGCAGAAAAATTTCTTTTCCGAAGGCAAAGAGGTAGTGGAATATTAGAATGTGTTAATCTATCATCATCATCATCATCATCATCATTTATGAGCGCACATTATTCCATTTTTGGACAAACGCCTCCCCTGGTTGTTGCCATTTTGTTCTGTCGAATGTAGTTCCCGTCCACTGTTTTGCGCTGTTCGTTCGATATCGTATCTCCACCTTGATCGTGGTTTACCTCGAGATCTTCTACCAGTCCTCGGTTTCTATTCCGTGACTTTCCTACTCCACCTATTATCTTCTCTTCTCATCAGGTGTCCAGCCCATTGCCACTTCATTCTGGCGATGTGAGTCACCACGTCTTCTAATTTAATTTTATTTCTTAGCCAGGTAATTGGTTTTCTACCTCTCAGTCTAACTTCTGCGCGGACCTCGAAACCAGAACGTGGAAGGTTGCAGAAACAGAATAAAGGTCTTTCCACAAAGACCTGGCAGGTGACGGACTCTAAGCCGGACCCCAAAGGACAGCAGGTAGTCATCGCCATGTCAGAACAGTCCTGCACTCAGTTACAGGACGTTGACTAGAGGCCCTTCCTAAACTTCTCCCGGGTGTCCTTTAAGAAACTGGGTAAGAAGAAGGAGGAAGACGACAAGAAAGATGGGCAGGCAGAAGAAGAAGGACCTTCTCAGGTGATGGAAGTGGAGGGATATTTGGGACCTCCACTTTCACAATCGCCAGAGGAAATGGAGGTAGAGGGGCCTCGGGAACCTCTACCAACAACAGAAGAACCACAGGCGGAAGGAACTTTAGAACCCCCCCAGGTGAAAGAAAGGGGAGGGTCTAAGGAACCTCCCTCTCCTTAAGCCCAGAAAAACCTAAGTAGAAGCTACAATGGCGCTAAAACTGCTACAGGTAAATATACACCATTGTAAGAACGCATCGGCGGTCTTACAGGCTTATGCCATCAAAAATAATACTGATATTATATTAATTTAAGAATCTTGGATTAAGAGTAATAAAATAATGGGACTATGGATGACCAAGGGCTAGACTCTGCACAGCTCCGATGAAGTCATGCCTAGAACCTGCATACTTGCTAAATCAAATTTGAATCTGATCACATTAAGAGACATTTATTGTAGGGATCTTGTGGCAGTCAAAACCAAAATGGCTATGGAAGGAAACGAGAGGGAATACATCATCGGATCCGTATACCTCCCATACGACCAGCCAGGAGATCCACCAACTCCTGAGATAAGGAAGCTAGTAGGACACTGCAGAGGAGCGAATCTGCAGCTACTACTAGGATGTGACGCAAACGCTCATCACATAGCGTGGGGAAGCAATAACACCAACCCCAGAGGTAAGTCACTCCTTGATTTCTTTTTAGAAAATAGGCTCTTGACAATGAATCTAGGCAATGAACCCACATTTGTAACTAGTGTTAGAATGGAGGTCATTGATATAACTGTAGCCACCACAGCCATAGCAAACATGGTAGAAAAATTGTATGTATCTGAAGAACCATCGCTCTCGGACTACAGATACATCAGATTTGACATCAAAACACCGGTGCTAACCGACCTGGAGTACAGGAATCCCAGAAACTGCAACTGGGGTTCATATAAAGAGAACCTCAAGCAGGCACTACAGGATTGCCCCTCCAGGGCCAGTAACACTGTTGAATTAGAAACAATGGCAGATGCCATCGCTGAATCACTGATAAATGCATTCGAATCGAGTTGCACTGCAACTTCCAGGAGGTCAACCAGAGATGTTCCATGGTGGAACGGTCGACTTTCAGAGCTGCGGGTGGAGACAAGAAGGCTATTTAACAAAGCAAAAAGGACAGGGAAGTGGGAATCTTATAAAGAAGTCCTTACAAAATACAATAACGAAGTGAGGAAAGCAAAACGAAGAACAAGACACCAGAATGTGCAAAACTCCAAAAAGCGCTAGCGAAGGATAAACCACAAATAGTGGGAACACTGAAAAAACCTGAAGGAAGATACGCGAAAACTGGGAAAGAAACACTGGCAGTTCTACTACAGCCACACTTCCCAGGCAGTATACTATTACAGGAAGATAACACCAGTGATCACGGGGTAGAAATACCCTTACGTAGAGCCACACAAGAGAACTGGAAGACAGCACATCAAGTGATAAACATAACAAAACTTAAATGGGCATTACACAGTTTTGAACCATTTAAAGCTCCAGGTGGAGACGGGATCTACCTGGGTAGATCCCATCTCTACTCACTCAGGGCTGGGGTAAACTATCCACCCGTCTATGTGCAATGCTAAGGGCAAGTCTGGCCCTAGGTTACATACCAGCAAGCTGGCGAAAAATGAGAGTGGTATTTATACCAAAGCGGGAAAGGAAAGCTATGCCCAGGCTAAATCGTGCCGACCAATAAGTCTGACGTCATTTACTCTGAAGACGCTAGAAAAGTTAATTGACAGGTATATAAGGGACGAAGTACTGGTGATTTCTCCATTACATAGATACCAATATGCCTACCAATCAGGAAAATCCTGTGAACTGGATATACATGAACTAGGCAGCAAGAGAAAAAAAACTATACAATCCAAAGACTTTGGCCTAGGAGCCTTTCTGGATATCGAAGGTGCTTTTGACAACACCTCGTTCGACTCAATTCATCTAGCTTTGAATAGCAGGGGAATAAATGACACCCTGAGCAGATAGATACTAAACATGCTTAAAAGCAGAGTCATAACCACTTCTCTTTATAAGACAACAGTGAAAGTGTCGGTGACCAGAGGGTGTCCACAAGGAGGGGTATTGTCACCTCTGTTGTGGAACCTCGTGGTGGATGACCTTCTACGGGAACTAGAAGAGAGGGGCTTATACACACAGGGCTACGCTAACGACATCACCATCTACATACACGGAAAATTTGAGGGCGTAGTATTCGAGAGAATGCAAATGGCCCTCAACATTGTGGAAAGATGGTGTGAAGCCAAGGGACTATCGGTTAACCCGGAAAAGACCTCGCTTCTGTCAATCACAAGAAGGAAGAAAATCAAGTATAGGAACTTAATACTATACGGAAAAGAATTACAGATGGTGGAGAAGGTCAAATATTTGGATGTGATTTTAGAAAAAAATTGACATTCAAACACCATATGGAAGATGTTACAAGCAAAGGCTGCAGAGCATTCTGGACCTGCAGAAGAATGTTTGGAAAAACATGGGACTGTCACCAAAAATGGTATACTGGCTCTTCACAAGAGTCATTATACCAACGATAACCTATGCAGCCTTGGTATGGTGGCACAAGGCAAGCAATATTGCAAACAAGAACTCGCTTAGCAAAATACAAAGAATGGCCTGTATTGGAATAACGGGGGCAATGTCAACAACCCCGACAGCCGCGTTAGAAGCCCTGCTGAACCTTCCCCCATTACACCTAAGGGTAGAGGCGGAAGCGAGACTAGGGGCATACAGGCTGAAAATACAAGGGCATGATCGCTTTCCTGGACATCGGGGATACCATACCGAAATCTTTAACCGATTACGTGAAAACCTCCTCCTGCAGATGAAGTCCAACAAAATAAAGACATCCTACCAGTTCGAAAAACCGTTTGAAGTATATCTTCCAGAGCGGAAAGAGTGGAACGAGGAAGAAGTCCTAACCAAACTAAAGGGAGAAGTCTGGTACACAGACGGATCAAGAACAGAAAATGGAACAGGTCTGGGCATTTATGGCACGGGACCAGGAAATGCAATGAGCATAAACCTGGGACAATATGCAACAGTATTCCAGACCGAGGTAACAGCAATTCTAACCTGCGTCCAATTAATGGTGCAGGGATCCTACAAAGACAGGAAAATACATATCCTGACGGACAGCCAAGCAGCTTTAAAAGCGCTGTTGTCCAACCAGTTCAACTCAGAACTGGTATATGGATGCCACAAAAAACTGGTTCAACTGGGAGAACACAACAAACTTAGTTTGTTGTGGGTCCCAGGTCACCAGGAAATAATATGCAACGAAAAAGCCGATAAATTAGCAAAATCAGCCAATACTATCCAGCTGATACGACCAGAGCCTACCTCTAACATAGCTTATAGCATGATCAGGGAGCAAACTAGAAGCTGGTTGCGAGATAAACATCGCAAATTCTTGCACGACTACCCTAAAGCAAGGCACTCTAGAAACTTTATAGGGGAACCGTCCAAGAAAGCGAAGCTGGCACTCCTGGAAAATGGAAGGGAGAAAATAAAACACATAACAAGGATAACTACAGGACACTGTTACATGAACAAACATATGCACACAATAGGAGTGGCAACAAACACAGACTGTAGATTCTGTGAAGATGAGGACGAGACTCCAATCCACTGGATATGCGAGTGCGAGGAACTCATAACTCTACGACATAAATACTTTGGGGAAACAACAATCGAATCCGAACTGCTGATAAACACCTCACTAAACGCACTAGTAAGCTTTTTTGAGGACATCGGAATACCTCTGTGAGGCTAGGTGAAGCACTGGGATGTGCACAATAGGTCTTTTAGGCCGCAGTGCAGAAAGGGGAACTAACCCAACCAGAAGTATATATAATAAATAATAATATAATAACCCCTAGCATCGATCTTTCCATGTGCCTTTGAGTTATTTTTAGTTTTGCTAGATTAGTTTCAGTGAAACTCCAGGTTTCGGATGCATACGTAAGTATGGGGAGAACACACTGATTAAATACTCTTGTTTTCAGATGTTGAGGGTATGACGACTTGAATATGTCTCTGAGTTGTCCGTACGTTGCCCATGCAAGTCGTATTCTTCTATTTATCTCAGTTATTTGAGGAGAATCCGTTGTAGTTAACTTTTGACCTAGATATATATAGGTATACAAGGTGCCCCAAAAAGGAGTGGAAACTTTTCCGAATTGTCTCAACAGATGTCGCTTTATCTAAAGTACAGCGACCAAATACTTATAATTTTTAAATTATGTGATACCAACTGAATTTAAAAATTATAAATATTTGGTCGCTGTACTTTAGATAAAGCGACATCTGTTCAGACAATTCGGAAAAGTTACCACTCCTTTTTGGGGCACCTGGTATATTCTGTTACTATTTCTATTACCTTGTCACATACTTGTATAGGCACTGCATCGTCGCAATTTGACATTATCTTGGTTGATTCTATATTCATTTTGAGTCCTACTTTCATCGCAGCTTGGTGTAAATCTGTGACTAAATCTTGTAGGTCGGCCATATTATTTGACATTAGTATTATGTCGTCAGCAAATCTCAGATGCGATAGACATTCTCCGTTTATGTTTAAACCTTTTGTTTCCCAGTCTAGTGTTTTGAAAACGTCCTCTAGCAAGTTTGTAAACAATTTTGGGGAGATGGTGTCCCCTTGTCTAATGCCTCTTTTAACAGTACGTGGGTTGGTTTTATCAAATGTGTGTATTGTAATTGTAGCGTTTTCATAAAGTTCTTTAATTAGTTGTATATATCTATAATCAATTCTACATCTCTTCCATGCGTTTACCAGGGCCCATATTTCTATTGTGTCGAAAGCCTTCTCGAAATCTACGAAGGCCATGTAGAGGGGGATGTTATATATAAATGTTCTTGATGTCGGAATATATTATGTGAGGATGGCGACATCTGTCACGGTTTGACATAGGTTTTCGTTGCCTAGTTTTAAGAAAAGTTTGGACTATTCGACCTTGGAATATCCTCTCAGGTGAACCCTTATGTAAATTTAAGACAATATGTCCTTATTTTACTGATACTGCATTTAAATATCATCGTCGAGCGGATAAAACCACAGTAAATATAAAACCATCCATTGCAAACTATTTTGCAACTTATAACACCTCTTTGTAGGCAATGTTTAAAATGTAAACGATCCATTAGGTAAAATTTTAATTTTTAAGTTTTTAAAACAACGCACACGTGACATTGCTACATATAATTGACCATGGCTAAATGGGAACAGGTGAACTCATCACCCATCCTAATCTGCAATAAAATAAATAGGCCAACTCATCACCGTTAATTGAAGGTCATTTCAAAACCATCTTTTAGGGATAGGTGAATTCATCATCAACCACCTGCTTTGATATAATCCCTCGTCTAATGGGTCTATTAAGTAACTACAGCAATTAAGCCCTGGCGTTTTTCCCAACGTGATTGGAATTTTGTTGTAGAGAAAGTTTAGCGGGCGGCTTCTTTTTACCCTATTATTAAGGAAATTATATATACCGGGTGTCCGTTCTCAAAGTCGAACATAGGCGATTAACATTGTATTGAACCTTTTTGTCGATTCCTGCTCGCCAATTCAACTTACAGGGAAGGTAATGGTATCAATGGAAAGATAAAATTATTACGCATCAAATGATAACATTCATAATATTCCAGATGCGATTTTTATTTTAAAATACTAATTTAAAACTTGGAAATTTTTAAATATGTCGTGCCTTGCTTTTCGAGTTCGATAGCATTTGTCAAAAAAATTGGTAATTAGTTGGCGTAAATCAAGTATTTTCTATCGTCTGTTAAAATTATCTACAGAAAAATGAATGATTTCAATGAAGAACGAATGAATGCACTAATGTTAATTGCCTATGTTCGGCTTTGAGAATGGACACCCGGTATATATATATATATATATATATATATATATATATATATATTGTTATGATATCATAAGAGTGGATATAGTTTGATAATTAATATGATAAAAGAATTTGGTAAAGCATTGTAGTCAGTATTTGCAAAAGTTTAGAATATAAAAGGTTATTTGAATTAAATTTTAAATAGAGATTATATTTTAAGAAATGAGAATGGAAAGAATAAATTTCATATAGTTTAATTTATAAAGTAAGATGTTAAAAGATAGAAGTTATTTACTACTGATATCAGATACGACAGACCAAATTAAAATATTAAAAGATAACAAAGTATGTAGGTATCAAATGTATATTTTAATATAGTAAGCATCAATAATGAAAATACGGTAGTTAGGAGAGTTGTTTTGGGGATTAAGAATAACAAACTCATAAAATGTATACAGAATTTTGAAAACTCCTTTTTGATATAATAAAAAATTTGAAATTATGCCTTATTTGTATAAATATTTTGGTGGTATACAAATAAAAGGGCTTTTAACAAATCTACGTGGTACAAAAATATGAGAAAGTAATTTTGAAGTGATACAAGTACATAATCGGTGAAGAGATTGTGCAATACAGTTAATTAGATAGAAATAACCAGAAAACTACAGTATTTGAATAGATTTGGATTGAGCTGCTTTATTGGAATTGATACAGTTTATGGGAAGGAGTGAAAAGGATTTGACTGGTGTGGATTACTGCAAGTGTAGGAGCCGTGATGAAGGACTGATGTATCTTCCTGGGAATCATTCTGAGTGATTGGTGGTATTTGGATATTTCATTTTCATGCAGAGGACAGATCATCGTGACAATTAAACCTGAAAAGAAGTAATATTAGTTGGAGTACATCAAGGATAGTTTACTGGCAGAAGAGGGTTGTGAAGGAGTAATATAAAAGTTGATAGGTGCAGTCTTGGTAAAAGGAGGTTGGATTCTTCAAATATTTGGATATTTTCTGGAGGATTTAATGGCTGTAAATTGGTTTGACAGTTAATTGCAGTTGGACGTGTTCGTGTGGTGACTAGTTGTAAAAGGGGATCTGTGGTGCTGGATGTGCAATTAGTAGAGTCAATAAGGTTGGTTAGTAGTTTAGTCTAGAATAAAAATGAAGTAGATGAACAATATTTATTACTTGCAATAATTAAAGGAGTTATTACTTACTATAAAAGATAGAGAGGGTCATACATCATAATAATATTGAAAACAGTGTACGTTAGTCGTATCTGATTACAAGTAGAAGAATTATTTTGAATTCATTCAAGATAAGTGACATTTAAGGTCATTTGACAATTGAAATTTATTCTAAATATGACAAGTCAAATATAAGACAACTAGATAAAAGAACCTAACCCTGATGATTGAGTTTTCATGGCAATAATTATTTTTAAAAGAGAAATCATTTGAAATTAATTTTTAAATAAGAAATAAATACTCACAGCTAGCAGAGCAGGGCAATTGAATAAAATACTTATGGTATAGAAAGGTGAAGTCATTGCAATATATATATAAAGGCATTTAACATGTAACTAAGTAAAATTTCTGTAATTTTATTTAAGGTTGTACAGATTTTGTCTTAAGGCTGCGTGGACAAAAAATAATAAATCAGCACTTCAGGCCTGAAGGCCCATGGCTTGTATTCTTCTTTTCCACTCTTTTCTGCCTCTGGCACTATTTTCCCAGTCGGTTATATCCATCTCTAGCAGATCCTGTTGCAATTCTACGTTCCAGCGGTTTCTAGGTCGCTCTCTTCTTCTTCTTCCTTCAGGTTCCGTCTTGAAACTTGTCTTTAGCAATACCCCCTCCTCTGTTTTCACTACATGCCCCAACCATAGTAGTTTGACTGTTGCAACTATATACGGGGCATGATAGATGTTCATAAGTTTGTTATTAGTGCTCCTCCTCCATGTTCCATCTTCCTCCTTGAGAGAACAGAAAATGCTCATTATAATTGATTACAAATAGGGATACAGTTTCGGCTTCCTATGTTGTTTGAAAACAATTGTCAATTAAATGTGCACCTACGTATGTATATATAATGTAAATAGCTTTATTTAATTTAATAAGAAGTGTTTCCATCAATTTTCTATTTATTTTCCTGGGTAGCAATTTCATACTAAACTTGTGGTTGGGTGGCAATTTAAGTTTCATTGAAATTTTCAAAAACGATTTAGTGGTAATTAGCGGATTAATGCTAGTGATCATTTGGCCTGTCTCTGGTGATGAGATCAACGGTTGTTACCTGATGCCGGCGATGAGTTGGCCTATCATTAAGACCTACAAAATTTGCTACGGATTAGTTGGTGATGAATTGACGTTCGCCCCTGCTAAATACTGGTTGTCCTTAAGTTTATCCTAGCGATTTATTAATTGTCTTCTCCGAAAGCAAAAAGGTAATGTAATATCAGGTGTTAAATCTATAGGCGTAATCTATACCAGCAGACACATTTGAATTTCTCAAGAGAATAACAATTGCCGCTATTTTTAGTGTTAAACAATGTGGAGGTATTTCACTGACATTTTACGAATCTAGAAATTCCGTAGAAAATTGTAAAATGTCATTATCTGCAATTGCAATCACACTCAAATATTTTTTTGCATAACCAGGTAAGAGAGATATAATTTTGTCGTTAATTTCATCGCAATGTTCGTTTTTTGGCGCTGAAATTGAGAATTTTGAGATACTAAGGGTGTTCCCAAGAGTTGACAAACTATTACCAAATATTTCTGTAATGATGTCCTCTTTGGCAATTAGTTGAGATGTTATTTTAATTGTATCTTTTTCATTTGTAATCGTGGGGTATTCTCCATTGTAAATTTGCAAGAGAATGGGCGATGTTTAGGTACATTGGATTAATAATGAACTGATGTACAGTCAAGATTCACTCACACACGCTACTTTTCGAAAGGAAAGATTGATTTTTTTAAATTTGCTGTCACTTTGACGTTTTCCTAAGAATTTAGCAGGCCGTATTTTACACAAACAAATTTGAGCAGTAGAGTGGTCCATTGCAAAAATCACCAGAACATCGCAGGTCGACTTTGAGAGTTTACTTGTTCAACTGCTGGGCGCTGCAAAGCTACGTCACTTACGCGCTACAATATTTTGGTTTTTCTCTAAAAGTTATGCAGTTATTTGCAATTTAAAACTTTTGTACATATCTACACGGTGACGGCTTTCATTTGAAAACAGAATTATCTAAATCGGCAAAGTGGAAGTCTCAAAATAGATGTCGAAAGAAAACGCTTCACGTTTTAAATATATAGATAAGGGTTTGGGGGATATTTCGAGGTTTGATTTTTGCTTAATCGGGAGCCGTTTTTTTAACCTTGGATGAGTAAAATTAAGCTAAATAAGTGCAGGGAAGCATAACTAAAGTAACAAGGAGTTGAAGAAAACGAACTTAATTTTGAGATTAATACTTTTTTTGACTCACACTCGAGTGCACAAGTAATGCTCTCAATTAGCTTTGTATGTCTGAAACACGTACTATTTCCGTTGGTTTGCATGGCGTGAATTTTTTCTATACGTTTATTGAAAATTTCAATATAGAGTTATTTTGATATTTTCTGGATGTTATAAAAATGTTCTTTGTATACATGTAGGTTTTCTTGACATCCTACGCACATCGCCCTGCACTGTCTTTGCCATTTTCATATCATAATTTCTCTTTTGGCGGAATTTTACTTTAGCTAAATTATTAAGAGAATCAGAAACGACATATTTTTTGGCTTTAGAAGTTTATTTGTTCTTGATATTGAAAACGCCCTTGAATTTGAGGGTTGCTTTAAATTCTAAAGTCGCAATAATTAGAAAATAAGTAAATAAATAACAAAAATACTGACAATATATTTGCTAATTTTGAATTTCCTTGGAGCTATTTTCTGAATAATACTTTACGAGTATATGTTGTGTATATTTCCATTTCATTCCAAGCTCTTTCTCCAATTTCTGTTTATTTTCTATACTTACTACATTTTTATAGAAGAACTCCACACAGGCTCATGTTCAACAATTGTAATCAGCAACTACATGCTGCTACTGGCAGTGTGTGTCAAACTGAGACCTGGAAGACCTTAACAGTAAGTACTAATGTCACCTAATACCACAAAGAAATAGAAAAAAATACCTAACAGTGTTGGCGAAAATAAGACGGACTAAATCAAGCGATTAAGGATATTGCAGAGGAACTGAAAAGGAACTATCGAATTTAGAGAGCTAAGGGAAGAAAAAAGATAAGTGGGATGACAATATGGCACAACTCTCAACTAAAATTGAAAATTAGGGAAAAGGGTGACAATGTAAGATAACAAAAACATTTTCCATAAAAGAAATTGAGTTAGAAAGCCGAAACAAAGGAGCTGTGGTGGAACAGTTTTTAAGAAAAGAATTGAACACAGAAGCCAATGTGAAGACATGCTACACCATAAAATGCAAGGAAGGATAAAGTATTATAACTGCTGAACGAGTTACTTAAGCAATGGAACAAGAAAGTATCAGAAAAGTAACTTGATATTCTTAATTTTATTTTTTTAACACACTGAATCAAAACAAGACACCCTGTATAGTGCCACAACGATATCACCGACTGCAATGTTATCACCAAAGCAGTACCAGCCCCTAATGTTTATTTCCTGAGTTTTTGTTTCGAAGATGTTACTTGGTTTATATCATTCTCCTTTAGTCGTATGATTCCATCAGGAACAAAAGGCATCTCACGACATTTCGCTGACATAACTCACAGACAAGGTTGTCAATCTTACACTGTTCTTAGATTTCACTATTTTCACCATTTGTTATAGTAATTTACATTACAAGACCGTTACTTGGAACTTTACAGGCGAGCACAGTAGTTCAAGAGCGAGCGAAGCGAGCATGTTATCCGTGTGAGCCAATAAAGTTCTAGTAATGTTCTTTTTTTGTAAAACATTGTTTCCATAGATAAAACATTTCTTTAAAGGCAAGATCAGTAAAAAGTTAAATATTAGTTATGTTAGCTGCACACTACTTTTACTAATTCCTTGCATTTCTTCTTGAGACGTTATTTTAACTTCATGCCAAGGCAAGTTAATTGTCTTCTCCAAGTTATTGTTAATTTTGTTATGTCGAAGAACAGTTTTTCCAGGGCGTACTCTAGCCACTTCAAGCGACGTCTTCTGATTATAATCTCTACTGCGTCCAGCCCTGTTTTACTCCATAGCTTTGTTTTGGATAATTGGTTAGGCCAATATATCTTCACAACCTTCCTCAAAGGTTTATTGATAAAAGTCTGTATTTCCTTTATTTGCAGTTTCGCAGAGCCCAAGTTTTTAATCCATATCAAAACACACCCATGAGTCATGACATTCGCATTAAAAATAAGGATTTGCCATCCATATTTTAAGTAGAATGTTGAATGAATTTTGGATTTTTTGGCCCTGTTTACCCATTTATCCAATGTGCATCTGAGGTAATTGAAATGGTCAATATTTTTGGTGTTTTTGCTATTCATCATTATCTCTCTCCTTTCCACTGTGTTTATTCTTAGAGCTTTTATTTTGTTTGCTGTTTATTTCCGAACCTACAGTATCAGCCATTGTCGTGGGCCTATTTCTCCTTTGCTGCAGATGATTAACTTTTCTGGTGATGAGGCAGATAACGTCAGCATATTCTATACATTTTCCAATTGTGTAAATCTCCGTCCCAGCACCGGCAGTTAACCTTTCCCTTGCGGAGCACATTTACCTTAGGTGGTCTGCTACGAGACATTTTAATGGATTTCGTATTCGTACAGCCTTCGTAATTAGGCTAATTGACTACGTGTCCATACGGTCTTTGTAAGTAGGGCGGTTGTGATTTTGCCACGCAATCATATACGGTTATCATAATAGAAGCATAAAATACAATTTATAGTTATATTTTTTATTAATAATAATATTTAACTTTATTAGCAAGTGCTAAGATACTACAAGAAAGAAAAATGAAATAAACTTATATATACTAAATTAATATACCAATATTGTAACACACTTTCAGGTCAAAGATATACATAATCTTAAAAAATTTATTTCCAAAACCGACATATATAAGACAAAGCAAGCAGGGAGTTGCCTTATATGTTAAAGAGGATATTACAGCAGAAAGCTTACCCCTAAACACAAATCTAAAAGCAGTCGAGATTAAAATAACAGCTTCCACAGTGATACATATACTCGCAAATTCTGTATCGTATCATTGTAGTATTGTAATATACTATTTTTCGTCTGATGGATATTTGCCTTTGAACTCGCATTTTTTATATCAAGAAATCGAGAGAACTAAAATTCCTTTAGGTGAATTTCAAGTAGAACTCCAAAGAGAACTAACTGAGGCAAATGCGACAGCTTTCGCTTTAAGTCATAAAACTAGTCTTACAAGAGATGATCCTTTATGATTAACGGGCAACGAGCAGACACTATTTCTAAACTAACAATGAGCCAAACAAACGGGCACCAGTTCGCAGGTGGATTGTCTGCTCCAAAAACAAGACACGGAAGAAAGCAACCGTCTGGTGTGAGCTGTGCAGAAGCGCCCTTTGCGTTACACCATGTTTTGAAATTTTTCATACCAAGAAATCTTTACTCAATACTTCTTAATAATAATATAGGTATGTAATATTAGTGTGTTAATTTATTAATATGTTATAATATACACGTTGTCCCCAGAAATTTTGAATACGAGTAATGTAATGCAGTGTTTCTAGGCACTGTGATTTTGTTCTTCTCGATTATTAAAATAGGTTGTCATGGTTGTTATGAGAGTGGTAACTAAGCGCCAAGTAAAGCATTCAAATGCCCGTATTCAAAATTTCTGGGGACAACGTGTATATATATACTAGTGGACCCGTTGCAAAATATTTTGCAAGTTATAAACTTATTTGTAACGTGTGGCAGGATCCATTAGGTAACATTTAAATGTTTAAGTTTTTAAAACTACTCACACGTGATATGGCTACATATATTTCACCATTTCTAAATACTGGTTGTGGCAAATACGATATATTCCCCACTTTATCCACAGTTTGTTCTTATGATTTATGAATTTTTATGGAAAATGACAAATTCAGAGAAAAATTCCTTTACCGAAAGCAAAAAGGTAGTGCAATATTAGAATGTGTTAATCTATACGCGGTAATAATACTCTTCAGCCTGGCCTGTGGCTTGTCCATTTAATACCAAATCTAAGCGGTTCTCAAATAAATCTTATCTCAACTATTAAGCCAGTAAACACATTTAAAATGTTCAAGGGAATATCTATTGATCCTATTTTTGGTGTTAAGCAATGTGGTTATATTCCACTGCAATTTAACGAATCTAGAAGTTTCATAGAAAATTATAAAATGTCATTAAGTGATATAATTGTATTCACACTCAATATTGTTTTTCATATTCAGGCAAGAGAGATATAATTTTGTTGTCGATTTCATCGCAATATTCGTTTTTAGGGCTAAAATTGAGAATTTTGAGGGCCGCTGGTAGGGTAGGAACGGCTAGAAAATCGTTTAAATAAGCGACATGCCTTCACGCGAAAGCGGATAAAACTTCAAAATAACTCGCCCCACGAATATAGGCCATGTGTACGGAATTTGCAGAAGCTTGTTTGCAACTAACTCCGCCAATTGGCGCGGGCTTAAATGTCCAAATATTCACTTCTACACCAAAACTCCGCCAAACAGCGTGGGACACACAAAGAATCAAAAGCAGACTAACTCCTCCATCAGATTATAGAATGCGAAAAACCGTGCAAGCTGCTAGCTTTGCTGTAAAAATGAGACGAAGGCCGAAGCCCAATGAGTTTACAAAATCCGAGCACCACCAAAAAAAAATAATCGCCAACCTAACGAATTTCGATGCGCGCGAACCGAATATTGGCACTAAAGATTTGTTCACACAGTACCAACCGCTAAGAGACTATTTACACCGTAACATCCTCTGCTGTGAATTTCAAAATTCCCTGAAAATGATTTGGCGATCTAATATGCCAAATGTCAGGTTCCTGTCTGTTTTAGTTCGCTCGTTACGGCAATCTTTAAAACACAGTTCTAACTCATTTAACTCTTTTTTTCAGGAGATACATTCTGCAAAACCCTGAAAATGGTTTGACATGATTTGCAAAACGAACTAATATGCCGAATTTCAACTTCCTACCTGTATCTATCTCCTGACGATCTTTAGAAAAACACATCTACCTCATTTAATCCCTTTGAGAGGATACATTTCCAAAGATCCTGAAAATGACTTTATTCGATGTGTAAAACGAACTACTGTGCCAAATCAACTTTCTACCTTTAGCAGTTACCGTATTATGGCGATCTTTAGAAAAACACATCTACCTCATTTAACCCTTTCCGGAGTTATTTTTGAAAACGCCTGAAATTGATTTGACCTAATTTAAAAAGCGATCTAATATGCCGAATTTCAATTTCCGGCCTGTAGACGATATTGTATAGTTTTCCCTCAAGTTGACCCCAGCCTGATTCAGCCGATTGCCCTGCACCTTGTTGATCGACATAGTGAAGCAGGTTTTGACGGTTTATTGCAGTTTCTTAAATTAAAAAGAATAGTCTGAAAGAATAAGGGGTGCTCGAGGAATGAAGACTGTCTCCCTTTCTCCAAAACTTATAAAAATTGTGGCCTCAGTAACGTTTCGATGCGGAGCTTTTACCTGCAGTCGAGTTTGGGAGTCTTCACGTTTCTCAGTAGTATAATGGGTGCTCTAACTTTCAAAGGTAGGCGATTTGGAAGAAACCGGGAGGGTCGAGAGTGAGGAAAAACTCAAGGTGGTAGTGCACTGTGTCCTATGCCTCCATCACAGTGTTAATCGACTGATAGATCTTCTCCTCAGAATGAAAGGCTCCGAGGTGTGTGTTGTTGATTTCTAGTGCCTTATAATTCTTCAGAGTGATAATCGCCCTTTTTCGAAGCCAGGACACAGGTTTGGCTGTTATGTTCTTGATGTCGGAATATATTATGTTAGTGAGGTTGCCGATATCTGTCACGGCTTGACATAGGTTTTTGTTGCCGAGTTTCAACAGAAGTTTGGAAAACTATTCGGCCTTGGAATATCCTCTCAGGTGAACCCTTATGTAAATTCCAGGCAATATGTCCTTATTGGACTGATACTCTATTTTGAAAAACCACTGTTATAATACGTACTTATATTTATCTTCAGAGCAACTGCCATTTAAATATCATCGTCGAGCTAGTAAAATCACAGTAAATAAAAAACCACCCAATGCAAAATATTTTGCAACTTATAAAACTTCTTTGTAGACAATGTTTAACGTGTGGCACCATCCATTAGGTAAAATTTTGATTTTTAAGTTTTTAAAACAACGCACCCGTTACATTGCTACATACAGTATGATCGAAAACTATTAACCTCTAGAGGACTGTGGAATTTTGTCAAAAAATTTTTTTGGCAGTCGTGGTAGTAAAAGTTACATTGGCATTTTATATCTGTCAGTTTAAGGTTATGTCAGAAATTGTCATTTCAACAAATACAAACATTCTTGTTGAATACATCAAAAACAACTACAGCTGTTCAAAATGATTTGCTGCATTTTCCATGCACAGCACCACCTAGTGCTCGGCATTAAACATCCTGCAAAAGTTAAGTTTATCTGTTAAAATTGTATAGGTTATATTATTAAGTAGCTTTACTCATCACTGCCAACATAAATTTAATTTTTTTTAAATCCACAGTCCTCTAGAGGTTAAAAGTTTTCGATCATACGGTATAATTGATCATGGCTAAATACCCGTTGTGCGAAATACATTCCTACTTTGTCCTTGTTATTTATTAATTGTCATCGCAAATTCTAAGCGTACAGGAAACTGTCTTCGCCGAAAGCAAAAAGGTAATGTAATATCAGAAGGTGTTTAATCTATATGCGGTAGTAATACTCTTCTGCCTGTAGCTTGCCGATTTAATACTTCCAAATCTAAACAGTTCTCGTATAAATTGCGTACCACTAATCCTGTCCCATTTATTAAACCAGTACACATTTAATTTTTTCAAGAGAATAACAATTGCCGCTATTTTTAGTGTTAAGCAATGTGGAGGTATTCCACTGAAATTTAACGAATCTAGAAATTGTAAAATGTCGTCACTATCTGCAATTGTAATCACACTCAAATATTTGTTTTTGAGATATGTAATTTTGTGGTTAATTTCATCGCAATGTTCGTGTTTTGGCGCTAAAATTGAGAATTTTGAGATATTAAAGATGTTCTCAAGAGTTGACAAACTATTACCAAATATTTCTGTAATGATGTCCTCTTTGGCAATTAGTTGAGATGGAATTTGTATTATTGTATCCTTTTCACCTGTAATCGTGTGATACTCTCCATTTCCAATTTGCATGAGAATGGGCGATGTGTAGGCTCATTCGATTAATAATGAACTGATGTACAGTCAAGATTCACTCATACACGCTACTTTTCGAAAGAGAAGATTGAAATTTTGTTAAAAATTCGCTGTCACTGCACCTACATGTACTTTGACGTTTCACATAATATAGCAGGCGTTGTTCCACTGCTATCGCGCTGTAGCTACGTCACTTGCGTGCTAATATATTTTGGTTTTTCTCTAAAATTTATGCAGTTATTTGCAATTTATGACTTTTGTGAACATCTACACGGTGACGGCTTTCATTTAAAAAAAGAATTATCGAAATCGGTCCGGTGGAAGTCTCAAAATAGATGTCGAAAGAAAACGCTTCACGTTTTAAATATATAGATTCTTTTTTTATTTAGTATTATAATTCATATCAACCTCGAGGGTTATTAGCGCTTTTTACTTCCTTTTACAATAAAGGAAGTATTGGTATCGAAATTGAGTTTTCAACAGGTCTTCACGTTTTAGAGTCCCCTGATCTCAAAAAACATATATTTTTTTCATTGGTCTGTCTGTGTGTCTGTGTGTCTGTCTGTGAACAGAATATCTCAAAAACGGAAAGAGGTATGGCGTTGAAACTTCATATATAAGTTTTGTGTACTATGTAGATGCGACACCAAGCTTTTGAAAAAAATCGCATAACCGGAAGTAGGTGTTTACTCTTGTGATTTTTCAGTTTTTTTCGATTTTTTCGAAAACGGCTCAAACGATTTTTTTTAAACTTTACATTTTTATTACATTTTTAATGTGTATTGATGTGAGAGAGGTGATTTTCCAGTTGAATACTTCTAAAATGGGTTTCTTTTGTTTTTTTATTAACTCCTATTTTAAATAGAACACCCGGTATATTATTACATTTTTGAATTCAGCTTAAAATTCTAGAGAAAATTTGTCTCTTATACTAACACTCTATTTTGTACGGGTTTTTTTTTTTTTTTTTTTTTTTTTTTAATTTATTTGAACCGGATCAGCACTTTCTTATGCTATACACAGTTGTTTTACAATAATTTACAATATGACTGTATATAAATAGCTTTGGAGGACTAAACCTCTGTAAGTAATATGAATTACAGAATTAAAATATCTAATTTGTTTTATATAATACGTCAATCAATGGTAGTACTATTAGTCTGTTAAGTCTTGGGGCAATTTTCTTTTCAGTCTTACATGTATGTCTTTTCTCCCAAGGTTATAATGCACTGCACTTGGACACAGGTTAATGTTCACAAAAAATTTGGTTCTCACTTTGTTTATGTGTTCAAGGATGGTTGGTATGCCCAGTTCGTGGTGGAGTTGACTATTACGCACAAACCATGGGGAATTTGCTGCTATGCGTAAAATTTTAGTTTGCATAACCTGTAGCTTGTTTAAGTTTGTTTTTGTTGTGTTACACCACACTGAGCACGCGTAAGTTAGAATTGGCCTCAAGATTGATTTATAAATTAAAAGAGCACAGTCTAGGTGCAGGTGAGATTTTCGATTTAGCAGAGGATATAGAAGCATTAATCTTGCGTGACACTCGTTAAGTTTTTTATTAATGTGGTATCCCCATCCCAATCTGGTATCTAAGTATACACCAAGATATTTGACAGCAGAGTCTCTAGGATCCCATTGGAATTCTTTCTGATTTACATATATCTTGGGTAAATTTCCTATTTTTCTGAGTGTGAACACTTTTACTTGGCATTTTGTTACATTAATAAATATTTTCCATTTGCTAAGCCAACTATTGATGTTATTTAGCGCGTTTTGTTGTTCATTTACAGCAATTGCGAGATTTTCATTCTGTGTTGCAATTGCAGTGTCATCTGCAAACATCGCTAGTGTAGAGTTCATCGTAACAGGTATATCATAGACGTATATGTTGAATAATATGGGGCCTATAATGCTTCCCTGTGGAACGCCACAATTAATTGGTTTTATTTGGGAAACAGCTGAGTTAACTCTAACCGCGAACGTTCTTTTACTAATAAATGATACAATGATCTTGGTAAGATAGTCTGGAATTGCAAGCTTGATCAATTTATATTGTAGGCCGGCTAACCAAACTTTGTCAAAGGCGTTCTGGAGGTCTATGAATGACACTATCGTGTATTTTTTGTCTTCAAATCCTTTCTCTATAAGTTCTGTCAATCGCAGTAGCTGTTGTGTCGTGGAATGATTTTTCCTAAATCCAAACTGATGGTTAGGTATAATATTTTGTTCCGTTAGTGTTGTTTCTAATCTCGAGTAAATTACTTTTTCCAGCAGTTTTGAGACTACCGATAGAAGGCTGATTGGTCGATAACTTTCAGGTTTGTGTTTGTTTCTTCCTGGCTTTAGAAATGGTAGTACGTAGGCATGCTTCCATATATTCGGAAAGTACCCCAATCTTAAGACATGCATTAAATACATTTACAAGATAGACTACACCCTTTTTTGTAAGGTGTTTCAGAATGTTGTTTGTAATTAAGTCCGGCCCAGGTGACTTTTTTATTGACAGCTTTGCTATATAGGATTGCACTTCTCTTGGCGAGGTCGGGTAGATGTGGAGTGGGTATCGATAGTTATAGTTTTCAATAGTATCATTCACCTCTTGCGTAAAATCGTGGTTGTTGTTTATATCCGTAGTAAACACGTCTTCGAGATGGGATGCAATAACATTGGCTTTTTCCTCATCTGATGTATAGTTAATGTTATTTCTAGTTAAAGGATGTATTTGGTTAGGTTGTCTTAATATTCTTTTTGTTGCCTGCCACATAGTTGCGTCTCGTGGTTGTAGTTCTTCTATGTATTTATTATACATGAAATATCGGTGCTTGTCAAGTTCTGTTTTGACTTTGTGTGTGAGCTGATTCATTTGTGTTCTGAGATGAGGTTGACGTAGTCTTTGCCATTCTCTCCTGGCTCTGTTTTTCAGTTTTATTAATTTTAATATCTCTAGCGGCGGTTGTGTGTTGCTGGTGTTCTTTTTTCTTTTCCAGGGTGTTACTGCTGGTATAACGCTTGTTTTTATAGCTTCCGTATATTGGATTACTGCTCTATCCACGTCTTCCGTTGTTTGAATGTTGTTTGGAATATTAATGTTTTTATCTAATTCATGTTCAAAAACTTCCCAGTCAATTTTTCCATTTATTAGTTTAGGTAGGACTGGCGCGAGTTTTGCCGTACTAAAGAATGAGATAATGATTGGTTGATGATCGGAGTCCAATTCTGTGAGAACTGTTTGAAATATAGGTTTTCTGAAATTCTTGTGTAGCACTATATCTAATATATCAGGCTGATGTTCGTGTCTATATGGATAATGCGTAGGTTCATTGGGAGCTGATATTTGTATGCCATGATCTACGACAATTTTGTTTAGTTTTACACCATTCGGGTTGTTTACTCTGCACCCCCAATCTGAATGCTTACAATTTAAATCGCCAATTAGTAATGTGGGTTCGTTGTCCTGAAAAATCCTTAAGATGTCTTCCTCCATGATTTTTTTATTGGGTTGTTTGTAGGCTGAGCACAGTTTTAGCTGCGTATTATTTTCCAGTATTAATCTGATCGATATCCCTTCCAGATTTACTAGATTTTGGTTATTTAATGGATAATGGGTAAGTTGTCGTTTTACTATTATAGCAACTCCTCCAGAGGCAAAATTCGTTTCTCTATCTTGCCTGTAGACTTGATAACCTGCTACTTTAAATGGTTCAGAGTTGATTAGATGAGTCTCCGAGATAAATGCGATGTCTATGTTGTGTGTATCTAAGAAAGCTAGAAAAGCCGGTCTGTTTGCCTTTAAGCCATTGGCGTTCCAATTTAGTAATGTTATATTATTGATGATTCGTTGATTATTTGGATACATGTTGGAGTAATATTGGAATTAATGGTGTAATAATTGGTATAATTTTGTCAATATGTGGTAAGAGTAGCTCAAAAAGTTTATTTATTACTGTAGTAAGTAGATTTGTATTTTCTTGTGTGTCGGTTGATGAGTTAGTGTTGTCAGTTCTTGGTAATCGTGGAAAAGCTTTATTGTAATCATGTGCCTGTTGTTGTTTATCTTCTTCGTTATTTCCCGAAGAGGGTGTTCTGGTATTCCTTATCCGGCTCCAAGCTGTGGGTTGATTGTCCTGTTGTAAGCTACGGCTAATTTTTAGAAAATAACTACACCCCTTGTAGTTTGCTGGGTGTGTCCCTCCGCAGTTTACGCATTGAGGAGGTTGTTGCGAAGTTTTTGAGCAGTTCGTATACAAATGATTGCCAGTGCACTTGACGCACCGCGGTTGCGTTCGGCAGTAGTTCCGGGTATGTCCGTATTGTTGACAGTTTTTGCATTGAGGGATATCCTTGGCCTTCCTTCGTGGTTCTACTTCTACTATACAGTACAGTATTTTTGTTAGCTTAAAGATATCTTTGCTTACGTCTGTGTTTTCTAACTCGATCGCACACAGTGGTATCGGACGTTTATCTCTGTTGTAAAGCCGTACTACTTTTTTAATTGGGTATTTTAATCTTTCTAATTCGTTTTTTATTTCTTCATCAGTTAACGAAACTGGTAGATTACGAATTATGGCCGACAGAGTATTTACCTCTGGATCCCTAAATGTGTGGTAACCTATTTTATTATCGTCTAAAGACTTAGTCACTTTTCGGTAGTCTACTATCGCGGTAAGATTAATTCTCAGTTGATTTCCTTTTTGTGTTACAGTAAATTCCTCTGTAGTTTGCTCTTTGAGGTCATTAATAATTTCCTGATATTTTATTATTGATGCATTGTGCAAAAAGATAGGAGGAATTTTTACCTTTATTGTTGTGGGTACAGGTGTGTTTGAAGGTTGTCCGGTTGTATCCATTTGGGATATTGCTTCTGATACCTTATCTTGCGCTGCATTATTTTGTGCTTTGCTTATATGGTCCGGTGAGATATAAAACTTGTTTGTTGTTATAAGATGATTAGGCTCAAATAGGTATTTTTTGTTCATTGTTACTGGTGGTGAAAGTTCTGCAGAGTTCCGTTTATTAGTCATTATCTAATAATTAGAACCCCTCCGCAGGGGTTCAGTTAATGTAGTGTCACTGATTATTATTCACGTTAATTATATTTACGAATACACGTTTTAACAGAATTTTATTTTGTATAAATATTTAATTCGACGATCAATCGCAATCACTCAAACGTTGTTCACTCGATCGATGCTCGGTTCGAACTACGGTTTTTGTAAAATTTGTAATTTTTGAAAATTTTTGACAAATGCTTAAAAATTTAAAATCAAATTATTGGCATATTATAAGATCACTGTAAAAGGAAGTTGTGTGCGTGTTCACACCAGATTTTTGTAGTAACAATGGCTATTTTACAAGTTGAATATAATGGTTATTTAACCAACATGTGTGTTAATAAAGGTGATTAATAATCGAGAGATTTTAACGCGTGAGCGAGTGGAGCGAGCGAACGCGTTAATGAGCGAGATTATTAATCACCGATTAACATAAGAGTTGGTTACAAGACTTTTCCGTCAATCGTACGTTTATTAAAATCCATCAAAAATATTTATTCGTTTTGACATTTCAGATACATTTGACGTTTAGTACGTATGGTTGCCGATGCCGGAGCAACTTTGCGGCAATTAAAATACTTGGCGGTTGGAAATCCACCTCTGTTGCCGAAGGATACATTGAGAACTCGATAGGTATAAAATACAAACTGCCACAAAGATATTGAGCGAAGCGTTTTCTAATGTAAATATTTATATTAATAAATCCACAGAATAATTTAACCTTTAGTTTTGACATTTCAGATACATTTGACGTTTAGTACGTATGGTTGCCTATATAAAATCATTGCGAAAAGGGGTCTATTAATGCATGCTTTTTTAGACAAAATCATGCATTAATGAGTCAATATATCCTACGATTTATATAGCTAATTTAAATAAATCCAGTACGAAAAATCAATGGTATGCCCACTTAAATTGTATTATATAATAATAATGGTGAGGCACTAACACCCCATGAAGGAGCTTGGCCTGCAAGGCGGAAGGTCAGAGCTTCCGTATCCTCGCTTTCACACCCGGCTGTCGCGTGTCAAATTCATGACACGTCGTGATGTGGTGAGTATCACGCATTTTTAGCCAACCGCATTATTACCCCTTGTTCTTTCGAACGTAGGTCCCCAATTTTTTAAAGCGACTGGGTAGGCCGCCCGCCAGGCATCGATATGGGATTTGAACTCCAGACTTCCGCACCGCAGTCCGATGCTCTAACCATTGAGCTACGCTGGCGTTAAATTGTATTATATACTGTACATTATTTTCCGAGCACCTACATAGTTCATATATTGATCTATGCACTCCTAGTGCTAATACACACAAATATCATAAAATTGGAGTTTATATTTGAAACTAGTCTAAATATATCCGCCTCGAACGACCAGTATGATAACCTGAGCTATATAGTAAGCTTAGGCCATTTTTCAAAATCCTATAAACTATGACATGGTTGCTATGTTGCCTAAAACTTGATTTATCAACAGCTGGTATAGATAATTACTTAATATTGACTGTTTTTGCTATTTTAACTATTCACCTAAATAATTACATATTATAAACCATGATAATTGAAAAATACTTATTTATGTTGATATTATATCAAGTATTCCTTAAATTAAAAAAATTATACTCCTTGCGTAACTCTATCTGCTCAGTTTAAATATATCCGGCTCGAAGGACTAATTTTTAAAATAGTGTGCTTTGTAAAGGTAATGCCAAAAGATCACTCGGCCATGTCAAATTGCCTGTGATAAGTTTTTGAAAGTTGGCTAGAGCGCGCAGCCAACGAGGGTTATTTTTAAAAACTTATCGGCAATTTGACATGATCTTGGGTCTTACTACTGAAAATGTATGGAGATGCTCTATGAAGCTTTGAAATGATAATACCAGACTTTGGTTTCACTGCGATGCAATGTTCGGTGTGAGGAAACACACATACCCCAAAAAATGTCGAAACAACGACAAAAAAACGTTGTTCTTAAAAATTACAACGATTTTGATCATTTCCACAGACGAAATTTTACTCTGACTCGTAAGTAATACCCCACAGTCAGCATCCACCCAAAAATTACAGAGAAAAATATAACTGGGAGGGAACGGGGGGGGGGGGGGGGTGTTTGGTGCGTGGAAGCCTCAATACTCCAAAAAATTACGAAAAAGGAGAAGATTTTTTTGTCACAATTGGTTCTAACAATTTTGATCATTTTCACAAACGAAATTTCCTTCTTACTCGTAAGTGATACCCCTTAGTCAGTATCTACCCAAAATTTCCAGGGAGGGAGATACATATATGGAAGTACGAATTTCATTTTAATGCTGAGCTTATGAGGTATAAAAACTGGAATTTTACGAGGTCTACTGACAACCAAAATACTAGTATATTTTATCGACATCAACGTTTGAGTCTGAGTAATTAGCTTTCCAACAACTTAATTTTGAATTACTAAAATTTTATCTTAGCATTGTCAATTTGCTTTTTTTAAATTTAATGTTGACGTTTTAGTCATGTTTAATTATTTGCAATTGTTAATATCAATCGATTCCGATTTACAATCTTGAAACAAAATAAATGAATTTTAATTATATTCTTAAGAAAGCAGTTTTTGATTGACGTCGTTGTGTTTCTGTTAGTTTCAAATTAAATTCTAAATATTTTTGTGCGGAGATATCCGGCTCGAAGGACCAATTGCCGAAAGAGGCCTTACACTTTATGAAGCTTTTTGCTGTGTTCATTTCTTGTAAGGTTTCAATTAAAGCATAATTGCATCCTAATAACAATAAGCGGCCAAAAAATGTAGAAGATAAAAATGTGCATGTCACATGTGTGAGAAACTGTTCCATTGTTTTTTAGTTCTTGCGAGACGCTAATAGGCGCTATTGAGCTTAAGAGCAGCCCGGCTTCCCTATTTCTTGAGAGCCGCAGCCGTTAATTTACTTTGGAGGTTCTCTAATGAGTGCTATTAAAATGTTGTCACGCAAAGCGCCGCGGTGTTTTGACAGAATTAGCCTCTAATTGAAACAAATGCTTGGTTAGTTAGCACTCGTTTTAATTGCAGAATTGCTGTTTATCAAAAATCATAAAACGGTTCAGCGGTCAAGGCTCTGCAGACAAAGGCTTTGGCACGCGATGATGCCCGCTACCTCGCGCTTTGCACCACTTCCTCGTGGAAGACCACAACTTCCTCGCGCCCAGGGCCGGCCGCGATCTCGACTGCTGCACGTGGCGCGGCTTCATATTCAGAATAAAAACCGCCGAGATATGGAATCGGGCCGGCCTTAACTGGCGGAAATGAAACGGAAAATTGGCAGGTTGCCAAGGCCGCGCAATTATCGAATCAATGCATATCATTATTTGGGCTGCAGCCTAGCATTACTCCGGCCCGAAGGCAGGTTTGGCACAAATCGGTCACAGCACCCGCTTTGTTTTTATAAACCGCTGCTGTGGTTAACAAATTGCTAGTTTTTCAGTTACGTAACATTAATCATCCCGAGAATATATATTTTGACACAAGGATGTTTTTTTTTAAACTGACATATTTACCAAAAAATGGATTAACTTTTTGTTGTCTTTACAATGCGTTTGCAAAGTTAGGTAACTTATACAGCCACAAAAATCTTGTGTCGACTTTATCAACATCATGATTATCATTGCACATCCTTTTGCATTCACTGCTAGACATATGCCTCCCTTAAATTTTTGTAGTGTTGGTGAACTCTCGTTTGTCACCATTGTCTTGATATCAGTTCTTTTGCCCAGTTCCATCTACAACAAGTATCCTTTCTACCACATCTGTCACTGCAGTCGCCCTACGTATGATTGTAGCTGCCATTACATAAGTAAAAGATAGACGTATCATCGTTCTTTCTATACCTTTCTGTGCTACTTAAACCTTATTCACACAGTATTTTGCCATGGCTAAAGTTTTAGCACTGTACGTGAATACACTGATCGTATACTTGTCTCTCCCGACACACTGGGATGTCAAACTTGAGGACCCGGACCCAAACAAACCAGTTCTTCTGTTGAGCTCGCAGGTTTGGTTATCTCTTCTTCTTCTTCTTCTTCTTCTTCTATATTTATATAAATCAATGATCTGTTCTTTTAACTGGTTCAACGATTGACGGAAAATAAGTTTTAAAGTACTTGCACTTTAAAATTTTACTTTAAAGTACTAGGATTTTAATGTTCCATTTTTTGTTCCATAAATAATCCGGAAAATGTAATTGTTGACATCAGTATGAAATAAACATATTCATATCTCCCTTAATGCATAAATATCTATATTTACACAGGAGGGAGTAATGTAATAGACAACTTTATGGAAACAACACGTTTTTATATAAATAAACAATTTTTTTAGGCGATCATTACAAAAATGGCGATTCTTTTGTCGCCGTAAAGTTTTACTTTTTTGTACACATCTGTCAAATGTTACTTTTTTGTACACATCTGTCAAACTCTACTTTTTTGGAACTGATCTGTCAGAAACTACTTCATGATTTTGGATTTTGCGGGGAGCAAACTTAGAGTCGCAACACTTGCAGCTTCCAGAATTTCACCGGGGGTGTCTGAACTATCGCTATCACCCATTTTAAAAGGCTCAAAACACACGCGATGAAGGGGTTGTATACAAACCCACCGATGTTGATCCCCACCGATATGGATTTCCTCCGACTTCTGACAACTGTATTGAACACTACCGACAGCAACTACCACCGACTTGGGTTACTACCGACTTTTAAAGTTTGTAAGAAATATATGATATGTCACCGAACTAAAATACCACCGACTTAGTGTACAAACCGACTTGGATTACCACCTATGTGGATTTACATCCGACAGGAACTATCGCCGATGTGGACTACCACCGCGCGTTTACTTCCAACCGATACCGACAGTAGTTGCTGCAACACATCTTACGCGAGCGACGGTGAACTTGCATACCTTCCTATTAATAATTTGGCAGCAACTGCAGTATCTTTATAAAATAATTGGTATCACTAGCTGCTGAAAGACTTCATATTTCGTCAGTAAATTGTTTATACTGTAATAAAATGGCAGTATTATGTTTTAACTCGTACATAGATTTAAATTCTTTTAAAAGAAATACGGTCTTGTTTGATTAGCGTATGGCGTATTTTGGCCCGTAAGCATATTTTACTAAAATTCTGTAAATATTGGAACGTTATATGTTATATAAGACATGCGGCTGCGTTAAATTTTGTACTACACACAAAATAACTAAAGGTACTGTGGTTTTCTTTGTGAATTGGTTTGATATGCAGCGTGTTCAGCTTCTCACTTTCACACCCCTATATCTTTCTTATTTATCCTCTGATTAATTTAAAATGGTCGATTTACCTACTCGTTAAAGCAATTATCTTCATAGTTTTTAAATAATTTTACTGCAAAGCAGCACTGCGACATAAAATTTACTACCCAAAATGTAAATTTTAATCCAAATAAGTGCATTTATTTTCGACAGAGTAAACACGCCATTTCAACATTTTCAGCAGTGGTTAGGCGTATTCAAGGCATTATTTAAATTTCCAGAATGCTAAATTAGCAGTTCGTAAACTTATATGACATTCGTAAACGTAATTGACGTTCATAAACCTTTTATTTTAAAGGGCACCTCTCATTAAAACAATAATGGATTGTTAATTATTTACATAGTAATATTGTACATTACATATTAACTATACACAAAATTCGAATAGAATACGGTTTTCGACTGTTTTTTCTCGAAATTATATAAAATTGTCAGCATGATTAATATTTCAGTTATGCCGCTTAATATACAAAAATAAAGTATGATCAAAAATTACTCTCATCTAGTATGGCTATGGATTTTTTTTCTAATTTATGAATGCAACTATGTTTACACTTAAATGTCAAACTTGTCATTTGATTTTTAAGTGGGTTATAGTTGCATTCATAACTAAGAACAATTCCATAGCCATACTAGATGAGATTAATTTTTGATCATACTATATTTCATGCTAAATCGTTGTATAAAGTATTACGTCACTCCCCATTTCGCCTTACTTCATTAACCGTTTTCCATATTTTACTGGCGATTTCAGATAAAAATATTTGAAAGAATAGAAAGTTTAGTTTATTTCTCATTTCAAAGTAGCCCATATAAATGCGAAAACTGTCACATTTTGTTTGGCTGACGTTTTAAATAATTATGAAATTTTACGCACCAGTGGACAGTAAACTGCGTAAATTTTGGTTGTCGGAAAAAAAATTAAATTTCTTACCATTCTAACAACCACGATTTTAAATTTATACACTGGACTGGAACACGGGCAATATGACTCAATTGTTTTAAGAAAGTGTTTCGGAAAACAAGCAATTAAAAATGTCTTATAATTACTAACAGTAAATAAATAAATTATTACTAATAATTTAGACGCTTGTTTATACTATTTTATCTACGTTGCATAAAAATAATCAAAAACTTAGAATTTTGACATTTTATAAATGTAACAATCTAGCAGCTTCCCGAATGAAATAAAGGAGGCTGTTTAAACGTTTTTCACATAAGAAAAAAAACAATGCAAACAGTGCATTAAAGTTATTAAGGTATCAAGGATGTTATATGGATAATAACACGCCGACATGTACACCCCGAGGGTTTGGCCCGAGGGGAATGTACGTCGACCGAGGGCGTCATTATTAAAAGGATTTTAAAATAAAACTAAGTAATAAAATTATTATACAAAACTTTTAACTTCTTCTCTTCCAGAGAAATCATATACCGTGTCCGCCAAAAAGACGGCATAATATGGAAAAATATTTTATTTCTGATTTTTCAAAAAAACTTTTTACGTCAATAATTTGTGCTTGTCTAAAAAGTGCTATTTTTCGGAAATTAAGCAATATTGCAATGAGATTTTTAGAGTGTGTTATTTTTAGCTAACTAAACAATCTCAAGGCTAGAAAACCCCAGATTTTTTGTAACTTTAGCTAAAAATAAATTTTTTAACATTCGAACATATTTTTACCACTCGAGCGAGCGCAGCGAATCAAGAGTGGTAATTTATGTGAGAAATGTTAAGACGGTTTCCCCTAGAAATGCGTTCATTAGTTTATTGTTCATTGAGGCATTAATTTTGAATCAATAATAATTACTAAAAACTGCTAAATCGAAATCGGACTACCATGAATATGTGTGATGTTGCTATAGTGAATTCATGTTAAATGAGTGGATGCATATTAAATGTATCTTAACATTCGAGGACGCGATCATATTAAACACTGTTTAACATTTCAATGAACAATAAAAATAGTAAAAACCATGGCACTATGTATCTTTGCATTTCTATAATACACAATAACAGTGTGGCGAAGTTATTAAGCAGTCTGACCACTAACCCAAAGATCGCGAGTTCGATCTCAGCATACAGTGAGATTTATAAAAATTAAAAATGCAGACAGAGAAACCGTATACAAAATGTATTGTAGTAATCGAACACTCTTTATCCTAATAATTAGTCATCAAGGGATAACGTTTTAATATTTGATGTTTTTTTTAAACAATTGCGTTGCTTTACTCCATCCGTAAATACGGAAATGGCACCTTAAACACAAGTATATTAAAATTGCGTTTTAATATAATGACTATGATAAAGACAGGTTTATAACCCCACTTTAATTATTTGACATCTTGCTCAGCTATAATTATACAAGCCCTCCTAATAAATAAAATTTTAGAAACATGAGAATGTCCTAGAGTGTTTAAATCAGCAGTGATTAAACCATTTTTTAAAGGCGGTGATAAGGAACTAGCTGAGAATTATAATCTCCCTAATTTCTAATGTGGCAAAAATTTTTGAAAAAGTCATCATAGAACGGATAATGAGCTTCATAAATAAATATACCTTGCTATCATCTCAACAATATGGGTTTCAAAATGGTATATCAACACAAGACCCCATAGCAGAACTAATTGGAAATGTTCAAATGGCTCTCGATGATAATACACCATGCCTCTGCATCTTCGTCGATCTAGCCAAAACATTTGACACAGTCAATCATGTGCAATTATTAGAAACGCTGGACGATGTAGGTATAAGAGGCATAGCAAATAAGATTTTCTAATCATATCTGGAAGATAGATTACAAATTGTAAATATCGATGGTGTCACAAATGAAAAATCCACAGTAGAATATGGAGTCAGGAGCAAGGTATAGTCCTGGGACCCATGCTTTTTACAATATATGTAAATGATCTACTGCAACTAGAAACTGAAGGTAAAATTATTTCTTATGCTGATGATACGTCATCATCTACAAAGACCGCAACTGGACCAACCACGAGCGAAAAGCAGAGAAAGATATGGAAAAAATGAAACAGTGGTTTAATAGAAAACAATTAAGAGTAAACTTTAAAAAAAATTAAAAACTGCTTGGAACGACTTATATGATGATTATTGTGATTTATTTAAAACTTCTTGTTTAATTTCACAAAAAGCTAACTTTTAATTTATGAACAATAGGTGTAAATAAATGATCAATTATATTTATTCACCTAAGCTATCAGAGCAACAAAATCGCATCCTAAGTTTGTACTTAAAACGTGGAATACATGTTAATTCTTTTTTATTATAATTTTTAAATTAAGTTTATTTGTATTTGATTTGTATGAGTGATTTGAGAATTGCACACATAAATGCACAATCTTTAACGGATGATTTTCATTTACTACGAGAACACGTTTTACTCAACAACTATGATATAATATCTACATTGTCCGCCAAAAAGTCGGCATAATATGGGAAAAAAAATTATTTTTGATTTTTCAAAAAAACTTTTTACGTCAATAATTTGTGCTTGTCTAAAAACCTATTTAGCCCCTATCATATATACCAAGTGATTTTTACTTATTTAGAAAATAAAATTTTTCGAAATTGTCAAAATCCAAAAGTGCTATTTTTCGGAAACTAAGTAAGATTTTAATGAGATTTTTTTAGAATGTGTTATGTTTAGCCAACAGAACAATATCAAGGCCAGAAAACCCCTACTTTTTTTTAACTGTCGCTAAAAATAAATTTTTCAATTTTTTAAATATTTTTTAAAATTTCACATATTAAGACTTAATATTAAAGTTCACATTTTTCTATGTAAACACTTTAAAGATTTATAATTCGGAGAAATAATATAAAATGGTAATTACTTCTTTAGATTTTTTATTATTTACCGAAAAGTAGCACGTTTGCATAATTTTTACATTTTTTATGCAAGGCGCTTTTTAGGAGAAATATTTTTCAATTCTAATTAACATATATTTAAATGGCTTCCAGAAACTCTAATATAGCCCTGTTAATGAATTACTGTTACAAAAATCCTGTAAATGTTCTTCCTATATTAGGAGTTTCTTGAAGCCATTTAAATAAATATTAATTAGAATTGAAAAATATATCTCCTAAAAAGCGGCTTGCATAAAAAACGTAAAGATTATGCAAACATAGGTACTACTTTTCGGTAAATAATAAAAAATCTAAAGGACTAATTAACATTTTATATTATTTTTTCCAATTATAAATCTGTAGTCTTCACACAAAAAATTTGAATTTTAATATTAAGTCTTGGTATGCGAAATTTTGAAAAATATTTAAAAATTTAAAAAATTAATTTTTAGCTAAAGTTGGAACAATTACGTTTTGTCTGAGCTTGAGATTGTTCAGTTAGCTAAAAATAACAAACTCTAAATAGATCTCATTGAAATCTTACTTAATTTCCGAAAAATAGCACTTTTTGGATTTTGACAATTTCGAGAGACTCCATTTTCTAATTAAGTAAAAATCACTCGGTATATATGATGGGGGCCAAATAGGTTTTTAGACAAGCACAAATTATTGACGTAAAAAGTTTTTTTGAAAAATCAAAAATACAAAATTTTCCCATATTATGCGGACTTTTTGGCGGACACTGTATAACAATAACATTTTTAAGTGACAATGTAGCGAATAATATAGTTAGCATTCCAGAATATAACTTTTTACGTAAAGATCGTCCTAGTTTTGGGGGTGGTGTCGCATTATATACCTACTAGCTTTTTCAGGTTTATGGTACAAATGGTGCTTCTTCTGCAACTAAGTTCATCGGCCGCACGATGCCGTGACCCTGACCATCCCTCTTCTAGTTTTGCGATAGCAAACCCTTTTTCGGCCTCGCTTAGAACGTGATTTGCCATTTTAAGTTTTGATGGCAGAATGTCAGTTGTGCAACTGACAATTTAGTGACTTTAGTTCCACTTAATAAAACCATACATACACAAAACAAACAAATCATGCGAAATATTTTTTGGGTAATAGTACTTACAAAATGCCAGATGTCTATTTGCATTACATTGAAAATTTTAAACCCACCAATAGGCTTAGTAGTACACACTTAATGCTATTTTGCCCCATTGCTGGATGTACGTATCTCCAGCCGACTAATTTTCAAAGTAGGTACCTGTCTGTTGGTCACGTTTAAACTGGTGTGAATAAATAAAGTTATCAAGAAACTGTGGACGTACATATCTAAATAAGAAGCATAATCAAATCAGAATTCAATACGCAGTGTGTTTCACTTTTCGCCTTACCACCCTTGAATATTTCTTCTTCTGATAGATTTGAAATGTTGACCTTTAAAAGAATTAAATTGACATTTTTGAAATAATTTTGTTACTAACAAAAGTTGCTCAGAATTACAAAAACAGTCGAAATCCATATTTTACTAGAAATGGTTGTACTGTTAGTATGTAATGTACAGTATTATTATGTAGATAATTAACAATTCATTATTGTCTTAACAAGAGGTAAACAACAGGAAAACAAAAGCTTTATGAATGGCAGTTAGGTTTATGAACTGTCAATTAAGTTTATGAACTGTTTATTTATTTAGCATTCTGTAAATTTAAATAATGCCTAGAATACGCCTAACCACTGCCGATAAAGTATAAATGGTGTTTTTACTCGGTCGACAATAAATACACTTATTTGGATTAAAATTTACATTTTTACTATTTTCCTAAATCTGAACAACTTTTGTAAATAACTTTTTTGATAAAACTAAGCCTACTATAATTTTTAAATTTTTGTAGTACTTTTTTTGTCGCATTAGACCACTGTTTCTCAGTAAAATTATTTAAAAATTATGAAAATAATTGCTTTAACGGGTAGGTAAATCGACCAAAATTTTAAACTGATTAGAAAATAAATAAGAAAAATGCATGGGTGTGAAGGTGAGACGTTAAACACGCTGCATATCAAACAAATTCACAAACAAAACCACAATATCTTGATTATTTTGTGGATAGTACGAAATTTAACGCAGGTGCGGCTGCCTGTTTATAAAATAATAAAGCTCTAATACTTACAGAATTTTAGTAAAATTTGCTTACTGGCCAAAATGCGCCATACGCTAATCAAACAAGATCGCATTTCTGACGAAATATGAAGTCTTTCAGCAGCTAGTGATACCAATTACTTCATAAAGATACTGCAGTTGCTGCCAAATTATTAATAGGAAGGATTGCAAGTTCACGGTCGCCCGCGTAAGATGTGTTGCAGCAACTACTGTCGGAAAAGGGTTGGAAGTAAACGCGCGGTGGTAGTCCACATCGGCGATAGTTCATGTCGAATGTAAGTTCACATCGGTGGTAATCCAAGTCGGTTTGTACACCAAGTCGGAGGTATTTCAGTTCGGTGGCATTCCATATATTTGTTACAAACTTTAAAAGTCGGTAGTAAACCACGTCGGTGGTAGTTCCTGTCAGATCTAAATCCACATCGGTTGTAATCCAAGTCGGTGGTAAATCAAATCGGTAGTAGTTCATGTCGGTAGTCATTTAATGTCGGATCCAAATCCACATCGGTGGTAGAGCGCACTCTCCGCGATGAAGCTTAATATTAAATTTGACAGGAGATGCTTTTATTTTTAGTTGTCTAAATGCTATTGTTTTTAGTTGTCTAAGTTAACTATGTTTTTCAGAAAAATGTTCAGAAAAAACATAATTTTGTGACCAAATGTTTGAATTCTTTTGTGATGATCGCCTAAAAAATGTTGTGTGCACCTCGGCCAAAAGTGTTTTTTTGGCCTCATCGGAATTGCAAACAACAGATTCGGCCAAAAAAGATCACTTTTACGGCCTTGATACACAATATACTAATTCAGTCCCTTTTAAAACATAGACGGGTTTTATTTTATTTTATTTTAATATATAATTGATTAATACTAGTACACAACTATTAGTCGTTATAGTATCTGTTTAATCGTTCACTTTTTTAAATAATAAATTATTATATTTTTGTTGAACATTGCCAGTTACTGTTACAAAGAATTAAACTTGCCTTTATCTTTAATTTAATTAGATAAAACGTGAAGAACTTACAGCTATGTAGCCACGGTAGGTATTCATACAAGATACAAAGATTTTTTTTTGTATACATGCGATATATGTATACTTTTATAAAAATCTGGTGTGATACACGCACCCAACTTCCTTTTACAGTGATCTTATAATTAGCCAAAAATTTTATATAAAATTTTTAAGAATTTGTCAAAAATTTTCAAAAATTACAAATTCTACAAAAACGGTACAAAATAGAGCGTTAGGTGAAGAGACAAATTTTCTCTAGAATTTCAAGCTGAATTTAAAAATGTAATAATTTACCGGGTGTTCTATTTAAAATAGGAGTTAATAAAAAACATAAAAAAAACAAAAAAACCCATTTTAGAAGTATTCAACTGGAAAATCACCTATCTCACATCAATACACATTAAAAATGTAATAAAGATGTAAAGTTAAAAAAAAATCGTTAGAGCCGTTTTTGAAAAAATCGAAAAAAACTGAAAAATCACAAAAGTAAACACCTACTTCCGGTTATGCGATTTTTTTCAAAAGCTTGCTGTCGCATCTACATAGTACACAGAACTTATATATAAAGTTTCAACGCCATACCTCTTTCCGTTTTTGAGATATTCTGTTCACAGACAGACGCACAGACACACAGACAGACCAATGAAAAAAAAATATGTTTTTTGGGTCAGGGGACTCTAAAACGTGAAGATCTGTTGAAAACTCAATTTCGAATTTTTGGGGTGAATCCAATACTTCCTTTATTGTAAAAGGAAGTAAAAAACGTGTCAAGGCATTGTTTTTGATCTAATACAAGGAATGGGCCTTTTAGGATATTTTATCGAAAATAAGTCCCGCAATTCTCATGTTAACACCATCCTGATATTACGTAAAAGATTTCAACTTTTTCGTCTTTGCTGTACACTGTTGTATTAAAGATTGCAATTATACAGGGTGTCCCAAAAAGAATGGGACACCGATTAGCCATAGATTCCTTACGTCATAATAAATCGATTAAACCTAATATACCTTAGTACAAAGTCCCTTCAGTAAGAAGTTATAGGGCCTTGAAGTTCGATTTTTTATTTTTTATTTATTTGTTAATTTCCACAAATGTAGAGATATCGATTTGAATTTTCGTATACATACTTACTATTATGTACTGCATTAATAAAAAAAAAATCATAAATTAAACTTGACTGTAAGAAGCACTTTACCTATCTTTCAAAACTTTTTTAGCTCTAACTTCGTTATCTGTAACTTTTTTTGAAATTTTATGTTATTATCTGAAAGAGAATTAAATAAACAAAAATAATGTACTCTTAGTTCTTCAGCCTAAGAGCAACCGTTTACCTTAAAATGTCCATCAAAGGTTTTTGGTTGTCATTTTGACGTGCAATTATAAAGTAGCCATGATCACAAAAACAATGGTCATCTAGTAAAAAACAATGATACATCAATTAATGACATTAGTGACATAAGAATTTGTTCTTCTATGTTTAAAAAAATGCCGCTACATAACAAATTCTCCAATGCAGAAAGGTTCGTTATGTCGCAGCATTTTCGTAAGCACAAAAGACAAAAAACTGATGTCACCAATGTCATTAATTGATTTCTTGTTGTTGGTTACCTGATTATAACCATTACCTATTGTTTTTGTGATCATGGCTACTTGATAGTTGCACGTCTTAATGACAACCAAAAACCTATGATGGCCATTTTAAGGTAAACGGTTGCCCTTACGCTTATGAACTAAGAGTACATTATTTTTGTATATTTCAATTCTCTTTCAGATAGTAACCTACAATTTTAACAGTTGTTACAGATAACGAAGTTAGAGCTACAAAAAGTTTTTAAAGATAGGTAAAGTACCCCTTATAGTCAAGTATAGTTTATGAAATTGTTCCCATTAGTGCAGTACATAACAGCAAGTATGTATACCAAAATTGAAATCTATATCTCTACATTTGTGGAGATTAACAAAATAATAAAAAATAAAAAAATTGAACTTTAAAGCCCTATAACTTCTTACTGAAGGGACTTTGTACTAAGGTATATTAGGTTTAATCAATTTATTATGAGGTAAGGAATCTATGGTTAATCGGTGTCCCATTCTTTTTGAGACACCCTGTACACTAAACTCAAAAAATTTAAACTATATCTATACAGGGAGTTTATTATAACGCGCAGTCTGTGTAAATGCGTTTATTTTAAAATGCAATATGGAAACGTTACTGAGTATGTAAAAACATAATATATTGTGCGGGGGAAGGAATTCTGTTGATCAAATAGTATAAAGACTCCAGTTTACAGCAAGTATGTGGGTTATTACATGCCCTGTTGTTCTTTTTGATGCTTCTTTTTCAATAAAATTACGGTTCATATATTGCATTTTAAAATAAACGCATTTACACATGGCGTGGCGCACCCTTTTAGAAACCAATAGTAACAATCAAGTCCTTATGGAAACGGGAATGTCACATTGCGCGTTATAATAAATTCACTGTATATTTAAAACGTGAAGCGTTTTCTTTAGACATCTATTTTGAGACTTCCACCGGGACAATTTCGATAATTCTTTTTTTAAATGAAAGCTGTCACCATGTAGATGTGCACAACAGTCCTAAATTGCAAATAACTGCATACATTTTAGAGAAAAAACAAAATATCGTAGCGCTAAGTCACGTAGCTTTGGAGCGTCGTAGCAGTCGACCAAGTAAACTTTCAAAGTCAGCCCGCGGTGTTCTGCTGATTTTTACCATGGATCACTCAAATTTGTTCAGGTAAAATACATCCGCTGAATAAGTTAGAATATAGTTTATGGACTTTGTATGCGTTAGACAGAAATAGACATATGAATCGTCTAGTATCAAAAGCCGACAACTCCACTTTTCACAGATATGGAACTAAGTATACCACCATGTTCCTAAGCAGAAGCTCTACCAATGCCTAAAACTTCTGAGGTTCAAAATACAACGAATCCTAGTATAAAACATGCTTGAAAATCAGTGTTAGTTTTAAATTCCGACAAATCCATTTCATTGTTAGTATCAAAATCCGACAGATCCAGATACAACCAATCAGTGACTGCTAAAAGTGTCACGTGACGCTCTCTTTCAGCACCATGTGTTTATGCGAAGTAATGGCCGACTACAGGATTTGATTATTTAGATATTAGTTTAAGAATCTGTTTAACTTAAGATCATTTTGTTTTGAGTTCTTGATAAACTTTTAAATTTATAAAAGTCCTTGTTTTCATATAAAATTTAGCTATAAACAACGACTTTTAATAAGATTTTAGTTTGAAATGACATTGACGGTTTGTAATCTCTTTTTGAATAAATACGTGGTAGTCCAAATATGTATGTATGTATGTATTATCGTTAACTTCGTTTTACCTTTCGGTGTAGAGGGGTAGTCCAAATAATTATGTATAAAACTCGCATCTACAGCTTCTTTTTTGCACTTTGTTACGGTTAGAGGGCGTCTCTATAACATTTGCAGGTCTTTGGGTACAGTCTATCTTATTTCGGGGTCTGTAGTGCATAATTTGAATTTTGCGCGCACCGCTCCCGCCACATTTGGTTATCAGTGTTCTGGTTGAAAGCGTTGTTTGCTCTTTTGGCAGTGGTAACTGAAATAGGCCGAGTGGGCCCCTGCTAGTAGTATATTTCAGTAAGTACAGGTGGCAGTAGGTATGCGCGCGGAAAAAGGACAGCCTATTCTTTTGTTACGCACGTGATATTAGTTCAACTATTGCGCATGTTCGTTTTATGGGTCTTTCTCACACGAAGCGTAATTTTGCGGTAATTCCCCGATTCTGCAAATTCAGCACATATTTGGCTTTGTTCGGCTCCATCTTTGAGTTTATTTGTTTGACTGGTTCCTGGACAAAATTCGTCGATAGCTCAAAGAAGAAACCGTGTTGTGTGCCGGGCTGCGATAATGGTGAAGTTCTGCGGCATGAAATATTCGAAATATTTGGTGGAGACGCATTTTCCTTTGTTCTGCAAAGATACAATGGGCAAATTTAGCTGGTATGTAATTCATTTTTAATATAATTTTCATAACTGGCGATCTAAAATATTCGAATTTGCAATAGATGTTGTTTTATGGTTAACGTTATGTGTATTGTAAATGCGATTTTCTCATTCCGATAATCAAACATGTTTCAGAATTTCACGAAGATGCAACTTCAGAAAATTGTTTTTGTTACTTCACTCAAGAAAAGCTTGGGACTCCTGAAAAAGTGAGAGGTATGCTTTTAAAAATATACATGTTAATTGCTGCAATAATTAACATATAATGGTATTTGCAGAAATAATAGCAACGTTTAATGCATCTTTGCGATCAACTTTAAGCGCCACCAGTGAAGAGTTGAGTGTATTGCGGCATGATTTGCCAAAGAGATACAAGACAACAGCAAAGCAGAAAGTGCCGTACGTTGACATACACTGTAAGAGAACATATTAGATAAACATATATAACCTCTATATTGCTAATTTTTAAATTTAGTTGCAGGTGAGGTCACATCGGTGGGATGTGCTGCAAAGTTGACGAGAACAATGTCGACATTACCTGGTGCACCTCTGGAGATCACTGAAGAACCAAGATCAGGTACAATTTTTGTTGTGGAGCCTTCTCAGTTTTCCGTTATTTGGAAAATTCCTGATTGCCAGCTCGCCTTGGAATTTAATGGACTGTATGAATTGTAGGTTTCACTGAATAAATACACTCGTTGAAAGCCGGAAATATGTTACTTTATTAGCAATAAACAACACATTGAACATTTGAACATTTACAAGAATTAGCTTTCGTAGAGCGGACCGATTCGCATGCTGCCACGTTGACAGATGGAACGTAAGTGCGGTGAACGGCGAGGCAAAGCCCGCTCGACCTTCTACTGCGCACAGTATTGATTCAGAATGCAAGAGAGGCGGCAAAAGTTTATAAAGTCCTTAACATACCGCCCGCCTTGGAAAGGGTAACCTTTCAAATAAAACAGTACAGAGTTGACATGTAAAAGCTAGAGTAAAACATGTAACATGAACACACATATATACAAAGCATAATAGTACATGGATCTTAATCTAGTACAAGAAAACCCGAACAATGGGGAGCCAAAAGGCTTTACGAAAACTGCGCTGAACGCTAACGCACTAGTTCACAACACTAGGTAGCGGGCACAATTTGGCGAAGGATCGCTTCACGATCCCTGACACAGTGTTCACTGACGCCACACGCGTAACGCCGTCAAGGCCAGGGTGCAGCTCGGTGACCCGGCCTAACCTCCACTTCAGAGGGGGTAGATTGTCATCCTTGATGAGGACCATAGAACCAGGCTGGAGGTCCGAAAGATGCGTGCGCCATTTGGTGCGCTGTTGGAGTTTCGAGATGTACTCTTTACTCCATCTCTTCCACACATTCTGGTGAAGTTGTTGTATTCTCTGGTATTTAGACAGCCGAGACTCGGCTATCTCAGTAACGTTGGGATCAGGCAGTGACACCAACGGACGACCAATCAGGAAATGAGCAGGAGTCAAAGGCTGAAGGTCGTTTGGATCAGAGGACAAAGGGGACAGGGGTCGGGAGTTTAAGGTCGCTTCCACCTGTGCTAACAAAGTGCTAAATTCATCATAATTTAGACTAGCGTTACCTATAACGCGACGTATGTGATGTTTGGAGGACTTGATTCCGCCCTCCCACAATCCGCCAAAGTGGGGACTGTGCGCGGGTATAAAATGCCAAGCTACTCCGTCGTTCGCGACTGATTCGGAAATAGAAGGGTTTTGTTCCGCGAGAAAATTGCCTAATTCGATTAACTCGGAATTAGCGCCTACAAAGTTAGTGCCGTTGTCTGAGTAGACATGGAGCGGTTTGCCTCGACGAGCCACAAACCGGCGAAAAGCCATTAAGAAGGCTTCAGTAGAAAGATCAGCGACCAATTCAAGGTGCACTGCCTTTGTGACAAAACAATAAGCTGTAACTCGTTGTAAGCGAGCGAAGCTTGAATACTGATTGAACGGAAATGGTTCAACAGAGGTTACAGGAAGACTCTGAACTTTTTTTTTGAATTCTGGAAGCTCAGCACGAACATGTTTGGAAGTAGGCCAAGAGGCCTCACCTTCGCTTAGCCAGGTGGGACCATGCCACCAAAGGCTTAACAGACCCAGCGGGTCAAATATCTGCGATCTTTCAGACAAGATGCTACGCTTGGTAGCCTCACCACTTGTAGAATTTGAAATATGGGATATTTCAGACAAGCTGCTACGATTGGTAGCCTTACCACTTGTAGAATCTGAAATATTGAACATGGAAGTAGGCCAAGATGCCTCACCTTCGCTTAGCCAGGTGGGACCATGCCACCAAAGGCTTGACAGACCCAGCGGGTCAACTATCTGGGAAATTTCAGACAAGCTGCTACGATTGGTAGCCTTACTACTTGTAGAATCTGAAATCTGGGATATTTCAGGCAAGATGCTACGCGTGGTAGCCTTACTGCTTGCAGAATCTGAAATATTCTCTACTGATAAGAATCTTTTCTGAGCGATTTGCAATGAATCACCCAATACCTCTACAGGTTCCTTGAGAGGGATAGAGACAACGAATCGACCATTCGCTTCTCGTTGCGTATTTTGCAGGAAATGTGCCTTACAGGCGTTCTCTTCATTGGTGCGAACCTTTTCCTCTGGGTAATGTTCGAGTTGCCAAAACCTAGCAATGGGGTCAGAAGCATCCTCGATCGTGCTAAGATTGCACTGTACAGGGTACGCAGAAGGGGGGCCTGTAGGGCCAGAAACAATCCAACCAAAACGAGTTTTTTGGAGAATGGGAAGATTTGGGCCTAGACCAATTTGTCCAATACAAAGGAGCTGCCAGAAAATGGGCGAACCAATCAGAATGTCGATGGTGCCCGGTTGGTCGTAGGACAGATCTGATAACTTGATGTTATCAGGAACCTTGAAGCTGTTTCGCTGGACGCGAAAACTTGGGGTAACACCCGTAATCTCATCGAGAACAAGACAGGATAGGCCAATGCCGTATGAAGTGTGAGGGGCTTGCAGCTTGATATCACACCTAGCTTTGATTTGAGAGGTGGCTTTACTTAAGCCAGAAACAGTAACGTTGACTTCGCGAGTTGGAACGTTGGAAGCTTCAACCTTTTACACAAATCTGAACGTATAAAGTTCGATTGGGAACCGGAATCCAGCAGGATTCGCACAACAAGAGGCGTACCATCATCAGCGATGAGTTTAGCGGTAGCCGTAGGTAAGAGTACCTGAAAAGCATTCGAACAGAATGCCGAAATCGATTGGTTTAGTTCAACAGGGGTTTCTGCCGACATCGCAGATCCTGGTTGACTAGAAGAAGCATTTTGAGGTTTATCCTCATGAAGAAGTGTGTTGTGCCTTGATTTGCACTTTCTACACGTATGTTTGGAGCTACAGAGGCTCGATAGGTGACCCTGAGTTAGGCAATTAAAGCATACGCGGAGCTCTTTTGCCTTTGACTTTCTGTCAAGAACAGACAGCTTGACAAACTTATCGCATTTGTACAAGGAATGAGATCCTTTACAAAGTGGACACGAAGGGGTACCCGACACAAATGATTTAGAATGTACCTTGGAAGACCTTTCGGGTACAAGCTTGCTATCTTTTACCTCTAGAGTTTCTAGAAGATTTGCTGTATTTTGTAAGAATTCCTTGAACTCATCAAGATTAGGCAGATCAGAACTTGACCGGTTTCTAAGGACCTCCCATTCACGAAATGTAGTGGGGTCCAGTTTTTTAGAAACTACATAAATTATAACAAAATCAAGAAGCTCGCTTTCGGTAGCTAATGATTTGATTGCTGCAAAATGTTTGAATAACATATCGCTAATCGTACGTAATTTAGTTGCAGATTCCTTACTGCAAGATTCAAGCTCGAAAATAGCCTTGAGGTGGTTATGAACCAGAATTTTTGGATCATTGTATCGATTGCACAATGCCTCCCAAGCTAGAGTATAATTACCCGCAGTAAACTCTAAACTTTTTATAATTTGGCTTGCATCACCCTGTAAACTAGCCTTTAGGTAATGCAGCTTCTGAATATTAGTCAGCGTTTGATTCTCATGAATTAAGCTACTAAATATCTCACGAAATTCTAACCATTCTGAAACGTTTCCTGAATATTTGGGAATCGAAATGGCAAGAAGGCGTACAGCTTGATTATTGCAATGTGAACTGCAATTTGAATGCGTTGATCTTACGCTACCGTTAGGAGATCCAGAACGATCTGGTGCAACATCAGACTGCTTGTTGTATTCATTAATCAAATATTTAGCTTGTGAGATTGCAAGAAAATAAGAGTCTTCAAATTCGACTTGTTGCTGCATTTCAGATTCTGAATCCTTACTGTTTTCTAAAATTTGCTCATGAACCGCATAATATTCCGATAACAAGGTGGTTGTATCATTCAATCTTTTTTGCAATTGAATAATCTGAGCGCTAGATAAGAATTGATCTTCATCATGAATTTTTTGCAACGATTGCACGTAATTTGAGAAACGCGTAAGCTTGCCCTTGATAGAGCCACGTGCTCTTACAAGCGGATCCATAATTGTTAAGATTAAAAACAATTTAACAGATCGAACTAACTTTTCGTACGCCACTGGCGTGAATTTTGTACGCTTCTGGTACGCGGACCCAACGGGTCAACTATCTGTGATATTTCAGGCAAGATGCTACGCGTGGTAGCCTTACTACTTGCAGAATCTGAAATATTCTTTAATGATAAAACCTTTCGCACGCCTCTGGTACGGAATTTTGTTTACAACGCAGACAGCGCTTGATAACAACGCGAGAAACTCGTCGCTAACGACGCAGAAAACGACCCTGGTACAACGCGAGATGATTCACTTGTGACTGCTTCGATTGCAGTATAAAACATGCAGGGGATATCGCTAACGAACGTAATAGCTTGGCATTTCACGCAATTAAAATGTTTATATGACTCATAAACCATTTGTTTACGCAATAATACGCAGCTGAAATTATGCACATGTATAACACAGATGATAGAAAACCAAATAGTCATGCATAGGAAATCACAAAAATAGGAAATTAGGCTTACATTGATATTGGTGTGTGCCGCCTTGCCGGTTTTCTGTTCTTACTACCGTCTCGCCTGCAGCTGCAATGCCCACGTGCACGAACTTGGCGTTGATAGCACCGTCTGCTGTCTTCCTTCCTCTCGTTACGGGCACCGCATGTGCCCTCTTCGTTCCACGCGTTGCTGCGAATATGGAACGCTGCTTCCTTGCGGTCGATTACATGCGATGCAATACAAAACTGAATATGCTTTTGTACTTGCCAATGACCAATGTTGTCGAATGCTGTCGCGATTGGACTCGCAATGACCTAATGTGGTTTAATCCTGGCTCTGTAGGACCAATGTTGCTCGCACTAATCCGGATCGAAGGTCCAATGTTGTGGAGCCTTCTCAGTTTTCCGTTATTTGGAAAATTCCTGATTGCCAGCTCGCCTTGGAATTTAATGGACTGTATGAATTGTAGGTTTCACTGAATAAATACACTCGTTGAAAGCCGGAAATATGTTACTTTATTAGCAATAAACAACACATTGAACATTTGAACATTTACAAGAATTAGCTTTCGTAAAGCGGACCGATTCGCATGCTGCCACGTTGACAGATGGAACGTAAGTGCGGTGAACGGCGAGGCAAAGCCCGCTCGACCTTCTACTGCGCACAGTATTGATTCAGAATGCAAGAGAGGCGGCAAAAGTTTATAAAGTCCTTAACAATTTTACTTGGCTATTTTTCAAATTTCAATCCTGAATTTGGCAAGAGGAAATAATTGGCATAGAATATGAATACTTGTTGCCAGCAGGTGTTGATTTTGAGGTCAAAGTTTTTTGCTAGGGTCATATTACGACCTATTTAAGCACAGTTCTAGAATTTACTACTTTTTGTTTTAAGAAAAAGCTTAAAATCCACTTTAAAAAGGGTAGATTTCCAAGTTTACTTTTTTGTGGTGTTTTCTCTTTCCCATTTTTACCAAATAACTCTTAGTGTAACTGTATCTATCTCACTTTGAAGCATTACGGATTACGAGGAAAAACAAGACAGACATATTTGGCAATAGTAAACAGGGAAAATATTCAAATTTGTATTTTGTGCCATGAAGGAGCAGTTTTAATTTTCAAAAATTATATTTGAGCATTTCTACAAACTTTGTAGCATTTTGCTGGAATAGCTACACTTACAACAAAATTATAGGTTGTTTTTATGTTTTTAATGGTCGTCAATATTGTTTTAGGTTCACTAGTAGCCAGACTACCAGTAAATGTCAAAACACTACCAGCTAGTCGGACTTCATTAACATCTAATGAGAGTATGCTACGCAAAGAAGTGCTGAAGCTGAAAAAGGCAGCTGCTAAAATGAAGTCCAAGATTATTAATGCCGAAGCAAATGCAGTTACTTCGTAAGAGCAAAACTACCCTTTCTTGTCGCAACTACGTACACAGAAGCATAGAAGTATAGATATAGTTTTATTTAGATAATATAAATAGAATTAATAGCATATTACATAGCAAAGGTTTTGCAAAGAGTAAAGAAAAACCAAGATCCTCTTCAAGTTTTAGTTATTGTTAAATATTTTAAACGGCTTAAACGTAGAGAGCAGACTTTTGATTAATTTAGTATTTGTATATAATTTTAGTTGGGAGTGACTATAGATGAACAAGGCAAACAAGAAGTAGAAATAACAGAAAGAATGGAGAAAACAAATAAACTATTCCAAGTGATGAACAAGTCTTTTATAAGTAAGAAGGAAGTGTCTCGAGAAACAAAGGTGAAAGTATTTAAAACAATATTCAGACCGATATTGACATATGGAGCGGAATCTTGGGTGATGTCAAAAAGGATTAAGAGAAAAGTGGAAGCAGTGGAAATGAAATTTTTGAGGAGAGTAAGAGGGGTGACACTTAGAGATAGGGTAAGGAGTGCACAAATTAGAGAAGAGCTAAAAATAAACCCAGTGACAGAAGTTATAGAAAACCGACAACTCAGCTGGTGGGGACATATGCAGAGAATGGATGAAAAGAGGAAGGTGAAGCAAATATGGGAGGCAAAAACCACCGGGAGAAGAAACAGGGGTAGGCCACAAGAGAAGTGGGATAAAACGATAGAGAAGATACTGGAAGCAAGAGGCAAAACGTGGGCGGAAGCAAAAGTGTTAGCCCAAGAGAGAAAAGAGTGGCGAAAGTTTGTGTATAGTGAACGACGCGAGTGAGGTAAATGAAAACACACAAGTGAGCGACTAAGATAAGAATTCAGATTATTTTGATATTTAGATAATAGTAAACATTCTGACAAAGTAGTTAGTTAATTTAAGTACACACTGTAACACCCTACACCAATCGGTAGAAGGGTACTCGATTAAATAAAATAAATATAATTTTAGTTAGATTTCAATAATTCTTTTAAGCAAAACTAGTTAACAGATTTACCATGTTCTGTTTTGGTAAAATAAATAATTCCATGGCTTTCTTCTTCAATTTAAAAATTAATTTTTATTGAAAAATAGCAAATATTTTGAAAGTTAATTAATCTTATAAATTGGAGACAAGTTATAACAGAATTCGTACACTGAAAAGAAAACCACGTTACTTTTGCATTTTAATAAATGTAAAATTTAACGTATTGACGTTTCTCTACAATTTATTAAGTTAATTCTTCAATCAAAGATCATTCGTGCAAAACTCTTGTCTAGCCAGATTTTATTTTTTTTATTTAAAAAACCCTCACGTTAAGCGCTTGTCTTTTTGTCAATTTCTTTTTGTTTAATGTAAGTAACAAATTGTTTATAAAATTATAATCTTTAAAACAAGAGTTGAGCTCTCATGATTCTACGGTTGAAAAATACATATTAATATTATTTATATAACATTGACGTATTTCTACATTTGATCATTGAATGAAAAATCCTGACACATACGTATTAGGTATTGAGAAAAAGTAACTTACTGGAGTCTTAGTAGATAGCGAATGATCAATTTAAAAATTCAGTGAGTTACTACATTAAAGTAAAATGCTATAACATTTACTGTACAATCTTGCATTAAAATATTTATTGTGATTCTATCACAAAAGTTTGTATAAGATTTAAATGAGTTACTTGTAGTACTAACTTCATTTTATTTAAATGCAATGCAAATGTCTAGACATTAAGTATTAAGTGTATGCCAATTGCAACTTTAAATTGTTTAGATATTAATAAAAGTACTAACCAGGGCCAGTTAATTTTATTTATTAAATAAGTAGCCACATTAGATCAACAAGGTTATAAACAAGGGTGTTAACGCCAACCATTCTTGAAAAAACTGGATTGTAAGTATGTTTGCCCTACAGTTTCCCAGAGACGTTCGTTTTCAATATAAAATGCTGATGAAATTGCTATGAAACTTCACTTATAATTTGAATTTAAATTTGTTTGCATGTCCTGCCAAATCAGCTTAGTATACTTGCAGTTGCTTAATTTTGTCAATAAAAATGCAAATACAAAATTCAAATGAAAATATTCCTATAAGTAGTTTCACTAGTTATTATAAGGAAATACAGTTGCGACCAAGAAAAACTGGACACTTTTTTTGACCTAACTCTCAAAATGCGAAAACTGGCTGACAAAAGACAATTCTAATTAATAAATGTCATCAAAAGTCATTATTCAGATCTAAACAATGACTTCTGATAATTGTTATTTAGAATTGTCAGTTTTCGCATTTTGAAAATTGGGTCAAAAAAAGTGTTCCGGTTTCTTTGGCCGCCACTGTATCACACAAATTTGAATTTAAATTGCCCGCCAATTTCCGCGTAGTGTAGCGACAAAATTACAGTGATCTATAAAGTTTGGTATTTTGTTTTGTCATAAGTCTTGTCAGTAACGCCAGGTGTCGCGCAAGTTCCTGGCCCTACTTCTGAGTAAGGGAGTGAGGTATCTATTTCCTTTCTTGTCTGTGGTCTTCCTTCCCCTGCCCCCTTAAGCCCCACGATAATTTGCGGTGCAACAAGCCCTGGCATGCGCTGTTGTGTTATTTAGAGTCAGCTGTCAGATTTAAACACCTTTTTGACTAAAAGACTAAAATAATCGGTATTTGTACTGTGCTGTGTACGAAATATTGACAATCTTTCTGCTTATTCTAAAATGTAATTAGAATGTATTATAGTCATAGCAAGATCTGTTCGACAATATCCTCAATTTTCATTATTTTCATCCGCTGACTTTTACTGGATGAATCCGAGCTCAATTTACTGTAATTAACAGAAATGTATTTAATTTCATTTTTAATTATATTTCAATAAACTTTTAACTACGAATTAAGTTCTTTAAATCTATTTTTAGCGCAGTTTATATATACCGCCCTTATTTTAGACGTTCAATTCAAAAGCAAATTAGTTAGGTTATGTATTTTACGCGAGAGTAATCTAACGTCTGTTCGAATTACAAAGCAACTCACCCCAGTGTAATTCACCCCAGAGTAAATTGCACCAGTGCTAGTTGCACTCAATTCGAAAGCAGCTATTTAACACATCACGCACCAGCGTGTTCCAAAATTAAAATTTCGTTATTTGAATAATTTTCTGATTTTCGTATTGTACTATTGCTTCAAAAAAAAAAAAACTAGGACAAGTTCTAAGTCTAGAAGACATGAATTTGTGTTATTTTAGTTGATGAAATGACTTTTTAACTGCCATGTGAAAAATTCAAACCTGTTATATGTCATATCAAATTTTAATATAAAAAACAATACAAAACAATTATAAAACTAGATAAATGTGCAGTTTGTTGAATACTTGTACCATTTTATAAGCAATAAATAATCTTAGCTTTTGAAACTAAACTCACTCTAGGCATTATTGACAGTGGCGAGTTGAAATTTATTCACATCTAAAGTTGCCAGTTAAAATGTCAGATTCAAGAGCTATAAAAATCTTGTCTTTTTTTTTTGGTAGCAATAGTACATAACTAATTCTAAAAAATAAGGCCTATTGATATTATGGATAGTTAAACTGTAAGAAAAAGATAATATATATGTTCTCTGTTAAATATTTTGTTAACCTAATATGTTTTTCTAGGACGAAATTGAATAGATGCTGGAAATGATGCAGAACTTAACAATAGATATTAAACAGTTACGAGAAGAGCAGAAAGAATACAAAGAGGAGATAAACTCATAAAAAATAAAATGAGAGTATAAAACGAGAACGTAATCGAATAGCAAAGAAAATGAATGAATGAACAGGCTTTAAAATGAGAGTATTACGGAGATTCACGGTAAATGTAGATGATCAAGAACTACTAAAGGAAGGCATGGTAACGATAATGAAAGAGCAACTGGGAATCGATGTGCAATTAAAAAAGCAAGAAATCTATGCTAGTTTATAATTGAGATAAAAATTGTAAATGAAAAAAGAAACCTAATGGAGAACAAAACCAAAATAAGAAATATTAAAGAAGAAAATATTATTAATGATAGCTTGTCCAAGAAAACATGGATAATTCGAAAAAGAGCACAGGAGAAAAAGCTGAACTGAAATAGCTTTTATGAGAGTCTGATTGGAGATGCGGGTTGACAAAAGGGAAAATAATGAAATAAATATACAAACAACTAAAAAAGGGAGAAATTATACATAGGACAACGCAACTAGCAATGAATAAGACCAGGAATAGGGACCGCCCACGGCTAGAACAATGAATACAGACTTGACTATAGTAAATATAATAATTAAAGAATTTAAATTGAAGCAAGCAAGTAAACAAACGAAAAAAATTGCAAGAGATTATAAAACTGGGGCCATGGAATTTGTAAGAAATATGTGAAGAAAGTGCAATAAGGAACTTGGCAACGAAGGAAAAAGATATCATTTAGACCTTTTAGCACTGCTATACTAAATATACTTGAAGAGAAGAAATATATTAAAAGTGGTCAATTAAGTAGTAATGTTTACTAGCGAAAGCGAAAGCAGAAGGTCTGCGGTAGATTTTATAAAATACAAGAAAATATCAAGAGATTAGTAATACATTTTGATGTAATATCTAATGGATGATGTACATATGGTGAATAGGTAGAACTGAAGGAAAGGAAGAGGAACTTTATGAATGCCTAGAAGAAATGTAATAGTTGATGAAATTCCAAAAAACTGAACATTGTGATAGGAGATGGAAGTGCCAAAGTACGCAACTAAGAAATTTACGAAGAAACCACACATGAACAAAAGAAGCACATCAGCAACAACTACGGACTAAAATTGATAAACTTCGCTATTGCGCTATCGAAAAAGAAAAGAAAATAATGAGTACATATTTTATACGGAAAGAAATAGATACCTATAGTCTGTTCACTAAACATAAAAACACAAAGTCGCCTTTGATTTCTAAAATTTCATGAGTGCACTTCCAAAATGCATCTTTTGTCTAGGAATGTACTTACAAAAAGTTACTAAAACAATTAGGTTAAGAGTGTGACATTTAATTAGCATCTGTCATAACTACTTTTAAAGATGTTAAACAAATACTGTGTTGGATATTATTGATGTAGCATTTATTAATAAGTATTTTTATTACATTTTATAAAAGTTCAGGCAAGAATTTCCAGAATAGTATGTACTTTGACACTGAATTAATGATATTTATTAATTGTCATTTTTAAATTCAAAGTCACCTTTATGCAGGTGTGGAAACCTTTGCAAAACAAAATACAGAATCTCTAGCAGACAAATTTTACGTATATGCCAACTTCAAAATAATTTATATGTTTTTGTGTTTACTGAATGGCATATAGTGCATGGCTCATTCCAAAAACAAATGAAACAATCTAAGTGGGACATATATTGGCGGGAAATAAATATACTGCTCTGGCCCTTTGCTCGTGATAGCCGAATTAAAACAAGTAAGGTGTTTTGGACAGTTCTGGAACCACCCTCACCACTTGGCCTTGAGTTTAAGGTCAATTTTGCCTATCACAGCCTCAAGGTGATCTCCCACTTCTGCTTCAGAGTTGCCATCACTTGATCTTGTTGCAACTTTTCTCATATTTCTTCCACTACGCCGAAAATGCCCGAAGATGCCCTCAAGGCTGGCCCAGGCAGAAAATTGCTGCAAGATGCTCAGTTCAACACCGTCATACGACAGAGGGGATTTGTTGTACCCATGGCAGATCGTACCAAGTGTTTTCCTACTCTAAAACAAGAAAGAAAGAAGACAGACTATAGGAAATATAATGTGAATGATCTTCAGAAGAAAAAAAATAGCTCTAAAATACAGAAACATATAAGGAATGTAAAGTGAAGAAAATTAAAGAGAACTATAAGAATAAAAAGAGGTGCAAAACTGTTACAATGATGTGAATTACTAAATAAAGAGAGCGTACCTACCAAAAAGTGCACACTAAAGATATAACAAGAATATCTACTTGCAGGAAAACAAGAAGCATTAAAACGATGGAAGCAGCATTTTGAAAGGCTATTGAACAAGGAATCATCAGAAGAACAACTTGAAGAAAAAGAAGATGAAAACGATTTAGGCTGCGAACTAAATCTGATAGAGATTGGAAAACCAACTTAAGAAGAAATTTAAGCATTTGTAAAAAAATTTCAAAAATTACAAATTCTACAAAAACGGTACAAAATAGAAAGTTAGTTGAAGAGACAAATCTTTTCTAGATATTTAAGCTGAATTCAAAAATGTAATAATATACCGGGTGTTCTATTTAAAATAGGAAAAGAAACCCATTTTAGAAGTATTCAAATGCAAAATCACCTATCTCACAGCAATACACATTAAAAATGTAATAAAAACGTAAAGTTTGAAAAAAATTGTTAGAGCCGTTTTTGAAAAAATCGAAAAAACTGAAAAATAACAAGAGCAAACACCTACTTCCGGTTATGCGATTTTCTTCAAAAGCTTGCTGTCGCATCTACATAGTACACAAAACTTATATATGAAGTTTCAACGCCATACCTCTTTTCGTTTTTGAGATATTCTGTTCACAGACAGACACACACACAGACAGACAAACACACAGACAAACCAATGAAAAAAAAATGTTTTTTTGGGATCAGTAGACTCTAAGACGTAAAGATCTGTTGAAAACTCAATTTCGAATTTTTGGGGTGAATCCAATACTTCCTTTACCGTAAAAGGAAGTAAAAACGAATATTTGAACTTATATAGAAAAGATCAGGACAACAGAAAATATGCCGAGAGCTTGGAATAAATCAGTTATTGTATCCAACCACAAGAACTAGTCAAGATGTCGTTACAAAAGATAAGTTGAATCCATTTTAATGCTAGCGAATATGGGGAGTTCTAGGTTTCAAGTTCGAGATCTGCCGTCTCCTCGTCCCAACTATTTGATGGAATGTAATACTTCTATATTGTTAGCGCCTGTAAGTGGAGAGGTGACAACTTAAGTGAGACAGACAACTAGCTCTTTTCACGAACTTGGTTCATTCTGTGCAGGCGTCGTCCGTGAACATATAATAGAAGTATTAGATATAGAAACGATACTGATGTCTTTTACTCGATCGTCACCTGCGTTTTGATGCACAAAAATGGAAAAACAAACACTTTCTCTTATAAAAAAAAAACGGCTAGCCCAAATTGCGACCTAAATTTTATCCATATATGTAAATTTCAAAAAACACCCTAGGATGTGCTTGTTGCCTACAGTGACTATGTATATACCCACTGTCAGGTTGCCAACTGGTTTTGTCCAAACGCGTACACACGGTATGAATTCTAAATATTTTGAAAGGGTGTCAAACTCCACAATAGGGGTTTTAAATTTTGCAGGGTAAAACGTGTGCTTTAGTATTGATAAAAATAAAGTTTTTGCCAAAAAAATATGTTTAAGATTTAAATCAACCCCTTCTCCCACGAAATTTTTAATAAAGGAAAAGAAACTTTCACTAATAAATTACATTCTCGTAAAAAAATGCATATCTATAGAATGTACCACAATTTCTGCTTCATAAAACTATTATATTTGGCACACTGAATTTTAAAAAGTGGGAAATAATATAAATATTATTATATACATAAAATAAACAGAAATTTAAAAAACGTGACACGTTATACAATTTCATCTTTAATAAAAAAAAACAAAGTACATTTCTCGTAAAGAAATATCAAATTTACAAAAATTAAAAGGCAATCCATTACTGCATTCTTAAAATAAAGAAGCAATATAAACAAGATGAGAATGTGGCATTTTAACTACATTCAAATCCTTTGCACACCCGATTAAGAGGCCCCTGTGTATCAGTCTAAATATAGAAAAAGATTTAGGTCATACTCCGCCGACCGCATTACATTTACAAAGAGCACATCGAGCGCCGATTAATACGGTGTAATGGGGTAATGGGTCTGATATGTTTATCAGGATTTATTATTTTATTTTAACAAAAAGAATTTGTTGCTGTTACAATGTTTCTGAATGACCCTGTACACAGATCGTAAAAACAAATAAATAGTTGATCCATAGTTAAATTTTGGAACGCACCTCTAGGTTTTAGTTAAATTTCCTGTATTACCGACGTCGCTGTATTCAAATTTAAAACTTTTTAACTGTCAACAAACTGCAGTGCTCATAATGTCAACAAGGTTTTATTTAATAGTTTGTACTTTGTAGTTGTAACACGAAGTAAAATTCAATATACAAAGTATAATCAGCGGTGCTGTGTATGTACTATAGATGAAGAATAACTCGCAAATCATTCTCACAACCATTACAATACATCATATTCATTCCTCCCTTGGTGTTATTAGTTACCTGTGGGGAAAATTAATGAAAAATGGATGACGAAAAGCGAAACGAATTGAAAAACATTTTAAAAGAACTACAAAATCTACACTATCCATGTGGCCCTACTTACACAAGTAAGCATTTTATATTAACTATGTTTAGACTAATAACTCTTTCATACATGATTTGCATTTCCAGAAAGTCAAAAAGCAGCAGCGCTGCTCCATTTACAAGAGAATGAGCTTGAAGCAATATACAGCCTTGTAGAGGCACATGTTCCTGCCTTACGTTTTAGTGCTGTGCATCGATATGAAAAGGCAATAGAATCTGGGGGCGATATCATACCCCTTAACAAGAATCACCTCAATTTTGGATGTAGCACCATTAATACGAACGACAAAATTAAAAATATGCTCGATCAATTGGCTGAAATGCCCGAAGGTATTTATAAATGCAATTTTATTAAATCCTAGTATTTACTGCTAAGTGGAATTGTAGAATGGGTGATAGTTCAAATAACATCCCAATATAACATTAAGGAAAGCCTTGAGGTGAATCTTGAAAAATTGCACACCAGTCCACTACACTTAACTGTCCTTAGCTGTGGTAAAAATTCAGGTTTGCCTTTTACTGTTACTGTGGATCCACCAAAAGACCCAGTCAACGGAAACGTTATAGAGGTTCGACAGGAAATGAACTCCATTTTAGCAGACAATTTAAACATGTTCGAGAACTTCAAAGCGTTTGCTGGAAAGGCATTTTCGTTACAGACCCAAAAGGAGATTTATAACGAAACTCGTTATACATTGAATAACCGGCTACAGGTTAGATACTGATAACATTTTCAATGCAGAAATTTGTTTTCATTTTTTAGAGTTTAGTTAAACAAATCCAAGATAAATGGTTGGGAGAGTGGAGGTGTCTGTTAATAGGTAAATTTGTAGAGAATGAAATTGAAAGAACAATTGTAGCCTACATGGAGGAAATTCTGAAAAATGAAAGGTAAATCGTATTCTGTTTAAAGTATGGTCGTCACACATGGTTTCATTTTAGACGGACTATCACAGACAGAAACAAAAGTATATTAAGGCATATATTCAAAGCTGGCGATGTGTTGTCTTTAAAAGAACTTAAGAAAGCTCTGCATTATATCTTTCCGAAAGATGAGGACAAAACTTTATGCAGTTCACTGTTCAAAGCAATTCAAAGTGTATCTGTGAAGCACCAATTTGCACAACAGTCACGACATTCGATTATTTTAATTGTTGATGAGGTAGCGCACATTATTTAATTTTATATTTCACATTTGTGTTTCTTTCTTTGATCTAGTTTCTTTGTTTACTGTTACATGGTATTATTTAGTTCGGGTCTATATTAAAATATTTGCAGAAATTGGACTTCCTGCCTTGGGAAATGATGGACGTTTTACAAGATCATCCAATATCACGGATGCCATCTCTGCATTTTACATATGCCCTATTCAAGGAACATGAGAGCAACATAGTCGAAGGGCTTAGAGTAAACGTAAGCTCCAAGAAGGGGACGTACCTCATCAACCCTGGCTTGGATCTGAAGAACATGGAAACTCGCCTTTGTAGTTTCTTTAAGTATTGGATTCCTAACTGGTCCGGCCTTATTGGGATTGCTCCATCTGAGGACGATTTTAGGAACATGCTAGCGAACAGTGACATATTTATGTAATATCTCATTTACTCTACATTTTATAAATGTATCAATAATTGTATTGCCTAATTGTAGATATAGCGGTCATGGAAATGGGACACAATTTCTACCATCTGAAAAAATTCAAAAAATGAGACTGAATACAGTTGTGCTCCTCTTCGGATGCAGCAGTGTGAAACTTTTGTCGCTGGGACCACAAGTTGAAATGTACGGGTCATACCAGACCTATTTAACAGCGTGCAGGTACATTAGCTTCAATTTATTTCATTAAAGGCACGTTATTGTGTTGTTTATACTTCCTTAGCCCGTGCATAGTAGGAACATTGTGGCCAGTGACCGATATCGAAACAGATGTAGTAACGACAGAATTTTTAAGTCAGTGGATACCTTCAACTGCTGCAAAACATTGGAAGTTGATTGACAGGAAGCTGTGGGAAATGGACGGGACAGGTTTGGAATTCTATTTGTTTTTAAAAAAAAAATTATTTACACTTTAATTTTAGTTCAGTTTGGTAAAAAAGTGATAAGCAAATGCGAAAAGCATGAACCTGACTTGTTACGAGCGCTATGTAAGGCTAGGAAAGCTGCTCGGCAATACTTAATGAAAGCTGCTTATGTTGCTCGAGGTTTACCTGTTAGAATTAAATGATTTGTAAATATATATATTTTTGATGTTAAATAATTAATTTATAAAACTGTTACTATTGGATTTAGTTAATTGTGTTGGTATCGGTATCGACATTTGTATTTTAGGGGCACAATGAAGTGATTTCTTATGTAACAGAACGTGCATTGTGTGTAATCCTGCACTCTCAAGCTTTTTCTGTCACTTTTTGGCATATTTGTTATGAATGAAAACAAATCCTGCCACGGTAGTTTTTTCCGATTTTCTTACACAGAACTAGCAAGATTCTTGAACTGGCTTATGAAACATAGCAACTTTAACTGCACCTAAAGTAATTTCAGGGCACTACTTCATGTAGGAGTTTAGTTTGAGACTCTGCTGGTCAGTGCATTTCTTTCGAAACTCGGTCCTTTAGCACACCGTTAATAGCGTTTCCACCACGCTTTTGGCAACTGCCATATTTCCCTACTACCATAACCCCCTTACCTTCAGCACCGCAGCCGAGTTTGCTACCACATGGGCTTGAACTGCACTTGCTGTATCTTGTAAAATGAAACTGGGAGAGGCCAAGACCAGTTTAAATCAAGTGTAGAAAATTGAGAACATTAACCCTCCAGCAGACGTGCTTAATTTTTGGCGCGTGGACTACTTTGTGCCCCAATTAATTTTTGCGAGTTTTAAAGCATCTTGCATTTCAAATACCAACGATTTAAATTGAAACTTAAGATAGTATGTTTTTTAAGTAATTTAATGGAAATATGTACTACATTAAGAAAGAAAACTTAAAATAGACTAGATCTTCGTCAGATTCATCGTCGCCTGGATTATCAATCGCTTCATTGTGTAATATGTCCGCTCCTTCATGCAATATTTTATAGAGTTTGTAAGGTACTTTCTAGCCCTCTAGAATAACGAATATTTACTTAAAAGACATTTATAAACAACAAACAAAGGAAAACGTATGAACTAATAATAGTAATTAACGAATTTATAGAGGGGTAACCCAGCCTTAACATTCGAGCATATTTTTACCACTCGAGCGAGCGTAGCCTCATTGAGGCAATAATTTTGAATCAATAATTATTACTAAAACCTGCTAAATCGAAATCGGACTATCATGAATATATGTGATGTTGCTATAGTGCCTGTCGTAAACAAAACAAAAATCTTAAAATGGAAACGCAAAACGAGTTTCTTGTTATCCTGGATGAAATTAAAAAGATTGCCGCCTCCGCCATGGAGGAAATTGTCCCTTTGAGTGGATGCATGTTAAATGTATCTTAACATTCGAGGACGCGATCATTTTAAATACTGTTTAACATTTCAATGAACAATAAAAAATTTAACTTAGCAAAAATACACATGACCAGTCGCGCGGCGGACTTTATAGAGCAGAGGCTGACAAACTAACAAACTTTTAAATTTTACCACCCTTTGTTTAATCGAGGAGCAACGTAACTTCGCCTACTGAATAGTAAGAGTATACTGAAGGAATACACGAACGCTCAAGCTGTTATAAAGTCATTGACAGATTTGGTGGAAACTTTTCGACGGATGATGCACTTTATACATAGGCGCGCCTGCTGGAGGGTTAAGCAGCATTTGTAAGTAAGTAAGTTTATTTAGTATAATATACTAGTACATAGAATCATTATTATTATATTTTAACTTATTTATCATTAATAACCTTAATATTAATAGTATTGTTTCACAAAGCTGCTTAAATATTTTTTAAAACTATAAATGTTTGTCATTTTTTTTACATCTTGAGGAAGCGAATTATAGACTTTTAGTCCCTTGTAATACAGAGAATTTTGTGTACTCGCTTGATTTAATTTAGGCAGCCTAAAATCAAATCGATTCCTTGTTTTATATTGATGAATATATCAAATGATCCGACATATAATTTGGTAATAAATTATTAATGGCTTTGTAAATCAAAACCACTGTATTAAAATAAATACGTTGTTTTATACTTAGCCACTGTAACGTATTTAGCATTAACTTAATATTCATATATTTAGAACATCGTAAAATATTTCGCATCGCTCTGTTTTGTTGTTTTTGCAACCTTTGGAAATCCAATTTGTAACAAAGAAAGATGACACTTGCACAGTAATCAAAGTGTGGCGCAATAATGGTTTTATAGGCTAGAATTCTAGCATTAATACTTAGTTTACTAGCTAATCTTCCCAAAAATCCAATTTTTTAGCAACTTTCTTAATGATAACATTTAAATAACTACGAAAAGTAAGTCTATTATCTATAATAACTCCCTGATATTTAATTTCAGGCATTTGTTCTATTTCTAGACCGTCTATTTTTACTTAAACAGTTATATTTTCACTATTAATTTTATTTGATACAATTATGCATTTTGTTTTGACAATATTTAATTTTAGTTTATTGATTTGTAACCACTGTGATATTACTCAAGATCTGTATTTATTTTGTTGACGGCATCAGTAGCATTTTCCGCAGTTACCCAAACTAATGTGTCGTCAGCAAACAAATTTAGCGAGCAGTGTTTGATATTTATTTCCAGATCATTGATGTACAGTAGAAATAGCAATGGACCTAATACGGATCCCTGAGGAACCCCCAATGTGTTGTCGATTCCTCTTCATTATACACAGTTGTTCAGGTTCGCGAAGATAGATAACTCTCGAACCATTGTTTCTCGATTCCCTGTATTCGATATTTGTCCAGCTTTGTAATCAATTTTTTCCTATTGATTGTTTCAAAAGCACGCTTATAATCTAGAAACACTTTCACTACACTTTTCTGTTGATCAAGTTCACTTTTCCAATTCGCTAAAACTAGATTTAATGCCGTTTCACTTGAATGTTTGCTTCTGAATCCGGATTGTATGCCATTTACTATCTTATTTGCTTCGATAAACTCCTGCAATTGGTCTTTTTTCTAAAATTTGTTCTTACACCGGTAACGTATTAATTGGTCTAAATTCTTCACACTTTTTTGTACCCACAATTTTTCCGATAGGAATTACTTTGGATTTCTTCCTTTAACGCTTCATTTATTAACTTTACCAAAGAATTTCTTATAATTGGCAATGCATCTCTTAGAACCTGAACAGAAATGCCATCTGTGCTACCCTTTCTTTTTATGCTCGTTATAGTTTCCTCAAGATCGATTACAGAAATCTCCTTAAATTTAAAGATGTTAACAGGATCAGGTATGAATGCCTTCAAAATCGGTGTTATATATATATATCACGATTTATGTCGACAATACTATTTGTAAAGTATTGGTTAAAATTTTCGGCTATCTCTTTGGAATCGGTTACTTCTACTCCTTGGAATACAATGTTTTTTGGTGTAAATTCTGCTTCCGGCTTTTTAATGATATGTTTAATAATTTTCCACGTATTTTTTTAATCGCCTTGACTTTCTTTAATTTTATTTTCATAGTAGCGATTCTTCTTGTCTTTAATCAAATTGCTATATGTGTTTCTGATTTCTTTATAATGTTTCCAATAATTTGCATTTGCAGATAATCTAGCCTTTTTGTATAACATGTCCCGATATTTCTGTAATTGTTTCAAATCTGTGGAAAACCATGTGTAAGAATCCTTTACCTTGCTAATGCGGTACATAATCAGGTCAGCTAAGCAACTACGCAAAGACTGCACAATGCCTGCGGCTGCAATGTGTACATTTTTACTCGTATCATAATTATAATTAGCCAATTTATTCAATAAAGCAGTTTCTGAATAGTCATCAAAGAATTTCCTAGGCACCGTTTTGAACTCGTTGATTATGCATTGTTTACAAAATCTGACCTCTATACCGCAATGGTCAGTGATCTTTGGTGAATCTAGGACATCAACATTTAAATTCAAAATGTTAGTTATTACCAAATCTATTAATGTGTTTGAAGTTTCAGTCACCCTTGTATAATCGCGAACTAATTATTTTAATGCCTGGATGTTGAATTATATTTGTTAAACGTTTCGCATAGAAACTGCCCTTGGACATGTCAATATTAAAATCACCTATAATTAAATGTTTGCTGCGGTCTGATACATATTTGCCACACCATTCTTCAAATTTCATTAAACATTCATCATCGCTTGAGTTCAGAGAATGGTACACTACCGTGTACATACCTTGATGAAACCCTTTTGTTATACAGATTGAAAGTAGCCATAAGTTCTTGTTATATGTATATATATATATATAATCCGTGACCTTATCTACCCGTAAGGTGTTAAGGTATTGTTATATGTGATATTCGATATTACCCTAAATTCGATATTGTTTTTCAACACTATAACTACGGCCCTGGTCTTTCGACTTTGAGAATTACACCTTATTGTACTATACCCTGGAAAATTTATTTCACAATCCTCTCTCTCATCTCTAATGCGAGCTTCACTTAAGAATAGCAACGCTGGGCGCCTCCATAAGATTAAAATTTCCAATTCTTGTATATGTTTTCACATACTTTGGGAATTAAAATATATGATTTTAGAACTTCTTTCGCCTACTCTAAAAAATCAATTTTACTACTAGCTTGTTCCAATTTACGTTTAAAAACTGTACAGTCGGTACTCCAAGCTGGATGATTTGTGTCTAATATCATTCTCAATTTTTCCACTGCATGTGCACAGTTTACACATTTTAGTTCATTATCTGTCGCTCGACATTCACTCAATAGATGTGACCCTGAACATTTTGGGCAAGCTTTGTTTGACCTGAATTCGCTGGCTTTGTGATTAAATCCACTGCACGAAAAACACCTGGTGACCTCTACAGCATCGTAAATGCTGCATCTATCCCAACAAATATTTAATTTTTCTTCTCCCATCATTAACCTGTACGCCATCGCATTAACTTCTGCATACCCCGTATAATATCTTCTTCCAGCTTGACTTTTATTTTCTTTAATATGTACTACTTTAAAGTCAGCTTCTTGCACATCTAAATAATTATTTTGACTTCTTATTTTATCTTCTATGACTTCAAATGACAATTTTTCACTTAGTTCAACTATTTTGATCCTGGGTAATCTTTTTTTCGGAATGGTTACTTCATAATTTTCTCCAAATTTGCTTGCTACCTTTTCTTGTACTTTGTTCACTGCCTCTCTATTTTTACACTCTATTACAATTCCACCTTTGCTAACATGTTGAAGTCCTGAAAATTCTAAGTCAGTAGGATCAATGGATTTTTTTATTTCCTTTTTCGTGTCCGTACTTGTTTGTTCCTGATTCTTCGGCTTTATTAAGACAACTTGATTTTAAGTTTTTCAGCATAACCCATTTCTGCCGTATCTTGCTTTCCAATTACTTGTTGAATGCTGGTTTGTATTTGTTCGTTGCACGAATTTATAATGCCGTGTAACTCAACTAATTTCTGTGATTGATCCTTCAGTTTCTCGTTCTGTTCACTTAATCTTCCACATATGCTGTTCCAAGCTTCCTCCATTTTCTCTAATATACTCCGTATATTATGATTTTTCTTATCGGCGCACTGCTCACAAAACCAACCGATCCACTTTTTGCTCGTAGTGTACGCATAATTGTCACTGCCAATGTTCACACAATTTGGATGAGTATTCACACACGTCCGCACCTGGCAATGTTCACACTACTACTACTTTGTACTGGAAAGGCACATTGGAGAAGGAGAACCAATCAAGTACTGAAAGCATTATATCTGCAACTGAACATACCAGCAGTAGCAACGACTAAAGCGATTGGGCCATGTATCATATGTTGAGGTATAGAAGTGTTAAGAAGAAAATATTGGTGACAAATATAGTAAACAGCAGAAGAAGAGGAACACAGAAAAAAGGTGAGGGAAGATCTAGAAAAGTTGGGAAGACTGTGAGCAAAGTTTATTTAATTTAAGTGATCCTACTCTATCGTGACACGTGAAGGGGGTCTTACACTTCATTCACCGGATCGAGCCGGTAGGATCTGCAACCCAAGTTACAAATATCGGCAGTAAGTTGATTACTAATATGATATTATTAAAAGGCGTAAGATCATGAATGGTTCGGTTTTGGCGAGTGACGGATGTGTGTTAACGTGAGCTCCGACAGTTTAGTGAAATTAATAGTGTAGAAGTGAAACAACCGAGTGCAAAAAAGTACACAGAAGAAGGGAAGGACAGTGCGTAAAATGCACCTAAAATTCACCGACGGGAAGAAGAAAAAAGAGCAGCAAATTAAGTGTTACGGCCGACAAATTACCCGCAACATAAGGAAAGCGGCCGAATAGAGAGCGACCTTGCATGCCAGACGCAGCCGGAACGCACCGTAAAAATAAACACATGCAGAAGGTCAATAACAGCAATAAAATTATTCACAACAAGGAACAGTCACGTAAAATTGTAAACAAAATATAACACGCCGTCAAAGACCTAACAAAGCAAAAAAACAAGCAAATACAACAACGCGAAAGGACAAGCAGTACTATAGGCAGCTCAACGAGTTTTTTTAAACAAAAAAGACGAACAACCAACAACGAAGCAGACACAAGCTCAGAAGACTAAGCCGAAGTGTTTCAAAAAAGCAAAATAATACTAAGATCGCTGAATAATCAAGCAGAAAGCAAGAACGTAAAGGAACACAACGTAAACAACACCCAAGAAATAGACCCGGTAGAAGCAGGGGAAACAAACGAAAAAATGGATGAACTAAAACAACTAATAATAAACATTTCCACCGACCTGAAAAACGAGATAAGCAAAAGTAACCAGGACCTGAAGAAAAACAACGAAGAAAAGGGTAAGATGAAAGAAGAACTAAAAAAAAACAATGAATAAATAAGAAGGCTGAAGGAAGAAATGATACGAAGAGAGACAAATTGGGAAAGAGAAAAATCAACTAGGAAAAAAGAAGTCGAAGCAAAGTGGGATATCAGAAACCAGGAGTTGGAGGAAAACTGTACGTATGGGACCACGAGAGCAAAGAACTAAAGCCAAAAAACTAAGCAAAGAAAATCAGAATGTAAAGAAAAAGACACAAGCTATAGTCCAAGAGCCAGCAACGGATTTCTTACAGTATTTTTAACAAGTCTGTAACTGTTATGGAAGGTCCCTTTGAATATATTGAGAAGGGAACCCAAAGTCTGGCAAGCCTGCGGTGGTGGTTTTAGCCCCCTTGCGTCCTTGAAGGGCGGAAAAAAATAATGTGTCAAAACTGACACAAAACCTAGGAATAATATGTTGGTAACACTGTAAGTCTATGTCAAATTCGAGGTTAGCAGGTTAGATTTTGTGTCAGTCTGTGTCAAACTGACGGAAAACCTAACCTGGTAACCTCGAATTTGACAGACTTACAGTGCCACCAACTTATTATTCACACGTTTGAATTTCCACAGCCCGCTGAGGATCAGTTTTTTGGATCTCTCGATATTTTACAGTAAATGGTTAAGTTTCTTATGCAACTTTATACGAATCTGGGGTAAACTTACCACCCGCGAAGGTGTCTGTCAATCTTTTCACTTACATAAGATATGATTATCTTTAACATAGCAAAGAGCCAGACTTGTTATTATACTTTTTTCTTATTATTTTTTTCCATTCTTCAAGGACGCAAGGGGGCTAAAACCACCACCGCAGGCTTGCCAGACTTCGGGTTTCCTTCTCAGTATATTCAAAGGCACCTTCCATAACAGTTACACGTTAAAAATACTGTAAGCAAACCCGTTGCTGGCTCTTGGACTACTATGAATAGGACAACGAGTAAGGAAAATAAACAAAAAGAGAATTTCAAAACTTAAAAATAAGAATTGCAACATGGAATATCAAAACTATGCTAGAAACGAGTAAAATGAACAAAATAACAGAAGAACTACAAAAATATAAAATAGAGGTGGCTGCAATAGAGGAACTGAGATGGGCAGGAAATGGCGTCCTGTACAGTGGAGAAAATAAGCAAGGACAAAAAGAGGTGGGATTCATAGTGAACAAAGACACCAGCAACAGAATAATACAATTTACAACCAGTAAATGGCAGAGTAGTGACGTTAAGAATTGAAACAAAAACTAAAGAGAAAACGACATTAGTAGGAGTATATGCATATACACCCACGGAATCGAGCGAAGAAGAAGAAAAAGAACGGTTTTACGAAGAACTGCAAAATGTAATTGAAAGACTAACAGCACAAAATAATATAATCGTATTAGGAGATTTCAATGCACAAGTGGGGAACATACGGCACACGAGTTTACAAATGACAATGGACACTAATTGTGCGGCCTAGCAGCAGCGATGAACCTAACAATAACGACAACTAGATTTTAACACCCAAGGACCCATAAAGTAACCTGGAGACACCCGAACGGTAACATAGAAAATCAAATTGGTCATATCTTAATCGCAAAAAGAAATCTGAAAGATGTTAATGATGCAAGAACTTATTGTGGAGCAAATGGAGACACGGACCACTATTTAGTAGTAATGACTATGAAAGATAGAAGGGATGCAAGAGGGCAAAAAACAGCATAAAAAAGTTACAAGAAAATAGGATATGGAAAAACTGCAAAAAAGGTATGAGGAAAGTGTAGAAGAAAACAAAGAAGTAATGGTACTATCTTCAGGCAAGATCAGGATTGACTAGGTACACGATTGGCACTGTCTACGTGGATAGGGTTACTAGGCTGCAAAAGTGGGATAAATGTGACGTTTTAAATGAAAGCTTGATGTTGACAAAAAATACTAAAAACGTTCATGAGTCTTAAACGATAAAAGCAACTTAAAAGAAAAGTTAGAATTGAATGTAGAACTTATAGAGCCTTAAATAGCTATAAAAAGATACAGAGTGTTCCATTTAAAAAAGTAATATTTTTCTGAGCCAAACTTCTTTGGGACACCCTGTATATATCAAGATAATTTTGAAAAGTGCCCCTTTCAGTCTCATTAGGGAAACCTTAATCAAACTTTTTATCGGAAAATCACTGAAAGCATAATCAAAGACCGGCGCACTGTATATTGATTTTTTAGCATTGATTATGTCTTTAAAATAAAACCTATCAACATCTGCCCCAGGATGCTTCACTCTTTTTTTAGACAGTCCATTTGATATTCTTCGGATTACCCTGCTTCTAGAATCTCCAACGCAATGCTCAAATCTAGCTTTACCGCTCGAAAAAATTACCTTGACCAAATGCTCTTTCGTCCAGTTTTGGTAACATTTAGCCCAAACTAGACTATTTTTCTTTTGTTTCTTCGCTAGTGAGGCCTTTTTCTTTGCCTAATAGCTAAAGTTTTTCACAACTGTAAACTTTAATTGAAATAATGTATAATTGAGTTATCTTATAAAAATTGAAGCCAATTGTGTTTAAAGCTGTTAAGCAAGTACTTTTAAAATATTGTTTTCCTGTAGCTTCGTTCCACAGCAACAGCACTGCAATTGTTACGATGACTTGTTTTTACTATACCGGGTGACAATGACACGAGGGTCATGCCTCTATCTTCTCTATTTATGAATGAATTTGGATGGAATTTGATACAAGGATACTAATCATAATTTCGGATTGATACGCAAATGCAATTAAAATGGCCGACCTCTAGTTTGACCGGAAATTACACTAACTTTGGCTTTTTAAATGGATCACCCTATATATTTTATGTTATTCAGAATCTACCACTCAAATTACATACAACAGAGTTGCCAAATTTGCTGGAGTATTCCACAAAAATATTTAATAAAACTATTGCCTAATTAATCATTTTTCAGTTTTAAATAAAGTTAAAGTAGCGCATGATGCATATCTTGGTAATTAAATTTTCTAGTTAATGGGAAGATGGCCCTTAGCAGGTACCATTTAAAAAAAGTAACTTTTTCTTAAAAAACATGTATGGAAAATTTTATTATTTCAATAAGGGTTTGTTATACACTTAATTGATAAGATAGCTATTATTATGAGTTGCTAGAGTCACTTAGAACAGATTTCCTTCAGTTACGGTCTTCTAGGCTAAAAAATAAAATTTGAAAAAAAAAATTTTTTGTGAAAAACAAAATATATAGGGTGATCCATTTAAAAAATCAAAGTTGGTGGACAATTTTAACTATATCTGTCGGTCAATCAGAAAGTATGTCTACTATCTTCATATAAAATTTTATCCAAATCTATTCATAAATAAAGAAGATAGAAGCATGGCCCTGGTCTTATTGTCACCTGGCATGCCATTCCATATTTGTAACTCAGCCGCAGTAATTGAAGACTTTCTTCAACAATGCAGTTTTGGAGCAACAGATAATAATGGTGAGGCACTAACACCCCATGAAGGAGCTTGGCCTGCAAGGCGGAAGGTCAGAGCTTCCGTATCCTCACTCTCACACCCGGCTGTCGCGTGCCAAATTCATGACACGTGGTGATGTGGTGAGCATCACGCATTAGACAACCGCATTATTACCCCTTATTCTTTCGAATGCAGGTCCTCAATTATTTAAAGCGACTGGGTAGGCCGCCCGCCAGGCATCGATCTGGGATTTGAACTCCAGACTTCCGTGCCGCAGTCCAATGCTCTAACCACCGAGCCACGCTGGCGCCCGGAGCAACAGATACAGTTGGTTTATACAATTTCACAATATCTCTTATCGTCTAACGAGGATATTAATGAATTTACAATAGCTTTTCGCAAATCTTCTAATAGCTTTACCACGAACAGTTTTTGAACTAAATGTCAACAATGTTGTTTATAATAAACAACTGAACGACAATATTAAATAAAATTATAATGGTAACAGAATTATTAACCAAAAACGCGTAATGTCTGTACTCAACAGTAAACAAACAGATGCAACACATATTTATCAGTACTGCATGGAGATGTTATTTTAGTTTACTGTTATATCAAAATGTGGAATTAATCAAAACTTCAAATAAGCATAAGAATTGCTACATTCTAGGTTTGATACAACTTCTGTTTCGACTTTTGTAAAGCATTAAGTCAGAAAATGCGTTAGGGCAAACTTATGTGATTTTGGGCTCGTAAATTACACGGAAGTCATGTTCAATTCTTTTCTGCCTTTTGCATTCGTTTCCACTTTCTGTACCCTCTCTGTTCTTGTAATCCTTTCTCTATAATTGTTGAGTTTTTTACTGTATATCTTGTATTATTATACTTTCAAAGTTACATGTGTAAGCGTTAATACACTGTATATTGTATGTATTACAGTTCATGAGCCTTTTTTATGAATTGGTAGATTGAGATTTTTCCCACAATCTTTTGTTATTTTTTTCGGTGTCCATGTATGTATACAGATGTTTAGTCGCACTATTCTTTTGTCTCTTTCAAATGTTACTATCTTATAAATTGATCGAGATTATAGACAACTGTGAAAAATAGAAGAAATTTCAATAAATTGGTAGAAGAAAATCATTTTATCAATATATTAAGGCTGCTATGGTCATAAGATCAAAGCTCTACAAAAATTTTGCAGTCTAAGATATTCAACCGTAGCATTCGAAGTTATTCTACTATACTATAACTCGCTATAAAACTGATATTGCCTAAGTCCACTCCTGACTACAGCACTTGACGAGTTTGTTATAATTAAAAGCCGAAAGCTTAGGCACTAAAATTTTTAAAATAGGCAGACATTCCAGGCACTATAAAAATACAAAATAGGGACAATCCCAGAAAAGTTCAAAACCAAATTGAAACTAAACTCCATTAGGAATTATTCTCCTTAGCAGGGCTGTAGAGTCGGAGTCGGAGTCGGGAGTCGGAGTCGAGGAGTCGGAACTTTTTGGGTGGAGTCGGAGTCGGAGTCGGAGTCCGTATAAATTACCCGACTCCGACTCCCACTTTACAAATTTTTTTTTAAATAAAAACACCAAAAGCTAACAAACTATTTAAACGACTGTAGTACTGACTACTATTTGAAGACAGACTCAGGGTTAAAAAAATCGATTTTTCTTTATTTATGGTAGTCTATGAAAATGTGCGTGCACTATAATACGTTAATTCATAGATCCACGAGTGTACAGAGTGTGTTCTAGAATCAGTGTGATCACCGGTTGTAAATTTAAATTCCTTCCAAACTATTTAAAAAATACCGACTTTGTCCTTGTACAACGTAGTAGGCGGTTTTTCTATATCTTACCAATAACTGTTTCATGTAATTAACAATAAAACAAGCATAGTACGTATTATTACTATTATTAGTATTACGTCTAATTTGTAACTTTTATAGTGTACCTTATTTTTATGTTTTAACTGTTTCAAGATGTATTTTAAAAGTTAAAACAGTTTCAGCATTTTGTTATATTGTTACTGTTGATGGTGGTTTTGTTGAATTGGCAATATTTGAAGGGCACTTCTTTTGTGTATTTGTTTTGTTGATTTAGCAAAATATAAAAAATATTTATATATATTTATATAATTTTGATAATTAAATTACTCAGGTAAATTCATTATTTTAATCAAATAATTTAAATCTGCTCAACGCTGCTAAGACCTCAGACTATTTGAATTTCCTATGACTCAGTAAACTTGTATTATGTAGGCAGGTAGTAAATGACCCTTTAAGAAAATAATCTACTACGGAATGTAGTTAGTACTGTTAGTTTAGTAGGCAGGTAAGAAACTTACTTGTTATAACAATGGGATTTGCACGTTTATGAAATTCTGCATGAAATGTATTCTTCTTAAAGTAAATTTTATCCTTTCCCTCATTTACCTTTGTAAACCTCTATGTGTATTTGTACGTGAAATCAGTACGTTGCTGGAAACCGTAAATGCAATATTTGTAAATATGAAATTTATTATAATCAACCACATTCTGCACAACTTGTGAAATTCGTCATTAGCCGGTAAAGTTTATCAGGTAGATGAAAAGGAATAGGAGGGGGGTTATCAATATTCTAGTACAGCCGGAGTCGGAGTCGGGAGTCGGAGTCGGATTCAAACTACTAAAATATCAGGAGTCGGAGTCGGAGTCGGAGTCGGATTTTTTGTTACCGACTCCACAGCCCTGCTCCTTAGTATAGAATTTCGGCTTAGACCGCGTAGTATTTGTATATGAACACCCAGCATTTTCTGGCTTAATGTGCCTTGCACCTTGTGTTTTTTGTACGATTAACTTGATAAGAGGCTTCCACGAATGGGGCCCCCAATTAATCCACTGCGAGTTCCGGTTCAATGGGATTGCCGGGAACTGCCACTTAATAACCCTAACTTGGGTTCAGTTAGTTGTTGGAGTGAAACAAGACTTAACAAACACGAGTATATTGAGTAACAACGATTACAAACGTCACTGATGGACCGATGGTTTTTTACAAAAGCTTCAACTGTTGTGACACGCTTGGATTGGCCACGCGAAAATAGCGAATTGCGCGTAACCGTAACACAAAACAACCTGGAAACGACTTTACCAGGGAGTTAGACCGAAACGCAAACTAGCACAAAGCATAGCTGAACTTGCTTCCTCGAGGCTCTGAATCTAACTAACTCTGAATTTACAGCGAGACGAACTCGCCAATTCAAGGAGGGGCAAGCTCAAACACTATTGGCTGAGGCGATCCTGCGTAGCCAATCGGAGCATCGCACGTTATTTAGGAAAAATGCTTATTCTAAGAAACCTTAATGCTAAGCTCTCTCAATGAGGCAATTGAACGAAATCCATAAACCCATGATTCCCAAATATGCTAAGTCGGCTTAAGTTCTAGTAGAAAATGTATCCATCCGCTTTAAAGCCATTAAGGGAAGCTTACAAATTCCTTTCCAACATTAACAGAGGCAAACAAATACGGCAAGATGCAAATTTGGCTTTACCACGACCTTTGAATGAGATAAAACAGTTATGACTTGAATTACGTGATTAATTATAATCAAAAAGGTTTTGATGCACGCATCTGTGTGAATCAAACATGCCGCCCCCGAAGTGCCGACTATGGCACGACGTGATTAAATCCCAAAATTAAACTGAAATCTAACACTACAAAATAATCAAATGCATAACAAGAATTAATGACAGATGATAATCCAAGAGTCTTACAGATAACTTACAACTAGCATGAATACAAGCAAAGAAACAACTAAACCTAGCAAAATGTTCAATTAGCGAAAACTACCAACTAAGAGCAAAGTCAATGTTTATTGCCCTTGATCGCAATGATCGTCTTTGGGTAGGATGTACACTTTACGCACCGAGCGTTTCAGGAGATTCCCTCGGGAATCGCGCACTTGCACCACACGCACAACACCATCCGCTCCTGGATATGTGGCCGAAATGATTGCCAGTGGCCAACGGTAGCTTGGAGATGCCTCGTCGTGGACGAGTACCACGTCGCCCACCTGGGGGGCTAGAGACGTGCTGGAGGACTTCCACTTAGGCCGGCGCTGCAGGAGGTGGAGGTAGTCCCGGGACCAGCGATCCCAAAACTGCTGGGACAGCCGCTGGACCAGCCCATAGCGGCTGAGACGATTTTCCGGTATGCCCTGGAGTTGGGCTTCCGGAAACGAAGTCAGCTTCCGACCGATCAAGAAGTGGGCAGGAGTAAGGACTTCGGGGAATGAGGCGTCGGTAGGGAGAACACAGAGTGGACGGGAATTTAGTATCGCCTCCACTTGAGTCAGCATGGTGTAATACTCAACGAAAGTTAACTTTGCATTGCAAGATATTCGCCTTAAATAATATTTCAATGACTTTACCCCCGCTTCCCAAATGCCGCCAAAGTGCGGAGAGCGTGCCGGAATAAAATTCCACTTAATGTTATGTTTCGACAATTCTTCCCTTATGCATTGCTCACTAGAGCCTGACAGGATATTTTTTAATTCCGATAGCTGATTTCTGGCACCGGTGAAACAGGTAGCATTGTCAGAAAATATGTTGGAGGGTAAACCGCGTCTGGAGATGAATCTCCTCAATGATGCGATGAAAGCCTCCGTCGTGAGGTCTTCCACGAGTTCAAGATGAATAGCCTTCGTGGCTAAACACACAAATAGGGCTACGTAAGCCTTTACTTCTTTCGCGCCTCGCCCGGATTTGTTTTTTATAAACACGGGACCCGCGTAATCTATCCCGCAATTACTGAAAGGGGGAGAGGGTGTGACACGAGCTTCGGGTAGTGATCCCATCAAGTGTTCATTCATCTTAGGCTTGGCCCGGAAGCATATCACGCAATTGTGTATTACTTTACGTATTAGGTCTTTGGCTCTCACGATCCAAAACTTATCCCGCAATGAGGCCAGTAACACCGAGTGTCCACAATGCAAGAGCCGCAAATGCTCTTGCTTCACGATTAGCAACGACAAAGGGTGACTAGCTGGTAACAAAAGGGGATGTTTCTGATCAAAGCTTAGATTGGAGTTTTCTAGACGGCCGCCCACGCGCAGTAGGCCCTGATCGTCCAGAAATGGGTTTAGAGAAAGCAGCGCACTATTTTTCGGCAATGGCGCTTTTTTAGACAAAACTGCTATTTCTCCGGAAAAGACTTCCGCCTGGGCAATTTTGATCAGGCGGCGAGTCGCGTCCTCCAATTCGTCAATGGCTGGAGGTCCCGACCAGCGCGTTTCGGTGTTTCTGTTTCTCGCGAGACGCAGGCAGTACGCGACTACGCGCTGTAATTTTGTAAAACTGGAATAGCGCCTGAAAAGTTCAAATTCTGGGACGCGATGGTGAAGAGTGGCCACTACTGGGCGCGACTCTTGGGCTGCTAGCTCACCCGAATCAATTTTAACGGGCTGGGGTTTTAAGTCCGCCTGTGACAAAAATTCTGGCCCGTGCCACCACAAGCGTGAGTTGAGTAACTCCTGGGGTAACATTCCCCTGCTAATTATATCGGACGGGTTGCAATTTGTACGCACGTGAAACCATTCTTCCCTATTGCTTAGTTCGTGAATCTCGGACACCCGGTTCGCGACGAACGTCTTCCAATTACTCGCATCCTTATTTATCCAGTGCAGAGTTATGGTGGAGTCCGACCAATAGTACACGCGGTCAAATTTAAATGCGGAGGAATCGAGTATAGTTTTAATCAAACGAGCCAACAGTAAGGCTGCGCAAAGCTCCAAACGAGGCAAGGATATTGTTTTTAATGGAGCGACCCTTGACTTAGCACAAAGCAAATTGGTGGTGACATTACCGCGCGCGTCAACGCAACGTATATACACGGCGCACCCGTAGGCTACAGAACTCGCGTCCGCAAATCCGTGGAGATCTATCGAATTTATGTCATCGCAAATTACCCGTCTCGGAATTGCCAACGAGCCCAAAGAGCGTAATGAAGAATGGAGTTCGTCGTATCTGGAGCGCATCTCCATGGGCACCGTTTCGTCCCATGACAACTTCAACTGCCAAAGCCGTTGCACGAGAAGTTTCAAAGTTAGAACGCTTGGACCAAGTAGTCCCAAGGGATCGAATATTTGAGCCATACTAGAGAGTATAGCCCGCTTGGTAACTGATTTGCAACAGCTAGGGTTTACTCTGTAACTTAGCACGTCCCGCCGAGTATCCCAAAAAATGCCGAGAGTTTTCTCCGTGGCGTCTTCCGTCAAAGAAATGGGCTCCATGCTGCCGCGATCTACACCAATGGCGCTAGCTACTTCACTGTCGTTGGATGCCCACTTTCGCAATTCAAACCCGTACCCCGACAAAGCGCTACTAATTTCGAATTGCGTTTTTATGGCTTCCGCCCTATTTTCAAAACCAGTCAGTAGGTCATCTACATAAAAATCCCGGCTAATTCTTAATGAGGCCTCTGGAAGCGATGCTTCGATTTCCTGGGCGATTTGTATCAAGCACCTAGTTGCTAGGTACGAGGCTGATTTAGTACCGTAGGTGACCGTTAATAATTTGAAGCATTTTACCGCTGAGGTTTTGTCGTCACGCCATAAAATTAATTGGTATTGCGTCTGCGAGGGGTCCACGAGAATTTGCCTATACATTTTGGCGCAATCTGCTTTCAGCACGTACTTGAATTGCCTAAAGCGACAAAGAATTGCAAACAACGACTGCTGGACCACTGGGCCCTTATGTTGAAGGTCGTTAAGCGATACTCCGGAGGAGGACGCACAACTGCCGTCAAAAACAACGCGATGTTTGGTCGTTGAACTGTCCTCCTTTATGACTGGCAAATGTGGTAAATAAAACCTAGGATGAGGAAGGCTCGCTTCGTCGTCCACCTTGCTCAAGTGACCAAGCGACTCGTATTCTTTGAGAAATGCGGAATACGCGGTTTTCAACTCGGGATTTTTTGACAATTTGTTTTCTAATGAATAGAAACGCTTTAACGCTATACCGCGCGAGTCTCCCAGCGATGGAGCATCTTTCCTGAAAGGTATGCTCACGATGAACCTACGCGGCTCCGACGACGCCCGTTTCGTAGTCGATTGAAAATGGTCTTCGCAAAATTTGTCATCAGCAGAGAGTCGGCCTGATGAACCGTAAGCCCCCTCGATTTCCCAAAATCTCTGAATGCCGTGCTCGATGCCGGCTACACTTAAATGAACTCTATTTGAAAGCATGAGCGCTCGATTTTCGATGTTCATGTTTCCGCCTAAAACCCAACCAAAAAGAGTTTTTGTTAAGAATGGCTTCTCTGGGCCCAATTTCACCTGTCCCTGACAGAGCACTTGCCAAAAGACATTCGCGCCTAATAAAAGATCAATCTTTCCCGGTGTATTACAATCTGAATCGGCTAGCACAATGTTTGGTGGGATCTTCAAATCCCTCAACGAGAAAGAAAGGGCCGGCAGAGGGTCCGTAATTTTGTCTAACACAACACAGCTCAAAATGTCCTCGTACTTCCCGTTGCGGGAGCGGATTCGAACGTTTGCCCTGAATTCAGCGTTCAGAGCCCTGGCACCAACACCCGACAGTGAGGTGATATTACCTCGTTTCTCAATTTTCAAATTTTGACACAAGTCGGCGCTAACTAAGTTAAGTTGGGATCCGGGGTCCAAAAGAGCTTTTGCCCGGGAAAATGACCCGGAGGATCCTTCTACGAATACGCTAAACGTGGACAATAAAACTTGCGCTGGCGCCGCGATTGCAGGACGGCTACAAGCTGCTGAAACGGATGCGACGGGTGCCTCGCTCGGGGAGACGGCCCCGACCTCCCGTGCGTCACTGCTGGAATCTGGCGGTCCAGGACGCGGCGACGAAGTATTTTCGTGCGCGTCGCGCTTTGGACGCAAACACAGTAAAGTATGGTGCTTTTTTCTGCATACGCGGCATCTCGACGATGTGCATTTTACCACGAAATGTCCGGGCTTGAGACAATTGTTGCATAATTTCAAACGACGCGCCTCTTCGATACGAGCGTTTACCGACAATTTTGAGAATGATTCGCAAGCGCTAATCGAATGATTACTATTTTTGCAAAAATCACAAGAGTGATTACCTTGCTCTCTGGCTACATGAGCGCGTGCATGACTTTTTTGCTCGGATCCCTGATTTCCCAAACTCGAACCTATTTTCGCAGCTTCCAGCGAACCTAATAAGTGACTTTTGCTCTCTAAAAAATCTAACAACTCTCGCAAAGTAGGAAATTGTCCGGCATGTTTGCATAATTCCCAGTCAGTCTGCATTGCTGAGCTGAGCTTCGAAACTATGATATGTATTAGTATGGTGTCGACTGTGGGTTCCCCGTACGCCTTTAAAATTTCCAAAATTCTAACTACACTATCGAGCAGCCTTTGAACAGACGAATGTGAATCCTTTTTTACGTTCTCTAAACTGAATAACGCATTTATGTTTGATTTTACGATCAGTTTCTTATTTTCAAATCGCTTGACTAGAATGTCCCAAGCAATGGTATAGTTATCGTTGGTAACTTTTAACGACGAGATTGAACTAGCAGCTTCTGCCTTAAGGGAAGAAATCAAATAGTAAAATTTCTGAACGTTGGTCAAATTAACGTTGTTATGAATAAGCGACGTAAAGGAGTCATGAAATTGAACCCAATTCTCGAATTTCCCCGAAAAGGAAGGCAAATCTAAGGGTGGTAATCTTAATCCAGCGAGCTCTCCTGAAGGGCCACTTTGCGAAGAATTTTGACCTACATTCGGTTTTATACCCGAACTGATCTTATTTTTTGATAAGAATTCCTTTACTGCGCTACTAATCTCGCTAAAATGAGTCATAAAAGAGTCAAATTCATTGAAAAGTTCATCAAAGTTTTCAGCGTCGGCCTCCATTAGGCCCTCCATTGACTTCTTATACTCATCCAACAAATTTTGGAAACAACTAAACTCTTCTGACAAGTTGCCGACCTCGTGAGCCTTCACGGGGCTGGACGAAGAAATTCTATGAAATAGAGTTTTGAAACGATCTACTTGGGCTTTTATGAATTTGCAACGAGTGGTTAAAGTGCGAGTTTCCGACATGACCGCTGATGTCGAACGAGTTTCCACCATGACTGACACAAGCAAAAAACAGCACTAAACGAAGGTGTAATGGAAAAGGACTTACTTTTGATTTGAGAACGTAGTAACTTCTTGATGAACAGAAAACCAACCCGCTGCCGATCGCTGCCGCTTGACGTGGGACCTGGACTCGGTGTAAGCTCTCGATGGTTGAATTTCCTGGTGTTGGCGAAGCTTCTTGACGCTCTCCGACGAAACGATGTTGGAGCAATTGCATCCACCAGCTACTGGAAACTTGTACACTCGCGTTTTTTAGCTTCTTCCACATCCGGCTCGAAGGACCAATGTTTTTTGTACGATTAACTTGATAAGAGGCTTCCACGAATGGGGCCCCTAATTAATCCACTGCGAGTTCCGGTTCAATGGGATTGCCGGGAACTGCCACTTAATAACCCTAACTTGGGTTCAGTTAGTTGTTGGAGTGAAACAAGACTTAACAAACACGAGTATATTGAGTAACAACGATTACAAACGTCACTGATGGACCGATGGTTTTTTACAAAAGCTTCAACTGTTGTGACACGCTTGGATTGGCCACGCGAAAATAGCGAATTGCGCGTAACCGTAACACAAAACAACCTGGAAACGACTTTACCAGGGAGTTAGACCGAAACGCAAACTAGCACAAAGCATAGCTGAACTTGCTTCCTCGAGGCTCTGAATCTAACTAACTCTGAATTTACAGCGAGACGAACTCGCCAATTCAAGGAGGGGCAAGCTCAAACACTATTGGCTGAGGCGATCCTGCGTAGCCAATCGGAGCATCGCACGTTATTTAGGAAAAATGCTTATTCTAAGAAACCTTAATGCTAAGCTCTCTCAATGAGGCAATTGAACGAAATCCATAAACCCATGATTCCCAAATATGCTAAGTCGGCTTAAGTTCTAGTAGAAAATGTATCCATCCGCTTTAAAGCCATTAAGGGAAGCTTACAAATTCCTTTCCAACATTAACAGAGGCAAACAAATACGGCAAGATGCAAATTTGGCTTTACCACGACCTTTGAATGAGATAAAACAGTTATGACTTGAATTACGTGATTAATTATAATCAAAAAGGTTTTGATGCACGCATCTGTGTGAATCAAACACCTTGTGAAGTCGAGCAAAAACCCGCGCGACGGCCATGCTCTTTGGTGGCTCGTGTTGTTTGAGTATCTTGAGAACGAGGATACTTAGGCAGATTTGGCCGTTTTGCTGTTTGTGCATCCATATTCACTCTGATGATGCAAGCTGCAAGGTCTTGCGAAACGTTAGTGAATGTGGATGCACAAACAGTAAAACTGCCAAATCTGCCTAAGTATCCTCGTTCTCAAGATACTCAAACAACACGAGTCACCAAAGAGCATGGCCGTCGCGTGGGTTTTTGCTCGACTTCACAAGGTGCAAGGCACATTAAGCCAGAAAATGCTGGGTGTTCATATACAAATACTATGCGGTCTAAGCCGAAATTCTATGCTAAGGAGAATAATTCGAGTAACCGCGAAAGCCTCAAACAGTCCATTAGGAATTTTCCATAATAATGCCAGTGAACAATTTAATCCCTGTAATGAATGGTTTATTACTTCCCTTCAGGTAGTTGCTGTGACCTTTATGTAGGTATATGGGCTAAATGGCATTTATATAGAAAAACCACTAAAAAAAACATTTTCAGGTACTTTGCCTAAATTTCTGGGCTTTGTTTATAATCTTCCTAATACCTGGACAATTTCTGTGCGTCTAGTGAATTTTATATAAAACTAAGAATGTATATTTTGAGCAAATCCATAAACCAGAAAAACTGGAAGTACACAGACTAGTAGCTACACATGCAATGGAAGCAATGAATCTTATATTGTATGAAGAGCAGCAGCTTTGACAACCGTACCGTCTTAACGTCACAACTTCCTCAAAGAGGAAGCTTATAACCCAACAGTAGGTATTTAACCCTTGTAGCCCACCTGGGGTCTTTTGTGACCCCACATGCTGTAGACTGTTTCCTTATGTTTATCTTTGGTCTATTGTCTTGAAACCCTAAATATGCTTCAATCGAACTTCATAGGAGTGGATCATACTATTCTTTGTTGCTAAATTGTTATAGAAAAATATTTATACCACAAAATATGCGCTTGGGGTCAATTTTGACCCCAGGTGGGTTACATGTGACAACATATTAATTTATTTAGCCTTAGTTTTTAGGTTCCGAAATACGTTTTTATGTAAGGTAGTATAATGTGTCAAATAACAGATATATTGTAAAATATATGTCGGTACTGAACAGATTCAGTACAAGTACCAACCATAGAATGGTCAGAGCAAAACTAACAATAAATCTTAAACAAGAAAGAAAGAAAGATACAAACTTATACAAAAGAAAAGCTCAAGAATATTGTCTGAAATCATTCAAGTAAACCAAGATAAATACCAAGAAATGTTAAACAAGAAAATGACAACACAACAACATCAAGATAACTTGAGCATCGACTGCTTAGAAAATAAGCTGACAAAGGATATACTTACCTCCACCAAGAAAGCGTGTATGGGCACGAAACATAGCAGGCCACAGAAAATAAGTAAGGTAAGGTAGAATATAGAGCAAGTAGTAAAATTATAAGCAAACATATAAGGAAGGATATTAGAACATACAATACCAACAAAATAAAAGAACTAATAGAAGACAATAAGAATATGAGGGTGTTGCGTAAAGAATTGAGCAAAGGGAGAAACAAAATAAATAAAATTAAGGACAGCAACGGAACTATATTAACTAACAAAGAAGACATTAAGAAAGTGGTACATCAATTCTATGAGAATTTGTATAAAAGTAGAAACGTAAACATAGAAGAGACTACAATGAGACAAAGACAAAAAGTGTTAAATGCCAACTCAGAAGAGATACCTAAAATTAGCATAGAAGAATTAAAATTAGCGTTAAAACAGATGAAAAACATACGAGCGCCAGGTGAAGATGGTGTGACAGAAGACATGATCAAAATGGGAGGAGACAAAGTACTAAACACCATAAAATTATTACTGAATAAATGCATAGAAGAAGAAAAAGTACCTAACACATGGAACAACGCGGAAGTAATCTTGTTACACAAGAAGGGGAATATAGCGAATATACAGAACTATCGCCCGATCAGTTTGTTGACACACTTATACAAATTGTTAAGCAAAATAATAACTAATCGATTGACCAACAAGTTGGATTTTTATCAACCGCCTGAACAAGCAGGCTTTCGCAAAGGGTACAGCACAATCGACCACCTGCAAACAGTAAGGAATCTAATAGAAAAGGCTACGGAATATAATATACCCTTCTGTCTAGCCTTTATCCTATGAGAAGGCCTTCGATACAATCGAAGTATGGACCGTACTATAAGCTCTAGATAACGCACGAGTAGACTCTAGATATTCCAACTTAATAAAGTATATATATGAAAAAGCAACAAGTACCATTAAGATCGATAATGATACAAAAACGAAACACATTAAACTAGAGAGAGGAGTTCGCCAGGGTGACACTATATCCCCTAAACTATTCACCCTAGCGCTTGAAGGCATTTTCAAAAGAATGAATTGGGAACGCCTAGGAATAAATATCGACGGCAAGAAGTTGAACCACCTTCGCTTTGCCGACGATGTAATGCTTGTCAGTGAAAACGAAGCAGATTTGCAACAGATGATATCGGAACTATATAATGAATCCTTGTCGGCAGGGTTAAAAATTAATACGCAAAAAACAAAAATAATGGCATGCGAGCCGACAAATATCACTACCAACAACGACCCAGTAGAACAAGTAACAGAATATATATACCTGGGTCACACAATCAGATTAGGGAAAGACAATCAAACAGCCGAGATAACCCGAAGAATAAGACAGGTGGATCGCATATGGCAAACTAGCACACATATTCAAGAGCGATATACCAATGAATTTAAAAAAGAAAGTATACGATGCGTGCGTGCTACCAGTATGACTTACGGATTAGAGACTATGGCTTTTACAGCAAAGACCATCAACAGACTAAGGATAGCTCAACGCGCAATGGAGCGGAATATGTTGGGGCTAAGACTCATAGATAGAATTACGAATGAGGAAATCCGTGGAAGAACTAAACTAACCGACATCATTAAAAGAACAGCGGAACAAAAATGGAACTGGGTTGGACACGTCGCGCGTCAGTCAGAAGAGCGGTGGACTAAAAGAATCACAGTATGGACACCCCGCTCCAACAAAAGAAGTAGAGGACGTCCACAAAAAAGGTGGATAGACGATGTAAAAGAGGTGGCCTCAAAGAACTGGAAAAAAACAGCCCAAGATAGGGAAGCGTGGAAAATATTAAGGGAGACCTATGTCCAGCAGTGAACAGATACGGGTTGAAGAAGAAGAAGAAGAAGTATAATGTGCGGAACCTGGAATGTAAGAACAATGGCGGACATAAGCAAGGCAGAACAAATAGCTAGAGAAATGGAAACATATGAAATCAAAATCATGGCAATTAGCGAAGCTAGATGGAACGGTCAGGGGGAGGTAAGACTAGCAAGTGGGAACACCATAATTTATTCAGGAAACACAAATATAAATGCAAAAAGGGAAAAAGAAGTAGCAATAATGATAGGTAAAAATACCCGGAAACCACTAATGGATTGGGAAGGTACCTCAGAGAGATTAATGTGGGCCAGATTCAAACCAAGATTTCGAAATATAATTATGATAAATGCATATGCACCCACAAACAAAGCCGAAACAGACATAAAAAATGGTTTCTACGAGCAAGTTCAGGCTGTAATGCAGACGATCACCACAAAATACAAACGAGACATAAAAATAGTAGCAGGGGACTGGAATGCGAAAGTGGGAAGCAACAACGACAAAAGAGTAACAATAATGGGAAAATATGGAATAGGCAATATGAACAACAATGGAGAGAGGTTAACCGAATTCTGTTCACTAATTAATCTCATGATTGGTGGGACACTATTTAAACACAAAACCATTCACAAGGAAACGTGGACAGCTCCAGATAGACGCACGAAAAACCAAATAGATCATATCATGATAGAAAGAAAATGGAGAAATTCACTTCAAGACGTTAGATCTATGAGGGGCGCCGACATTGGCTCGCACCACGAACTAGTCAGAGCAAAACTCAAAATTAGCCTAAAAGCAAACATAAAACCCAAGGAGAGAAGAGAGAAATTCTGCACGCAAAAATTACAAGAAAATCCGAGGGAAATTGAAAGATACCTACCAGAGGAAATTAAGAGCCGAAATAGGAACGACAGAAGAATTAGAAAGAAAGGACATAGAACAAATATGGCACACTTATAAACAATCAGTAATTAAAACAGCAACAGATACTTTAGGCAAAAAGAGAAGAAATGATAAAGCGTGGCTGTCAATAGACACAAACAGAAAAATCGACGAAAGGAGAAATATAAAGGCAAAGATACTACGTACAAATGAAAATGATAGTAAGCAACAACTTCAAATAGAACACACACAGAAAAATAAAGAAGTGAAAAAGAGTGCTAGAAAAGATAAACGATTATATATAAGAAAACTAGCACAAACAGCAGAAGCAGCAGCTAGCAAACACGATATAAAAACACTATATGACATAACACGGAAACTAACTGGAACCAAACCAAAGAAAGTGAGAATGTTAAAAGGAATACACGATGAGACATATAAAACAAAGGAAGAGATGGAAAAAAGATGGATGGAATACTTTAAAGAGGTATATAAAGAAAAAACACCAGATACTAACAACATAAATTTCGAAGTAAGGAAAGAGACGCTAAACATCAATGAAGAGGAAATCAGTAAAGAGGAAATAAAAGAAACAATAAAACAACTGAAGACTGGTAAAGCAGCGGGAATAGATAATATCACAGCAGAACTTATTAAGCTAGATATAGAAGCCGCAGTGGAAACTCTATATGTGCTGCTAAAGAAGATTTGGATAGAAGAGCGAATACCAAAGGACTGGACACAAGGAATAATAGTAAAGCTGCCCAAGAAAGGTGATTTATCCAGATGCGAAAATTGGAGGCCGATCACATTATTATGCACGACCAGCAAAATCATGACGAGGATCATGCTTCAAAGAATGAGAGACGCCATAGACAAGATACTGAGAGAAAATCAAGCTGGCTTTCGACCACAGAGATCTTGCATCGATCAGATATCTACCCTAAGAATTATTTTAGAACAAATGGCAGAAATGGAAAGTGACATATACGTCAGCTTCATAGATTTTAAGCAGGCCTTTGACTCAGTAAACCGAGACAAGATGTGGGAAATACTTGCACAGTATGGGACACCCAACAAATACATTAGAATAATGAAAATACTCTACGAAAACTACTCCGCTCAAATTGAACACAAGGGCACTCTCATCAATAACATAAATATCCGTAGCAGGGTAACACAAGGTTGCATATTGTCACCAACATTGTTTCTGATAGTAATAGACTGGGTTATGCAGCAAACAATTGACAACAAAACAGGACTAACCTGGAACGCATTTTCCAAACTTGAAGACCTGGAATTCGCGGATGACATCTGCCTTATTACCGAAAAGAAACAACACATACAAAACAAGACGGACAGATTAGTAAAAGCAGCATAACAAATAGGACTAAATATAAATTGCAAAAAAACTAAACTACTCGTGAAAGAAGTTAAACGGGACAATAAAATAAGACTACAAGGAGAAGAAATAAAGGAAGTCACGGAATTCTGTTATCTGGGCAGCGTAGTAGATACAAAGGGAGGAAGTGAACAGGATATAGACAGGAGAATTACGCAGGCACAACAGGTTTTCAACATGTTGCGGAAAGTATGTAGTGAAAGAAGCATATCGAGGGAAACTAAATTGAAAATATTCGTCAAATGTGAAGAGTGTGTTGTTGTATGGCGCAGAAACATGGGTAGAGAGCAAAAAGAATCTAAGGGACATCCAAACCTTTATAAATAAATGCCTTAGAACTATATGCAGAGTCTTCTGGCCGGAAAAAATTTCGAACTATAGACTGTGGCAGATACAGATGAAGAAAGAGTTCAAATAACAATTAGGAGACGGAAATGGAAATGGTTAGGTCACACTTTGAGGAAACCATATAGCAGTATAACCCGACAGGCAATAGACTACAACGCTACTGGAAGAAGGAAGGTGGGGAAACCAAGAGAAACGTGGCGAAGAAATTTAAAATGAGAATACGAAATACAAAACCTAACATGGGAAGAAGTAAAACATATGGCATCGCATAGAAGCAAGTGGAAGGAATTTGTGGAAAAAATGGTAAATGTGGAGTGATAGTGACTCGAACCCAACGTGCGTAGAGCTAGAAACTCTACCACCAAAAACTTTCTATCCGAAACGCCGAAAGGCGCCCTTTGCTCCACCTGGGAGTTGTGGGATGAAGAAGAAGTATAATGTGCAGCACCAACTTGCAGTTGTTCATGTTTCTGCAAGTTGTGACATGTTAGTTGCGTGGTAAAACTGCGTACTGCTAGTGTCTATAAATATAGCTCTCTGGGATAAACCCTCAACTACAGTTTGACTGAGTGATAAGTAGTGTAACAACACATTTATTATGGCGGGCTATAATATTAACTTTGCAAGTGGCTACAGTGAGCAGCAAGCTTTGATAAATGCTTATAATTCAGATTTTGAGGTAATAGACAACGAGAGCGATTGGTAGTGATGCAGAGGACGATTTCACCGAAATTCAGGAAGACGAAGATGACGTAGCTTATCTAACTAACTCAGATAATGATGACAATGGGGACGACGAAGTATGGGTTAGCAAAGATGGAACAATACAGTGGAGTACTAAGGAACCTAAACGTAAAAAATTACTATCAAGAAATATTTTAAAACAAGGTCCTGGTATACCAGGACATTTAAATGTATCTACCCCTGCAGACTGTTTTCGTGCTTTTATGACTGATGAAATAATCGACAAAATTTGCTTGCACACCAATGAACGAGCAAATGAACAAAAGGATAAAAAATCAAGTCTAAGAAAATGGAAAGAATTAACACCTACTGAGTTTTTGGCATTCTTGGGTCTAAGCTTACTTTATGGTGTTCATAGAGGTCGAGGGCAGGACTTCAAAGAGTTTTGGTTAGAAAAGTACGGTTTCCCAATCTTAAGAGCTACAATGTCTAGACATCGTTTTATAAATATACGTACACGATCACAGAGAAAAGAAGCAACTCAAAACAAGACTGAACCTATAGCTGATATAGTGAACATGTTCGTTAAGTCAGTGCAAATGAACACCTGTGCACTTTTCGAGAAAGATGTGGTTTTAAGGTTTACATTCCTTTTAAGCCTGAAAAATATGGTATAAAGATATGGATGGCTGTAGACTGTGAGGCTCGATACATTACAAACCTGAAAATATACTCCGGAAAAATTGGAAATACAAGGGAATAAGAACAAGGAAAACGGTTTGGTAACTTACTTTTGCAATACAAGAGCGTCGACCATCCAAAAAATAAACGGGGAAGGTGTAACATTTGTCCACCACACCTAGATGAAAAAACAAATATTTTGTGCGACATGTGCAATAATTTTGTATGTAAGGAGCACATTGAAAGGCGCACATTGTTTGACGTCAGAAGACAGTGACACAGAATAAAGGCGTATAACTTAATATTTTTCATCCTACTTGATTAGAAAATCGAATTTTACCATCTCCATAGAGACGAGAAAGTGTTGCTTTCTAAGGCTAGCCCTGCAAAATAACTCCCAATGGCTAGGCAAGAAAAAAAAACTCGATGTTTTCCAGTAGGGGACGCTGCAATAATCTGTCAAACCAAATTTAAAAAAAAATTGCGTTTATAATTAACCTTTTTGCTTTAAATAATAGCTATCCCCCTTTTATAAAAATATTTGCTCAATAAAACTTAATTTTAGCAATGTATTCGTTACATTTTTAATATAAAATAAACATCAGATAGATTTCTGTAGAAGCTTATATCTAACTGTGGGTAGATGGCGCTGCAGTTACAAACGCTATTCGATTTGCCAACATTTGCACATTGTTTTATTATTGTTGACAGCTCTGTCAATTTCAAAATAATAACCTGTATGAGAGCTATGTTGAAAAAATTATTGCAGGATGGTGTTGTAGGATGAAAAATAATGTGTAAACCATGGACGGTAAAGTGATTTTCCAGGCTTCAAGAAGTGTCCAGGCTTGCTAAAGCTCGCCTGTCCATTTCTTCTTTCAGCCTGGAAAATAATCGCTTTACCGCCTAGGTTTACAATATACTATTATTAAATTACCATATAATCTATCTTTTATAATGTTTATATTACATGTGCATGTCTTACACCCGAACGCGTAGAAAAACATTAGGATTAAGTAAGTATATCACATGTTATAGTATATTTAGAAATGTACTTAGCACTAAATATCTTGAAACGTCAGAAATACCTTTTTATTAGAGTGAATTGCATAATTTTAAGTTGGGGTCAGAAATTACCTCAGGTCGGCAGTATGTAATATTAAAGCAGGTGGGTTACGAGGGTTAATAAGACCAACAACGACGCATCAATAATAAACTGTTACAAAAATTTGATTTTCAAATGCAACTAAAATTTAACATTGCAGTGAACATTTTTGTGAATAATTGAAGTCAGGTTAATAGGCAGCAAAATATTAAAAGTTTAAATTATTTCAAAGACAATTTCTACCTAAACAGTTAATTTATAGCAGGAATGAATGGTCCTTGACACCGAAAGGTAGCTATAGATCTTTTAACGAAAACCACCAAATAGTAATGTTTATTTTGTATTCGAAATATTTGTTTTCCTATTACATTAATAACAATTTAAAAAAACAAATGTTATAATTACTCTTTCAACATATATTAACAGAAAACATGTTTACGAAGGATGAAGGTATGTATAATAGTAAACAATCATTTTATCTTACAAACTACACGATCTAATATTCGAACTAACCCAAAGCTCACTTTATGTTTTACTAGTTCCTTGCTTTGATAGTACTGTTCGCATTGCTTTCATAATTGAAGGAATTAGTTCTACATGCTTATCCACACAAGTTACGGCACAGTTTTCAAACATCTGACTAAACTTCTCTACCTAAAAACGGAATTGTATTAGAACTTTAGTTATAAATCAATCAAAATTATTACATCAGAATCGGAGGGATTTGGTCCCATTTTATCTTTTATCTCATCATTACATTGCATTACGCATCTCTGTAGCCTATTCTGTAGATGTTCAATTTCCTTTTGTACGTACGCTTGAGCTTGATTTAGGGGCGTACTACATTTATCAACACACTGCTGCACCCTTTCTAAAGATACGTCCTGGTTATCACAGCACTTAGCAGCGCATCTATGCATATCTGCCTAAAAATAGGAATTTTAGAAACGGTCCTAACCTTAACTTTTAGGATTCACCTGCATTTTTCTTAGGAACTGTTTGTCCAATTCGTCTACCATTTTTGTCATCTCCTGTTCAACACGTTGCCTCTGCTTTTCAACCATTTTTAGGCCGTTTAATTCCTAATTTTATTTAATTAGCACTTGCAGCTATATACTTGCCTAACCTCAAAACACGTTGCGATTATGAAGGTTCAGTCAACGTGTTCAGTGTTGTCGGGTTGCCGCTAGTTTGACGTAAAATTGTGGCGCTCTGTTGCCAAAACGATTAGAGACCTTATTTAAGGGTCTCTAAAAATGATCAGACCAACTTTTAGTTGGCAGTTTTAAGTTTGTAAAACACAAATACCTGTTTAATAACATGTTTTCATTAGTTCACGTCAGTAGCAACTTGTTTAAAGTGATTTCATTAGTCACGCCGTCAGTAGCAACGTGTTTTAAATTTTTTAACCATGCAAAATTACGACCGGTTGCTAGTAATTCTAATTTACATTTAAAATATTTTTTTTATATTTACCGTTTTTCCATATTCTATCGTAGATAAAATATTGTACGATACACATACGTAAAGCATATTTAGTTACTTGCGGGGCTTAAAACGCTGGCTCACTCGCGTTTTAACTCTGCTCCACTCGTGACTAAAAACTAGCTTTACGCACTTGTATCGCAAATTATTATTAGCGGACTGAGTTGAGTACGTTAATGGGTTTTAGAGGACTGAAAGGTAACTTAGCAACACATTAGAAACATGATTTTTTTTAAATTAAAAATAATTTACATTTTTCTGACTTATAGCAAACAATTTACAGAGCTGATACCAAAAAATCTTGTATGTATCACATACACACATAGTTTTAGGGGACTACTCTCATTAAAGACTAGGCTCCTTCATTGCCTCCGTTTTTAAAAATGATTCGTCTTCTATAAAATTCCATTTTGCGTAGGTACTTGATACATAATATACTATTTTGTTTTTAGAAATAGGTTCTTATTAATTTTTAAGTAATTTAAAAACGACAAGTGCGTACATAAAATATATTTTGAATTAAACATTATTTCCATATGTATGCTGTTGTGCAGCATATTGCTCATTTAAATTTGTTATAATTCTGCAGTTTTTTTTTATAATTTTTTATATTAAATTATCAGTAGAAATATAACAAGTACTTGAAATATTTCTATAAAATTTCTTTTATGCACGCGTTATATTTTGATAGAGAATGTCACGAATGAAAAACACAGTAAACAAAATATTTTTAAAAATTATAACAAAATTAATACCTACCTAAATACTAAAATTTTACGTTTTTTGTGATGGTAGTGACAAGCGTACATTTTCCGGTAAATTAAAAAAAATATCCCGTTATTAATACTTCCCGTTGCTATGAAAAATTTCCAATTAAATATAAAAAAAAACCTATTCACTATAATTATATAGTCCCGGATTGTCAAAAATGACGTTTTATGGTAGCACTGTTGAATTTCTATTGGTTTTTTTGTTACTACTAGGTTGGACAACGCAAAAACGTAATTTTTAAAATTTGCGTTTTTGTTAATACCTTGCAATTTTTATTTATTTTTGCTTAAGTCAGTTCGAAATAAAAAATATTTTGATTTAACCATAACCTATAATTTATAGTTTTGTCATTAGTAACTTAATTGACTGTTTCTAGTTACCCATAGCTTGACTTAAAAGTATTAACCAGGATATGAAGGATTGCTTTTAATTGGATTTTGACATTGACAATTCGGGACTATAGTGAATAGAGTTTGCATAAGGGTATTGTCAGCGTACGTTTTATGTATGTATATTGGTACCACAAAAAACTAGGACAACCTCCAAATCCATTAGCCATGCATTTTTATTGTTTTAGTTGATTAAATGACCTTAAGAAACTGTCATATGACAGGTTAGAATTATTTATTCGCAATCACATTGTAATGTGTCAATTTCATGACATGACAACAGCTGGGAACTAGATGATTACTTGAAACTAGCCAGGAAATTATTACATACCCCGAAAAATATTACATACCTGAAGCACAGAATAATACCCTAAATCAGAATGGCCTCTCTGTGTCGGCGCTTTTGATGTCAGCATACTCAATTTTTGTGACCTTGAAATCGTCCGCCATGATCCTAGTGGTGTGCAGAGGCGGGAAATTCAAAATTATGCGCCTAAATTTTAAACTGAACAGAAATAATCCGTATGTTTAAAGTCCATGCAATTTATATGGAAATTCACAGTACACCTTGTGTCACCAAAAGATCGTTTCTGTGCACTCATATTAAATTAATATTTTAAAACAACTTGCACAAAAAAACATAACCTTCTTATAAGGGGTCATTGACCGCCACAAGTACACGTGTAAAATATGGTAAACAGCTGACTGCACACCACCAGAACTCGCGCATGCGCAAAGAAAAAACTAGATCAATTTTAAGCTGACAGGCCATTCTGTATTATTCTGTGCCTGAAGAGTGGGGTGTTTCCATGGTAACAAAACATTTAGTGGGTTGTTTTCATGGTAACAAAAACATTAGCTACATCAAGATATCTATATTATCAGAATTCAATTGTAATTATTTTTAAAATTAGATGATTGCAAATAAAATAGTATACATACCACGGTGGAAAGTTTCATTCCTGTCTCGAGATAAAGTTAACCTCGACGCTACGCGTCTCGGTAAACTACCTAATCTCTCGACAGTACTGAAACACTTCCCACCTCGGTATGTAATATACTATTACATGTCATAACATTTTAATATCAAAAGCTACAATATAAAATAGTTATAAAACTAAATCAACATGCAATTTGCTGAATAGTTACACCGTTTTGTATGCCAGCATTACTCCTAGCTTTTGAAACTGAACTTGCTTTAGGCATGATTGACAGTGACGTTTTGAAATAATTTGAAAGTTAATCACATATCAGTTGCCAATTAAAAATTCAGATTCACACAGCTAAAAAAACGTTGTCCTAGTTTTTTTTGGTAGCAATACGCTGGTATTGGTCTCTTGCAGCACCAGTTTTAGTAGTGACTCCATTTAATTTTACACACTTTGTATATTACAGCAGGTAATGTTCTGTGTAACTACAGTGTATAGTCCCTGTATGTGCATGCAGAAGTGAGGTTATGAGTTACAAAATGTCAAATTACACAAATCTAAATCAACAATGTCATACATAACACAAATAATAAGCCGGACGGCTCCCAGAGTTTTACAAAACAGTTTTCGTTTTCGGAATTATTCCACACCAGTAATTCAGCCTTTAAAAGATGTAAAGGCAGAACTAATTATCAGTGACAGATGTGTGGAACGGCTAAACAAAGTAGCCAAAGATTCCAACAGTTTCTTAAGGGTTAGCGTTGAAGGCGGTGGATGTTCTGGTTTTCAGTACAAATTTGATTTAGATTCTGATCTAAAGGAAGATGACAAGTAAGTTTTTTCAAATTCAGTGGCAATTTCAACTAGGATATGTTTTTATAGGGTTTTTGAACGTAGCGGTGCAAAAGTTGTGATTGATGAAACATCATTGGAATATGTTAAAGGAGCGACAGTAGACTACCAAGAGGAATTAATTAGAGCCGCGTTTAAGATAGTCAATAATCCGTTGGCAGAGCAGGGGTGCTCCTGTGGTGCTTCCTTTGCGGTTCGTTTAGACTGAGCGGGATTAGTAATATTTGAATTTTGCAGCTAATTGGTAGTGTAATAATACTGCACTTTCTTAAACTCATGTAAATATGTAAATAAGTAATTTATTTTGTTGGTATTTAAATAAATTGATAGAAATGTATCTACATGTGATGCGAATTGTTTTGTAGTAATAAGCATAGCACAATATCTTGTTCTGGAGCAGATATTGTCAAATAGCACCTTGTGTGCTCTTCAGAAATATTGAATGCAAAAGTAAATGCATCTAAAGAACCTTCATGATATTTTAAAAGCAAAAAGAGATTGTAATAGTCCAAGAGCAAGCAACGGGTGTGTTTACAGTATTTTTAACAAGCATGTAACTGTTATGGAAGGTCCCTTTGAATATACTGAGAAGGAAACCTGAAGTTTGGCAAGCCTGCGGTGGTGATTTTGGCCCCTTGCATCCTTGAAGGATGGAAAAAAATAATAAACTGCTCAACTACAGATCTAAAGAGTAGCTTCAGAATGTGTAGTTCAAAACGTGACCACCGAAGTTCTGTAGATGGCGCCAAGTGGACAAGCCGCCACTGTGCTACAATGCTTGGAAATTTTGCAAAGTGGAAAATCGCCACCTTTCGCCAAAACCAAATAGCGCATGAAGGTGCTCGGGACCTTAGCAACAACTTTGCCCCCTTTCAAAATTTCGATATCTGTAGCCGTTCGAAAGTTACAGGCCATCCAGACAGACGGACGGACGGACGGACGGACAAAACGTTCGCATAAGTACGCTGAAGCTACTAATAAAAAAGTATAATAAGTCTGGCTCTTTGCTATGTTAAGGTAATCATATCTTATGTAACTAAAAAAATTGACAAGACGCTTTTGCGGGTGGTAAGTTTACCGCAGATTCAGATAAAGTTGCATAATAAACTTAATCATTTACTGTAAAATATCGAGAGATCCAAAAAAAACTGATCCTCAGTGGGCTGTGGAAATTCAAACGTATAGTCTGTTTTTTTGCTTTATGATTCAGAGCAGGCTTTGCATTTGCATTTTTGTAACAGTGTAGGTAGTTAGTGACAAAGGAAAAAACACTAGTTATGTCAAAAACCATTAGAACTGTCAATGTGTTAACTTATAAGCACTATTATACCTAATTTACTGAACCATTGACATTAAATAAGGTATTGCTTTATTTTAAGTATGTTTATTTAAGCGTGATTGATATCTAAGAAACAGAAACGTCATAAAATTTCTAGACATCTATCTTTTATGTACTAATGTAAAAATAAATATATTATTAATAATTTGCTGATGATTTTTGTTTGTAGAACTGTGTTGTACAAGTTATTATTTATGCTACACATATAACAGGCATTTCAAAATAAAGAGATAATACAAAATACTCTGGTAGAACCATTTTCAGAGATATAATTTACCAGAATTTATATGGATACACTTCAGAATAATCATCCAGAATCTGATTCAGAAGAGGAATAACTGTTTTTCAACCTTGCCTAAAAATGTCACCATTGATACACTTATGATAGCCCCTGTCATTATTGCCCGAGTCCAACAGTAAGTCACATCCTGGTAAAGTTTCATCCAAAAACATGAATATACATTTTTCACTATAATTTCGAAATTGTAAATATTTCCTTTAAAAGGCAATCCGCCGAAATGACATGACTCTTCTCACACAATTTTCTTCCATTCACAATTTTGTATTTATATCCCATATTTGTTATGTGTAGTATAATTTTAAACGACTCCCAGTATAATTCAGTTCCTCCCTTGCACACAGCAATAAATTATCGAAAGTAAAAAATTCCAAATTTTCTTCTTAATATCTTCCCTGAAACTCTGTTCCTCCCAAGTTAGAAATTCCTTTTCTTTATTCATATTATCATTCGGTTATTGCTGGAGTTGTAATTTTGCTTCGTTTCGATTTCTGTGTTGCATTCGAAATCTAGCATTATAAGAAATTGTTAGAAATGTTATATCTGTTTAATTCTTAATACTTACATCGAAGGTTTGACCAATTCTTCCAAAGATGGCTGTTTTACTTAAGTTACCATTGATATCTTTTATATTAGTAGAACGGCGTTTTATAGCCTCTTTGGTTTTACTATTACCTAATACTGCTTTTTCGTGGCATTTTATTAAGATTTGCTGAAGTGTCAACTTGACAATCCTGGCGACCTGGATTTTGACATTAGTTATATTTTGTAAGTAAACTGTTGTACACTGCTAAAATAAGTTAAATGCAAAGCCTGCTCTGAATCATAAAGCAAAAAAATAGACTATATTAATAATATGTTGCTGGCACCGTAAGTCTATGTCAAATTTGAGGTTAGCAGGTTAGGTTGTCCATCAGTTTTGACACAGACTGACACATAATCTAACCTGCTAATGTCGAATTTGACATAGACTTACAGTGTTACCAACATATTATTCCTAAGTTTTATGTCAGTTTTGACGCATTATTTTTTTCCCACCCTTCAAGGACGCAAGGGGGCTAAAACCACCACCGCAGGCTTGCCAGACTTCGGGTTCCCTTCTCAGTATATTTAAGGGGACCTTCCATAACAGTTACACGCTTGTTAAAAATACTGTAAGAAATCCGTTGCTGGCTCTTGGACTATAAATAATTACAGAGTTACCACTATCTGCTAAAATATTAAAAGATAAAACTGTCTTTAAATGTTACCTATTAAGTACCAACGGGTTAAAATAAAAAAGCTTTTTCTGCCGAGGCTGGTAGCTTGGCTGCTGAGAGAAGGGGGCAGAAAAAACCTGTGAAAGTGTCGTTCGACCTTCTCATAAATATTTTATTTAAAAATGAAATATTAAGTTTTAACACGGAAAATAGAAGAAAACGTAGATTTTATGAAAAGTGAACATTTTAACATTGTATGATTTATGCTCTGTATTATAAAACTTTTTATTTCCTAAATAAAATTTACTTTGAGAATCAATTAATTTATTCCGTAGATTTGCGTATTATAAGCGCAAAATAACTTTATTTGGCTAATAAAGTAAAAAAAAGTGCATCAAAACGATAGTGCTTATGACGTTTTATTCATTAGTAAACAAATTTTTATGCGCTTTTGTTTATGTGCGTATTTGTTTACTAGGGAAGTAAATTTACTCCACAAATAGTTATCTAATGATTTATTGATCGTTTATAATACTGGCCATTATTATAGTAATTAATATTAATTACCCAATTTGTGTTGTTATTTATACCGGGTGTCTTAAAAAGAATTACATCTAGTAGGTTTTGAATTTTATTTGCATGTAAATTTTTATGTGCCCTAGATTGTTATTGGTACTGCATTATGGGAAATTCAAAGCATACTAGATGTAAGACACCCGGTACTTGTTGTTGAACAGCAGAAACGGACTGGTTGGGGAGCAGGAAAACACTTAAAAAGTCTCAGGGATTAGGTAAAATCTCAAATTAATAAAACAAACATTTTCAGGATCTTTAGGAAAACGATGATTAATAAATAAGGCGCCTCTTTTTTTGAACGAGACGCCACTAGATGATGTATAGATGGTCTCATGTAACATTGCCTGGAAAATTAGGATTTTGGTTACTAAATTGCTTAGCAACTTTTTTCAGCGAATTTTTATAAGTGGATAGATATTTGGTGTGCTACAGTGGCTCGCAAGGCAAAATTTAAAAAAAAATCAAACAATTGAACAAATTCGGTGGTGAGCTCTAGAAAGAGCCCTCAAGTAAATTTTTCAGGTGATACGAGCCTGTTCCATAAGAGTTGGTACAATCAAAGAAATGCATTAATTGTTATATTTAAGCTTAAATGGAGAAGCTGCTTCCAATCCCATTACTAATTTTTTACGTTTATACTTACTGTTTTATCTTTTCTTATACAAATGGCAACATTTGTAGCAATGTTAAGAGAATTTGCTGAATGTTTAAAAAGACGTATACTTGGTGTAATTTATCGCAAATCATAATCATACTATCTTCCGGTTACGAAACAATTGTATTTGACAACTTGCAGTAGTTACTTGTCTTGTCAGAACATCGGTGAAGTGTATTAATCTTATTTGTTGTTGCAAATTGCTCGAGGTAAGCCTGTTGTAGAAGTACGTAAAATAATCGTTTTGGGAAATTTTGCTTATGAATTTGGAAAAATTGTTAGTTTGTCAAGTTATACAATTTGCAACATCATTAAGTTATTTAAATCAACCAATTGTATTGCACAAAAGCCCATTCCTGGAAGATAATCTGGTGTGGCTGACATTAACCGAAGAGCCTTACATCGAATTATACAACAAAAACGGCATTATAATTATCATGAATTTTGCATTTTGTGGAGTGGAACAACAAGAAAACAATCTTAAAAGTCCATTTGTAACCGAACAGCAATAAAAATGGGTTACAGGACCTGCAAGGTAAATCGAATTACATAATTGTTTTCATAGAACCACATCACATTAATTTTAGATAGATGTTAGTTTATTTATCCTTTAGATGTTTACAAAAACGAACATATTAGATGTAATCTTTATTATTGTTATGTAAATATGTTTTAATGGTGTTAAAAGACTTTAGTAGTTAATGACACTGTAAGCTTATTAATAATAAAAAAAAACAGATATTGTCATTTACAAACAGATTTAACATATGTCAAACATATATTTTTAAACTGACTGATATAAATTAGCAGCCTGTTTACTTTCGTCCATCATTCTATTAAATAATTTGAGTCCATTATAGAATAGATTTTTTTGAGAACATGATTTTGCTGTTAAAGGTAATCTAACGGCATTTACAAATCTAGTCTTGTAATTATGAATATTATTATATACTACTAGCAGTCCAGTGAACAAATGTCTCATTTAAAAAAACAAAAAAGACCGTTTTTCAAATAGAACGCGTATTAAATAAAAACTGTACCCAGACCTGGAAGGTGTCAAAGTGGTTGCCTAACCGATCGAGGTTTTAAGGCGCAGAGGGCATCGGAACATTCTGGAAGCTGTCAAAGTGGTTGCCTAACCGATCGAGGTTTTAAGGCGCAGAGGGTCGCAGTTCCGTTTGGCTGCTGAAACAGTTTTTATTTAATACGCGTTCTATTTGAAAAACGGTCTTTTTTGTGATTTCTCGAAAACCGGAAGTGTCACGTGACTGAAATTCGGTTCCTGACCTGACATGACCATTCCAAACATATAACTTTCATTACTTTTTTCTCTATCTCTTACGGTTTGGCTGCTGAAACAGCGTCCCAGACAGACAAAACAACGTCTATTAGATAAAGGATACTGTAACCATTCTACAGCCAGTCGTTGCCCCGGAGATCCGACCCAGTGCCCAGATTGTTCTCGAAGTTCGAGAGGCGACCTTGCAGGCGGCCGCCAGCGCGTGAATCAGAAGCCGCAGGCAGAAGCAGGTGTGCGCGATGAGTCATTTAGAACAGACGCGCCGAGAACGCGCCCGAGGTCAAATGCGTCATGCATTTGCGGGAATTATGCTGGAATAGTCGAGACTATCTGGAAGCTTCCGGAAGGGAATTATTGGCCATATAAATACCCGGCCGTCGGACCCGCAGGCAGTTCTCCCGCAGTCCTGAGTTCAGTTAGAAATTCGGCAGCGAAGCGCTCCCATATAAATAGACCCTTGTGTATATAACCCATTAACCCAAGTGAAATAAATAACATAACGATAACCACATAAATCATTAGTGTTAAACGTGTAAACAGCCACATAAATAGTTGAAGTTTAACCAGTGTAAATAATAAATAAATGTATCGTTGTTAGAAATAGTGCCTATAGTTTGTAGTTTAAGTAATTCGTGTATTTGTAAATAATCATAATTAATTGTTGTAAATAAATGTTTAATACAGAAGCAGTGAATAATTTTTAAATAGCCCAAACGTTAAAAACGTAACAATACATTTATTCATATAAGTAGGCAACTTATTATATTAATAATTTTAAAAATTAAAACTAGCGTATTAAAATAAATCCGTTGCTTAATGCTAGAGTTCCTTAATGCTAAGCCACTCTAAGGTTTCCAACATTAAAGAAGCAGATGTTTGTTTATTGCAAGATAAGACAATATGAATACATTTGTTTTGTAATTTTTGCAGTCTTTGAAAGTCTCCTCCAGTGGCATTATAGCTATTTAAGTAACAAGGAATGTAAGGACCTATTAACATTTGAGGTAGGCAAGTACAAGCCAAGACGAAGTCGCGACTTGTTGCCTCCGAAAATGTTAATAGGCGATACATTCCGAGTTATCTTATTATATTCTTCCCGCTGCTTATCGAAATTTTCTTAGATTTTTGAAAAAATTGTTTGGTTTGTCACCTGTCACCAGGAGTCGTGTTACCTGTGAGTGTCGCATGTCACATAAACAGTTGCAATTTATAAACAAAACGTCTAAATCTGCATCTTGCTTTGCTAATTTTATTATCCTAGGAACTTAATAATAATATTTTTTCTATAGCACATGTTAAAGTGTGCTTTTATCAACTCAAAACAAAAGGTCAAGTTTTACTTTAACAGCAAGAGTAGATAAAGTAGCACTTTAACATCAAGGATAGATAAAGTAATTTAATTTTCTAACTTTTGTTTAAATTAAATAAGACAGCTTCGTATTATCGTAGCAACCCAATCTCGCTACTGACATTTTGAAATGTGATTGACTGTCATTATTTTCTTTTGAAATTGTTAAAGTTCTTGCTATAGAAAAAAATATTGTATTATACACGACGATAAAGTTATTTCTATCCACTCTTGAATCATTAACGTCTCGACTTCGTCTTAACGTTAAACGATTCACTCGTGGATAAAATTTAACTTTATCGTCTTTATAATAAATTACTATAAGTTTGGTTGTCAAGAAAAAGCAGCAAACAAATACACTTCTGGACAAAATTCTGGGATCACACACAAAAATCAAAATTAGTTTATGATAATCTCATATAACTTAATACAATTCAGATATGACGTAGCTAGATGATTTCTACATTGTTTTGTTAGTGTGCCATGAAGAAATAAATAATGACAATGCAATTGTTTTCATACGAACAAATGTCAACAATAACAGTACGATCCCTAACTGTCATCGTCTGCCCTACTCTTACTATATACAGGTACTCTAATTGGTAGAACTTTGTGCTGCCATCTGATAGTCAAGCTTAGAAATACCCCCCCCCCCCCCCCAGTCACTGTCCCAGGCACTCTAGACAGGTTTCAATATTTGGCATGAGTGTCTCTACTTGTTTGATGTATGTACGCTGGTAATGCTGCAAAAAATAAATGAGCTAATGAAACAACAAGGTCCCCTATATACCTTTACAGAGCGGAGAGGCCTAATAATAACAATAAAGGTTGGTTGTATAGTATTTAACAGTGTTAAGCCGATATTGAGCACATAACGGGCGAAGATACTTTTTGTGGCCGAGGCTAATAAATTATCCGAGTCAGTTATGTGCAATATTGGTCGTATGTTGTTTAACAGTTTTCGTAATATCTACTAAAAGTGGCCACTTTTAAGATTTGTGATTTTAATATAAAAAATGTAAATAAAACTTACTAGTAACCCGAGGCCCTCATGTAATTTGGTAGTATAGCCAGTGGCGGTGATATGCATAAGCGGAAATAAGCGTTGCTTATGGGCCCGGGCCCTTTGGGGGGCCCGGTAAGTTCTGTATTCCCTTATTAAATATTTCGATATCTTCTACTTCATTTGGGTGTAGTTTTATAGCACTGCAACCTCAGTCCCCACTCTCAGTTATCAGCCATCACGTCATCAGTGATCAGCCTTGATTTGAGACCTTTGAAAAACTAACAAACCTTTTTGTTTTTTAGAACCGAAAAACGTTTTAAGAATGCAAGAAGCTGAACAAGTCCGATGTGATTTGCTACAGAAAAAATATTCTGATGTCCTCACTAATAAAAGTTTGTGAACGCTATCTCCTTACTATAAGAGTGTTCCAGATTTGACAAGTTTATCCCTACAGAAATATAGTGTTCTCAAAAGAAATTTTAGCGAAATTATTACTGCATTGGTGTAATTCTTGACTTTACCTGTAACATTAGCCACAATAGAAAGATCATTTAGCAAGTTGAAAAAAATAAAACATTTAAGAAATTCTACCAGCCTATGACCCTTCGGTTTTGTCAATTGGGTAAAAAGCATCGTCTATGATGGACATAAAAATCTTGTGGGAGAATTTGCTGTCAATAAGGCCAGAAGGATACATTTTTATTTCTGATCAATTTATTTTTACGGCGTATTACAGGTATTAATAAATAAAGTATTTGTTACCTATTTTGACGTGGGTTCTTAGGATTTCACCTGAATATTATTCAATTGTGTTACCTAGGTAGATATTTATCCATCAGTTTTCTTTGTATTTGTGCCTATACCAACTTGAAGATTTCATTTAGTTTTATATTTTTAATTGATATTTTGTTTGATATGTTAATTATAATAGCTATATTTATGCAACAAGTGCTAAAAGTTGAGTTAGCACGAGTTGCATACAATATTTTTTCTACGACCTTAAATTTACTGTTATTAATCCATAAATGTCGATTTATCAAAGGTTTGCATCTATGACAGTTATAATTTATGTCATAATAAAAAGAGGGCCTTGGCGCGCAGGTGAATGTTTGTAGAGCCAGTACTGTCAAAGTAAGTTATCACATATAATCTCATAAGAGCATTAATTCTTTCCGAAAATTTTTTGAGTGCGTTGCAACAACGTCGTATTAATTTGACCAAGCGGGACGCGAATTAATGCTCTTATGAGATTATATGTGAAAATTGAATCAAAAAGTCTGTGTGCTTGCCTTAGATGAAATGGTATTAAAAAAGTATGGTTTTTTTCAAAGAAAATCGTACGACACTCATTAATGACCAATAGAAAAATTAGTTCACGAGGCGTATCCAAGACAACAAAATTTCTTGGAAATTTTTTGTAGGTAGACATTACTTCTTTTTAGGGTTTGTGTCGTTACGATTTTCTTACCGAATCTGCATTCGAGCATTAATTCATATCCGGAAATTATTTTTCGTGCACTCAACAACGTCATAATTTGCCCTCGCGTCCCGCTCGGGCAAATTAATACGACGTTGTTGAAACGCACTCAAAAAAATTTCCGGAAAGAATTAATGCTCTTATGAGATTATATGTGATAATTATTAATACTACACATCTGACTGTATTTATTACATAACGCTTTAATTATTTAAAAAACATTTTACCTCTAACGCAAGAAGTAACTAGAATAACTTTACTACTTCACTTCCAGTTCGAAATTGTAGTTTTATAACCTCACTTCACTTTATAATACATGTGCTTAAGGTAAACAGCTGATTTCTTTAAACACGCTAAATTTTAAAACGTCACTTTTAGTGAAAAAAGATAGCGCTAAAGGGCCTACATTTAGTGGTGGTCGTAGAAAAAATGTGTTAAATGTTAGGCATTTACTACTCTATTTCTGTTGGTTATAACAGGATGTTATTTAATTTTTTGTTAAACTTTTACTTTATATACTATAATTATAAATATACTTTTCATTAAGAATATAAATCTTTTTACAGGAGGGGGGGGGGCATTTTTATATTTGCTTAGGGGCCCAAGGTGCTCTTGCACCGCCACTGAGTATAGCAACGGTTGTTAATTAAATAGCAGACGTGGCTGTTAAATTTTAACAGCCTTGGCTGTTGTGGGTGCTATTTCGATCAAGCAGACAGTACATATAAGCCGTTCACGACCTTTTTGGGACAGAGTTGGCTATGATTTTTTCTTTTCAAGTTGGACTAACTGATTCGATGATGTAGCGGATGCAACTTTTTTTTTCTGTCAGTGTCTGTTCGACATTTTCTTGCCAGCACATTGCCAGATTTATTATTTTAATATTCGTAAGAAAATAAATGGTTTATCAAATGTGTAAAAATAATTTTAATTTCCGTCAAAGGAAAAGTCAAAATGCCCAAAATAATTTTGTTACAACAAAAAATTTCCATTAAACGATGCTATTTCCATTTGAAAAAGAACAGACCAAATTTAAAAGAACGCGAGTCGATGTGGAGACTAGAGAATATCCGGCAACAATGTACCTATTCAGAAAATATAACCTTAAACTGAAAACAATCTAACCTAACACAAAAAGTGTCAATTTCCATTAGGGAGTTTAGTTGCCACAGAGGTACTGCCAACAAAATTACTAGATGGTCATAGCCTCACCTGACCCAAAAAGATCGTGAACGGCTTATATGTAGTATAATAACATGTAGGTATTGTGAAAAATTATAAACAACAGAATTTTTATCAATAATAAATATAATTTTTCACAAATTTTTGCAATATAATTTATTTCCCTTTTAAAATAATACATTTAAAAGCAGAATATGGACGATATAAAATTATTACTTCAATATATTAGGATAAAAATATTTGCTATTTGCATAAAATTACTAAACCTGGTATAGACCTACAGTAACATATTAGACTTACATAAGACATATCTGGACTAACGTATAGGAATGCATTATTTCTTTAAACTTAACCTATGCTTTAGAACTTGTATTTCATCACACTGCTTGGTAATTTTTTCGTTCTGAGCAGCTAAGTGTTCAGTCATTGCATCTAATTGGCTTTTGTAGTTATCACTGGTCGTGTGAAGTTCCTCCACGTTTGATAGGATATTATTCTCTACCTGATTCTTTTCTAAAATTACTTGTTCTAGTCTTGCACTCAGAGCTGCGTTTTCCGCCCACAAACTGCCGGCTTCAGACTGTGCAACTTGCTTGGTCTGTAACAAGTCCCTAATTTGCGATTCGTAATATTCTGTTAAATGTTCGTTGGCTTCCGGCTTTGCACGCAGTAGTTCACACTCCGCCCGCCATCGCTCAGCTTCTTGCTGCCAGTAACTATTCTGAAATTATAAAAGTGATTATGTTAACATTGTTATTTTTAAAATAAATGTTATTTGTTTGATACTCACCAAACTGTCTATTTGGGTTGATTCTTTAATGCAATTTGGTAATGATACTTCTTGTGCGTTACTGGCAAGACACTCTTTTAGTTCGATAGTTCCTACATTTACTCGCTTTTTTAGTTTTTCAACTTCATTATGATGTTGTTCTACACCATCGTGTATTTCTCTCTGCAACTGACAAATTTTCTGTTCTAGCCACTCTATTTTGTCTTTACTATTTGCTATTTCCTGGTCTTTATCTGCCATCTTAAACATAAAATTAATTAACTTTGCACGCAACAAAATAGATTTTACTGACCGTACTAAATAATTCTGCGTTTTCCAAAATCTTTTTATGAAGTTCCTCGTCCAGAACACCGAAATCGACCACATGCCCTGTGCTTTCGACCTGTTTGTTTTTGTTCTTTTTACTGTGGCTATTTATATGCAACTCTTGCTGCAGAACCGATATCCGTTTTGTGAGCTGCTCATTACGAAAAGTTAAACTATCCATTTCCTGGTCGTGCTTCCGTATCCTCTGCTCGAGGTCTTTGACCAACTCTTTCAGCTCCATGTTTTTGCTCTGTTCATCGAGCACTGCTTTTTTCAACACCGTCGCCTGCGATCGCACCTGCAACAAAGAGCTGAGCATATCAAAAACGCCTCTTTATGAAAGGCTGTCGCACTTTTGAATATTCCAGGGCGATAATGTGGTATTTTTTTTCTAGGTCTGATGGCTTTTCCATTGCGGATTTTGATCGTGGTTCCTAAAAATTATGAATTTGTGCGTAGGTATTAATTTTGTTTACTTATTACTTTTTCAGTTTGTTGTTGAATTTGACATGACGTTTACATGTGTGGTTATGTCTGCTCTGCATAACCTCCGTTGTGTAAATCTGACAGCTCGACTATTTTTCATAACTCAAAACAGTAAACTACAGTGGCATTCTCAAAATCAATACCTGCAGTTATACTATTGCAATGGAGATGGCGCCACGAGCAATATTGAAAAATATTTAAAAACTTAAAATACAACGTCATTACAATCATATTAAAATAGGGCAAAATAAAATGATTCCTCACTGGGCAATGTTTAGACATATATTTTTGCATTGCTACCACCAACAAAGATTATTACAAGAAATGTAAAATTTGTTGCTATACCGTTTTTACTATTTTTTTCAGCATATATAGTCCATGTAACCCTGGTATTTTTGTCTGTGTATGGATTTATTGAAAGTTTAGTAAGTTATGTTAATATTTTTGAATAGAATTGCTTTAATGATATGCCATATAATTATTTGAATATGGAAAATTATTAGAATAATATTTACATACGTGCAACACTGCAACACATATCAACTACTTATTTACTAATGTATTTATAACACTATCATTGTGTCACTGACAATAATTTAAAAATAAAAAAGTGTAACTAAAAAAAGGAATAAGCCTAATATTGGTAAAAAGATATTAAATGTCTAATTTTGGATGGATAACATTTGAAATTTGATTCATGTACCCACCCATTGACGAATCCTGGACCCGTTTTAATATATTTATCTAGATACACGAATATCAGATTGTCACATATAATATCATAAGAGCATTAATTCTTTCCGGAAATTTTTTTGAGTGCGTTCCAATAACGTCGTATTAATTTGCCTGAGCGGGACGCGAGGGCAAATTAGGACGTTGTTGGAATGCACGAATATAATTTCCGGATATGAATTAATGCTCGAATGCAGATTCGGTAAGAAAATCGTAACGACACAAACCTTAAAAAGAAGTAATCTCTACCTACAAAAAATTTCCAAGAAATTTTTGTTTTTTTCTTGGTTACGGCTCGTGAACTAATTTCTCTATTGGTCATTAATGAGTGTCGTACGATTTTCAAGGGTAATACCACAAAAGGTGAAAATTTTTTGAGAATTTTTTTGTTCACATGCAAATTATTGGGTTTAAATTTCTCGAAACCAAAACTGCGTTAAAAATTCCGCGATACCGCAGGTCGAGTGGAATTTGAGCAGTTTTTGTTGAGAGAAATTTGCAATAATTTGCATGTTGACCAAAAATATTCTTTTAAAAAATTTTGCCTTGAGTGGTATTTGGAAAGATTATTCAACAATATGGGTAGATGACTTTTACCGTGTTCGACAGCACACATTTTTAACGTTTTCCACTATTAATTCGATACTGGAACTTCCAACACGATTATTATGAGTTTTTAGAACGACGCTGATATGCAAACTTTGACTTTGACGTTTTGGTGAAATGTCAGTCAAAGGCTACTCACTAAATTGAAATCATTGAAACCAATAGGGCTTGCGTGAAAACACTGTGACATTATGAGCCGGTTACAGAAAGCAACGTTAAGGGCCGGTTGCAGAAAGCAATGTTAAGTCTGGTGTTAGCTAACGCGACGTCAAAGTGAACAAAAACGAATCAAATCTTAAATGTTTATGGTAACTAATACATTAGTAAACAAAATTTGATGCGATTTTGTTCAGTTTGACGTGACGTTAGCTAACACCAGAAGTATTATGGTTGCAGGGGAGTAGCTCTAAAACTAATGTCATCCTACTTATCTGACAGATCTCAATGTGTATTTTGCAAAGGTCAGTATAGCCAGATGTCTTCAATTCAACATGGTGTCCCACAAGGAAGTGTATTGGGACCGTTATTATTTTTAATCTATGTTAACGATTTGCCTAATGCCATCCCAGTTTTCACGACTTTATTTGCAGACGATACGACCTTTGCAAACCACGTAGAAGATGAAACTCTAGTCAATCAGTTACAAACCAACATTATCAACCAAGCCTCAGATTGGTTCCAGGCAAATAAGCTTTGTTTAAACCAAAATAAAACCACCACTTTACTATTTTCAAATAAACAAAATATCTGTGAAACCGTCAAATTTTTAGGCCTTACCTTGGATAACAAACTAACTTGGCAAGCACATGTTGACAATCTTTCAATTAAGTTATCAAGAACAATTTATGTAATTAGACAAATAAAAAATCGAGTAAACTTACATGCTGCCATTACTGCATACCACGCATTATTTCATAGTGTAATGACTTACGGTCTAATAAACTGGGGTACCTCTACACATATTAAAAAAATTTTCATTGTACAAAAAAGAGCCTTGAGAGTGTTGGCGGGAGCGAGTCAGTTAGACAGTTGTAAACCATTGTTTAAAAAATATAACATATTAACGCTACCGTCAGCAATACTATATTGTAATCTATTACACATAAAAGAACATTATGGCGATTATACAAAAAACGGCGATGCCCATGGTTACGACACCCGCAGTCGAGGCGATATACAGGTTCCGCAGCAGAGACTAACGTCCACTAAACGAATAATTTCGGAATAGGATTATTTAATTCGCTTCCTAGTACTCTCAAAAATGCCCCAACAAAACTCTTCAAAGTTAAGCTTAAAAAACATCTTCTGGCCAATGTCTACTATGAACTTTCCGATTTCAGATTTATTGAAAATTAAGACTGTCTTGTTTTATTGACTTTAGTATTTTTGTTGTTACTGTATTTATCTGTAGTTGACTATTTCTGTAAATGCATTGTATTTTTTTTTTAATTTTTAAAAATTTTATATTTAAACTGGAATTGTGACATATCTAAGCACCACGGTGTATATTATGATGATAAAAATACAATACAATACCAGACTTTTAACATTGCTTTCTGCAACCGGCCCTAGGTGTTTTCAATGACAGTCAATTTTGATTGGCCGTTTCTGACAAATTGAACAATTTTCATTGGTTCGTTCATTATAGTGTTGAATAATCCCTAGTATTTTTGAATTGCACCACAAAGCAACCACTAATAGAGGAGTTTCTTAAATGCACCTGTCAAATAATTGTTAGGGACTGGCCCACCCGTCGGAGGTCGCTAGTGTCGCCACTCGGCAAGGTTGTGAACCAAACTATAATTATGATGGGTCGGTATGTGAAGAAGTGTTGTTTCAAATTGTGTTGATTTAGTGTAGGAGACACAAATTTCCCAACGGCATAGAAAAACCTACTAATAGAAGCGTTTTCTGAATGCATCTGTCGAATCAAGTAATTGTTAGAGATTGGCCCACCCGTCAGGAGGCGCTGGTGTCACCTGTCCGCTTTTTGACAAGTGCGTAAATAGTAAACTCATACGTCAAACTGACACCGAAAGATCATTGAAAATGCGTGAAAAGCATTTTGAACCAAAGTAAATTGTTGCAATTGAGCACGACTATTGTAAGATTGACAATACTTATTAAACAATATTGCTATTTGAATTACTTAAAATATATTTGTTATTCGCAAATATTTTATTTGAATTTTCCATAATTATTGTAAATTTCAGAATCTATAAAGATTTTGCATATTCCGATTTATGCGGTTCAAAACTGTAAAATCGAGATTCTGGTAAGGCATATTATGTATATGCAAAATTTGTATTGCTGTTGACGGCATATCCTTGATTAATCCAAATATCGTAGTAATGGCGTATTTAAATTTTGCCGCCTTGCAGGAATAGTTTCTGGCCCACCCGTTGTAGGGCGCTGAAACTTTTATACAAGCTTACTATGGGGGAAATCGCTCTATTAGTGGTTGCTTTGTGAATTGCACGAATGCTTTCAAAAGATGTAATTTTGGCAGCAATGACGTGTATCTGCTCCCATTCACATAACGGAGCTTGAGACCCATTGATATAATAAATTAATATAACGTTGTTCTACCACCCGGATACTCAAAATTTGTCTTCATGTCTGTCAGCATTCTCTCCAAAGTAAAATAGTATATTATATCACGAGGGACTGAAGTGCACCATTTAATCCCGCGAGTGGAGTTTGTTGCCTCGAGGGCGAAGCCCGAAGGCAGCAACCACTCAAGGGATTTAGGCACTTTAGTCCCGAGGTATATACGCTATTTTTTGCACTTTTGGGAACATTATCATCAAACATTTCCAAAATTTGGAATCTGTCAATTTGGAAACTGACAATTACAATTTATTAAAAACTGAATTGCAGCAGGTCCTGGATAGTCTGAATCAGTTGGCAGTACTGAAGTGTATTGTCAGTATATGTTAAATTCGAGATTTGCGGGTTAAGTTTTGCGTCAGTGTGTGTCAAATGACAAACAAAACCTAACCTACTAACCTCGCGTGTACATAAATTTAATCTCTGAAACTTCTTTGTGGCGTGAATCTATAATTCATATTCTTTTTTGGGTAGGTATTTCGCCACTTTGCAAATTAAAATTTAATACGTTATATCATTGTTATGTCCTACCAGTACATTAATTAAAATTAATGACTTTATTTTAAGGTATCTTAGATACAAAATAACGCTCCAGGGCAATTATTTTCTTCATAAGAACACTAGGGTTATTATGAAAAATTAACAGTATTTGTTTCCATGGATACAACCTTTATTTCAAAAATTATGCACCACTGTCACAATGAAAATTAATGACAGCTCATCTAATGTCACAAATCTAACTTAGATCAGCTAACTAGATCAATCTTAAATACCATAGCATAGTAATTATATGAATTGAATATGAATATGAATTAGGTAAGAAAATTGGTAGGACATAAAACCTTGAAGGCACCACAGGCATTATGAGCTAAGAGCCCGCGATTGTTGTACACACCTCGGGCCAAAGACCCTCGGTTAGTACACTAACAATCTTGGGCGCTTATTTTACTCATAATGCCCCTTGGTACCTTAATAACTATAATTTGCAGAGTGGCGAAATACCCAAAAAGAATATGAATTATACATAAATTTACCATAGTTACGGTATCATTTTTACTTTAGCCCCTAGGGATTAAATGAGCTACTTTAGTCCCTGTTTACGGGGACTAAAGTATCAACTTTACTCCCGGAAGTGCAAAATAGTATATTATATCATGAGGGACTAAAGTGCACCGTTTAATCCCGCGAGTGGAGTTTGTTGCTTCGAGGGCGAAGCCCGAGGGCAACAACCACACAAGGGATTTAGGCACTTTAGTCCCGAGGTATATACGCTATTTTTTGCACTTTTGGGAACATTATCATCAAACATTTCCAAAATTTGGAATATGTCAATTTGGAAACTGACAATTACAATTTATTAAAAACTCACTTGCAGCAGGCCCTGGATAGCCTGAATCAATTGGCAGTACTGAAGTGTATTGTCAGTATATGTCAAATTCGAGATTTGCAGGTTAAGTTTGCGTCAGTGTGTGCCAAATGACAAACAAAACCTAACCTACTAACCTCGTGTGTACATACATTTACCATAGTTACTGTATCATTTTTACTTTAGTCCCTAGGGATTAAATGAACTACTTTAGTCTCTGTTTAGGGTGACCAAAGTATCAACTTTAGTCCGGAAGTGCAAAAAATTCATTTCTAGAATTTTATTGCCAATAAGTCGCTGCTGCAGGTTTTTAAAAATAAATAATCCGAATTAAATATTAGTTTTCGCTGATTAGCTAAAAATCGATTTTTAAAATTCTTTGTTCATATACATCACCCACCTTGATGCTCATATAATGCCGAATAATTACCTAATCTGAATGTATACTTACTCATTACAATAACTTACTTCATATAAATTATTAAGTCGGGCTACAATCTGGCTCTGCGTTAGATCTGGACGATCAGTTTTAAATTCTAGTTTTAATTCCTTCTGATATTACTTTGGGCATTTTGACATGCTCTATTTACATTAGCAATTGTTATTTTATTGTTATTTTTCGGATACTGCATCATTTTATATAAAAAACATATTTGTGCAGAACTGTATCTAGATAACCTATATATGACATTAGCATTTTAGTGTAAACTAGAGTCCCTGTATATGAAAGAGTTGGGACATGTAGGGCGACTTGTTTTGGATCCACAAACCATGGAGTACCTGATTTTTGCCGATTTCAAACTTTATGCATACTTCTTTCAAGTAAAACAACTGAAATATATCTTTGCTACATCACATGGTCCTTGACTTGTGGATCCAATGGCTCAACTCTTAATACATATAGGAACTCTAGTGTAAACTAAAGACCAACATAATAAACCTAAATCATGGCCTTCTACCGTGCAAATAAGATGTGAATAGAGTATAAGTATGCATGTCGTCTTAGGCATCTTTTCCCTGACGTAATGTTTCAAACCAAGCAGCGATTATAGATTGATTTCCCCTGATTGCAAATGCCCTTTTTGTAGCTCAAAACCCAGGATTCGACGTTTGCTTCATTAATTAGACTAAGAAAATAAACAACATTCGGTTAATTAACAGCTATTACATGCCACCAATTATTAAACTTAAAATGTATTGCATAAGTAATATATGTACAATCAAAGGGTAAACAAATAAAACTGATATTTGAGATAAATGTTGCACGCTGGATTCCAAAACGCCTAGTTGACAAACAACTCCACTCACACCGCTGCGACGTTGGCAAGCTGCAGTTCGAAATAATGCACGGACGATCTCCCTAGGACCTTTCAGCTAAGAATCACATTTCTGTACTGTTTACCACTGGTTAAGTCGTAATAGGGCGTTTGAAACGTTTCCCCTGCCGACGTTGGCTTTGGGCCCAGAACGGTCTCGCAGGTTAGGGGTGGATCGCCATCGTATATCGGTTCTACGAGAAGAGAGGGTGCTCATTAAAGGTTGTTCACCATCTACAGTCGGCTCGATGAGGAGATGGTGCAGATGAAGGGTTTTCCACCGATACCGGCTTACAGAGAGGTTTTAAGTCTTTAGTAGAACGTTCTGAATACTGAAGGTTTTTTTCTACTGGCTCTTGACTCAAGTTGTCTTGGTCTGGCTAAAGCTCGTTTGATCCAGACCATCTGGGCTTCAAGCAGCTTCGTAGGATGAAGCTGGACCCGAAAGTGACTTGGACGGGCCGAATACTCTTTTTTATACCTGCTCGAGGCTCCTTTTACTTCAGTAATTTTCTAAAAGAACAGAAGTAGGAATGCGTAGTTACACACAATTTAATATTGAGAAATAAACTGAATTTTAGTGTCGGCGGTTTTACTGTTGCATATTAAATTTGAATGTAATTAATCTCGTTAAAGAGAAGCGATTATAGAATTATACAAATCTGTAAAGTGGGTTACACGAAACTTTCCTCGCGCGAATTACATCAATTTGCGAATAAAAATGCAAGGCCCTGGGATTTGAATTCTTCGCTCTCATGCGAATGTTTCTAGCACTATTTATAATGCGCCGCATGGGCCACAGAGCCATGCATGTGTTCGAATTATGCCTGTTTCTTATGTATTATTAAGACCCCATGCTATTCTCTTTACCTGTGATGTATACCATCAAAGGAAAATAAAGGTAGAAATCGCTTCACGTACGTAATAATACGGAAACAATAAAAAAACACTTGGTAATGCAAATTATATACATTTTTAAATAAAAGAAACATTACCGTGATGGATTCGAACTTCAGCGCTGCCAACGAGCCAGCAAATGCATTTCAATGCGCGTGGCCCGAAGTAAAGCACGCGTTGGCTGCCTCGCCTACCAAGGACGCCTTCGATCGGTGAGATGCGGCTGCCATTAGTAGAATGCACATATTGTTAACCCATGTTTTATTTTTTAGAATATTAATTGTTGTCTGTTGGTTCCATTTTTGTGAAGAGTAAAAGCTGAGATATTTGCAAATTTCTACTTTTATCTATTTCTCAGTTAAAACAAAAACAAAATAATAAAATTTTTTTTTAGCTGCTCACCCTGTATATATTTGTCCGAAATTTTCTCGGTTACATGCCAGATAAATATATAACGTGCATGTAAAAGATCGTCTTTCTCCAAGAAATAGTTTTTGAGTTATACCGCCAACAGACAGACAGACATACGAAATTGAGAAAACTTGTTTTTCATCAACTAGGGACCCTGAAACGTGAATCTGAAGAAATCTCGGAAGGACATTTTTCGCGATTACACAATATTTCCTTTGCCTTTTAGAGGAGGAAAGTAAAACACTAAAAACGAATAAATTAACATAAATATTCTATCAAAATAAAAATAGCTATTTGTAATAACCAAATACAGCTCTTTTAGATTGTGCTATCAATTATTTTCACAATTTTAATATTAACTTCACAAAAATCTTACAAAAAGAAAATAACTCAAGAAAAGACTAATTTATGAAATGATTTGACACAACATAAATCGTAAAACTTAATTAACATCACAAGTAAAAATTTAGTTGTTAATAGAATGTTGAATTCAACAACTAAATATAAAATAATCAAATGGTGGTGTGCAAATTCCACCACAAAATATTTATATTTAATAACTTCTAACTCTAATATAGGTAAGATAAAAACATAAACATTTACATAATAAAATCTTAACTTTGTAATTTCAGATATGTATAATGTAAAACTAAATAATGTAAAATACACCCAAGAAGGCTGGTCGAACAGCCGAAGTATATATTTTTTATTAAATCAAATTGAATTTTCCTAACTTAATAAAAATTACAGCATAAAATACCCGATATTAATTTGTAGTGTTGGCAAAGGTATTTCCAAACACGAGAACAAAACAGCGGTTCTCCACCTTTACTCGCTTTCTGACCTGTTGGCAGATTGTTTGGAGTGTCACGGACTCATTATATGGACTAATGATAGGTATTTCAAAATTGGTAAAATAACATCATAAAACTTTTTTGTTTAAAAAAGACCAAGATACAATTTCAAAAAGTTAAAAGTATATTAACATGCAGGATGATTCGTAATTATAGTAATTAAATTTAAGGTAGTTAGAGGACATCAAACAGAAAAACTTGAAATAATAAACTATACCCCAAAAATTAATAATAATTCCACACAAAAATGAAAACATTGCTTAAACTGATTGATGGCCACTGGAATGAATTTCTATAAACAGAAGTTCGCACAGGTTTTTATGCAATAAGACTGAATTTGAATGAATTGCAGAACAAAAAACAGTTGTTTGGGTATTTTAATCAGATTTGGTGCATTGTGTTAATGTGTTTTTATCTGATTTGTTGCACCAGATTATGTTGTAATTTTTTTCGTAAGCAATTAATTTTTAATGCAATGTACTTCTACTGAAGTCAGTATACACCCATTTAATTTAATGGCCATACTTATGAATCACCTTGTACAATAGAAAAAACTATTGAAAAGATATAACTTCAAAAGTGGTAAAAAATCCAAACTAGCATATTATCACTTCTGCTCTTTATTTAATGTGAAGCTTTATGCTGCTCCTCCGAAACAATTTCCTTGATGTTAGATTCAATATACGCTGGCAATTGAAGTCTTAGCTCTGAGTCGATATTTAAAATGAATTTCGGTAGGTACAGTCGCGGAAACATAAACTGGGACAAGTCCTGTAGGACTGTTCACTATTTGAATATTGTAATTTCGTCTTCCTAATTTTTTGTGAAATTTAATCCATCATGTGCCAATCAATCAAATTGAACTGGTTAATGTAATACAAGCAACTTGGGATATCATCGACAATGAGTTAATTCACACAATTTAATTTAGGTAAAATTTAGTGCCCCGCTTTATATTTCCGTAATGATACATATTTTTTAAGTAAAATAGGTGTGAAAATCTACTTTCATATAAATACATCATTGGGAACAGCATCAGGAATTTGATAGCTTTATCAGCAACTCAATCTGGCTTTTTGAAATTTTCCACCAAAGATGGAGGAGATATTTTGATTTAAAATACTCCTCTAATCTCCAATATGTAGACATTTCAGCCAGACTGTTTTATTCTATTGCTGTTAAACTTATGAGATTATTAAAGTCTGTAGAAAAGGGATCACAACAATACAGTGTCGAATTGATAAATTATTTATAATGATTTTTTTCATGGTTTGTTTAGGTTGATGTCACTCTAAACATCTTTGTTTTTCTAGAGGTTAATCACGGACCCCTGAGGGTAGCTTCGCGGACCGTGGGGGGTCCGCGGACCACAGGTTGACAACCGCTGTTCTAAGCAATAAAACAAATCAGAACTTAAAGTTAGTGCTTAAAGTGCTTCAATTAAAAACTTTATAGAAGACGCAAGCAGTTCAAACTGTAAAATCGGCGTAAGCACTAAGGGGAGTTCGAAATTTGTAATTACGCAACTGTATCAATAGATACATTGAAATGATTATGGTTCATACGGTTGCATATGCAAAATGAAAAGGGTTATTAGTTAAGAGGTGATTACAAAATCACAGCACAATCTAATCGAATAAAACAGTTTAAATTACATCGAAATACATTCCTTCGCGATTTAATAGCAGGCCCATGCCCGTAACAGGTAGTGATTTAGACAACTGTCCAGCACACGCAAAAAACGGAATAAGAATAAAAACGTTGACATTTGGACAAATGTGACGAGACGTACAATTCGAATGGGTCAAACAAGCAACAGACCGAAAACCAATTTGTCCTGCGAACTAAAATAATTTGGCAAAAACGAACGGCAGGTTTTGCTGGTACGTGTGCGTACTCGGATGCTTTTGGTGTTTGTAAATGTAAGAATTCAACATAAAAAGCGCATTTTAGCCCATGCCTGATCGCCTGCAAGTGCAATAATAGCTTGTGGGCATGCAACAAGAAATCCGCAATTTTACACCTGTCAATCACGGCGGAGGTGGTCCAAATTTGAGGAACCCCAAATCACGAACCTTCAGATTGGGATGGGACCGCTGCACGGGTAAAAAATACCGACCTTTGTTGACGCAGTTTTAGACTGTTGATTTTACTTTTATATAACGAATTTCTTGGTTCTCTTATCAGAAACTTTTGAGTAATGGAAACCATTGTTGTGGCTATGTAATTATAGGATACTCTTTTGAACGGAAAGTCTTTCATAATGTGCTTAACACTCAAGTATGTTTCATTATTGAACTGAGTGAATGTTTACTATATAGGGTGGTTATTTTTCTATAACTCTAAAAAATTAGAGAAAGAGTTTAAATAGTAAATAAACGCAGTTTTTAAGATTGGTTTAGCTTAACGTATTTTTTTTCAAAATTGAATAATGAAATTATTAGACAAAGTTTCGAAAAATTTGGTTATTAAGAAAACGCTGTGGACGAAAAAGGACGGTAGAATTAAAACTGCGCATCTTTTCTCGTTAAATAGTGCTGTATACTTTCTCAGGAATACCATGGACTAGGAGGAAGAAACGAAAGAGATAGATTAGTAGAATTATGCACAAGACAAGAGCTAGTAATAGCTAATACTCTATTTGAGCACCATGTAAGAACGGGATATACTTGGTCCTTGCCAGCAGATAGAAGAAGATATCAAACTGACTACATGCTGACAAAACAAAAATTTCGAAACTAAATAAAGGACAGAAGAAGTTTCATGACCTGGTCATGGTGAAAACAAAACTTAAATTAAAAAACAATAAAAAAAAGCAAAACATCTACTTGGAAATACTAGTTAAAGGACTAAAAGACGAAAATATCGTAGGGAAGAAGTAGACCAAGAAAAAGCAATAACTGAAATAGAAAGAGAGAACAACGAAATTATTTGGAACAGGGTAAAGCAATACGTAACATAAGTAGTGGATACGGCGATAGATAGAAAAACACAACATAACAGAAAGCTATAGACTAAAAAAGAAATAATAGGAATGGTAGAAGAAAGACGAAAGTACAAAAATGCACACAAAGAAGACCAACAAAAAAGTAGAACATTAAGGAATAATATAAATAGAAAAGGTAAGAAAGTCAAGGAAGAATGGAGAGACCAAACACAAAAAAAAACCTCTTCAAGAAATATTAGACAAAGAACAACACAATAAAGGACGAAGCGGAGACTTATTAATTGATCACGAAGATATAGCTAGCAGATGGAATAGACACATTGAAAATATGTACATATAAAGAAGTTGATGTGGATACCGCAATAGAAAGAAAAGGAGGAAGAAGAAAAAGCAGACTCAGTGTTAACAGAAAAGTTAGACAAAGCAGTAGAGTACCTCGGTGAACAGACACATTAAGAACCTCTTTGAAGTAACAGTGAATATCTATGAATCAATAATCATGTTATCATGCAAAAGCACTAAATAGAGTAAAAGAAGAAATATAACGATAACAATATCGTGTGTTAAAAAAAACTCAGTTAGGGCAGACCTTGGAAAGAAAGATAGAAACTCTAGTCATGTCTTAATTTCAGTCTATAGGTGAATGTTAGATTGTATTTTGTTTATGAAAACATTTGCCACTGTGACAGACAAAAGTTTACACTGCATGAAGTTTACTTGTATCAAGCAAAAATGAAAATAAAAGATGGCATTTACACAAAAACAACGAGTGTATTAATCACAATAGTCAATAAAATTGCTTTAATTACGGAAAATAGTTCAAGAACAAGGTGTACTTTAGTCTCTGATTTATGGTAGTTTATTTGCTTTAATGGGTATCTATCAAGTTATGGTAAACTTCAATTTGATCTTGGTATGCTGCGAATGAGTTTTTTTGAAACACACGATGCAATGAGGAAAAGACGAAATGCTGCGATATCAGATAACATTACTCTCCTAGCAGAAACCGAAGAAGATCTAGAAGAGGAACTAAATGAAATGCAAATAATTCGTATGGAAAACGGGTGCATGGCCAGATAAGAATAAGAATAAAAATAAAAGAATAGCAGAAGTAAAGGAGCTTTGTAAGCTTGTAAGCTATAAATGAGTAGCAGAACTCAGCAAGCAAAAAATCCATTTAATAACGTGAAACACCTGCTAACATCAAACAATATAACAATGAAAAAATAATAATTACCAAGAACTAAAACGATTAGCTGAAAACCGACAACAATGGCAGTCTGCAACCAACCAATAAGAGGAAGAAAAGAAGGTACAACTAGTTATAATAAGACTGAAACATTAATTTGCACAGATAAAAATATTGCAGTCGGTAAGATTGGAAACTACGATCCCAGAAGGAATATGATTTCTAGTCAGACGTATTAACCGCTCGACCAGAAATACTACGTAACACACAAGTTTAATGTTATGTTATCAAGGGAAGAATGACGACATAAGTAAGTCTAATCGTGAACGAGATAACGCAGTGTAGCACACACAAGTAGTTTCACTTGCTTTTATATGATAATAATATGCCAGTGTTGCGAACAGGACTTATAATGGTGTGTTCAGTCTCGAATTTTAAAAGCAGAATCACTTAGGATATTGATTCACTTTTTAATTTAGTCATTAATGACCCGGTTATTGGAGTATAAACAGCATCTCCATTTATTGTTATTGTAGAAAAAATGTATGATTTCTTTGCTGCTAGGATTTTTCGGGACTATAACGGAAATAATTTTGAAAAGTTATGATAAAGGCGACAAATCTGAGGCAGAAGGTATAAGAAAACATGTAGAAAGTTACGAATCTCTCTTGTCAGCTGTCAATCTCCATACTATATCCAAATTATTACAAACACTGTGGCATTATGGACGTCCATGATCTGCTTAAAACTCTGCATGCCTAGACCTTGTCCATTAACAAACAAACAAACAAACAAACAACTAAAATTACTGAATTGCATAATGGTTATCAAAACATACGTTATGCGGAAGGGAACTCCACTTTGAAATGGGCATCTGCCCTCCCCTTTGTCTGGATTCTAATATTTATATGGATGGCCAGTTTGTGTTTCCACGATTCTCCGCTATTAATTAAATTTAGTCATTGTAAATCGGCCTAGTTAAAAGTGCGCGAATACGGTCTGTTTGATGCGGATCCTTTACCAATGGGGAACTTAAAGCAGTCGTCAGCGGGCTAAAATCGCACGTCTGTAAGCGACTCCCAGCGAGTTTTGCCTGCGGCGAAATAAATAAAAACGACTTAAAGGCCTCGAAATAGATAAAGTTTACTGCACAAGTGTTTGTGTCTAGCAAGTAGTGCTTGCACTTCAAGTAAAGTGTAAAATAACCATATACTGAGTACGTATAAGTTTACGAGACAGACAAAGAGATTTGTGGCATCCGTTTGGTGCCGTGTTATCAACCGACAGAGAGGCGATATTGGTAGTCAGCTACTTCCCTGCCCTAGTATTTGTGAGGAATTTCCATTGGATTTATTCCATGGATGATGTAATCCAGGACGAGCCCGATTTGTTACACAGCAGTTCTAAGGCAACCAGCATAAGGTAACCGGATACAGTTTGAGCGATATGCGTTCGCTCCAGGTTGTGTTGTAAAAATCGCCCGAGAGTAAAAGAATGCGCTTAATAGACAACTAAACACGTACGTAAATTGCGAACTGGGCGTTTATGCACGAAATCCCGAAGGTGGATTTGGTTGCAGTTTCGCGTTCGCGTACTAAAGACAGTTATGTTGGCATCTCTGCAACGATATTTAAATGTAATAATACAGTTGTCCGGCTAGTGCTTATTTTGTAAATGCGTGTAGCCACGAACTAATGCACGTTAATGATTGACATTGTCCTTTGCTACATAAAGTACTGAATGTCTTCCTGGGATATATTCTAATTACTTAAGTTTCAATAATATGTATGGGTGTTTTTTATTTACCACATAAAATATACCGTGTGATTTTATTTAGAAAATTTCTTTATACCAACTAAACTAGATTTGCAAGAAACACAAAATAGATTATTTTGTACATTCTGTTTAATGTAAGAACCGATGCTATTGATCTATAAATTAAAAATGGTTAATAAAATATTTTAAAAGCATATAAAGTCAAGAGAACAAGCTGGCAGTTGATATTTCTTATTTCCCACAATACCAGAAGATATAAATCAGCAAAGGCTATTTACATCGTCCCCTGGGCATAAAATCGCCTATTATATAAAATTTCACGCAATTTCATGTGCAATAAATCACGTTATGCGTGAAAGCATCCCCCGAAAGAAAGTAAATCATTTTAAGGTGGACGCAGGGGTTGGGACGATTATGTCGGTAAAAGCGGGTACCTGTTACGGGATATTGGATCAACTTATCGAATTTGTAAAAAATGAACAATAATTCCCGGAGTTTTCAATGGATTCAAGCTGTTGTTCCTGTAAAGGGTGCATAAAACACCGTAAGTTTGCTTAACAGATATAACAGAGGTTCTTTATAGGTATGTTATGGATGTGGATTATTTACCCTTAATTTTTATCAACATATAGCACACTGAAGGGAAAACTAGTTAAATATTGCTATGCCGTTTTGATACATACAGACTGGTTCAGAAAGTGTGCAACAAATGAGAGCATGAAAAAAGATGGTGCACATTCAGAAACTGAAACAGTACGTATGATAACTTATGAAATCTTTGTTTAAGTAGAGAGTCAAGTAAAGTTAATTAGCACAAGAGTTCATAGCCCATAGCTTTATTTTGACTTAAAAATTTACACTTTAATTTTGAATGTAAATATAAGCTATGCAAGTGTAGTTTTGCAGTATCAAGGTGTTGAATTAAAAACTATATTTTAAATTTTAGAATGGCGTTACCTATTATTGCAACAAGAACGTATTTCCATCTGCTAAAGAAATAGACTTAAACAAGGTTAAAGTAGGTTTATAGTTTGAAATTAAAGTGTATACGGGGATATCTAAATTTATTGTGCTCATTCCAAGTGTGTTGCTTTACTCTGTAAATTGCGGAAGTTTTCGTGATGTTGATCGGCTGTTTTAGTTTCTTAGTATGCACCAACTTTTCATCGTAATAATATATTTAATTACACAACTTTCTGAACTATATTGTATATTATGCACTTTAAGAATATCAGATTTGACATTCACTAAAAGACTACAAAGTGTTCATAGTTTACTGTAGATTAGGTTCTTAGAGTCTTAATTTTGTGAAATACAAGGTCTAACTAAACTATCACTTCAGTACAATGTAGTCTACAAGTACGATAGAAGTAGACTACATGACGGCTTAAATGACGGTTTATATTTTTTTATTCTCCAGCAGCTTTGGGAGATTTTACATAAAATTATTTGGCAAAACAGGGTCGACTTATTCTTCTTTTTTGTTTGTTTATTTATTTGATAACTTGGCAACACACATAATGTGTTTTAATTCCAATATTCTCCCACCTTTGATTGATGAATAAATTTATACATAAATCAAACTTTAACAATAAAATAACCTAAATTTTCTTTTAGCTTGTCGTATAAATAGTAAATAGTAAATAAAGCATTCGATAGTCCTTCTTTCATAAACTCGAAAACTGGATACACCATTGCAGTTTATAATTTTTCTTCTCTTATGGTATGACATTATAAGTGGAAACTTACCACTTGTTGTGTAAATGTTTCCTTATCTGGAGGAAACATGCTAGTATCTATTTGTCCTGGCTGTGAGTTACGCAGAGAAAAAGAACAATGTATTATAATGAATATGGGCGAATTCTTATAATTATTTTAATACTTATTTTAAAATTTATATTTTTGTAACTACTCAAGAATTGCTTATATAAATATTAGATTCACCTCTAATTGGATAGCCAAGTATTCCGCCCTTTAATTTAATCGTTACTTTATATCAACTGACTAGCTCGGTAGAACAAGAATAACTCAGTCAGGGTAGGGGTTTTACATATGGATAATATGTTAATTTGATTAAATTGTTATTAGATCCAATGCAAAATTGGTTAAATTATATTCTTGCACAAACGTTGTTTACACTTTGAAATAACTACTACTAAATGAAGCAAGTAATTACAATGTGTTTATTTAGGTAAGTCTTATTTTTTTGCATTTTCATTTGCACGTAATAAAGGAGCATTGATTTTACGTACCTGTTTTTTGTTCATTACACCAACATTGCAGTAGTTCCTCCCGCTTATGGCGAGGTTACTTCCAACTGTACCGCTGGGCTGTGCAGATGTAAACCAAGCACCGTAGTGAAGTCCATATCTCAAAAAACCTCCAAATGGTCTAGCAGAAGAGCTCCACCAATACCTTTGACAACGCAGACGAAAATCAAGCACCGCGGTGCAGTCCTGGCTCAGGAACACCTGTCGTACCTTGATGGCCCCGCAGATGATCCCCACCAATTTCGCTGGGCTTTGCAGATGGAAACCAAGCACTGCACCAAATTTCACATTCGGTATACCTGTTGTCGCTTGATGGCCTCGCAGGCGAACTCAACTAATGGCCCCTTGTTGCATTCAATGAGGAACCACTTAATTATATATGGGTCGTGTGTTAATTTATACCTCTTGATATTACTTTCTTAATTAAAGCTCTATTCATATTGAATATTGATTTATTATTTGGTTTATACATGAAAACCAGCTCCCAACAATTCTTATTTTTAGGTTTGTTATTTCTTAATTAATTAATATTACCTAACAACTGACATTCTATATATTTTATGTCCACTTACCACTAGATTCTATTTTATTTTGTAAAATGTTACAATTTGACAGTTGTTCACTTAAACACATTTTAATGCTTCTTTTCAGTTCAGGCATTTAATCTTGCTTTGAGGTACCTTATATCCTATTTCTTATGTTCAATTACACATTCTTTATGTCATTTATGTGCAAATTTCCTTGTAATTATCGATATGGTCTATGTGACCATCCTTACCTTCTTTTAAACTACTTGTAATTCAATATCAATTTAAACGTGTATTAACATTACTAAGCATTACTTTTAAGGTCACTTCACAATAAATTTCTGCATAATTAGGTTACATTTGCATATTTTCTTACTATCGTCTTGTATTGATGTAAAAGCAATCTGTTCAGTTACTAGCCTCTCAAATGCTACCTGCTCCCAATTTAAGTCAAACATGTTCACCAAAAACCCAATTAACTCTTATCTTGACATATCATTCAAAGTTTTATTAAACATCTTTTTTATTTTACCTAATATCCAATACTGTTATTTTATTTACTTTAAAACATAACTGATGGATTAAACACAACCGTTTGTGGGCACAATATCATAGCAGTATATTACGATTACCATAAACCCTTTTTACAAACTGAATTTTGAAATTAAGCATTAAGCTAAAATGATCTTTTGAATACTCAATAACGTGTAAAATAAGGTTAAAAAATGGGAACTGATGCACCGTTCAAAGGCAGGCGATTTATTTTCTTCTGTCCAATTATTTCTTTTCTTCTCGTACTAAATAGATTAATGATAGAAATCACTCCTAATTTTTGAAAATTGTTAGAGCAATCATGAGTTCAACCGTCAGTTGCGACCTCAAAGCATTTGAGATATTACACAAAAATTCTGTCTATAACATAATTATACGCCTTGGGCAAGCGCGGTAAATATTTTGCGGGTTTAATTTTTCTAGCATGATTTACCGAAAGTAGTAGGTGTCTTTAAAACTCCCATTGTAGGCGGCGGACATAGAATATTTTATGAAGCTCAGTAAGTGGTAGACTAACTATCTTCGTATTAAAAGTAATTTATTGGGTATTTAGCTGGTCCTTACCTTACGGATCTCTGCTGGAACAACTCGGATGTTGTCTTCCAAAGTATGATGAATATTGAAAGGCCCGCGGTGAAATGAATACTTGCAAACCCAAGGGGTGCGTGGCATGAATAGGGCAGGGGCGCAGCTCCACAATCTGTCAAACTGCGGTGTGGCGTCGCCTTCACTTATACAGTAATCATTCACGTGACAATTAAGGGCTCAGGCCGCCCTCGCTTTGGGTTGTTTTAAGTCTTTATTACTACGAACCGGAGGGCGTCGTTCTTTTTGGACGTCTAGGAGACTCAGCACCTGGATGGAGCAAGTTACCCCAAAGTTGCGTCGATGCAGCTATGGCATTTTCATGCATTTATCGAATTATCTCGCACATGCCGCTGTGGCCCGAGATCTCATTTGTTTGCACTGCGGAGTGCATTTCCATATAATCCAGTCAATGCTTATTCTGTTATCAGCGGAAAGGGATTACGGAACAAATTAGCCCTGTATTTACTGATCGGATCTGTCATGAGCCAACCAAACGGTCTCACGCTTCAAAAACGACGTTGGATAGTACGAGGGCGTATGGGTAACTTCGCGTTCTACCAAAGAAGATCAACAAGATCAACCTTTTTTTCTCATTTAGCATAATTCTTTCTCAATTTAGTTTTTGAATCGATCTTCCAATGCTTGTGAACACTACAAAAGTTGTTAACTTTAGTTTACAGTGCTCTACGGCCTGAATAGTCTGTTAATTAGATGAGAATTTATTCCCTTTCGATAATTTTTTAAAATTTAGGTAATAGGGAATAGCTCGATAGCGCAAAGTCTGGTAAGTAAGCAGGATGTTGCAGGCGTTCAAAAGCTCAATTCATGATTCATTTACATAAGAATTTTATAAATGCTTTTGCATACACGTAGTTTTAAACTCGTTTTTTGGTTAGCACAGTAATTAAAACAAATTAGTGAAGTACTTTAGAAATACCAAACGAAATATGTTTTAGATGTACCTAATACCAATAAAATAGTTTTAAACAAAATTCTAGATATTGACATCCAAAAATTGAAAAACGATAAATAAACACAGTGTGTGTTGCTTTACATAAAGTTTTATGTACACAATAGTAGAACTACTACTGGTCTAGGCCGGTAAATTTTATGTAAACGCTAGTTATCAATGCAGTATCCTAATAGCTATTTACGTTATTAGACCGGTAGCAACATTTTTATGGCCGCGCCAATACTTTACAGGTTGAGCCCGTAGGGCGAGACCTGTATGTTTGGCAAGGCCATAAAAATGCTACCGGTCGTGAATCGTATAAGATTTTTTAGGATACGAGTCCGGTAGATAAAATTTACCGGCCGGTAGTTCTACTACTGGTCTAGGCCGGTAAATTTTATCTACCGGACTCGTTTGTAACTATGTAAACGCTAGTTACCAATGCAGTATCTTAAAAAAATTCTTATACGATAAACGACTGTTAGCATTTTTATGGCCTTGCCAAACATACAGGTCTCGCCCTACGGGCTCAACCTGTAAAGTATTGGCGCGGCCATAAAAATGTTGCTACCGGTCTAATAACGTAAATAGATATTTCCTATTGTTTCGATAGTACATAGGACGCTTTGTGGAAAGTTTGTATAGCTGTAAAAATGGATGACATAGTTGCTAGCCCTGTGCATCGTTTGGAAGTGTGCTGCACATGCTGGTTACAAGCATCTTGTTGCAATATAATAGCTACTAGTGAATCACTTGAGCTAAGCTTCAGTTTGCTCATTTAAGAGAAATTCATTAATATAAATTAAAAAAGGATGCATCGGCCGGGAATCGAACCCGGACCGCCCTCGTGGCAGGCGAGAATTCTACCACTGGATCAACTACGCTTGGTTGAATAAAGTTCTGCTATAATGGTATATGAACATAGTGAATCACCCGAGCTAACAGCTGCCGCAGTGCAGCCCACGACCACAACCGCTTCGCTCTGCTACTTACAGGGTTTAATTAAATTAAAACTTTTTCGTACATTTTTGAAGATAAAAACCAGCCTACGATCTAAGTAAAAAAATTTGCAAAATTTTACACGACGCGAAGCGACGCAACTGAACGATAAAATACGTAACTAGCATTTTTGCTAACACCTGTTATTACTACAAAGCAACTTGTTGTTTAAGGGTCTCTGAAAGCTAAAAATTTTCTAGTCATTTTACCGCACCGCGGTGCGACAAAGCACTGACTAACTATAAAATCGTAGTTACGGTGGACGTCAGCTGTGCATGAATGTGTTGTTTACATGTCACAAAGCCAAAAATTATATTACCGTACAGATACAGTTGTTTCAGTAGGGTAATGATTGCCATGTACGGTAAAAAATACTACAGTACAGATACAGTTATGATTTAGGTACCAGTTTACTTTTGTATATGTAAACAAAGGCTTAATATCCCGAAACCGATAAAATGAATTTACAAGTAAAAAGAATGATACAGACGCGGTTTCTGTCTAAAACTATTCAGGAGATACGTTGAAAGTAGAAAATTATTATTATAGCGGCGCCACTGGAAATAATTTTCAACGCCATAGATGATTGGCATTCCCTAATAACGTATATTGAATTCACACAAGACTGCAGAACAAACTATCCAGCTGCAGCCGACACTTTGCTATGCAATTTCTTAGAAGAAAATGGCCTTAACGTAACGTAACGGTTATAGGCTATACTTTATAAAATGCATTAGGCTGATCACAATCCAACCTGCCTATTGACAATAGTCAAGACCCTCCTTGAGGAGGACGGACATCAAACTGGTGTCCGTAAAGCAAACACATATGTATATACTAATAATATCTGATTGACTTCTAATTATATATGTAGGCAAGTTCTAGCTAGAAGAAAGGTCACAAGCATGCAGGAACTACAAGTAGAAGCTGCCTAGAAAAAATTGAAAGTGTTTGTCCCAAAGTGTTAATCATACCGACTTGCAAGCACAGCAAGTCTGCAGCTTAAAGTGACAAAGTTCAGAGAGTTCCACTGGCACACCAGATTGCACGGGAGGACTTCATATAAATCTGGCGCATGAGTAACTCCCGGAGATGCTCGTCGGGACGACAGAAATGCAGGAATTCTTAAAAAGTCGAACTTGTCGTGTTAAGCAGTTGTGCGGTTTCCGAAGGGTATGATCAATCCACTGTCACTTTCGTCTTGTAATTGTCTGTTCGAATATTTCTTCTCCAATTATCCTCCACAAATTACGTTTAATAAATCGTATTTACACGAACGTTATTATAATTATAAGTATATTAAAAGTTACTCTAAATAAGTACGGGACATCATTGATGTTACATTAGTAGTATCTCGGCAACTTTGTATTTATTTGGACTCCAAAGTTTTGTAAACTTCTCGTGTTTTCTATCACGTCACATTTCAGCTGAAGTGGTATTCTGGAAGGTTTGGCAACGCACCCCGGATGATTCAGCGATATAATACAAAAACATTAAAAATATGGGAAGATCATTATAACTTGTAGTTATCTTCAATACTATGATGCGGTTGATATAAAGTTGCCATAGCACCAACTCGCTAAATCATAGATATGTAGACCTTCAATTTGTCGGTGATAGAATTTCTATTCAGATTTTTTGATTTCATCGTTTGACATATCTACTAAAATATTTTATCTACTCCTACTGCACAATGGCCATGAATTATGATTCATAATTCACGGTTTGCAGCCAATCATAAAATTCTATTTTCATTATTCAATAGTTTGCAAATTGGAACCAATCAGAAAATTCTATTTTCATTATTCAATAGGTTGTAGCCAATCACAAAATTCATTCTTATTATTAAATGACTTTTGAAGTTAACAGCTGTCACAAATGTCATAATTCTGAAATATGAACACAAGGCTCCTATTGCATAGGAGTAGATAAAATATCGTATTATATTCGCGATTATGGCCATTATTCACTCAGATGACTTGCGCCACGCGCCTTCGGCTTGTGGCGCAAATGTCATCTTCGTGAATAATGGCTGTCATAATCGCTCATATAATAATATACTATTACTATATAAATAAACAAAATTAGGACTCAAGAACACAGAACTACATATTTATATTGCAAAATTTAAACTGCAAAAAAGAAGTAAGCGATATTAGCACGTGTAGTATTGTCTGCTATACATTGCAAAGTTAATATTCAATCAGATCAGTGGTTCCGCTAACAAGAATATTAAGAAGTATAACGTTTATGTTGTAAAACTTTAGATACGCTAGTTTAGATATCGTTTTATATTCTTTACGATATTTATATTATGAGCAATTTTGATTTAAAAATTAGTACAGCATGTCATCCTGCCTGCCTTTCCCCTCCTCTTCAATAGAGCGATTGGCTTTTTAGAACAGGTATAGATAGCCTTTTAAAACCCTTATTAGTACATGTTTGTTCAACGAGAGGATTTATTTTAAATTTGGCGGAATTTTTTAACTGTCAAACATATTATATTCTGTTCAGTAAACACAAAAACATTTAAATTTTTGTGAAGTTGACATATGCCTACAATTTTTGTACTAAGAATTCTGTATTTTGTTTTGCAAAGGTTTCCACACCTGAGTAAAGGTGGCTTTAAATTTGAAAATGACAATTAATATTTCTCATTATTTCAGCGCCAAAGTGGGTATTTTTTAGAAAAATTTTGCTTGAACTTTTATTAAATGTAATAAAAATACTCATTTTCTACTGCCCCTACTAAAAGTAGGTCTTTTACCAATCGAACTACAAATGACATAATATCGATCAGCGTGCTAAAAGTAAACAGCTGACTTTGAATTTACGTCATTTAAACTGAAAGTGAGGTTATAAAGTTATTCCTATTGCTTCTTTCGTTAGAGGTAAAGTGTTTTAAATAATTAAAGCATTATGTAATGAACAAAGTAAAATTATTATTATATTTAATTACTTTTAACAATTAAGTTTTACTACCGCTGTAGAAATAGTCACCGGTACCGGCTACGTATCCACTGCTATTTTTTTATGACATAAACTATAACTATCAAATTTGTTAAATTGATATTTATTAATTGCTAAGAGTAAATTTAAGGTCGTAGAAAAAATATTGTATGTAAACTTGTGCTGAAAGTGTTTTATTGCACTTGACATGTTATGAAACGAAGCCGTAGGCTGAGTTTCATAATTTTCATGTCTGGTTCACTGAACAGGCACTTTTAGCACTTGTATCATAAATACGTATTAATAAACGCTACGTCAATAGTATCCACTCAGTATTTGGATAATATCCTTAAAAGCAGTTTTTTAAATAACGCTTTTGACAGATACTAAGTGAATGTCATACTCGTAACCTATTTGTTTTAGTAACTTTCTGTAAGTACATTCCTAAACAAAAAAAATCTGGAAGTACACTAATGAAATTTTGGAAATCAAAGGCCACTTTGTGTTTTTATCTTTACTGAATAAATTATAGATCTGTGGTTTCTTGACAGTTGATAAGTAAAAACTATGCAATTTAAAAATGAAGAAACTATATACGTTAGAAAAATGCACAGAAATAGAGAAAATTCACCACAAATATGGTAAACATCTCGTGGAGATATGCTATTTCGCGAAATAGATACATAAAAATTGATTATTGGCAATCTAGATCGTGCGACCTGATTCTACTTAACTTTTCCGTTTGGGACTACATGACGAACAAAATCTACGTCAATAATCCACAAACAATCAAAGTCCAAATGTTCGAGCTATTCGAGAAATACTAGAGCCGCAATCCTGCGAAAATGTGATACAGAACTTGTTAAGTCATTTTGCGGTTGTAGATGCTTAATTGCATTTCACGCCTTTAGGGCAATTTGTTGCTAGGTTAAAACCATTTTCAATCTTTGCGCACAAGTGCAGTCTCGTCTTCCGCACATTTGATTCAGGTCATTTTGGTATTTTAAATAGCCGCCTAGGCTTTAGGGCAGCGTGCCCTACGCTAAACCCTTTTAGTTCTTTATTTGGCTCCATCGCCTAATTCCAGAATCATGATTTCGCACATATTTGACCCCAAACGCAGCATTTCTCGTCGGTTGGAGCTCCCCTCTGATGGCGCTGTGGCAGCCGAGCGTATCGCCCGCAGGAATTCCGAATCTTCTAGAAAGCACGCCGCTGAGGCGTGATACCATTGGTGCCGGCATTAAGTTGTTTCATTTTATCGCCCCGCGATTGGCTGCCGAGGTTTAGTCACGTGGGGACGCGATCAAGGTGACCTTTGCCAACGCTTCCCTCTGGGCATTCAGCCGAGGGCCGTCGATCGAGTAAGAGGTCGGATAGTGTGTGTGAGTTCGTGCGGCGCTCCCGCCCTTGGCGGGGGCGTCAGCCTTTTTCCCGTCGAGTGCTGCTTCAGCAATTATGTGACAAACGTTTTCGGCTTAAGGGCAGTTGTCCGCAGTCCGGTTGCAAAGAACGCTCGTGTGGTGGTTGTGAGTCGGAGTTTTCGAATTGTCTTCGGCGTAGCGTGGGTGTTTGGAGCCCCGTTCCTGCTTCCGTAAGTAAGGGGTCGTGCCCCCTTCATCTCGACCTACGAGGATCTGTTCCGCAGAACGAAAGTGGCCCATTTTTTTCGTCGTCCCGTTGTACGCGTCCTGGACGCGTCTCACGTCGCCATTAAGGCGGTTGTGCACTCATCCCTATAGCCGTTGTAACATCGAAGGTACCTGCCACCTACGACTGCAGCCTGTCGCAACTCAACTGTACCAGGCTCCCTCGCCGCCTACGCATTAAGGTATGTGTCTTTAACCTGATTACCGCTGTGAACGCAAGTGCTAATTTAATCTTCGCTGTCCGCTGCATAAGGCGTCGCGCCAGCATATTGGTGCATTCCTTCAGAATTGCAGACTGTCCATATCGCGAATGCTAATTTAATCTTCGCTGTCCGCTGTATAAGGCGTCGCGCCAGCATATTTGTACTCATTACTACTCATTCCTGCTCATTACTGCTCATTACTACTCATTAGTGCTCATTACTGCTCATTACTGTTCATTACTGTTCACTACTGTTCAACATCTGTCGCTAAGTTTAGAGCGCGCGTGCCAGCTGGTGCCCTTAATTATAGTCTAAGTATAGATATAGGGCGACGCACTCTGCCGCCCCATTGTAACCCGAAGTTCAATACATGATTGGTTAGTTAAGGGAATTATTGTTTTGTTTCGACTTGTGCATGTTCTGTTACAGATAGACGCCCCCTTCATTGTACTGATTATTGTACGACGGAACGAGGGAGCTTTGAGCGTGCAGGTGGGTGAGACAGCTGCGTAGTCGCGGTCGGATTGACACCTAATTACAATCCTTGCATAAGGCAATCCCGAAATTGTTATTTGACCTTGCAACTCTTGAGTAATCCTATTGGCGGAGTATTTTGCATGCTTCGCTCCCGTCTAACCGTCCAGGCCCGGTTAGCCGGGTTAAGACAGGCTTGGTGGCGCCCTCATGATTTCGACATACCCTGTATATATTATGTCACCACACGCTTGCCCAGAACGTATCGTGTGACTCACGCCCGACTCCCTGAGCGTCCCAGCCGTGGCCTTTTAGCCTATTTCGAACCGATTTCAGGGCAAGTGTGCCAGTTTTTCAGGACTGATTCCGTGGTGCGATGCTCACCTTGGGTGGGTGTCGTAAAGTTCTTTTAATGCCGTAACAAACTTCTTCAAAAGAATAATTATTTGTCTTTACATTTACTAAACATCGTATTCTACATTTACTGGTAAGGATTGTACTTTGAACTGAAAGAAAAATATTTTAACAAAAAATATGTGTTCTTTTATGTATTTAAAATTATACCTCGTAGTGGAAAACCATATATTTATTCTACTAGTATAGAGCGGAACATTAAAAACTAAGTATCGCACTAGCATTTTTAAAGAAGTAAGTCCATATGATTTATATAATCACGAGAAAATAAATTTCAGAGGATTTTATTGAGAAAGTTAATTTTATATACTGGAATAATGAATTGTAATCTAGATCAGTGGTTCTCAATATTTTTTCTCGTAGCCCCCACTGAGACTCGAACCACATACTGCTCATTTTTGTGCCCCAGCAGTACATTCAGAGGGTATGTCTAGGCCCTAGCCTATACATTTTTTTTAGGAAATTGGATTATAAACTGTGTTTGCATGATTCAAGACCCTACATGATAGATCTGTTCTTGGCGTAGGCCACTATATATTTTTTATTTTATTTTGATGCTTACTGTGGCCTCCTTCATCACTGCTGCGGCCTCCATTTTTTCAAATGTTTGCTGTGGCACACCATAAATCCTCAGTGGCGTTCTGAGGGCATATGGTTTGCGTTGAGAACCACTAATCTAGATAACAGATGGTTTCGAAAATTGACAGTAACAAGAAATAATGATCTAGATACATTTTAATATAAAACATATATGTTGGGAGGATGTGAGACTATAAATATAAGAAATGTATACGGATTCCATTACGGAAAGCATGAATTAAGAAAGGAAGAAGCAAGATTAAATAAAGTGGATTGCGAGAATTAAGGGCTATAGATACAATATGATATAATTACTCAGTGGATTTGTAACCGAAGAAGAAAAAGAACCTGTGACTTTGCTTCTATAAAAGAATCAGTAATCAATATTTCTACACGTTACAAACTGAACAACATCCAAGTTTGGAGAAAAAACCTGCTAATTAAACGGAATTTATCTCTTATGATGCCTACTTTTAATTGTTTTAAAAAGTTTTAAAGGTTACTAAATCTAGGAAGGAAAGATTGAAGTTTAAAATATTTTCTATAGCAAATTTTGCAAAATTTCAGATTATTATACAATTATTGCATTACGGTTATTTATGTAATCAACGAGTAATGAGCTGTTCTACAACGCTTTGAAGGCTATAAAGGACCTAAACTACTTTTCTCTATTTTTTAACCATTCTTAGAGTATTTTTGAGGATTTTGGGCGTCATTGCGTATTGTGAGTTGCCTACGCTCCTGTTGGTATTATAATTTTTTAAAATCCTTATGCGTATGGATAGCCTATGAAGTTTCAGTAATTTTGAATTTACTATTGCATTTCTTGAAAATTTACAACATACTTTAAAGTATTTCCGGTTAGCATTTTGTACATTTTTAGTCTTCAGTACTTCTGATGTCGCATCTTTAAGGGTTCTTTTGCTGCACGCTTTGAAAGCGGATTTATCTTCTAAAATCGTCAGCAATTAAGTACAGCATTGGTGTAATGGCTTTTTGACTTTCGATTTCTCTGGTCGATCCAGGATTTTACGGCATTTCATAAGCATAACTTAACTTCTAGCCGCATGAAATCAGAGGTTTATCGCCCTATTGGATTTATTTCAGGCCTTCAAGTAATCCCCAATATTCTGTAATTGATCACGTTTAAGTGATCTTCTATGCTGATCGAACCTTTCATCTGTTAGATTGCACATCACACATTGGGGAAAACCCTGCCACTTGGTAGTACCGGCTTTATTCTACCGCGTATACAACCCCCTTGGCTAGCACATATGTGGCGGGGTCCTCTTATATGTTGATGCCCTTCGTCGGTGAATGTGTCAGGTCAGATGTATTTTATTGTACTTGGTGCTTACCTGGAGCAGCAAGTACCGCTTTTGCACATCCAACAGAAACCTTGTAACTTGTGGAATTACGCTATCAGTTAAGGTTACTTAGTGTTATATATATATATATATATATATTAATTCAGTGTAATTTGTAACTAGTAAACAATAACCTGTTTACAAATTCAACTTGCTCACTTTTTTTCATTTGGTGATACTGGCTGTCATTAGCAGCGCCGAATTTACTCGTAGTATTTGCCTGGCAGATTTGTGCTATGCGCTGTTTATCGGAACTGATACGCGTATTATTTGGCGGTTGGAACAAAGCGACTTGTCGTTCGCGTTTGTGCCTTTTTTGGGTACTATAACCTGCACTTTTAATTGATGATTGTTTTTGTTTGACAATCCTTGTCATGTAATCTGTAGTGCATTCTATTTCATAACTTTAGCATACGAGGTCGTGCTCATTTTAACTAAGACTATGCTTCACCTAATCAATACCGAGCGATTTATTTGTTGCGCCTTTCAATACACTTTTGCAGCGTCTATCTTATTATGTGTATATTGTCCGTGGTTCTCTCCCAGGATTAAAACAATTTTGTTGCTCACTTAATGTTTCACTCCATTTTGAAGGTTATAATTAACAAAATAATTTCTCTATAGTTGGTACATATGCTCTTCTGACCTTCTGAATAGGAGATATTGCTCCCTTTTTCCATTCTTTCGGTATCTTTTCCATTATCCAGAGTCTTACTATTCGTTGATGCTACCATTTGTGCAGTCTCCGACCCTCTTGCTTAATCAGTTCGATTGCTATTCCACGACTTCCCGGTGCTTAATTATCTTTTACATTTTAATGACATTTCTTATGCTATTAAAACTTGGCTGTTTTATTTCTAATTCGGGGGATTCGTAAGTGCTTTTTGTGATGTCTCTTTTTTCCATTCATTCGCTAAAATGCCTATGCCATCTATTTAAGATCTTCAAGCATTAGCTACAGAGGAAAGTTTGAAAATTGTACGTTATACTTGTCTCGTGGGCAGGCCCAGAAGATTGAGGAAGAAGTAATTTGAAAAATACCTAGAGAGTTATGAGTAGCTTTTCTTATTTTGTATCTATGACAAAAATAAACAATATGTTGTTAGTAAATAAATAGTTGTTAAATCTACGTAATTAATTATCACTGATAAATCAAGATATTAAGATACCTACAACATAATTAAAGCATGTTATATTTCATACTTCTGGGTACTATTTTTAAATAGTTTTTTATTTTGTGCTTCATTTCGCTCCGAGGTAATGTAGCTGCCTATCCTAAATTTTCAAGGTTTTATAAAAATTTTTGGCAAGCTTAACTGCTTATCTTCTCTGCCAGTTGCCAATTTGTGCTGGAGTAGTCAGGTTGCGATGTGATATACATTTGTGAAATCAAATGTTCCATTTATGTGGAATTTCCGCTTGCATCCATGTTTGAGAAATCAATATTGTGTTACGGCTTTGTTTCTGGAAATCGGATGATGCCCTTGGAAGAAATATTTTTCGTGATTTTCTCAAACATTTTCTGGAATTATACTTGACCCGACACCTGGTATGGCATTTTGGCAAACGGATCAGAACACCTCAACGGTAGGTCCTAGCTTTCCTTTGTACAATTGTTTCGATTATAACTGCTCAACTTTTCAGCTTCTTTTAGTTAGGGGCGGAAAAGGTTTATCTTAGACCTTACCTATTTAGAACCTAAACTGTCATTATTAATAACATAAGAATGTTTTTGCATTTTGTGGGTTTTGGGTCAAATTCATTTCGGACCAAAAATTTAACCTTTGGTAAATAACGCTATTGTTGTTATGCGCTCTTACTAGTCATTTGAAAATATCGTGACCTCATTATAGGGTCCGAGTAACCTTTCGGAAATGCGAATTGCTCATTCTAACATCAATTTTTGTAAATAATCAAGGGTAATACCACAAGAAGTGGATATATTTTTGACAAATATTTTGTCGTTTCCATGTAAATTATTGCGTTTAAATTTCACGATACAAAATCACATAACAAATGTCACGAACCGAAGGCAAGTGACATTTAAATGTGATTTTGTTGAGTGAAATTTGCAATAATTTCTATGGAAATGGCAAAATATTTAAAACAAATATATCCACTTAGAGTGGTAATTCATATTCTTTTTTGGGTATTTTGGCGAAATATAGATTCACGCCACAAAGAAGTTTCAGAGATTCACTTAGGGTGGTATTTGGGCCGACTATTTAATAATATTAATACATAACGATTAACTTTATTGAAAAATAATACAACAATTAATATAATTATTCATTCTCAATTAAATTCAGGGGAATACTTCCAAAAACACAGCATTTTAAAATTTTTAAAACAAGCCACACAGTTTGTTGGGGTTTAGTGTTACGTAACCTAGCGATATCACTAAGCACAGAACATCGTTGCTAAGCGATACTTCGCAACAAGGCTATTTATTTTTTAAGTACGTACATTATTTTGTGAATATTTTGCATGGTGCCCAATATTCAGTGATATACTGCTGTTATTGGTTGAAAAAAGCAAATGTCTGCAATGTGATTGGCTTATATGTTATAGTGTTGAATAGTCACCAGTATTACAATATATCACTATAGCTCCAGTAGAACACAAGTACTCTTAATAAACAGGTTGGGATTTCACATTTACAATGACTATCACTGTATCTGAGAATTGATTTTCTTTTGTTTTTATGAAACCTTACTTCAAAAATCAAATGTATACTTTAAATCTGTCTTTTAAATTTATGAATGTGTGAATTAATCATAAATACATATTTTTTACTATATGTCATTCAATAAACCCCATAAAAACGGTAAGTAATTACTTTTTAATTATTTAACTACACTATTTTATTGTTTTTCTTTCAGCTCTTTATAGAAATATATTTAACTGTCACTGGTACAAAGAACACAATCTACTTCCCTCCAGATCCAACAGCATTCAGGCCGCTTACAGCAGTTTTCCAACTTGTACATCAAATCCAGCAAAAATGCAATCAGCTACCATCAACTGCACAAACCTTCCAACCAAAACATGACAGGAGTCCCGCTACTTCTACCTGAATACTCAACAAGACTCACCAGCAGCAACTGCAATGTCAACATTCAACAACCAGTAGTCAATCATGCAACAGCAGATTTGACAAGGGCTGAACAACAAAACGTAACTCCAACAAGATGCTCAATGAATTACAATACCGGTAACTGATGACCTTCTATCCAATTCGCAAGATGTTTTCTCTCTCAGGAACTAGATGTGGACTACTTCCAGAATATACACCGCCAGTTATTAACACATGCATATACACTAAGCATATTTTACAGATAACAGCTATCTACCCGATTTCCGCATGCCAAGCCTTTGTGTTCCATGCCTGATCCTCTTCTAGATTTCTACTTGCCATTGCCTGTCTGATACCCTCGTTCCAGGAGCGTCGTGACCTTCCTCGTTTTCTTTTTCCTGGTGGTTGCCACTAGAATATCTTCCTGGGTAGTCTGTTCTCTGGCATTCTCAGTAAATGTCCAAACCACTTTAGGCTCCGTTTCCCCATTCTCGCGATTATTGTTTCATTGGTTTCCATTCGGTTTCGGATTTCTATATTAGGAACATGTTCTATTCTGGATACTCTGGCACTCCTGCGCAGGTAATCCATTTCAACGGCTGTCAGTCTTCTTTTTATATCAGCATTCATACTTCACACTTCACAGTCGTAAAAGAGCACTGATTCAACCATTGTTTGCCCTATTCTTTTTTTGTTCTTTATGGATATGGTTTTATCCCACCAAAGGGGATTTAAAGCTCCAATGATTATCCTGCTTTGTTGGATTCTACTTTTTATTTCAAAAGTTCCTAATCCGTCTTTATTAATTTGCGCACCCAGATATTTGAATTGATCCTCTTGTTTTATTTGTACGACATCATTTATCATTACATCAAATTTGACTTCCGAATTGGCTACTAGGTACTCAGTTTCTTGTAGACTTACTTGCAATTCATATTTTTTATATGCAATGTATAACCTTTTTATCATAAATTCAAGGTCATACGCGTACTGTGCTAACACCACCTGGCCATCCGCAAAACTTACTGTGATAAGTTGTTCGTTGTTTATAGGGATGCCCATTCCCATGCAATGCCTCTTCCAGTTCTGAAGAGTTACGTCTACATAGATATTAAACAATAGCGGAGACAGGCTACAACCTTGTCTGACTCCATTATTAGTATGTAAGAAACTGGAGAGTTGTCTTTCATTTTTTTACATATGATACATTATCTTTGTATAATTCTTTTATAATTTTAATCACATGGGTACTAATATTCATGTGTTGCAGCGCTTCCCAAAGTTTAGATCGTGGTACTAAATCGTACGCCTTGTCCAAATCAATAAAGGCCATATGTACAGTCGTGTGCAAATAAATCTGGGACAGTGTTTTTTTCACATGCAGATTCAGTTAAGAATTGAAGAATATCTCCATGGATTTCCTGCTATCAGAAAGAGTTACATTAAACTTTAACAGGTACTGAAACCCGTAACTCTCTCTGATAAGAGGAAATCCATGGAAATATTCTTCAAATTTTTAACTGAATCTGCATGTGAAAAAAACACTGTCCCAGATTTATTTGCACACGACTGTACTTCTTCTCCTCTTGAAATTTAATTTCTACTACTTGCTGCAGTATAAATAACTTATCCATACGAGATCGACCGGGAATAAATCCACTTTGCTCTTCACCAATTCGTTCGCCAATGTCTGTCCTTAGCCTATTCTGTAGTATTTTCCCAAACAATCTACTAAACGTCCCGGTAACACTTAGACCTCTGTAGTTTTCCGGATCTTTCCCATTCCCTTTCTTAAATACTGATACCATATACGATGTTTTCCATTGTTGGGGAATTGGTTCTTCTTCCAACAGGCCTCAATCGATGCGCCATTCTTTCCGACAGTATTTCTTCTCCATACTTAAGCAACTCTACGGAGACTCCCCCTAGACCATGACATCCTCCATTTTTCATTCGCATCATATTTGTTTTAACTTCTTCCGTGGTAATTTTCACTATGTCATTATTGTTCTCTTCCTGGTCTAGTTGTATACTTTCTAAATATTCTGGTCGCGTCTCTGTCACCAGGTCTTCGTAATACTTCTTCCATTTATCTATCGTAATAGGGTTATTGACCATGTCGTTATTGTTTATTTTCATTGTTTTTATGTTTTTCCATACTTCAGTAAATCTTGCACCGCCAATTAAACATTCGATTTGATTACATTTTTGTTCCCAAAATGTGTTCTTTTCCTCTTTTATTGTTCTTCTGACTTCTCTGTTCTTATTTGGTATTCTTCTCTATTTTCATTTGTTCTACTATTTATCCATTTGTGGTATACAGTCAGACCTCGCCGTTCGCGGGGGTTACGTTCCAGAAGAATGCCGCGAAGCACAAAACCGCGATGCGCAAGTAAAGACATAAATGATAAAAACGGGGTTAGGTTCCATTAATTAGATTTATTTATACTGTGCAACCTCAAAAAACCAAAACTTTTCTGCGTTTTTTGTCTGACAAATCTGAAGCAGAAACTTTACGCTTTGACGACATGGTTTTTCGTGTTTTAAAAATTAAACTCAATTGAATTTTCGGCAGACACGCTCCAGAAGACAGTAAAGTTTGAACTAAAATTCCATACGTAACATAAGTCTGCCACTTGGATCTAGAGCTCGAATGTCCATTTGTTTATTCAAGATATAATTTTAAAATTTATTTCAGGTCTAATTTGGTAATAAGAGATTCAAAGGAATAGGCTCGATAAGTGTGTTTACAAGCTCGTGATAAATAATGTTATTTAGGTGTTCATGATATAAACCGCATACGTCTGCTTTATTTACTTACGGCCGGTCTTATGGTCACTAACCTGACTTTAAATTTAAATCGCTGTTGAAATAAACAAAAGCTCAGCAAGACGTTGGCGCTTATGACATATTATTCATTAGTAAACAAATTTTTATGCGCTTTTGTTTATTTTAACAGCGAATTAAAGTTAACGTCAGATTAGTGGCCTTCATAAGACCGGCCGTTAGTTTATGAAAATTGAAACAGTTAACCTTGGTAATTCCATCCGCGAACGGCAAAGCAAATATTCGCGAACGGCAAAGAAAAGGGAGTACAAAGGTGCCCCGCGTAAAATTAAATCTGCGAACCGCAAAGCCGCGAACGGCGAGGTCTGACTGTAGTTTGTTTTTTTATGAAATCAATGCTTGTATGTCTTCAGTAAACCATGGCGTTTGTTGTCTTTTTTGGTTTTGTAATTTTCTTCCAATGATTCCATTGCTGCGTTATGTATGGCCCTCATTATAGACTGGTTTTTATCATCAATATTATCGACTACTACTACTTTCCTTAGTTCTTCTTTTAATCGATTCTTATACAATTGCCTAATACTGTCTTGCTGTAGCAGATATAATTTGTATTGTTTCTCTGTAGCGCGTGTAGTTATTCTATGTTGTTCATCACACGTTGTTTTCTTACACGTCATTTTTTTGTAAGGCTATACTCGCCTGGCCATTAGTAGATAATGATCCGAGCCACAGTTGGCGCTTCTTTTAACGCAACAATCATATATTTTAAATTTTGAATTTTGTTTGACAATGAAATAGTCGATAATTGACTTTTGTTGTAGTGACGGTCTTTCCCAGGTATGCTTGTGTATGTTTTTGTGGTAGTATTTACTGTTCTGAGGTTATTTTGGTTGCAACATCCTATGAGCATATCACCAGATTCGTTTCTAACCATTTCTCCATACTCGCCTACTACTTCATCATGTACCGGGATCCAACCCTTGCATTAATGTCTCCAGCGATTATGAGATCTTTATTCCCTTTAACTTTTTCTATGGTCTCGGAGAATTCCTGGTAGAATTCCTCCTTGTTTGCTAAATTATAATCGCCTGTCGGTCCGTATATTCCAATTATATTTGTCTCATGTCCATATACCGATATGGTTAATAGTATGATTCTTTCTGAAACACAGTTAATAGTTCTTTATGTATTTTTTGAGTGTTTTTTTTACCAATGCCGACACTCCTGCTTTAGCTCGCTGTGATTTGTTTACTCCAGACCAAATATGTACATAATTTCCCACATCTTGGCTACCTTGTCCTTTTTTCTTAGTTTCAGACAGAATGGTTATGCCAATATTGATTCTTTCCAATTAATTTAGTATTTCAGGCATTTTGTTTGTTACACTCTGCACATACCATGTGCCAAGTCTCATTGTCCGTTTTCTCGCTAATCGTTGTTTCAATCTACTCCAATCTGGCTTTTCCCGAGGCTTTCTTTCGGTTTCAAGAGCCAATATCTAAAGTTTTTTCCGAGTGATGGGCTGCTAACTGAACGCCCCAACCCCCAACCTGGAGAACCGGGCCAGTTTTTGTTTCACGGTGGGTATTTTATTTTCCCACTACCCTCCAACACTGCTGGAGTGCAGTGCCGGCGAGCTTCCCCCAATTCCCATGGGGACGCACCCGATGGAGGTAACTGGCAAAGCCCCACACGAGTAGATATGAAAATCTTGTTTTAAAATTTCACTTATTTAACTATCCGGTATATTAAATGACTTCTCCCAAGTATTTAGTATTATTTTTCTTCCACTTTAATTCAAATAATCTTAACATCATATTATAGATTCTTTCTGTTTCTATTCTTACATTGTTCAATTGGATTTTCATTTTATCCATTGATTTCCAAAGACGTATTTAATAATTCTCATTTCTTTTAAAACACATAAATCCATTTTTATTAATTTTTAATGAAATATTTTTAATCATTTTAAGTACATGATATTAAACCTTCATACTAGAACCCTTACAATACTTACATGGCTTTTTAGAACGACTCTCTTTTACTATTGTTCATTGTTTAGGTTGTATTGTGATATTAACTGTGATATTTGAATCTGGTATTATTGTGCTTTGTGTATACCGGGTGACAATGAGACCAGGGCCATGTCTCTATCTCTTTTACTTATGAATGAATTTGGATGAAATTTGATACACGGATACTAGACATAATTTCTGATTGACACACAAGTACAATCAAAATGGTTGTAGATCATCCTATATATTTATGTTTTTCGCAATCTACTGCTCAAATTGCATACAACAGTGTTGCCGAATTTCTTAGGCATTACACAGAAATATTAAAAAATTATTCTTACATTTTAGATAAAGATAAAGTATAGCATGATGCATATCGTTAGATTGGTAATTAAATTTGCTGTTTAATGACAAGATGACCCTTAGTAGGTGCCATTTAAAAAAAGGGACTTTTTCTTAAAAAACGTTTTTAGCAAATTTTGTTCTTTTATTAAAGGTTTGTTATTGACTTCATTGATAAAATAGCTATTATTATTAGTTGCAAGAGTCAATTAAAACCTACTTTTTTTAAGGAACAACCTATGGTAAAAAATAAAAGTTGAAAAAAATATTTTTCTGTTTGAAAAAATGAAAATTTGGTGAGACTAGTATATGTAATTTGACTTGTAGATTCCAATAAAATATAAAATATACAGTACGATCCATTTAAAAAATCAAAGCTGGTATCATTTCCGGTGAAACCGAAAGTAGGCCATTTTGACTATATCTATCGGCCAATCAGAAATTATCATTATTCATATAAAATTGTATCCAAATCGATTCATTAATAAAGAAGATATAAGCATGGCCCTGTTCTTACTGTCACTCGGTATACTGCCTAGTAGATTGCTAGATATAATCAAACTTCTTCTGTATTTACGCCTGAGAATTTTATTTGTCCTTTAGCTTTTTCTGGGATTGGTTTAGTAGAGCCTTTGGACGTATTCCCTTCTTTTGTTTAGAAAAGTGCCTGGGTTAGTTGTTACTTGGGGCCCATATTTTTGTTACAGGTTTAAAATTAGAGTCTCTCGTTTAACCCACGACTAGCTCCTGATGAGAGGTCGGCTGCCTTTGCTATTCTTCTAGTTAACTGTCAGAGTGACGTAACATAGTATTATTTAATATCAACGACACTTAATTATGAATTGTTAGTATTTTCACTCCTACTGTTTCGCGCAGAACACAGTTTAAGTTAATCTGGCCTGGAGAAATATAATATTTTGATAGATTTTTGTTAATTGAAAAGTTATTTTTGCTGTTTCCGAATGTTTGTCTTAATATTTATTACTTTATAAAACTATTAAATTAATTCCTTTTAACAGGTCTACTAAAGCAAAGCAAAAGCCCGTTATCAACTACAAAGAAAACTGTGCATGTCTGAACAATGGAAAATTTTTCGACGCCCCAATTAAAATTAGGTTTTGCAGTGGTGGGAGGTCGATCAAATAATTTCCAAGCGAAGCGTTGGGGCGTCTAGGACGTGTTCGTTGTCGGTTGTTAGTGCAGTTCATTTGAAATCAGTATAAGCATATGCTCTTTGTGATCAAACAGTTACCAAGTTAGAGATTAAGGTTATTAATTATGGCAATTAATAATGATAAGAAGCAAAATCAGGCTGCAATGAGCACTCTCAGGCTTAGATAATTGCATCACAGATTATAATTTCTACTTCACCAGCAGCCTAAGTAATTAGAAGCATTTCTGTACAATATCGCGAGCTGCACCTGCAATTTGATGTTATCCGACAACTTTACATCTCACACCTGCTATTTGCAATTGCAGCGTCGCAAATGTAGGTCAGCAATTTGGTGAGAATCGTAGGTCGGAAATGCTTTTTTGAAATTATGATTAAAAAGGAACAGATTTTTTTGTCAGGCCTAGAGGATTGATAGCTGATAACATGGAGGAAATCGGAAAACGTTGTAATAACCGTAATTTGTAAGATCGTCTTTAAGCTCTTCGCACCAAAAATGTGACAGCATTTCTACCACGATTTTCGCTCCTGAATAAAAGCGAACTCCCTGGAGACTCCTACAATAAAAGCGTCCCTAGGGCTGGCTAGTATGGAGGGTATTAACACGATAACAGTATCATATAGGACGCCTGACTCACTTATTCCTGCATACATAATAAGGCTTGTTTTAAAAAGTACAATTTTTTCGATATTTCTAAACCACCTTTTTTACATTTCGTTTCGAGAAAACTATGAATGTATGGTTTTAGGGAGATTAAGTTTTGTAGAAATAAAATAAGAAAGTTACAAGAAAATCCAAAGATTGACACCGGAACACAAGGGAAGGAATGTATGCATAGATTGCATCGCCGGTTCATGGATTCGCGAATCTTACAGAGTACTCCTGGAATACCTTGCGCATAGGCGCAACCGACCATGATTCTTTCTAGAATATCTTTCTCTCCAAGTACAAGTGTCTCGTACATCCGATATTTTACAAAACCCCAAAGGAAAAAGTCGAGGGGATTAAAATCGCGTAGGCCAAGCTCCAACCTACACTGATCCAGATATTGGGGTACGTTCAAACAGAAGTGTGGAGGTACCCCGTCATGTTGAAACCAAGTGTCTCGTCTTATATCCAAAGAAACATTCTCTAAAATTTTTGGCAAAATATTTTGCACGAGTAATGTGATCGTTCAAACGATGTTACAACAAGTACACTAACAAGTTTTTTCTCTAACACTAGCCCAAATTTGGATGATAAATTGTTGCTGGAGTCTTCTAAAAGCAACCTCAGGACTTTTATTACTCCAGATGTGGCTGCTTCAACTGTTAAAATAATTATCCCTACTAAAATATGTCTCATCTGAGAACAACACAAGTTTCCCCAAGTTAGGCTGCATCAAATTGTGGCACAAAAAACAGTGGTAGAAAGCGATTTGATGAGGGTAGTTTTCAGAAATAATAGCTTGAACTCTTTTTAAACGGTAGGATTGTTGTTAATTTAATTTAATTTAATTTTTAATTATCCCTACTAAAATATGTCTCATCTGAGAACAACACAAGTTTCCCCAAGTTAGGCTGCATCAAATTGTGGCACAAAAAACAGTGGTAGAAAGCGATTTGATGAGGATAGGTTTCAGAAATAATAGCTTGAACTCTTTTGAAACGGTAGGAATGTTGTTCATGCACAACACGCCATACCGTCGATTTTAAAGCCTCCATATGGCGTGCCACTGCGTGAACGTTTTTGGAAGGATCTTGCTCTACGCGGTTTAGAACTTCTCTTTCGGATGCTACCGTACGTGCTCTTTTTGAGCGACCTGCACCACTACCACGCTTCAGGTTGCCAGTTTTTCGAAGGCTGCGATGGTATGATGAATGGAAACAAATGTGGTATGATGAGGCTGACGGAGATTAGGATATCTCTCTGTGTGCAACTTGGATTCTATTACATCTCGGTTCGCCGTAAACAATTCCGCCGACCAGTTCTTTAAAATATTTTTTTTTAATTTTGAAGACGAATTTCGAATAAATCAATAAAGAAACGCTTAGATACAAAGCTCGCCAGTCGTTAGTAAGTAAACACTATACCACCTGTTTAAAAAATTTCAATAATCTGCATTGCGATATACCAATTTTTATTTCTGGTTCTTAGTACAAGATAAAAATAAAAGAGAGGTAACGTGATAATACTGCTTGGCATTACAGAAATGAACTGTCGGTAAAACAATTAATACGTGTACTTAGTTGAAAAAATAAATTAAATTTTTCCTAGGCCCATATTGGTTTATTTTCGGATATCGGTATGTTGTTACCATCGCTGTGACTATAAAAAGAGAAAAGCAACGGTAACCGACTTCTCAGTCGGAGCTGCTCGTGGGTCAGACAAAAGACTCTAATGTTAAGCTGTAAATGACAAAAAAATATATAGGCGCCAAGAAGCAGGTAACCCTCCACTTTGCTAATAAAAAAAAAGCTATATGACGATAGGTGCTACTAACCAATCCTGAAATACAATAGAGGTCACGGCCAGGGTAGTACATACACAACAATAAGAATAAACAAACAAACACAGCAAACTAGGTGCAATTAAATTATAAATGATTAGCATTAGAAACTCACCAAAATATTTATATATAATTTAATTAATTAAAGTGTTAATGTAATATTTATCTAGATAATTTAATTAATTGATGAATGAATGTTTAATGTAAATAAATAAATTACAAATTGACTGTAAAATTGGCAATTTGCATTACCAGAAGATTGTCGGTAGCACGTATGACCACAACAAAATTATTACAGATAAAATTTTAGGTGTCGAGCTGAATTTGACCCTAAACCCACTACTGAAAAAGCATTCAGATGTTGACAGTAATTATCAAAATCGCTTTCACAGACTCAAGATCTTGTTTCTGATTATAAGGAGCTTCATAACCCGGAATATAGCTTGTAGTTGATTAAAATCTCATCAGTGTCAATGTGTCGCATAATAGTAAGTATTTAAGCAAATTCTTGCAAGTGCGGGATGAATCATAAGTTGGATTCAACCGAGTTCTTTTTACGAATATAACATGAAAGCCGAAATTAACTTAGGTTTCAATGCAAGGTTGCCTCACAAATCCTAAAATTTACAATTAAAATTCACGAGAATGGTACATGTGACACAATTTTGGTTGACACATTATAGCTTAGGAAGTAAATACACGCCTAAATCTGGATTAACTTGATAATTTTGTGTTATTTAGGTAAGTGCTGTTTTTACATTAAATTCATTTAATTACGAGGGCAATTCAGGGTTTTAAGAATGTAAAACAAGCTAACGCAACCACAAAATAGTGGCCAACATCTCGACGCAGGAACAAAACAGAATTAATCGAGACAGACCTTATATATTACGTGGTGAATTCCCCCAGGAAGCAAACACACATATTGGAAGTCAGCATCGAGGAGGTCAGGCGACCATGCTGCAAATTCGAACAGCGGAACGGCAGATTAGTTTTCGACAATGGCGCTTCAGGTGTAGAATCCTCATGTGCACGGGTCCCATACGAACAAGCTTTGATAACCCAAAGAACGACGACCTTTGCTCCGTGCCGTAAATAAAAAAGGGCCTTTGCGGTGTTTCGCCCTTTAACTTCGCCAACGTGAAGCGTGCCGTGTGCAGACAATATTCCAAACCAATGTTTAGTATTGAAAAAGGTAGACGGATTCTAGGTTTAAAACTGAGAAGAATATCCTAATACAAAAATGTTCTTGAACACTTCCCTTTCGATCAGGAAGGCATCAAAGTTGGAAATTCTCGACAAGAAATATCGTTCGAAGTGATAAAGTAGCTCAATAGATACCTCGTGCATGGTTCATTATAAAAGAATATTATTGACAAATTTAATAAAATGCGTATTAAAAATTTGGGTGAATTATTTAATTCTAAATTTCGGCTTTCGACATAAACGAGTGTGTGCAAAGCGCTCTACATTGCTGTGTGGCAATTTTGCACTTGTAAATTTATGGCTACGTTTATTTATTAGTTGCATCAGACAATCCTAAGCGTCATTGTCATCATAGCCTTTTGGGCGTATAATGGAGTTTAGCTTCTCAGAATACGCGGATATGTACTGGGTATATGGCGTTTGTAAAGGTTATTCCTGCCAAAGCCGAATACCTGAGAAGATTTGCAAATCGACGGCAGCCAACACCAAATGTATTTAGAAGGTTAGATCGAAGACTGAAGGAGACAGGGCAAGTAGTACCAACACGTATTAACGCTGGTGCTCCTAGAACTAGCTGAAACCTTCAATACGAGGAAATTTTACAGGCAGTTGCCAACCAACCAGGAAGTAGCACAAGGGGAATTGCTCGCCAATTTCACGTTCCCAGTCAGTCAACCGTTCATAGTGTTTCAAAAGAAAATGCTTTGTATCCATTTCATTATCGTACTGTTCAGTCCTTATCAGAAATTGATTATCAAAAGAAAGAAGGTGAAATGGAAAAGCTGACAAACGTCTGAATCAAATTAATTGGGCATTATCCCACGTAGAACTGACTCACCTCAGATTTAGGGCGGCCAGTGAATATTTTGCTTTGAAAGGAAAGCTACCATATCTCGGAATAATCTTACAAACATGTCGAGTAGTTCTTTAAGCTAAAATAAGAAAAATCTCATTTCCAAAAAAGGGAATGTGGCATTCGTGAAAGGTATCTCACACCTCTAAGTTGTGTATTCAGTCATTTTGGGGGCAAAAACGCATTGATTTAAAATTCAAAGCTTTCTAGACCAATTAGACGGCCTAAAATGTACGCTTGTATTCAAAATAGTTAAATCCGCGGAGAACGCGGGCAATAACTAATCAAGCGGCGTATTCGGATTGGAAGAAAGCATAAAAATGAAGAATATGTATACTGTAGGTATTTGAAAAAGATTTTTGGAAAAAGAGCTCCCGAGAATTAACCATGAACAAAATAAGAATTTACATTATTAGATAACGGATAGATAACGGAGTAGGTACCATACAGCGATTCACAAAATTTGTGGGTACCAATTTCAACAGTGAATTCTGAAGAAATTATGCTTCTAAGCCAAAAATGGATTAGGACTTTTCGACTCCATATAGCGTCCCCTACCATCTCCAGAAGTGAAACGGTCGACTTTCCTGACACCCTGTATAATATGTATTTATATTGGTAAATAACTTTAACGGCATGCAACCATACGCTGTAAGAATGGCATATGCAGATGGTGTTATAAATAAAATCATATTTTGAAAATTTATCTTAAATTCAATCTAGGTTCAATATTCATTAGTTTTCAATCTCTGCTTGCTCTTGCATGAAAAGTTGGATGCGGACGTCGTTGGAATTACTCGCGGACTTAATTCATGACACCTTCTTCTTCCTCCTCGTTGTCCTCTTTCCTCATAACGGAGGAGTTGTGATCGATGTTTACTCAGCTAGGGTAGGTACAAATTTGCTTACTCCACCGCCTTCACCTTCCTGTTTTTTGCAGTTGTTGCACGATACATTGAAATCTTCGTCCGTCTTTTGAAAATTTTGGATTTTTGGGTGGAGGATGAACCAAGTTCACGTACACTTAGGCCTCAAGGTGGATCGGTTGTATGCTTATATTTATATGTTTTATGTGTAGTTTTGTGACTCTAGCTCATACAAAGCAATCTTAAGGGGAAAGCTATATTAATTGTATCTCAACTGACATTCTACCCTCTGCACCAGCGAGGTGGTTTTTTTATTGAATTATAAATTTCTCCATGTTTTCTTTTTATCACATGACTTCGTGTCATTTTGTCTCGATCGAGATTAGTTGTGCATAATAGATTAGTTCCTGTTGTTACAGTTTAACTAGTTTTGCCTTCAAGAGTCATTACCAAGTTTTATGACACAAACGTAATTTTAGTTAATGCAATATAAAGTTCGTTAGTTGGCCGTTAACATTTGATAACTTTGTGACGTTTCATACCCTTTACTAAGAGCGCCAAAATTATACCTCGGGTAAGCTCAAACTGGAGAAATACGTTCGCTCAAATATATAGGTATTCGATTAGTAAAAACACCAGATAATTACCAGAATAACGTATAATGTTTTTAGCTAGATATACATTAATAAGCAATATATGAGCTGTACATTATTTAATTAATAAATGCTCTTGGGGCTGTGTTTGGTTTCCTGACTCGTGCTACAACCCACAATGCTGGATCGTACGGCGGGCTCGTCGTGGACGGTTCGCTAGGACGCACGCCGAATCCTCCAGAAATGGGCTGCGTAATCCGTTTTCTTCGAACGCCAACACGCACGTTGCTTCTCGGGAAAATGTTTCTGGTAGCTCTATTGTTCTGTCAAACTTGACCTCCGGCGCTGAATTGTTGACAGCGGCTACAAGCTGCTTTTGTAATTAGCAAGCTTTAAAGTTTACCTGAAGCCGGCGTTAGTTTTTGAATTCTGCAGTGAGGCCTGCTGCCTCAGGCAACCTGAACAGCACTTCGGGGACTACCGCGGCTTCAAATCCTGCAGGTAAAAGGTATTTGTTGGCTCGCCGATAAGCGAAATTTGCTGGACACGGGTACGAACTTCGGACCTCTGGACGACGTTTTTAAGCGGTTAGAACGGATTCTACGGGTGAGCTTTTCGGGGAGCAGTCCCTGGATTGTGGCCGCTCGCAAGCAGCACCGGTGATGCAATGTCTACGGGTCTTAGCATTAGTGAAATTAGGTTATGCGAAATATTGCCCTTCTGGAAGCGCCAAGATTTGCGCTGGTGCGGGTAATTGGGAGCGGTTTAGTTGGATAAACTACGGTGAGGTTTAGACTTCGTCGGGCTGACAGTATTCCCTATCATGTTCCTAGAAGCCTATCTGGATAAGGGGGGAGGGTTTATTTCGTTAGACAGTACGCCCTGTCAGATCGGAAAGGGGAGGTAGACAAGGAGAGGAATTGGGAACAGGACAGGTCAGGTAATCTCAAGATCTCCTTTTATACTTATTATTGCGGCGTTATCTGGACACTCGCCTTAGTTTCCAATGGAAAGGGAACGACGCCGTCATACATTTAGCGATACGTTGCGCAGAGCCAGACAAATCCCTTATCGCCTTTTCGCCCGTCGAATTGATGCAGTGCTTGATTGCGAGATGTATTACATTTGAATATGTTTTATGTATGATAAAAATTCAATACAGGAGCAAGCGTTACAACTTTACATGCAATTATATTACACACGACTAAATTATGTACCATTCAATAATTAAATAATTAAACGATTGTTCTGAAATATACGGTTTAATAGTTGCAATGCACATACAATAACATTGTTCTCATCAGTTCCGTTCGATACCATATGCAGTGATTTTGGCAACTATTATGCGTAGTATGAAATAATCTCTTTGTGTTTCAACCCGTCCATTTTCTGATGTTTTTGAGAACCATGCCTTTTTCTTTCTTTCGTCCAGGACCTCTTTTTCTTTTCACTGTTCCTTTTAGCAGCGTTTTCAAAAGTTTTTAGTAGGTATCTATGTCTCATAACTAAAGCTGATATTATATGGCAAATGCATATTTTGTATAATTGATATGCCGGTGAAACTGTTTGCATACTAATTATGTTAAAACAAATCGTGTAAGCCAAGTTTCATTTTGCATATTTTGCATATTTATACGTTGTTGAGCATACTTTCTGGATTTTGCATATTTGGTCATATTTAGCAATAATTTGTAATGTATGAACTTTTTGATATTTGTTTGTAAAATTTACAATATCATTAAATGTATTAATACAATTTGTGTGTGCAACTGAGATATATACTTTCACTTTCTGCTGCTGGAGTGCAATGCGTGTACCGAAATAGACAGAGCAAAGAAGAAGTCCCGGTTAAAATCTTTGACTATATATACATGCATTGCCAGCAACCCCCTCTTTTCCCATAGAAGCAATGTATAGGGAATCAGCCAACATAGAATCTATTTCAAGAGTCGAACTTCGAGTGTTGGGTGAATAACAGTCATTTTTATGTTGGCATACAATATGAAGTTGGTGTTGGTAGTCCATGTTTATATAGTCAAACGCTAAAATGAATGACGTCTTTGAATAAATATACTCATACAAAATAATTAAATTTTTTACATTATTTAGAATACTCCTACTTATTTAAAAAAAATAGAGCATATATTGTAACTTTGGGTGCATATACTCAACAAAATTTATGCATATATTATTAGCGCATATTTTCGTATATTTGAGTGTATATAATTATCAGCTTTACTCATAGCATGGCCTTTACGCTGCCCATGGAATGTGTAGCATTTTTTGTCAACGCTACAGTTAAAATTCGTGGAATGTTTTTCTGTATTGGATGTTGAGAGCCCATTCTCTGTTTCATAAAGAATAACAAGAATGACTAAATTACTCATGAATTTCCTTTTTACTCTCTTATTTATTTTTCGTCTTTCTATCTTGTATTTCCTTCTTGTTTACAATAAGTTACCGCATTTAACAATATGCTACTGATTTTATTAGAGACCAGTTCTCTTAAATATAGGACTACTTAGCAACCTTAGCACCGTTGCGTTGGTAAAATAAAAATCTTATGCTTCTTCTGACTTAAAAGTTTTTTTTTTCGTTTTAGGTAGTGCTTATTGCGATATAGAATCCTGAAAATGTAATAACTTGGAAACAATGTTGTAAACTAATACTTTAGTCCTGTGTAAAAGAATTCTAATTTAACATCTCCCACCAGTTATATTTATAATTTTGGAATTTTATTAAATGATATCTGCAGAATTCAGTTAGGTACTATAACAAAGGTGAGTTATAGCAAAGTTTAATTGGGCTCGCAATAATCTTGCAATAAAATCAAGTAGAACTTGTACGGTATGGCTCTAGATATAATCGAAGAACGGAGAACAAAGCGCTGTTCAAATTCTAGAGCAAAAAATCGCAAACGAAAGCGTCCACCATTCCATCTCCCAAACCGTTAAATTTGGCAAGGTTCGTGAACCGCGGTGCATAAACGATCATCGTCTGATGTATAATAAATTAGTCGGTGATTTCGCCTCACATTTCGTATTAGTAAAGGTAAACGCAGAAAAACAAAACCACGGGCTGCTCTATTAGTGGGTGTGCATGGTGGGAACAGATTTTTGTAAGAAAACTGGAATGATGATTGGCGACTCCCCTTGCGTGTCTAGCACATCTCCCACACACCAGATTATATGACGGACGCACGCACGGTGCATACCACACGTACCTTTATGATTACCTTAATATCGAAGGACTCATGCACTATTCATAAGGGGCAAACCAGCCGCCCGCGACTGCGAACCCGGGATGCGGGCTTACGATGCCTAACTGGAACAGTCGCAGCGGCAACTGGTAGGACTGTATTGGTTAGAAAGGGCGATGTACTGCATCATTTATTTCTCTCTGGTTATGCAGATAAGTACAAATAAAATTCGTCCTGTAGTAGTAAATACAAACAATTCTAATACATCATTAAGTTATCTTCACCCAAGAATTTAAAAAATCAGTTTTGAAATTACAAGGTGTCACTATTAAACAAGTAGACTTCACAGGACGAGTAGGTCGATACGCGTTAAAATGGCAATGAAAGTTTACCACCTGGGCATATCTTAAAACGGGCTAAATGTGTGTAACGTTATACTTGTTGTATTAAATGGGTCATTTGCAATAGACGTGTTTTTATAGTAACGCAGAAAAAAATCTAACAAACTTGAGGAACGAATAAATTTGAAACGCGGACAGAATTTTGTGAAATATTAAACAAAGTTGATGGGGAAGAACGTTTGTCTAGTGATGTGATTTTCGAATGGTGCGAAATGTTTGATGGTGGTTAAGAAGACGCCAACCATGACTAACCTTTTGATCGCCCTTCAACTTCCAGAACACATGAAAACAAAATCAATATCGCCGGTTGTGAAAGTGATCGTATAAATGATAATTATCGATAAAGAGACCGGCAGCAAATTTTGCACGATAATTTGAACATGATAAAGGTTTGAATTTTTCACAACGCACTCGCCCATTCAGCCATATCTGCGAAGTAATATTTTAATTTAAAAATATTACAATGTTTGAGCTTTCTCCACATTTAGCAGATTTGGCTGTGTGTGTTTTTGAGTTATACCCAGAAACAAAAAGTTTGGTTTTTTAATTTTTTGTTATACGTTGATTATTATGCATTATTAGTACTCTCTTTAAAGACTAGCCCAAATCAATCTGATCTTGTCTCTTCATTTGATCCTTAATTTTCTTATTTTAAATGCACATCAAGGATGCCATGGGCCTATGACTCCATTAAGAAGAGCAGTGAAAAGTCATTGATATACGGTTTGGTTTGCGTAGTTTAATAAATAACCAAGATGTGACAAAGATTTTATTTGGTTTCCGATTAAATGACCACAGCCTACTACAAAGAAAAACATATTTTTCATATATCTCGGTTGTTTATAAAAATGAGTGCAGCAAATCAATGAAAAGAGGAAACTAAGCTCTTCGTAATGGTGTCGTAGAGTCAACCTTAGTCCTGTAATTTAAAATAAGAAAGTTCCTCGACAGGAAGTTTCTTAGTCTTGAGATAATAGCTGATTTCGACGCTTCGCGTCTCAATCAGCTAACTAATCTCTCGACAGTAATGAAACACTTCCCATCTCGGGCTGTAATATACTATTGTAACCTTTGTTTGGCATTTTTCATCTTTTTTTTACTTTTATTTCTGTTTGTTGTTTCATAATTTTTTAATATCTGAAAAGGTTGTAATTTATTTATTTCCATCTTATATTGCGTATAAACCCAATCTGTACATCTAGATTTTCCAATTGTCCCCATTCGAGATGTTTGCTTCTTTTGATTAATTCTTTGTTACGACAGAGTTGTGATAGCTGATATCAGCTCCAGTTTTTGCACTCAGTATGCTGTTTATTCATAATGATTTAGTCAATAATTTCAATGTGAACTGCACCCTTTACATTTTGGTCGGTTATAGATTTAAAAAATGACATTCCCTATTGGTTTAAATAGTAAATTGACGCACATATACAATGCGTTTGATGGTAGTTTATGTAGACAATTTAATGCATACACTAAAAATCCCATAAGCTGCGGATTTTTTGTCACTATGACGGCGGCAAAAGTTAGCCCTAACTTTCCGTCGACAAAACGGAACCTAACTTTTAAAAGGTCTAATTCTAAAATAATTTTTGCCTTGTTTGTTAATTTAGTGACTTCTAAATACCTAATATGTAAAGTAAAATATGTATTCATTAAATTGTCGTACCGAATTACACTCAAGCTTTTTTTTTATCGAAGTAAACTTAACATTTATAATTCGAGTTTCCTTGCTTTTGGGCAATTCAACTAAAAAAAACTGCCAGAAAAAATTACTCGTCCTTCGGACTCGTAATTTTTTCGGAGGCAGTTTTTCGTTACATTGCCAGGCAAGAAATTCTCATTAAAATGTCAAGTTTACTTCGACAAAAAAAAGCTCTCGTGTAATTATAAGTGATAAAATAATATACACGTGATCTTCTCTACCTTTGGTATTCCGTGATTGGACTTGTCTATGACGAAAGTCGTTTTGGACTACAGTACTTCTGAGTTCTGTACTGTAGTTACAAAACTGCTACCTACGCATTTTATTACATCGATTCTAAGTCAGGTAAAAAGGGTAAATGTTCAGGGTCATTTCAATTCCCCGAACTGGGGGCTACTGCTATATGGATCTTGCGTCTCTCTTCAGCCAATAATGAGAATTTCAGGATGGATTAGAGAAAGGAGGAGTGGAGAATGGAAGAGAGGCTAGGAAAGATGGAGAAGTACTGCCCCGGCATTCGCCTCAGAGAAGGTACTCTGTTGACCCAGAAAAACTACCTAAAAACTTGAATCAGAGCAGCGGGATTCGAACCCACGACCTCCCGAATGCTAAGCAGACCTCGGTATTCTAAATTATTTATAAATGAAATGTAAATTAAGATTCTAAAATAGACCCCCGATTCCACTACCTACATCAAACTTACCACAGTTCTGCCCTGCAATGCTGACTACAATTTTTCTGTCTAAAAGTTGATATTAAGCGAATGCAGAATTGAGATCGAAGAACATGGATATGACTCTGCAGAATTTGTTATTGCACATGTTTTCATAAATGAAACGAATAAAGTCAAAACTTGTCTTCACGGCAATCATGCTGGTATACTAACGATATGTTACTCTTGCCAGAAAAAAGTTATTTAACCATTAAGTCGGATTATTTACACAATTTTTAAACAGAAATTGATACTTATATAATTTAATAAGGTTTTGACTTCTCCCTTTCTACTTCAGGGTTCACAGAAGAAATTGCAGTACATCAGGAAATACTTTTCGTGAAACAATCAACTCAATAATGCATTTAAGACGCTTAACTACTTCCTCAAGAACTGCAGAGCTAACACTATCAATACGCGACTATGGTTTGTTCTTCACTGAGTAAATTTCTGTGACATCCGTCGACAACGAAAAAAATATTTGAATTATGTCAACGGCTTGTTGGAAATGAATCAGATGTATGCTAATATAATTGAAAATAATCTTTTATACAGGGTATTGCAAAATTGCTCATTAACTCCATGTTACGTTATTAAATAGGCACTTCCTGAGTAGGAAAACATATATAACCCCTTATTCAATACAACAATAATTAACCGATACAATGACGCAATGTCTCTAGTGCTAATATATACTAAATGAATCTCTGCCACCGAAAGAGGTAGCTTGGGAGTATACGCTCGCGACAGTTCAAGCCGCAAATGGGGTGGATTTCAAAGAACACTATGATTACCTGCTATTGCAGGTTTAAGAAGGGAGCCACGTCGTTGTCCAGCTTCGGTAATAATACTCCCTGATGAAACTTGTAACGGCGACCCTAAATAGCTCAATAATAACAGAGATTCGATGCAGCAGTAAATAAAAAGCCAGAGGACACTACTTCACATATAGTCGTAACAGGGGTTCAGCAAATTTGATGCAGCTTGTACATAGGATTAAGAACAAATATGCAATTCAGTTATAAATACAATCCGATTTAATATAAATACATAAGAAAATGTAGTTATGATTTTACTTTAATGAGGACCCCAAGTTTAATTAATGAAGTTAAGCAAAAAGAACATACGTAGATATGTAAATATAAGACATATAATTAAATTCTCAAACGTCGTGTTATGGCACACGCCAAATGAATGGGCAATTTTGTTAAGCGCGTTCTATACCTGGGGGAGAACCTTATTAGATAGATCTGTTTAAAGGCGGCGCTTCCAATAGCCAATAGTCTTGTTATTGAGCCGAAAGTGTGACACTTTTTACATTCAAGTCACAATGAGGAACCATAAACATTTAAATGTTAAAACACAGTAGACCGTGGACAATAAGCAAGAATAAATCCTTCCATAAAGCAAAATCTAGTTAACAATATAAACCATAAATTAAAAACATTAAATTACATCACTTGGATACTTCAAAATAAGTTAGAGTTTGTTAATAAACATCAAATTTTTACTACTAAACAGTTAAATTACATTTACGAGCAACAGTGTTCCAGTCGATCTGTCTCGACGCTACAATTAAATGTATAACGAAACATTATATCGAAGAGAAATTCCCAATAAGTCCCTTGAATTATGCAATTCGGTGGACGAGGTTTGCGGATGCCAATAAATTCATCTGCACTCTTGAATTCGACGCAGAGGGGCAGCACAAAAAAGTACATAATAAATTATAGTACCTTAATTCAACTGTATCATGATGCGGTAACAAAGCTCTTCGAAAGCAGCCGGGAGCCTCTTCAGCGAGCAGCAACCTGGCAAGTTAATTCTAGCATGAACCAAGACTTCGACAAGGGAGGAACCTAGGTCCTGGCCTAGTTAACCCCGTTCAGGGAAGCTTCAGCGGTTCCTCAGCAATTTGCACGTGCAATTCGGCCATGGAAAATTGGCACTTCGAACATCGAACCTCAAAAATCGTAACTCGAAAATTTCCTGCGAAAAGTTCACAGCTCAAAACACATTAAGAAAGCCAAAAGGTTAACCCTACCAGACACAAGGCGTTAAATAAATTCGTTTGCATTTGCAACAAGTAGCGAACTGCATTCGTGCCTGAAGGTTTTCACCAACAAATCACTAAGCGGTGAAAATGGACGCCAATGGGCCAAGGAAGTAAATTCACTTGTTTTCAGAAATCGATAAATTAGTGACGCTTAACGTCAGCACAATCTAATAGCGGCCACAAGGCAAATCGATGACATAAAGATCGCCCAATAAGCGTTCGATACCGAAATTTGCAGCGTGCGCCACCTAAACATCAGATGACAAAGCCCGAAGAATCGCAAGCTATTGACGCCGGTGAAGAACTAAGCTAATAATGCACTTTGAATTGCCTAAATTCCAGGCGCTTAAAGGTTGCTAAAATCGAATTTAAATAATTTTTCTGTATATTTCCGAACTGTTGGTTAGTTGTGTCTGTGATGTGTGTGTAATGTTTTTCTATCCTAATACTGAATATTAAAGAAATTAATAATTAAACTTTGGACTCTCATATCTTATGAAATATAACAAATAATATTTTTATTATTTTTTTCCTACTCAGGAAGTGTTCTTTAATAGCGTAACATGGAATTAATGCGCCATTTTTGCAACACCCTGTATAATTAAATAGTAATAAGTTATATGATGAATTTTGCATCAAAATATATGCTTAAAATGCTACTGCATTTCTTGCATAATACAGACTGTTTTAGGAATAAAACATTGTTGTCCCACAAATGCGATTTATAATGTGGCGTCAGGTTCAAACGATGCTATGTTTTAGTTGGCAGTAGGCATCATACAAACAATAAGCTTAACTTATAGGCCATTCAGTAAACACAAAAACATATACATTTTTGTGAAGTTGGCATATACGTAAAATTTGTCTGCTAGGGATTCTGTATTTTGTTTTGCAAAGGTTTCCATACCTGCATAAAGGTGACTTTGAATTTAAAAATGACAATTAATAAATATCATTAATTCAGTGTCAAAGTACATACTATTCTGGAAATTCTTGCCTGAACTTTTATAAAATGTAATAAAAATACTTATTAATAAATGCTACATCAATAGTATCCAACACAGTATTTGTTTAACATCCTTAAAAGTAGTTATGAGAGATGCTAATTAAATGTCACACTCTTAACCTATTTGTTTTAGTAACCTTTTGTAAGTACATTCCTAGACAAAAGATGCATTTTGGCAGTACACTCATGAAATTTTAGAAATCAAAGGCCACTTTGTGTTTTTGTGTTTAGTGAACAGACTATATATCAAGAGATCCAAAAAAAAAACTGTTCCTCACCGGGCTGTGGAAATTCAACGTATGAATAATATCTTGGTGACACTGTACGTCAATGTCAAATTCGAGGTTATCAGGTTAGGTTTTCCGTCAGTTATGACACAAAATGACTCAAATCCTAACCTGCTAACCTCGAATTTGACATTGACGGACAGTGTCACCAACATATTATTCATACGTTGAATTTCCACAGCCCGCTGAGGAACAGTTTTTTTTAGATCTCTCGATATGTTAATAGCGCTCATCTTGATTTTATTTCGAAAACTAAAAAGGTATATTTTATTGTCCCGTTTTTCGATTAATCATATGTGGTGGATTTTCTAAAACTGGCAAGTTAGTTGTCTTTCCTAAATAAGCCAAAAGCGCTAACGTTGTGTGTAAAAAGAGTTGTTAAAAAAGTAATAACGTTATCAAACTGAGGCAAATAATTAAATAACAAACATTTATATTTTTTCTGGAAATCTATGTTTAGAGCAGAGTAATCGAAGTTTTTATTGTTAACCATTTAAGGATATAAGATCCGCAGTTAAAAAATAATTGTGTTTACTTTTGATACACTGGTACTAGATATATCTGTTATAACTGTGTATACCTGAACTAGAAAAATATCAGCTAGTGGTTGCCTGAGTCGAAAGATAGTACACTGTATTCAGATTTGTTACTTTCGTGGAGTGCTGTGTGTAGTGCGGCTGTTTTAAAATTTCTTTAAGTTTTAAGTTTATTTAACTTATTTGTGTTTGTGAACCGTGTAGAATGTACAATGTATTGTGTAAAAGGAATTCTTCTGGTGCCATTGCAGGTAGGAGTAGTTTTTAGACGAAATGTAGCATCCAATTAGTAATTCAATATTTCTGGTTTACTTGATCAATTTTAATAATAATTTTGCAATTAGCAGTTATATACAGATTATGCCGCAGATGTCCTGATATTTAACATTTTCATTTTGCTTGTGGATTTGGTTTGTTGAGACCTAGGCTTCTCAAGATAAGTCAACCACATTGTCATAAATTGACACTTTAATTTTCTTTCAAAGGGCTGTAATTCAACTTGGTCATTCACAAAAACTATTTGCGAACTAAATATGGCAAATACTGGTTTGAAATAGTAATCTTACTTTAATGCATAAATTAAATACAATTAACTCTGTATAATATACAATAACAAATGACTGAAAAGAATTATAATTAAATGACAATATATTTTTGAATAATTAAGAACTTAAAACAGTACTCGAAGAAATGTAGACTACTTTTTTACAGTCGTTTATCCCCATGGAGCAGATGAGGAATACCAATATAGTCGCGATACATAACTTAAAGCAAATAAAGATATATAAACTAAATACAGCCATTGCAGATTAACTCGATATTGAAAAGTAAATGTTATATTAAATGCAAACATTTCGTCAAGCGGTGTCCAATATCATAGAGTTACTTTAGGATAAATAGCCAAGCTTACAAAGTAAGTTAAACTTTAGGGAGTAGAATTCATCTGTACAATGCAAATATTTTTACAGGTAAAAGAAAAGTATTTATCTCATTTCTTGAAAAAAAAATATCTAAAGAATAGTTTCAGGCTGGACCAGCAAGCATTAATACATTGACACATGTTAAAAACAGCTAGTAGTGTTTTAGGTAAGAATCGCAGGTACAACGATCTAAAACGGTTACTACAAAAAGATGAAAACCTTAAATACCTACCCACCAGCACACATGTAAATTTATGGATTAGATTTTAAGAAAATTAACCATGCCATTTTGAAGTAATGGCAGTGAGAAATTGGTTTTTTATTAGATCTGAAACAAGAATAAAGTCTTTAAGCAATTTGCTTATCTTTTTAATGTATAAAAATAAGCAGTGGAAGTCAATTCCCACTGACTCCGAGGGCCAGAAAATTCTTGTCGACCGACTTCACTGTGATACTCCAATCCGGCTTTGGTAACCGTGTGATCTTAATACCTAAAACTTCCCCAAACAAGCAGAGGCTGATGTACTGCAGCAGCAAGGTTGTTAACAAACGAACAAAATATTTAAAAAAATAAAATTGAGTAGCTTATTTATGGTTAGCTTTGGTAAACTATCTTCTTCATTTCCTTTTATTAGAATTTTTCATACATTCCAGAAGACTATATCATATGAATCCTTGAATGATACGTTGAATTTTCAAATGTAGCTGGTATAGTGGGGTATTTTATGTCTCTAAAATCAGTTATTGCATAAGTATATACCATGATACAATAGAATATACATTTGAGTTACGTACTATAGAACTAAAACGTATATTTATTTAAATGTAGAATGCAACGTACCTATCCTCTGTTACTGAATATTGGGAAATTAAATTAAAAATATTCTTTTAAAACTAGTTACGTTTATTCGTTTTCCGAGAAACAAATGCCGCTTTGTGGTGGATTATTTTCTGTTTTTTTATACAGGGTGCGTATAAATTGGCGAAAGAACTACACATGGCGATGTTGATAATAAAATACTGAGTCAACAATGGTAATACTAAAATATTGGTCTTCGTGAGCCCTCACCAGCGGTAGATTAAAAACATGTTTTATTCAGGTAAAGTACTTTTTCTGTTTTAAATACGTCTAAGTATATTGAAGAAAAGTTGTTCAAAATGTAAAATTATTACTTTTATGAAAACGTGTTCCACAAAAGTACTTCATCTAGTACACACGGTTTCATACAAGTAAGTCAATATTACTTAAATTTTGCATGGATCCATAGTTTTACATTCTACACAGTTTTCCTTGATGCTACTTCATCTGAAAAGAACGTGTTTTTTATCTACTGCTCGTGAAGACCCATGAAGCCAATCCAACATTTAGTATAAAGATTTTATATTTAGAATGTTATGAATATGACCAACATCGCCACGTGTAGTTCTTTCGGAAATTTATACACACCCTATATAAAGGGTTGTCCAATAAGAACGATATGATTTTAAAATGAAATAAAATAGAAATGATTTCAGATATAACCACACTTTTATCTTAAAGTACAATCGATAACGTTTATGTTTTGAATAGCACGTCGTTTAAATGTCCACCTCGGCTTCGTGTACACGAGTGAAACCCCACAAAAAGTAATCTAAAGGAGTCAAATCGCAGCTTCTTGGAGGGCAGGGAACAGTTGAATTCCTTAAAATTATCCTTTCTCCAAAATTTTCTTGCAGTATGGCGATAGTTTCATGAGCAGTGTGACATGTAGCGCCGTCTTGTTGGAACCACATATCTTCTAAATCAAGCGCATTCAAATTTGGCCATAAAAAAATTGTCAAAATCTGTCGGCATCGTTCACCATTCACTGTAACTGAATCTCCAACCTCATTTTGGAAAAAAAATGGTCCAACGATACCACCATGCCATAAACCACACCATACAGTTACCTTCAGGGGATGCAAAGGCTTCTCGTGAATCTGTTGTGGATTGTTTTTACACCAAAAACGGCAATTATGCTTATTTACGTAACCACTTAACCAAAAATGAGCTTCATCTGAAAAGATTTTTTCCGAAAAATTGCGATCCCTTTCAAGTCGTTCTAAACTCCAAGCAGCAAATTCGCGGCGCCGACGATGGTCCAGTGGCTTAAGTTCTTGGGTCAAAACAATCTTATACGGGTGTAAATTTAAATCTTTTTGCAAAATTCGCCAAGTTGTTGGTTTTTTCAGTCCTAACTCTTGAGCACGACGAGGAATTGATAAATTTGGATCTTCTGCAACACTAGCTCTTACAGCAGCAATATTCTCAACAGTTCTGGCATTTCGGCGTCTTCTGGTGTTTTTACATCGTGAAGAGTAAAATTACTTTCAAATTTCTTAAAGATGCGACGAATGGAAAGCACAGAAGGACGATTATTTAAACCAAAGTTTTCGAGAAGTGCGCGAAAAGTGTTCACATAAGAACCACGATTTTCGTAAAATTTTTGGACAATAACCAAACGTTCTAAAACTATGAAAGTTACATGAGTATTGTGTACTATATAAAAGTTGTAGGTACGAAGGTGGTGTACATTACTAAAATAGTTTTGATTATACAGAGTGGCTCAAAAAAGTATGGCGAATCAAACATACTTTTTTTTTTAAATAGAATGCCTTATATTTGGGTAGCTTAAAAGTTTTACATTAAAATACTCATCATTTTTATACCAAGTTGTATGAATCTAACGTCAACTGTTTTGGAGATATGAACGATGTTATACAAAACAATACTGAACTTCAGACGGCTGCTGTAAGCAATAGAAAACAATTGAATGAAGGAAAACGTTACCAAACAATTATGATTTTCGTGAACTACCTTTCAAGTGAAAAATGGTGGATTTGGGTATTCATGCTATACAGGGTGCTCAACATTTGCAACATAATGATTTCGATTTTTTTTCAAATGGAATGAGTACCTACTAACTGTAAATTAGCCAATTAGGCCATTTTTGTGTTTCTTTTTTGTTCATAATTTCAGTCGCATTGTTTACGCCCTTTTTCTCACAGCTTGTACGGTAAGGTCTTTAATGTCAACACTGCTGGGACTTGTATACTTGCTATTAACTATCGTTGAATGTACAGATAGCCATAAAAGACCCCACCGGCACCGTATAGGTGTGGAAATACACAAAGTCACAACTCCGTCTCTGTTTATCTACAGTAAACTGAATGAAAACTAAAATTATTAGAAAATTGAACGTCGTGACTAGATATTAAGATTTTAATTATTGAAATGTCACATTTCCATGAATCAGTGTCAAATTAGATTTTTTGTTAGTTGCCTTTTACTTCTTCTTTATCATGGTGAAACCAACGTAAAACTGTAATTTTAAATGTAGTTTTTTACTTTCAGAAAATAGAAAATAGTGGGGGAAGCATTGAAGATTTGCGAGAACTATTTATCGGAATTAAATCTAAAACAATTTCAGTGTTTATTATAATAACTTAACAAGTTTTGTATATTATTACTAGTGGATGTTACCATTAATTAGTTTTAGTAGGGGTTTTGCCATATTTACCCAAGAGAATAATAATTGTATATAAAATTCACACCCAATCTTGCAATTTATTCTACGATCTGTCAGCATTTGCCCAAACTGCATCGAGTATGGGTTGAAAATACAGAGGAAGTCGGTTTGTAAGCCAGTATTTTCTTTTTATACGTTAGCTCCGAGTTCTTTAGTGATTTTGTGTCCGATTTTCGCAAAAATGTAGAGGCATTACTTGAAAAACCGAAATTCAACTATTTGAGCACCAATTATTCTTCCTTGCGAGAGTCTTACACTTATATTAACATTTCCTTGTATTGTTCACTGGTTGAGTAAAAGAATCCAATCATTGCATAGGATATTGTAGTTAGGATATGTTTTGAACGAGTTTCCGGAGCTAGTTGCTGCAAAAATTACTTCTATTAAATTTATTCCACGTTCTACGTGGACGAAACGCCTTGTGCCCATGTCTATTTTGCTTCAGGAATTAACCGATATTTTTGAAAACACGCATGCTAAGACTGCCATGTACTAGCAAGCCATCGCTAACCTGGTAGCACTTGAACAAATTATAGGCGCCTTTACCCCGTGCTGGGAGCAAAATTCGTAAATGTGCGTCCCGTCGAGCTACGGCGACTAGACGGTTAGTCAATCGAAACAATCGCACCTCGGGCTCGTGATGCTCATTTGTTATGCGCTCCTGATTTCATCTACTCCCGTTCGTGAATACAATTAATGTAGGTGTATTTTTAATTCGGCTATCGCATTCGGACGCTTTATGAGCCAGAAAGCTCGGCGCAAACGGCAATTTGAATTTTATTTCTTCCCCGATTGCAAATTGCAGGTTGCGGCCCGAATTTGGAAACCCAGAAAGCAGATTAAATGTTTAAAAATGCGGTTTCAAATTACACGCTCCAATCCGCGACTGTGTTAACGAAGTCCGCGTATTGTTTGTGGCCGTAATGACAGGGTTTGATGGCGATTTCGGCTGTGGGAATGCGACTCGTTATCACGCAGCCTCAAAATACTGTCATTTTATAAACGACATGTTAGTGTCCACTTGATTACAAAAAGCACGCCAAAACATCGGAATAAAAAGTGGCGGAGCGGACGATTATGTTTCTAGAAATTACCTGAAATTGTAGAAAAGACACGCAAAAATGTCAGCGGTATCAAGAACAGATTTAGGGCTGATAGTTAATTTGAGAATTATAATAGTCTTTTATCTGCTTTTTTGTAGTTCTGGTAGTAATTCATTTCAAAATTTGCAGTATTTCCTGCTATGGCATTATACATTGTGTCCACGAATGGATAAAAAAATGTTGAGACATGAAAATCAAATTTTGAAATCACAGGCCCTGCTTGCCCTAAATGCAAATTGTAGTAGAGTTAACCTCAATATATTAATACTCATTGAAGGTGTCAGTAGCACATCGGGAGTTCAAAAACCTTATTTAATGAAAAAGAGTAAATCAGCTTTCAGCCAAATTTTATAAAATCCTGTATTCTTCTTTTTGATGAAATCAAATAAGTGTTCGTTGCATATTCCTGTTTTATTGACTACTAAAAGTGCTTCCTAAAGCATACGTAAACATTTAATTGCTTCTTAAACAAATAAATAAAGTTATATAGAAAAACTTGGATTTTTCCTAAATAAAATTCAAAATGTAGTAAGCAGCATTGAATGCAAAAATATCCTACTAAAAACTTAACATTTATTTAATAAAAAAGAATAATAATTGTACTAATCTTATGTCATTTTGCATATTAGATTTGTCAAGCTAAATTTTAAGTGATTCTTATACGAATAAAACTAGATTAACTCCACTAAAAATTAAAATTATTGGTTTGGTGAATTGCTGCACCTAACTGACTAATTCAGGATTTTATTATATTTGGGAGTAAAATGCCCCTTAACCGCAGGAAAACTCAGTTATGCAATTATTACATCTAGTGTCAAATGGTCTAACGGTTAGTTGTATCTCTTCCTCAATTTTTTATTCTTTTTGCGAGTATTACTGAAATTCATCATACGATCTGTCGATAAATCCGTGAATGTTGAAATAGACGCATGTCGCTAGTCCTCCCATCTGTTGGGTTGCAAATTTGGGGCTGGAGAAAACTGGAACACAGCTTAACGAGTGTGCTCCAGTATAATTTTCTTTTGTTAAAAATTTTTGCTTACCCGGTGTTGTAACCGCGCTTCTCGGTACTACTGAAATATATAGCTTATTGAATTAACTGCGTAATGGAAGTTACTCACTACATATCTTAAATTTCACTGTAATTTTTTTAACTACTAATTAATAAACAACCATTAGTTGTTTACCAATTTAACTTGATTGTAATTTTATAATTAGTAAACAACCGTCAGTGCCAAGAAATTATTTTATTTTTTAATGCGATAATTTTGATCATATCTAGTTTTGTATTTCTTTAGAGTGGTCTCGTCGTGGACGAATGATATTATTTAAACAGCTTGTTTTTTCAGTTTAGTCTCTTTATACTTTGCTGAATTGATGCCGAGCGCTCTTATTTAATCAAACACTTTGTGCGTAATTCTAGTGTACTATTTGCTCGTGTGCAAGCCGTTGTTTTAAGTAAATATATTAGATTTATTCTATAATATCTTACGTCGTAGCTCGGTTAGCCCGTATGATTCAGCGGGGTGTGTCACTAAAAATTGTTGAACATAGTGCCCTAGGTTTCCGTTACTTGTGACGTTTGTATAAATTAGTGTATTCTTTTGTCGTACTTCTCCGTCTTCTGTTTGTGAGCTGATCTTTCGTAAATCAGGTGTCGGCGTAGATATTAGGTAGATTCTTTTGTTGGGTTTATTTCACCCAAAATATTGATGTAACAATTTGCACGAAATCCCATTTTTTTAAATTTTGAAATAAACATTCTGTCTGCTTAAAAGATGAACCTTTTATTATACAGCTGTTATTTCTTATACGTATAAACAGAATACGCAAATTTATTATAATTAAAATTACAAAATAGTTGAATTAAATAATTTTCTATGTGATTTTATCAACCGACGAATGCTATTTGGTGACTTTCCTTGTGATCGTTATACTGCTACCCCTTTTCTGTAACTTGTAACATTGTGTTTGCAGTATACAATATGTCAATCCAATATACTTTCCATAGGTTTGCAGACCTTTTTTTAACATAGAATTTATCTCCAAATTAGTAGAACATATACTATACATGGTTGCGTTAATTATATACTAGTAATTATATCGATACATAGAGGGTGATTCAAAAGGTATGGTTCAAACTTAAGGGTATGGTGTGGGATGCTGCAAGCAGCAAATTATGTTAATAAATTCATGTTTTATTTCTAACCGTTATCTAGTTACACAGGCTTTTTTCTTTTTATCATTGTTCTCTTAAATCGAGTCATCAAGGAAATAAGTCAAACAAACACTAATTTGTTATTACAGAAGGTGTTTCAAGCTTGAATTATTGTTGTCTTCTAAGTGTGATAATGATGGAACCTTTTTCAGTACGTGAATATGCAGAAATGCATTTTGTATATGGCTATTGCAGTGGGTATGTTCATGCAGCTATGGTAGAATAACGGAGAAGGCTACATCAGAACAACGCAACGGTTGGAAATAAGGTTTAATCGCAACTATATATGTAATGTTAACTTTATTGTCCTTATTTGAGTGTGGGAATACGTACAATTCCGCCCGCTACTTCCCGCACTCACTTCCCGCACTCGAGTGCGGGAAGTACATTCCCGACCGCTGTGTAGGTAGGGGAACTGGGATTTCGTTCATCCATTCATGCGCGTCACAACCTGTCGTATCATAATATAATAATTTTTCCAATTATTGTTTAGAACAAAGTGGTTGCGAATAAAACAGTATACATACCACGGTGAAAAGTTTCATTCCTGTCTCAAGATAAAGTTGACCTCGACGCTACGCGTCTCGGTTAACTACTTAATCTCTCGACAGGAATGAAACACTTTCCACCTCGGTATGTAATATACTATTATTAGAATTTTTTGCATCTTGTAGCATCCTACATCACACCCTTAAGTTTGGACCATACCTTTTGAATCACCCTGCATTTTTATTGAAGTCTGCTTTTACGGCTGCTCTGTCATCTGAAATTATTGGGAAGATAGTTGTTACGGTATAAACTGATTTAAAATAGCGCAACTAGCCAAAAGGGGTCCGATAGTGAATGGAAGAGAGAGAGAATTGATTATATTATTTTGATATACGGTGGTACACGACAATCTGGGAAATTTTTGAGCTCCACTTGTTAATTCACAGCTTGGAGATGAAGTGGAAAGCCTTTCAATAAAGAATTAGCTTCTCCTGGCTTCGGAAAAAACTGGCATGGCTTGTTTCGAACATACCTTAATTGTTCGAAATGCTTAATGATTTGCTTGAAACGATCCCTGCGTGTGTCCGGCTTTTCACACAATAAAGAAGAGAGAAGCGTTAACGTGGGAATTTTCAAACAAAAACAACTCAGATGTACTTGTATGCAGTAAAACTACATTGTTGATGACGCCATGCAGGCCTACAGGACAAAAAAAAAACGTTTCACTTTGCTTGTTAGGAACCAACCTAGTCCAGGCTCATCAAATAGCTGTTCTTCGGCTTGGCCATAAAGAAACAATATAAAGAGGCACATTCCAACGAAGCACCTCACTGAATTATCCTGAGGGAAAACACTTCGAGGATGGCCAACAAATCCCGCTTTGTTAATTCGGTAAATGTAGAAACGTGGTCAATTTTGGCAGAATTTCATGGCCTAGCCAAATGGTTTAACATCGGACTTTTTCTGACGGGAAAACAAATAAGGTTTTTTTAGTAGAGTTTGAACATGGCTCCCCAAACAATAGAACCATAAGTAACTACTAGTCTTAGTATGTACCTACTTTTAATGAAGTTTTTTAAAATTATTGGATATAGCATACTTAACCAGGCATAGCAGTCGGATAATTCTTAACTCCAAGAACATAGAAAACAACAAATAACATATCAATGTTCACAAACAATTTTTGTGTAATGTAATATGAACTAGTATTTTATAGCAATTATATAAGCTTTGAAGTCAGCTTAGGGTTTAATTCATGGTGTCATTCATGATGGCATTCGTCAAATAAGCTTTCATATTTTGTTGTTATAGTCGTATCCTTATACTTCAGCTGCATCAATTACTCAACAATGACACGGTCCAATCCCGGAGGTCTTTCATTGCATAATTACAATGGAGGTAGAAACCTCCAAAACCTACTTTAATATAGATTCAGAGTTGTTTAGAGAAAATTCAACCGTTTAAACTACATTTATCAGAAGGGTGGTGGAGTAAAGCCCAAACTTCCTTTGACTTCTTTTTTAAATTAAACATTTTTAAAACCAAGTTTGATCTTTAAACGAACTTAACAAAGTTATCTTTAAGAAAATTTTATAATTTAGAATAAATTATAAGTCGTTTTAACGAAACTAAAGTGGATTTACTGGGTTAAATTACATTACAAGTACTTTTAACTAAATAAAAATGTCAACGTTGTTTTAATCGTTCAATTATATGTATGTATGTTGTTATGATACAAGCTTAATATGGTGAATTAGAATTTGTTGAAATTGGGATATTACTATAAGATGAAAATGGTTCGGATTTATTTTGGAATAAGGTAGATTTGTATCTGAAAATTACAGGTGGATTAAAATTAAAATAAAATTTGATAAAATACAGTTTGAAAATCAATGAAAAATGTTAATTTTGAAATAATATAATATTTAGTAGGTTTAAATAAAAATAGATAGGACTAGAAGGCATAAATGATGAAAATGTAGTAGCTAGGAAAACTATTTCCGATTATTTAAAAATAACAAACTAAAAAAGTATGTAGAAAAACGATTTTGGTCTAATTAAAATATTGAATATAACCCTGTTTTATTGAGAAAATGTTTGGCTAATATAAAAAGGGTAAAATCTAAATCTACGTGGTGAATAAAAATAAAATATTAACAAATAATTAAGAGAAGCGAAGAATTAACTAAAGAAGATAATTGGTATGTGGTAAAACCTAATGGATAGAAGAATTGTTATATACAAGTGAATAATTGAGGAGTCATATTGGGCCAGTTTTATTTAGGATAATACATTTGACATATAACATAAATCAAAATGGGATTACGTCAATTTATTTGTTGTTGAGTAGAGCTTCCAAAAAGGGTGACATCGGAGATAGAAGGTGCTTTCCAGGAAGTAGTTACTGTAGCAGGTGGATATCCAGGTTTGCTCTGTTGGCTGGTTGGTGTCAAGAATTGGTAATTTGCTAATATTGAACGACGATTGGGACTGGTGGTCTGTTTGTGAGCAGTGCATTGCAGGAAGCTGCTTAAAAGGGTCGAGTTGCAGATCAAAAATAGGTTGCCGTCTTGAACGTTGTGTGAGGAAAAAATTCAAGGTGGGTGATTTCTTATCAAATCCTAACTATAAAGTAAATAAAGACATTAAAAGGGTGAAAGAGGAGACAAGAACTTACTGTGTTATTTAATATTATTGTGTACCGTTCAAAAGATTGGGCATTTGTTATTAGAATTTTAAAACTGTTTTGACATTTGGTTGACATAAGTTGTGACGTATGAGACAAATCACATTTGAAATATTAGAAAATCAATTTTTCAGAAACAAGTAATTAGATAAAAGAACCCACCCCTGTAAAGTTTTCAGGAGCTATTTCATAAAGTAATTATTGACATTATTATACAAAAGAAGGCAATTTATAAATTAAAATACTTAATTGAAAGTTCTGCACATTTAAAAGCGCAGCTGTAGTGTAGCTAGTACAATCTATGTACCAGTAACCTCTTTTTACCTAGCGGTGTAGAGGTTGGTGCAATGTACGCTTTAGCGTCAGGTGGTGCAGTGCTCAATTTGGCCCGTGTTTCTGAGTTACAAAGTTGGAGCGCACCTTTTGTGGTTGCGTAGTGTGTCAGATGTGTGTTTTGGTCATGTGTTCAATCATTATAGTCACACATCGATATATAAAGTTTCGAGTATTGAGATGTAGTTTTCAGTAAATTCTTTTTTAGCACAGAGGATGAGTACAGTACACCTGTGTCTAAAAAATATGATGCAGAGACCCAGATATTATATTTCTGTCTGAATCGTACATACAAGTATAAAAATTACAGAGACACTAAAAAATGTATTATTGAATGTCTCCTTCAGAAAATAAATTATCAGCTTTGTCATTAAAGATTTACAGCTTGTTCGGTAAAGTGATCCCCATGTTTCATCTACCTGCCAATAGTAATCAATATCATCTCATAAGATGACATATATCCATACGAAGTGTCATACGAATATCGTTAAAATGGAGCATAATTTTCTACTGCTACAAGCAATATAAAATTTTGTAAAAAGATTTATGAACCAGAAACCTGGCTTAACAAATGTTAAATCATCTTATTTTGAATCCATGACATGTCCACATATTTTAGGCTCACCTTGTATTGATATATTATTCAAAACTCAATATCGTTGATTCAATCAATGCCCTAGTTACAACCATGTGGCACTTTTATCGGCCAGTAAGTCTAAAAAGGAAGCTAGTAACAGAAATAGAAGTATTTATTATTCTTTCTATAGGCTATGCAGATAGATCAATATGTACGTTCCAAAAATCCAACTTGTAAAAAACTCCTTAAAATTCGAAATCAAGTACACAGCCGTCTGGCTTCCCCGCAATTTCCGATGCGCCACCTCATCGTAACTGTGGAAAGCGAAATGATAGTCCTTTTACAACCGTATTGAATTGTAAAGTGCTATTTTTTGTCCAGATTTGATAGAATTTGTAGATAAAGCACTTGGGGGATGTAAGCGGAATTTAAAACAGTATGTGGTTTGCTCGCGCACGTCTTGATTGGGCCGCATGATAACTCTGAGCGTCGGTATTTTAAATTTTAAATTATAGTCCTCCATTATTTATGGATTATGGATTGCTTTTATGTTAGAAAATTATCCGCATTAAATAGCTCCAGTTTTTTCTTTGTAGAATTTATTGTAATAACAACAACGATTAGAAGTGTGGGTCCTCGTTTTGTATGAATATTTAGGTGGCTGCATTCTTAATCAGTTTTTTGTGAGCCGTAAATGCTTGGTACGTATCGTGCGGTATTTATAATTATGAAGCTGAAACTGCACGGGTGGAATGCAAGCCGTAAAGTTTGGAAGGAAGATTAAAAAGTACTATATTTATTAGCAATGAGAGATTGATAAATAGTAGTGCCCTAAATCCAGTTGCCTATGGCGCTCTATTATTAAAGAAATTACTTTGGTTACTTGTTAAACATTCTGTTGCTGATTAAATATAATATTTAAAAGTAATTTTATGCAGTAACAAGTGATGTGGAAAAGTTCTGTATCTCGTCAGTAAATAATAAATCGCATAGAAGAATATTACAAAAATCTCACGGCTTTAAAACATGTTGCAAAACGGAGCAAAAAAATTAGTTTTTCGAAAACGATAAGAAAAAAGTGATTTTTCGTTGTGCAATCATCCCACGAATTAAAGTATCGGGAAAGGAACGTCAGTTTCTGAAACGCCAACGGGACGATATAAGAATGATAATAGCGGTAATTCGTTTAAAATCAAGTAAGTAACTATAACGAAGACTACATAGAAACACTTTCAACTAGGAAACTTGGAACGAGTCAACATACTGCAGAAATTCATGCCACACCACATGTGTGGAAGAATGGAAGAGAGACCAGAAAAGGTGAAGAAGTACTGCCCCGGAATTCGCCTCAGAGAAGGTGCTCTGTTGACTTAGGAAAACCACATTAAAACCTGAATCAGAGCAGACGGCTACGGGATTCGAACCCACGACCTCCCGAATAGTAAGCAGACGTGCTAAGCACTAATCCATAGAGCTCGGTACTATAGACTATCTAAACTATCTAAAGCTATCTAAAGCTAAATCCAATTGAGAATATATGAACTTCGGTACACACGACATATGTTTATTTTGCATTGGAAGATATGTCAAAATAAAGTTAGCAGCTCTCATGCAGATGGATGACTTCATTATTCGAACTAATGAAGATGTCCACGATGTACAATTAAATTTCTCATCAAATAAAAATCTTCATTTTTCCTAATTTTGTAATATAAGAGTGCACTGTTCATATTTAGCCATTTACTGAATATTAGGATGCGTTTGGGCGATTCACTAATCAACATTTATGGTCCAGTCAAATTGTACTCAAAAAGGGCGAATATGGGAAAGTTTTGGTGGAGTTTTGATATTTAGTTCCTATATGTTTTTTAGGTCGCTGTACACGAATATCAGGTTTTCCAACATTTCATATACCATTTTTGATTTACAAAAAATGGAATTTTTCGAGTTACTTTGAAATAAACTGGGATAATTCCCTTTTTTTGCTTTTAACACATAACTTCGCGGCGCTCTATCGGCTGAACGATTGATCGGAGGAAAAAACCTCTAGTACATAAAATGTAGGAAATTTTATCTTCTTTGATTTAATATAGCTTCAACATTTACGAAAAATGGATAGATTTCGGGTAATTTTAGAAAAACTAAAAATAAGTTTTTTATACCGTTTTTGCTTAAAAACATGTTTCCGGTCAAAATTTTTGTTGTAAAATCTAATATTCGTATACAGCGACCCAAAAAATAGGAACTAAATATCAATATTTCACCAAAACTTTCTCCTGTTTTCTACCATTTGACTGGATTATAATTTCGCGGCGCTCTCGCGGCTGAACGATTGATCGGAGAAAAAACCTCCCGTATTTAAAATTTAGGAAATTTTATCCCTTTTCATTTCATATAGGTTCAACAATTACGAAATTGGATAATTTTAGAGTACTTTTAGAAAAACCAAAAAAATCTCGTTTTTTACACAAATTTTGCTTAAAAAAACGTGTTTCCGGTCAAAATTCTTGTTGGAAAACCTGATATTCGTGTACAGCGACCCAAAAACACATAGGAACCAAATATCAAAACTTCACCAAAACTTTCCCCTATTTTCTACAGTTTGACTGGACTATAACTTCGCGGTACATAAAATGTAGGAAATTTTACCTTTTTTCATTTCATATAGGTTCAACATTTACGACTATTCGGTTAATTTTAGAAAAACTTTAGAAACACCGGGTTTTTACACCGTTTTTGTTAAAAAAACGTGTTTCCGGCCAAATTTTTTTGGAAAACCTGATATTCGTATGCAGCGACTCAAAAAACATATAGAAACCAAATATCAAAACTCCACCAAAACTTTCCCCTATTTTCTACCATTTGACTGGACTATTAAATCAGTTGTTATTATATTAAAATTGATGTTGAAAGTTACTTGCAGTTTTTTAAAATATTTTTTATAAATTTTGTGCTGACGATATTGATCATTATGCTGTTTTAAAAGTGTTTGAACTTACATACGCTGTAACAATTCGAATTTATATGTATGTGCAGGAAGTCCACAATTCTTGTTCTTTTATAAAGTAAATTTGTAGTAATTTAAGTTTAAAAAAATTAGTCATGTCTCGGTCTCTCGTTTTCTTTAACTGGCTACCATTTCTGACTATAATAGTTACAGAGTTAACCTGCAAAGCGTACTGAATAGGAATACGCTGTACATTCATATTTTACCCGCTCCTAGGAACTGCTTCTTTATCGAAAGTTAAATTAGCAATTCACCGAACTCAATTAAACTTGTGGGTATTAATAAATGATTTAATAAAATCGACTTCTGTCTAACATCGACATTTTAATTTTGGAAGTCGACCACTCCTAAGTTGTAATAAATGGCTAATTGTCAACTACAATCACCTGCCAGTCATAGATTGGCTACTTCGGACAATTCGATTAAAGTTAAATTTGGATTAGTCGATTAGTAAAGCGGGTTATTTTATTATTGAAAGTCGATTTTTAGTTTTTGAGGTTTACAAGTCTTAATCATAAAGCATACAAGCAGTAATTATAATAATTTAAGGATTGTGCACTTACAGTAGACACAAACAAATTTTAATCCCAAGGTAATTATATTTGAAATTTTCTAATTAAAAGCTAAATGTATTTAAAAATGCATGACTATATGCTAAAAAAACTAATTGTTTTCTTGAAGTAACAGTAACATTAGTTAAGAAGACCATATTATAAAACTCTCCGAGGCTGTCTAAAGCTGCAGCTGTTTTAATTTCTTATTTTAAAGGCGTGTCGTTACTAGATTTAAATGAGGCAAGCAAGAACGACAGTTCAATCGGAAAATTGCGGTTTGTGCGACCACACGGTGAGCCACGCGCACGCATATGTTGTTCCCATTCATCCCCAAGGACTGCACAACGCTAACCCCACGAGGGTGCCATTCGCAGCACTAATCAACCCAATAATACCCTTTTGTCGAGCATTTAGCCAGAAAATCGTGGACACCGATGCTGTTGGTGTGCTGCTAAATCAACATGAAAAATACTTGGTCATCAAAAGGAGGCCTCCACCCCCTTTATCAGTTATCAATTTATCATATATTTAAATGCAAGAGGGTAGGTCGTGGATAGTAATAAAATGGTTAATTGCTTCGTAAAGTAATGCAATTTGTAGTGTCTTTAAGAGACAAGTTAATAAAAATTATAAAACATACTAGAAAACTGGTTTTATTTCCAATGTGCAATTGTAGTTGCAGGTTCTTTATTCATGAAATACAAAAGTTAAACGACTAAATATGTACTAACCAAGATAAAAAACTGGGAACAACTCGTGATAGAAATGTTAGCTTAAACGTGGCTTTAAACAATTACTATAACAATTTTGATTCATAGCAACGTCTAAACAAGTTGTCAATTAAGTTTAAAATACCTAGCAACTATGCATATTAAAGAAGTCAATTTTACAACAGTGCAAAGTAACTGCCCCAGTTTTTTTATCGTAAATAGTACTTGTAACGCGTGTGTGTGTGTGTGTATGTTTGCACGCGTACGCTCTGATATAGTATTATCAATTACTGAACGAAATGCTCATCTTTCCAAAAATGTCTACAATGTTTATATGTGGTGTGGTATAGTTACCACATAGCAACAAGACATTACTGGCAATAATAAGAAAATTGATAAAGTAATAATATAAACATAAGAGAATTAATTATTAACGAACATATCTTCTATAAACTGCTGGAAGCAATCTGTTTTGTATGAAAGACAACCTGCTAATTGCAATGTTGTAAGTGACGCACATATGGGGCACCGTCTTAATTTCTCATACACTATCTGATTTCATCTAGTTTCAAAGCTACTTTACAATTTTAGTTGGCTACAGTTCTACAGAACTTTGCTCTATGGTACGAATTGGCAGACCTTAACTACGGCAGTTTTTTTATCAACTAGCTCTTGATTGTAAATTATAAATTAATTCATAGCTAAAAAAAACCCTTTTCTTAGAATTTAAGGATTCTACAGTTAATCTGCTTTGGGTAGCTTAAAGATTAACCTGATACAGAATGTGCGGTATGTTACAATATTCGTCGATAAATGATATTCTCTATTGTTAGAAAGTATATTACTCTTGCAATCAATAATTTAAACTTATTGGACCATCACTGATGGAACTGGATTCCGAATCTGCAACGAAAAAGGTTTTTAAATGTATTTCTCCCTGTTGCAAATGCTTTGTCTATGTAGCTCAGAAACCTTGGATCGAAATTACTTGATTGATTACACCGAGAACAGAAGTAAGTTGTTTCATTAACAGTTATTATATGTAACATGTGAGCAAACGAAAATGAAATCAAGCTTGGCTTTGAAATATTTGTTTTATGAATAATATGTTGGTGGCACTGTAAGTCTATGTCAAATTCTAGGTTAGTAGGTTAGGTTTTCTGTCAGTTTTGACACGGACTGACGTAAAACCTAACCTGATAACCTCGAATTTGACATAGACTTACAGTGCCACCAACATATTATTTATACAACAAATATTTCAAAGCCGAGCTTGATTTCATTTTCGTTTGCTCACATGTTATTTAGGATCTAAGAATGTATACTTAAAAATGATGGTCGGCGGAAAACCTAATGGCAATAGTTGCATCACTATGGGGCTTAGCACTGCCGTTGGTATGTCGAAGTCCCTAGCGCCCTGAGGGTTGTAACCAAATTTTATATAAACACAGAACATTGCACAATTTACTCGAGGTGCTTAAAATGTCATGAATTTCGATTTTCCTCTGCTTTGGAAACCTAATTTTAAGCGCTCTTCCACAGCGGCTTGTGGTTTTCCTTCGAGAAATCGAAAATTACTTTTGCCGGTGCTGCAGTGATCTGGCGGTTCAACAAGTACCTTGCGCCGGTGTTAACTCAGGGTCTCAGGATGGACCTCCGGAGATGCTTTATGTATATGTGATTTTTTACAGTAACTGGTGGTCCATTCGCTTGGCGATACTATGGCCACGTTAGGTAAATTTTAAACGTAATTTTCCAGCTTGCTCTTGCTTGAGAAATAATCCAAAGTTCGCCGGTTATGTCATTACTCGCAATGAGAGAACCTGATGTGGCTGCAGTATTTAGGAGCTGCTTTTCGCTGCAGTATAAGTGCTCCTATCGACGTGGACAAACAGGAGTCTAAATGCGTAGTTGGAGATTGCCTGCCCTTTGAAAATCAGGCGCATACAGCGATGGAGGAAAATAAGTCAGGTGTCGTTTCGGGGAATGCCTATCACTTGAAGACCGTTCGCTGCATTGGAAGCAATAAATGATGTATGTGTGGGCTTGAAGTTTCCCAGGTTGATCTGTTTCTCCGAATGAAGCTAGACTCATAACTTTTCTTCTCTAGCGAGAGCTTGCTTCGGCTGGCCCGCTTTGCTGAAGGAAGCGAGACTCCAGGTTTCTTCCTGGACTAGTTGTTTGGCCGAAATAAAGCTTGAGCCTCCACCTACTTCGGTTATCTGCTGGGGGAACAGAATTGGGAAGCAATTGGGCTGCGCTGTGGGTACTTGCTACGTGAACATGCACATTGTGGAGCTTCGGTAAATTACCTAGCGGCCTACGTGGTAAAAAGCAAACGTTTGTTGTAGCGAAGATGGCGGCATGGAAATTTTCACATTATTGTTTAATGTTCAAAAATATTTTGCATATGCGCTAACGTTACAAATCTGTCTTTAAGCATCTATATTAGAGGTTTAAAGCAGTTTGAATTTAGTTCTTCCAAATATGCACTACACCACAAAGCGTCGATTTTTCTTTTTTGCTTTGTGGTATTTCGACAAAGCACGTGTGTAAATATACTTTGTGTAATAACCGGTGCTCAAATAAATTATACCTCTCACTCGTGGTTATGCGTAAGGATATTTGCTAGTTTTATTCTAAGTTTCTATATTAACATTAATAAGAACAAACTTATTTGGTAGCATAACAAACAACATTAAAAACAATTAACAGAGCAATAACATCACCGTGTGTACATGGATAATCGCCATTCCTGTAAGTAAAAAAGCTATGTAACTTCAAGTTTCTTTTGATGGATGGTACTGTCGTAGCAGGTCCAAGCTTAGGATGAGTACAAACAATGGCAAGGCCGCTACAAAAATATATCTGGAAGCAATGGTAACATTAGGCTACGACAAAGTTCGAAAGTACGTTCAAGAAGTATGCTTTTAGTATTATGTACACAGAAACTTATTTCTTATAACTGTTACCAATGAATTATATGCAAACAATACAATATTACCTTGATAAAAAGAAACACTATATAGTCAGTAGAATTTGTTATTAAACACTCGAATAATTCAAATACTCATACAATTATGTATGATTTTTACAACGTCGGCGGTAGGCTAAATAAATACTTCTTGAGAATGTGCAGAAATAGTAATAGTATCAATTATTTAATAATTAAAGTTTATTTTAGTTAGAATTACAATAAATAATTATTTAAAAACCAACCGATTACCGTTTAGCAAACTACCCCTCTTCAGGTTGGTACATAAATTAGGGATTTAAAAACAATACAATTTATAATGGTACCAGTAACGAACTTCAGATATTGAATGTCTAAAAAAGTGAATGAATATACTCGTAATATATAATTAACAATTAACGAAATGACGGGGTTGCAAGTCCGGTGGTATTAGAGGGCCATGGGAGGTTGAGAGCTATATGAGCAAGGATGTCTTGAAATTCCTCAGGAAGATTTTATGCGTCGCGAGAAGGGTGGTTGAGGAGAAGCGGATGTCTGGTCTGGAAAACGGGGGTCCTCAAAGTGGTGATAATCGAATTGGGCCCGAAAATCGCATAGTCTGCCGTCAATGGGTGGCGGGATGTGCAAACGTGGGTAGAGAGAGGAAAGCAATTCAGGCGGAGCTCTTCCTGGCGATGGCTCTCTTCTTAGCCATTAACTTCTTCTTGTTGGGACGGGGTGCAACACTGAAACATATGAAACGGTAGTCATTGATGGGACGAATAAAGGTCTTGTACGTATGTACCGGGGTGAGAAGCTCCAAATCTGCCTCGCGACACGAAAAGAGTGACACTTGTTTTCTGCATAGAGTCGAAACATCTTTGCAGTTCCAGTCCCAGTTTAGGCTAGAAGTGAAGTGTATTCTTAGATAGGTGACTAACGTACAGAAATAATCTCTAAAACGTACAGAGCTCTAATATACACTTTCCGGGTGTTTGGGCAACGTAGTTGGAGTCCAATATGGTTCTGCTGTGGTGATGCGGATTTTATTGGTTGGGTTTGATTTTATAACGCTGAAACCAGCGTTCGAATTTTAGAAGTGAAACGGTTAGAATATTGGAGGCACGGGTACTAATGATGGCTTAGATCCAGATGGTTGTGTCACCTGTATATTAAAAAAAGCTGAACTCTCAGAATGGCCTAGGAGAGGAATATCGGTATAGAAGGTAATAAACAGCAGATGAGAGAGAGCCTTGAGGAATTCCAGTCCTTTGGGTTAAAGATATTGATATTGTACTGCGGACTGTGACCTAGTGCTGACAGGAGATGAGGTAACGATTGATCATATGGACGAAGAAAGAGTGGACATAGATATCGAAAAGTTTAGCCAATAGCCCTTCATGCTAGACTCAGTTGACAACTCTCTCAATGTATATTTGTTTTGATATGTTTTTCGGACTTTTTCCACTATCTAGGGTGTAAATCACACAACGTTTCTGGAGTTTTGATCTACTCCCGTCTTCAGGTGTTCTTGGTTAGTCCTGAGAAGGACTGATATACGTTTTTCTACGTAAATTTGTGCCTCCCCCGGGGTTTGAACCCGGAACCGCTGATCGCTAGCCTGCCACCAACGGTTCTAGAACTGCCCTGGTGGCCTAGTGGTTAGAGTGGCAGACTAGCGATCAGCGGTCCCGGGTTCAAACCCCGGGGGAGGCACAAATTTACGTAAAAAAACTTATAATCTCAGTCCTTCTCAGGACGAACCAAGAACACCTGAAGACGGGAGTCGATCAAAACTCCCGAAACGTTGTGTGATTTAGACCCTAGACAGTGGAAAAAGTCCGAAAAACATATCATAATAGACCACTGCCAAAAAATGACCTTCAGAGAACAACGTGTATTTGTTTGTTTCTTACGGACATGCGGAATGGCAGGTACCTTTGTCATTGATTGTTATGGAAATATGGTCTACTGGAACTCTGTCCACCAGCATTATCGCGAAGAGTTGGCAAAAGTGGGGCCGGTGTGAAACTGACGCAGAACGTTGATGGTGCCTCTTTGAGGGCGGAAATCGCATTAGAAGTTAGTGATAGAGTTGTGAGCCCCTAGGAATCGTGGCTGTTTTCCAAACCAGGGAAAGGTGCCTGAACGCAAACAGTAGTTAAAAAACAAAGCGAGGAGTGTGATGGCTTCTTCAGGAAGGTTATGATAAAATCTAGAAAATAAGTTAACATTGTTTTTAAAAATACATTTTTTCTGAAGTAGTGGAATTATTGTTTGTGTATCGACAGCAAAGCTTTATAAAAGTTATTTTTGTCGCATCGTAAACGAAATGTTAGATTATAATATATTTTAGATAGTGATCCGCATAAAGACAAAATATACAAGTAAAATAACAATAAAGTTTAAAGAAAAAATAACAAATAGTTTAAATGTTGCACCGGTGTACGTAGAATATCATAGATATACGCATCTTCAAGATTTGCAACAAAAAATGGCATCTTTTAGTCTAAGCCGAATTTCTTTTTAGCAAGACTAAGAACTATAGTACGAAATCAACTTCATAAAACGGTATTGTTTTCCATTTAACCGCTTCTCAATCTGCTATAGTTTTCTCGAGATGTTTATATACACGATTTTAATATTTACGGACTGGTTATTCTTGGAGCATTTGAAGACAGCTCTGCATTAAATTGCATTGTGTAGTACATTTTAATGCGCTTTGTTTTAATTTAAATTTATTTATTTCAATAATTAAGCACGAGTTTATTGCAATTACAAGATAAAAACAAATTAATTCAACTCTTAATATTAGCGCTCGAATTCGGTCTTTTTAGACGACCGCGTGCCGCAGTGGTAGAGCATCAGGCTTGCACTAAGCAAGTCCTCGGTTCGAATCCATGGATAGGCGGACATTTTCCGCAGTCCATTGGATCGGTATCGGGCTCAGTCACCATTCGCCGTTGGGATAGAATTAACGGCGCTCTTCCCGGAAGACTGGTCTATGGGAAAGAGTAACTTGACCACACACAACACATGCTACATACAATATACACATGATATACATATTGCTATGGTATATAGAGGCCATGTATTACATTAAATACAGTTATTTATTTACATGAATCAAAAATGAAAAGTTCAATACAGTAATTATACTGAAACGATAAGATGTGGAAAATTATGATAATGATTGCTTATTTAATTGAATAATAATTGAAACTCAAAGATTCAAAGTATATTTTAAAAGAAAGTTATTTTAAAATGAGTACGACTTGATGATGGTAACAAAAATTAACAATAAATACAAAGTTGAATGTTGCATATGACAGAATAAAATTCTATTTGTAATAATTTATAAAGTGAGCACCATTCAAATTTATTTATAACATGTAGCAGGCAGGAATAATGGTAATCTAGGATAGCAAAAAAAAATTGGGATGATTATTAGAATAACAACTTAAAAACAACTACGAAAAATTTGATATAAAATGGATATAAAAATTTTGTAATTGTGTAAATACATAATAAAACCCATTAAAATAACGAAGAATTTTAATAAAACGTAAAGGGGTATGTTGGTTGTACATTACAAATAAAATACATAGTCCAAGGCAAGATTTTTGGAATATCAAATGCAATTAAAAACTGGGATTGAAGAAAGCCGAACCAATTGGATGTGTAGCAGAGGTCCAGTACATTGCAGGGAAGGTGCCATTGTGTGAGCTGCGAGAGGCGCTGGTCCGAGGCCGTACAGGAGCTTTGGTCTGTTGCGGATTGTATGAACTTGGAACGGGATCACTGGTGGGGATACAATAAATACTTAGACGTGCTGGAGATGCTGTCAATAGTTGGAGGTTGGAGCTGTCTATAGGGCTGCAAAAGGTGTCGCATTTTTGTTGGAGTTTGGAAGTGCCAGTGCAAAGTAAGTGGTTAAGTTGAAGGTATCTAAATAAATAAAAGGTGATTAATTAATATCAAGAAAGAAACATTATAAAAGTAAAGTACTTACCCAGATTATAGGGATGATGCTGTCAGTTTGACATTTTAATTTGAAAATTAATTACAGAAGTATTTTAAATAATATATGCAAATTTGAATTTAAATATCATACAGTCAAAACTATTGTAAAGGATTTTATTTATGTCATATTGATTGAGGAGTGTCATTGGGCACTGCTTGGAAATAATAGTTGAAAGCAAGTGACATTTAATAATTGTACTTCAAATATAAAATAAAATAGCAACAAACAAACTAGATTTTGGCGAACCACACCCTGATCAAAAAGAGTACTCATGTATTTTGAAATAAATTCAATTTAAAGTTATAATAAAGTTAAAAGTTTCAATACTTGAATTAAATAAGCATACATACGTATCCATTGCATAATAATATATATCATATAGTCGGCGGCCGAACATCCCGGCTAAACAAGCCATACGCTAAATAAAGCACGTTGCCATTGGTGTCGTATTTTAATATTATATTAAAACACGCTTTGCCGTAAATTTGAATGTCAATATAACCTAGAATATCTAACACAATGCGACGGAAAAGGTGTCACCGCACTAAGTTTTTATATTTCTGTTACGATCGTAGAAAAAAATAGCGTATGATACACGTGTATAAGTGCCATTAAAGCACTAGCGATGTTAAAAGCACTCCGCTTTGAGTCGTACTCTTAAACCCGTCGCATGTGCTTTAAAGGCGTACTTATACACTAGTATCATAACATACTATTTAATAATTTCCTAATAGCATAAAAAGTTTCTAATTAAGTCTGCACTTCGACGAAACCCAGTATTTTCTTGAGAGGGCCATCGATAAAACAATTTCCGCACTTGAGTTTTCGTGGTGATTTCGATTCAGTTCGTGCAGTAAAAGGCAAACAAGAGAGTGTACGTACGTCGGGAAGACATATTGGCCGACGTCAGGTTCATATGCGAGTCCGTAATAAATTAACTTGCACCTTACTTAAATGTCTTCATGACGTTGTGTCTGGATCAATCATTTGTTATACCCCGTAAACGCTCGTGTGATAAGTGTTAACAGGATATGGGCGTTACACTTAGGAGGTGAAAAAATTCGGGTCATGAACGGCCTGTTTGGTCGTTAAGTCGTAGACGTGCGCCCGATTTTCTAATTATCGAATTTGTTAATTCCTAGCTGGAGTTGGCAAGGCAAGCCATAATGAATTTCGTACGGTTTGAATGTTTCTCAATGGCACATTAACTCGAGAGCCTTTTTGCTTCGAAGTGACTTGATGGATGTGGTGTTTTGTTAATGATTTTAAAAGTGAAGCGTTCTAGGAGTCGTCCTGTGCAGTTCAGCAGCAAAACAAAGGTCCATATTGCAAATACTCGTTACGTTTTGAATTAAGAGCTAAGAATGGCACAGCGAGTTCATATTACTTCTGGCGAATATTATTAATGGTTCTAGAGGATTATAGCAAAAATACAATTATGTAAATTTCTTTTTTTATAGTGTTTGTGGACACTGCCCGGTCTGTCTGCAGACTACTCCCCATTTTTATCTGTCTTGATAGTTTTTATCCTGCAAATTTCGTTCACTCCTCTCTCCTTTTTTGGGGGTAGCCACTATCCCTCTGGACAACCCAGACTGCCACAATGCGGGAACTGCTGCAGGTAAGAAATTGAAATTCGGCAAACCAATTCCTTCAGATTACAGATCGGGCTAAACAATTTTCAGGGTTTTTTGGAATTCAGCCCCCAAAGGGGTTACATGAGGTAGAACTGCTTTCCTAAAGATAGCCATTAGGCAGGTAACTATTTGATAGCTCGACTTCCTACCACTTACTGCAAGAAAGAGGCAGAAGCTTAACGCTATTAAAACCATGCAATGCGCGTACTCTGCTACTGCTGGTAATTATATAAGACACAGGAATAGTAATCTTTTCATAGTGGGAGATTGAAAAATATATAGATAACACAGAAAGAGAAACTAGTATTATTAAGTGCCGAATATAGCTATACGTTTAGGGAAAATAATGATAAAGGCGAACTTTAATAAATGATTGTTTTTCTTTAATAAATAAGTTAGAAAATTATGCCAGCAGTGTTTATTCTTTCTCATAAATTAAAGCTTCACTTTGACCGTTTTGTAATTTTTTTAATAAATACACCTAATGAATAAATTATGTTATTATGTACACCCAAGTCGTTCTTAATAGCATTTCCTACCAACAAACATTGAAATTATTACATTTTATATTTTTTACCATGGTTACATAACTGCATCGGAAAACTGCATGAAATAGGATGAATACAAAGGTAACTAAAAAAGTTAGGTACAGTATTTTGTCTCGTGGCTTGATGTATTTCCACAACTATATGCATGTTACACTTCCTGTTTTTAGTTACATCTTTAGGCCCTGAACACACGGGATTCCATTTCCCAGATTCGGTATGCGGGATACAGAATCTGAGTCTGTTCAGACACGGCGACTGAATCCCAGACGCGGGCCTTCAGTCACTTGCAGTGCCGTGCTGTTATGGACCTAGCATTGCTGTTCTTTGTTTCTGTCGAATTAGTCTAGAAGTGCTGTATTTAAAGTCAGGGATTGGACTCTACAAAGCTAATAAACTTTTCATTGTCAAATAATGTACGCTCTATGATCGTTGTATAGTAAGGAACGCCTTGCTTATTCGATTTAAATAGAAGTTGCAGAAAATCTGCTACTCCTATGATATGATATCATATGTTCTGGCTGGCAAAAGTAGGCGAGTCCAGGCCGTGGTACACGTGGACTCATATTCTCTATATGCTCCAATGGTAAATCGGTATCCGAGCCATTCACAATGGAAGTAGAGGAAAATTGCAGTATTCCGTTTCTAGACGTCCTCGTGAAACGTAAATCAGATGGCAGTTTAGGACATGCAGTCTATAGAAGGAAAACACACACGGACAGATATCTAAATGCTGACTCACACCATCATCCAATGCAAAAGCAACAGTTCTCCAGACTCTGGCGACAAGAGCTGTACTTATCTCAGACGAGGAAAATCTAGAGAGAGAAAAGCTACATCTGTTTGACTCTTTACAAAGGAACGGATACACAACTACCGCCATACGAAAAGCTCTAGACAAGACTATGACAAAAAAGGCTAAAAAAGAATCTCCACCTCTGGAAGGCTTAGCATTTCTACCTTACGTTAAAGGCTCGACTGATAAGATAGGACGTGTCCTGCAACGATGCAACATCAAAACTGTGTACACGAGCAAGGAAACTTTGGGTAACGGCTCCAGATCGGTAAAAGACAAGATTCCAAGTTTAAAAACCGCTGACGTCTATCGCATTCCTTGTTCTTGCGGCTCGAGTTACATTGAACAGACTGGTCGTTCCGTTGATCTAAGACTCCAAGAACATAAAGGCGATTGCAAACACAAACGCATCACAAAATCAGCCGTAGCTGAGCATACATTTACAAATGGGCACACTCTAGAATTTGAGCATGCCAGAGTACTTGCCAGAATACCTCATTACTTCCCGCGAGTGATACGTGAAGCCATAGAAATAGAAAAACATCCAAATAATATCAACAGGGAAGATGGCTTTAAGCTTAGTAAAACGTAGACCCCTGTGATACACGATCTAAAGCATTACAACCGCTGTGCGTCATACGGCCACGCTCCACGGATTACGTTACACTCGGATGACCAACCAGCGTTACGCCACTTCGCTCGCCTGGCACAGAGGACTATAAATAGCTCCACACCGACCTTCGGTTCTTAGTGCGACTTTCACTCTGATGATGCAAGCTGCAAGGTCTTGCGAAACGTTAGTGAATATGGATGCACAAACAGCAAAACGGCCAAATCTGCCTAAGTATCCTCGTTCTTAAGATACTCAAACAACACGAGCCACCAAAGAGCATGGCCAGCGCGCGGGTTTTTGCTCGACTTCACAAGGTGCAAGGCACATTAAGCCAGAAAATGCTGGGTGTTCATATACAAATACTACGCGGTCTAAGCCCAAATTCTATGCTAAGGAGAATAATTCGAGTAACCGCGAAAGCCTCAAACAGTACAAAATCTTTTTACTAATAAAAACTTGGACATTATGGCTTATTTTGTATAATTGTTTGGTAAAATATGAAAATATAACATTGAAATAATAAGACATTACAATCGGTGAAGAGATTGTGAAATACCGTTAATAAAATACAAAAAAAAAAACAAGAAGAGTTGGATGGAATTTGGATTTAATGGTTCATGTAAGATATAATTAATATTCATTGGTGACATTGGTGGTTGTTTGGAAGACGGACCGATCGTTTAGAGGGAAGTTGATGGGAGTATTTATTTGATTTGGACAGTTTCTGTGGGTAGTGCTGGATCCAAAGTACTAGCTGAAGAATAAAGAGGATTAGTTTGGAATCATCTACAATACTGAAACTTACCAGAAGTCTATTGGCGTGGCAGTAATATTAATAAAAGGAGCAGGATCAGATTCTACGGACAGTTGGAGTTTTGATAGGTTAGATGTGGTTTGAGGGGTGACAGAGCGATGTAGTTATGGCTATTGGAGGAGTAAGCTGTCGTAGTTCCTGACTGTCAGCATTTGGAGCTGTGGACATTGAGAACTGTCATATTTGGATAATTGCAGTGACAACTTGAGAAGTGGTCAGGTTTGTTTTAGTTGATTAATATAAAAGCAGGTTGAATAACAGTCAATAAAAAGAAAGAGTGAAATAAACAGAATACAGTACTTACTTTGGTGATTTGATTAATTGAAGGGTCATTGTAAAGGATAGTTGTCAATTCTTGGTTTAATTGAATTTGAAAGTCAAGCTGGCAGTTAATGTCATTTAGCATTCATAAAAGCACAATTAAGAGTTGAATTTCAATTAATAGATAACTAGATTGGCGACCCCGACCCTGAGTGTCTCAATATTAATATGTAGGTAAAAGTAAAATTGATTTAAACAGAAATAATAGGGCAAATACTAAATAAAATAGGCATATTAAGCATTGAGTCATTGCATAAGTAATAACTAGTCAAAAGTGGAGCTATCACTACAATATATAAGATTCTTGTCTACAACCGGCTTAGCGATGACAATATTTTATTTAGCTCATTTGTGGAGGAGCTTTTACTGAATCATTTCGTTAAACGTGATAGATATACTCGTAGTAGAGGTATCGGTGAAGGAAAGCAAAATACAGAGCGCAGTGAAGAGAAAAAGAGAAACGAAAGGAATTTTACCACCTAAATATTATCAAATCCTGAAGTAATCAGAAGGGTGCAACAATTCACCACAGGGCCATAGTAACACACTTGTCGGCCTGAAAAGTTAAGGCAGTACTAGATATCACTCGCAGATACGACCACATAAGCCAAATAATGTAATAAAGGCAATGATTTTGCAAATAAATTCAGCCAAGTGGTGCAAGAAACACCGCCTGCTGCAGGCATCCACTCTTAACGCATAAACCAAAAATCGCTAACGGACTATTAGCATATACCTAACCTCCGAACGTCAAAGCAGACACTTGATTTGAAATAAGTAAATATTGAACTGCTATAGCTAATTAATCAAGATAACGCTTTCATAGAGGCCTAGAAAAATTAGAAAACATCACGTTGCTAATGAAGGGAAAATACAAGAATTCCAAATGAAACGCATAACTGCAACTAAACTCGACATTAACCGTGCAGATAAAACCACATATATAATTTAAATTTACATAGCAATTAAGTAGCTTTTCGCAAACATAACAGGTAAGGTGGGCTAATGAAATGGGAATGGGAAATAAAGCAGAAACAGATCCTTGCGTCAAAATAAACGTAATACCCGTTAAAAAAGTTTAATTCGTAATAACGAATGACATACACATACGCTCACACACGCACACACACACACACACACCAATTTTTTAAAAGACAATACGTTTTTTGTTTTTCCCTTGTATTCCCCCCTAGCCGTAATACGTTTGTTCATGCTTCGAAATCACTTTTCGAAACAGGCAGGAAATTCCGATTGAAGAAGGTCATCAGACATCTGTTAAAATGCAGCAGCCGCTGAATTTGCGTCACTTACCACGTATGCTAAAATGATCATTCACTGTCTAGCATGTTCTGGTAAAATATTCGACGAAATAAATAAACAGCAAATACCAGTAAAAAACAAATGTCAGAGGCCAAATAATCTTTTTAAATGCAAGCAGCACAAAAGTGTACATAAATTGCCATTACATAAACAATATGAAAAATAGCACAGTACGATTACAATGTTTTTTTGAGAAATGCTTTGTGGAAAATAAAACAATATCTTACGTTAGTTCCTATACTTACAATCAACTGATATGTCAAGTTAACACTTAAAAATCAAAGTGTGTTCATCAAGATGTTTGGTCTAAGAACACAAAATGTCTTTCTAAATCGAACATTTTCGAAATGACGTTTAAAAAAATCGTTAATGGGAAAACAGGACTAGAGTTCATATTAACGAATTTAAACAACATTTATGATTAGGCAAAATAGAGCAGTTGATTACATTGTTTATAATAGATGCTAAGACGTGTAAGAATTGAAAATCCAGAGCCCCCTTGCCAAAAAATCTGTTTACACGCAACAATATGTATAAATATTTTAACGTTGCTAGTAATACTAAAATAGTAGAAGAAAACACTTAATATTGCACATTAAATCAATTTGCAAATAAAAAAACTCTGTAGCCGGTGAGACTTGAACTCGCGCTCCGAAGCGTGCTCTGATTGCTAGCCAGCCGCTGTAATTTCTCGACAACGAGAAGGTGTTTACCCTTTATCTGTAGGGTGGCTCCAAAGTGCGTGACCCCTATTAACACATCAGGGGAAGCCCAGTATGCACAGAGGCAGAAGGGCACCCCAGGAGAACACAAACGGGCGGTTGCACAGCCAAACATTGGGCCATACTCTTGCATTCCCATGTCGGAGTTGTTCCAGCTTGTTGAGGAGAAAGATACGGATCGAAGGAGCACAACGCGGGGCCGCCATTACGATGTGTCGGACCAGAAGCAGTCCTGGTCGAGCATCCAAGGCGAGGGAGAGATTTCGAGCTGTCGCTAGAGGTGCCGGCCCGGTAGTTTGCACTAGTATCCGAGACCAGTCGGACAGTCGATTAAGGAGCAGAACCAGGAGCGATCCTGTTCCACGCTCCGAGACGCGTCACGACCGTCGTTTGAGATGTTGGGCAGGCTCACCAATGACTAGTATTCGAGACAAGCTACCCTGAGCAGACCGCACGGAGTTTCTCCAGTAAATCTGCCTGTAAAGGGCGAGGCTACCCTGCCCTACAACTGCGGGGGTTTGCCTATTTCGTTGACGGATTGCTGCGCAACTGTGGGTGCGTATGCCGCATGCAGAAATGTTGCAACTGCAGAAACGCATGGCATCAAACATGTGTAGTAGAGAGACCGTTCTCTACCGTTACTCGTCTGATTAATACGAGTAGGCTTTACAAAAGGAAGCTTCGTATGCAGGGCGAATATGCAGAAGGCCGACTCAGGAGAGCAGGGACGGGTGCATACACAGCCCAGTGCTTTCAAGCCCGTACTGTTGTCTTCTCGTGGTGGAACTGTTCCGGCTTGTTGAGCAGAAAGAGGCGGATCCAAGTGGTGAACGCGGGCCGCTGTTTGAGGTGTCGGGCCAGGAGATATACTTCTCTAGTATTCGAGGCGCGTGAGAGATCAAAGCCGTCATTTGAGGTATAGCTCACATGTAGCCGGATGTACTAGTATTCGAGACGTGTCGCGTTGTCGGTTGAGGGGCAGGACCAGGAGCTAACCTGGTCCACGCTATGAAACGCCTCATGCTCGTCGTTAAATCTGTCGGCATGTTTATGCTGTGCTAGTAGCCCAGACGAGCTTCCCCGAAGTAGACCGCACGAGTTCATCCCTTAGAAATCTGGGAGACTACCCTGTCCTCACTTGCGGGGGCATGTATTATGTCCGGTTATTGCTGCGTAGCAGGAAGTGAGAACGTCAAAAGGTGTGCACGGTATGGCAAAAATATTAAGCCGAGGTACAGAAATGCGTGGTAGAGAGTTTATTATAAAACTAGTCAACGTTTACACGATTACTACGGATAGTTAGCACAAGTCCCGGGTGCCTCGGTACATGGAATTTCGAAGACTGGTATCTAGGCGCTTGCCTGACTGGATGAAGACGGATTCGTAGTGGCAGTGGTTGGTCGTATGGTGGTCAGCGATCTCGGCTTCGGCCGGGGTTTCGACGGATGAACACGCATTATCGAAGTTCCAATGGGTAACCCGGACAGTTACCAAGAGGACGGGATAGTCTTTGGAACCCTAACCGGTTTAAAAGGGTACAGCAATTGCTGGCCGATGCTGGGCGCTTTGTTTCCAGTGGCGTCCCGGACGTGCAAGCGGACTTTGCCGTCGCACGGGAGGGGGGATTATATGCTTTATTGCTCGGTGCATTATAGTCTTAAAAGACAGACCAATGTGTGTATCTGTAGGGTCCAAAATATGCATATTTTGGTCAAGGATAAACACCTGAGCTATGTACAAAATACTACTTTTTAACCAATAGCTTTTGGGTTAAAGCAAAAATAGATTTTTTAAGGTGTTTACCAATATATTTTACCGAATGTATATTCACATTCGACTCAGGTAAACATATAATCTACATGCAAAATACCGTCTTTCCCCAACAAACAGTTTATGAGCTATACCGACAACAGACAGACAAGCGGAATTGAGAAAACATGTTTTTCGTCATCTGGGGACCCTGAAATGTGAAGATCTGAAGAAACTTAAGAAGGTGTTTTTTTCACTATTTTAACGTTTCCTTCATTTTTTAGACGCGGAAAGTTAAAATATGTATGAATATGAACGCACTGTCTAGCTAAACAGTTATGTTTACAACTGAATTTCCGAGAGAACAAGAACGTGAAAATACCTAATACCTCGTCAAAATGGCTTAATAAAAACAGAACGGAGACTATGCCGAGATTCGCTCGTGCAGCTTTCATGCATGCATGTCTTTATGCCTTTGAGACGGTAAGGGAGTAAATTGTCGTACGGGTGCATATCGATTTTTGCGGTCCGGAACGCATGAAGAGCTCCAGGCTGTTCCAATTAGTCTGTACTTTTCGTTGTACTAGAGTTGCAGTTCACTCTTTGTCTTTATCATAAAATGTTTCCCTAACAGAATACCTGTGACGTGCCTTGCACACTTTATTATGTTGTGCCATTAGGTATTGCTGTAAAATTGTATTTAAATGGAGAGAATTAGTATAGCTTATTTTATTATACATACACAAAACATGATAAACAAGTTAATACTTCCTTATTTGATTGTTTAACAATTATAATACAAGTAGTAGCCCTTTATGCATTACGTAAATCAATTAAAGCAAAGCACCATCATATGTATTGTTATGGTATTGGTATAGGGGCTTAAAAGTCAGATTAATAAGATTATAGAATTTATAAGTTAATTAAATAAAGCTAATTGGAAATAGGATTTTAACTTAATTTAATATCTGAAATGAAAATGAAAGTTAATGACAAATACTCGAAATATACTATTTAACATAGTAGGTTTGGACATATAATAAAACTTCAATAGTGTATTATACTGTAAAAAAAGGCTAGGTCGCTAAGGAGATTATTGATTTAAATAAAATATTTTGATAACAAAAATGATGTAATACAATTTGTAGCGTTTGAAATTAAGAAATAAACCTTTTTATAAAAGTTTTTTAAAAGATATTTTGGTAAATAAAACGTTAAAATTGGAAATAAAATTGGGGTGGTGAAAAAGAATAAAAAGTAAAATGTTAAAAGAAGAATTAGCAGACTAGATAGATGAAGATTAGAGTATAGTGAGAAGACCAATCTAATGCAGTTATAATCTACAAAGACAAATAAAAGTAAGGGAATGCTGAATTGAGTTTATTGAGGAATTACATTGCATCTACTGAATTGGATAACAAGGAATGGTTTAAAAAGGAAGTGGTTTACATCGACATCATTAGCAGAGTGGGCGTATTTGTGGGGCTTGTAAAGTGACATTTGGTGGCTTGCACCTGGTCAAGGTTCGTGGTAACGGGTTGTAGCAGGCTTCATACTTGTGATTTGGTTGACCATCAAAGTAAACCCATCTACAGTTGAGGTCTATCTGGATGGATACTGAGGTAGAGGTGTGAATGCTGTTTTAAAAAGGAGCGCTGTTTTCGTGTGTTCCTGTGGCGAACTGTGTTTCCTGGGTTTCTGTGTTGATTTGGAACGGAATTCTGGACGTCTTGGCAGTTGGTTGTCAGTTGAAGCCTTCACCGTGGCTTTGAGTGGAGCAGTTCTTCTAACGTGGTGAGTCGCAGAGCTGGATGCATTGGGTTTGGTAGAGGAGAGTGTTAAGTCCAATAACAGGTAACAGAACACAGGTATTTAAAATAAGAACTGAAAGAAAATAAAGAGTGAAGTGAGTTAATTTTAATTAAGGAAGTACTTACCATTTGAGATTGTGGAATGACAAATGTAACGAGAAAGTTGATTCTTCAAAACAAGTTTTAAGTGTCAGTTGACAGATGTATTGAGTTGTCATATAAAATAAGAACACCAAATTTCACAATATAAGCGATCTAGATTATAAAGAATCCGACCTGATTTTAAGTCAAGTGTTCTACTGAAGCTAATAGTAAATAATTTTGATTATCCGTAATAAAACTAGGGCAAATAAATTAATTAAAATTCAATTTAAAAAAAATGATTGAGAATAAACTAAAGTAAAGGTGTAAGTGAATTATAACATAACAAAGGCGTTACAACGTGGTAGTCACTATAACATAAGTTGGGCACACATAGTGGAGCCAATCACCTTGACAGTATATTTATGTGTTGATATAAATACAGTTTATCAGTTCTTTAAGTTGACATGTTGAAGCTTATATAAATATCGTTTATCTATATATACGTATAAAACTGAAAGTCCTGACTCACTCACCCACTCATCAACGCCCAGCCCAAACCCTTGGACCTAGAAAGCTGAAATTTATGATGTATACAAGGAATAAGAAAGGATATTTCGAAATTCAACCCCTAAAGGGGTAAAATAGGGATTCCAGTTTTGTATGGAGAAATAATATTAAAATTTCTACTTGAAACTTAGTAGGAGTACTCCTAAAAACAAATAAGCAAACACGTATTTCGTGATTTTCCGAAAATCAACCCCTTAGGGGGTGAAATGGGGTAAATAAACATAAAATACGATATGGGTGTCGTTATTGAGGTTTTTTCGGAAGTTGATTGCGAAAATAGCATTTATTTTTAAGTCCAAGACGGTGGAAATGACTTAAGGGAAGGGACGGGACGGGACTGGACGACACGGGACGGGACTGGACGACACGGGACGGGACTGGACGGAACGGGACGGGACTGGAGCGGAAGGGACGGGACTGGACGGGAAGGGACGGGACGGAAAGGGAAGGGAAGGGATGGGATGGACAGTAATGAATGGGAAGGGAAGGGACGAGATGGGATGGGACGGGAAGGGACGAGACGGAACGGGGCGGGACGAAACGGGACGGGACGGAAAGGGAATGGAAGGGATGGGATGGGAGGGGTGGGGACGGGACGGGATGGGACGGGACGGGATGGGACGGTACGGAGACGGGGACGGAGAAAGAGACGGGGACGGGGATAGGATGGGATGGGATGGTATGACAGAAAATAATTAGTCATTATTTAATACACAAATAACGAACCTTGCGCGAACGAAGTCGCGGGTAACAGCTAGTTCAAATATAATATGTACTGGTCCGCTGCCCACAATATAAATAATACAATAATTATAAAATCTGTTTTTCTAATTTTCGTAAGCTCGCCCTCACTTATATAGATTGCTTTTATTACTCTTACAAAAAGTTTGGTCATACTAGGCAATATACTGATTTGTCGATAGTTGTAGCATTCTGTTTTGTTTTCTTTCTTATGCACTGATAGTATGTATGCTACTTTTGATTAGTCTGGTATACTCTCCCCAATTCAATTTTCTGAAACAATCGCGTTATTTCTTCTATCAAGTTTCGTCCCCTGTACTTCATTATTTTTATTTTAATACTTGTATATCCCGGTTCTGCGGGTTTATTATTTTTACTTTGTTTCAACGCTTTCACAATGTCTTCGGTTTTTATTTCATATTCTTCAGCTACTCTAGTCTTGTGTTGTTCTATATATTACATTCATTATTTCCTGCAAATGGTTTTATAGTAGTCTAGCTTTTGTCCAGGGGTTGTTAGACTAATAGTGATTTTGTTTTAGTTTCTTCTCTCAGACTACGCATAACTTTCCATGCCTCTTTTGATCTGCTAACTTCTAACGTTATTTATCTTTTTTACATACGTTGTCTCCGTGCTCGTTTTAGTCTTCTTTCAGTGCTTTAACTAGTCTTCTACATTTCACGTACCTTGTCTGGATGTTGGTGTTTTGTCTCTTCGCCTCGCATTGTACGTTTTCTTTTTGTGCTGATTTTCTTTTAGTTGTGCACTAAATACATCTTCCTTTCTGTTTCTTTTTTGCTTCCTTTGCCTCAGGCAAAGGGGGCATTGTAATGGTGAAAAAAGCACGTTCCTAGATTTGATTAGATTTGTATCTTTTGGGTTCAAATAATGCCTCTTTTTATTAAACTGCGATCCACTTCGGCTTTGAGTATTTTCTTGACAGATCCCTGTAATATCAACATCTAATATTTCTAAGGCTGGTTTAAAGCACTTCGCAAGTTAGCATAGCTGGCAAAGATCTGCATGAATCGAGGTAAGCTGTGAATCAAAGAGTTGTAACTTTGAGTTATGTGCAAACTGCAAAAGTATAACTTTTATCTAACTAATAGTTCTTGAATAAAACCAAAAATAGACAATTAATTTTTTAAAGATTCTCATCATGTATATAATTTATATTCGGTTTCGAGCAAGGTAGACATCTAATCCGCATGCAAAATGTCGTCTTTCTCCAACCGATAGTTTTGTGCTGTAGCGCCAACGCCAACAGACAGACAGAGAGACATACAGACACATAGGGCCGGTTGCAGAAAGCAACGTTAAGGGCCGGTTGCAGAAAGCAATGTTAAGTCTGGTGTTAGCTAACATCGCGTCAAAGTGAACAAAATCGCATCAAATTTTGTTTACTAATGTATTAGTTACCATAAGCATTTGAAATTTGATTCGTTTTTGTTCACTTTGACGTCGCTTTAGCTAACACCATACTTAACATTGCTTTCTGCAACCGGCCCATAGACCGGCAGACAGACAGACAGACGTGATACAGATAAAACTACAGGCTATCTTACAAAAAAAAGTTTGATATGATTGGCCCATATGCGTAGTAGATATGACGCTTGAACCATTGGCTACTTTGAGCGGTTTTACCTTTACCCGCCCACTTTGATCTCTTGTAGTTCGGTAACTAAATGGAATACGACCTATGTTTGTATAACATTTTTTACTCAATATGACCTTCTCAACACACTGTTGAAGTTTGGTCCGCCCGTTATAAATCACCCTGTATAGTATTTTGTATCCCATTTTGATGATGAAACTTATGATTCATTCCACTCTGGAGAAATATTATTACCCTCTTCAATTTTGTTATATATCTTTGTTACGTATTTTCTAATTTTTTCCCTATATATTTACAAAAAAAACATTCGTATATTATCTGGTCTTGGTGATTTATTGTGTTTAATTTTTGAAAAGCTTTATGCACTTCTTTTCTAATCTGTGATATTGCCTGATCTATCTCTACGCTCCGTTAGTAGATCTGACTAATGGTTTTATTGGCTAAATTTGTAGTATTGCTTGTAGTAGTGCCCTTGAATTATTGTCCTTCCTTATTTTCTTAACTATTCTCCACACCGCTGTTGATATATTGTATGCTATCGTCTTGTCAATATCTATACAAAGTCTTTTCCAGTGTTCGCCTTTTCATTTTTTATTTGGTTTCGCACTTGTCTGCTGATGGATATACAGTGTGATTTATAAGTATGGTAATTAAATATATGTAAAAACGTAAAACATGAATAATAGTCTGGCAAAAAAATTAAATATTTAATTGCTTGAACTAGTTGACGGTCACTGGAATTAGTTTCTATAAACATAGTTCCGTACAGGTGGCTGCGATAAGACGTAATTTGGGTAAAATTCAGAAAGAGAACACTTTATTTTTGTATTTCAATCACATTTGGGGCATTACGTTAATACACTCCAGTACGCTAGTGGTTCTCAACCGTTTTCAGTAAACCCTAATGCATTTTTTTTTCTATAAGCGATTAATTTTACTGCAATGTACTACTACTGAGAGGGGAGTATACATCTACTTCATTTAATGACCATAGTTATAAATCACTCTGTATATCCATTTCTTAGTTCTGGCGCTTTGTCCTATAACCACTTCATGTACGCTTTTTTCGTCACTTGAATTAAGATTTCCAGTTCTTCTGAGAATTGCTCAACGTTTTGGGTTTTCTTATTTTCCGCTATCAAAGCTTCTTTGGCTCTTTTTGATATAACCTTCTTTAAATGTACATTTCCTCTGGGGATCCATCGTTTTCAGCGTCTAGTTTTGTATTCTACTTTTGTATAAAGCTTTTGCACTATATTATTTGAGTAGTTAAACATAATTTCTTTTACAATGTTTTATCTCTAATTCTGCTGTTTTTTCTGGGTTTTTTCTTGATAGTTCCATATGTCGGTATACCTTTACGTATTTTATGTGAATTTTTCTTGGCTTTCTCATTATTATGCCGTCCATTATTGATTTTAAATTTGTTACGTGCTAAAAGCATATGGCACTAATACTAGTAGTTTACGGTATATAAATATGGAATAAAAGATCAAGTGGGGATAACGCGGTGAAAGCTCATAAAAAATTAATATCAGAGTGGCAATGGTTGTTACTAGAGGGTAGAAAATAAATAGCGGATTTTGTTTTTGAAAAACGAGTGACAGCATTTTAACCTGCAAAAGGTTTCGTAGAAAATAATGTGATAATCTCGCAATTTCTCGTAGTTTTGGTTATAGTAGGTGAATAATACTGACCGATCGTCCTAGTAGGGAATTACGTGAGCGAGTATCATTTTCCGACGAATGTAGATTCGAGCATAGAAGCGATATATAACCACGGAAAACGTTTGCATAGTTTTTGCCTGTTATCAGGCAACACGTATTAGGCGTAAAACCTACAGGAAGTTAGTCTGCTGAAAGTCATCACGCAGTTTTGGGGTCTACGTGCAGTAGGTGACAGCCGACGATTGGGCACTGACAAGCTGACCTTTGTTAGGAGTCATTGGATTTATTAAGCGTCTACAAGTATAATAACAAACAGATACGTGATTTAACTAGAATCTGATGGTCTTTCGCATATAAGAACAGTGTGTACTCATTAAACGTATTGGTTTAAGTTAATTGGGATACCCGGTGCAAATAGTAGTGCCTAATTGAATAACTGTCACAAGGAATACAACGTGTGAGAAATAATAAAGCTAGCTAAAGGTATTCCTCTCTTTCATTTTCTTCTTAGACATTGAGTTCAATAATCGTATTGTCGGATATAAAGTTATAAGTTTCTTGACCTATATCAGTGTACTTGAGTTAAACTTGTTGGCGCTCTCTTTTAACATCTTAATTAAAGAATTCGCGACGTCTTCACTGTTGCTAGAGACGGGCCTCAAGTACACTTTTATGGCGATCAATTGTTGAGATAAAAATATAGAACGCCGACCTAAAGGTAAGTAAAAAAAAACTAACAAGTTTCTTATTGGGTTTATTCATATGAATTTGTAGATGTTTTTGGATTAAAACGTGTTGTTTATAACAATGTATTCTTGTTTTCTTCTTAGGTGATTAGTTATTTTTATTTGGCCAGAATTCCTTAAACGTTCCCCCTTTCAACCTGTTATCGTTTGTAATTCTTTTTTTCTGACATTTTTTCGTTACCTTATTTTTCTTAATCATTCCGTTGTTGGCCCTATTCGGAAGTGAATTTTTGCCTCCCTCCCCCGAGAAACGAAAATGATCATTAATTTACTAGCGTAAGACTTTGAGCTCTTTGTTCTATTCACCTGAAGTAGTACACTTTTAAGATTTACTAACATGTTTGGAAACATTTTGAGCCGTATTACTTTTTTTCTGTGGTGAGTGGCTAGTTTTAACGTCACACTTTACTCGGGCTTGGGACCAACAACGACAACCGCTGGGCTACTCAATCCACCTACTGTTACAGGCAGAATCATTCGTTGAAAGCTATTATTAAGGTGTTATTCGCATTTATACTTTCTAAAACCGTACATTTTTTACAGGAACGCTGTCATAAGCCTTTACATCAAGAAGTGTAAGGTTATCTTCTTTATCAATGGTTACTCGCTTTTCTGTCAGTTGAGTTGTATTTGGTCGATTTCCCAGCTCGAAATCCATTGTTCTTCTCTTTGAAATAATTGTTATTCACCTATAGTAATTATTAATCTATGTTTACCCTGTAATACTGCTTGTTCACATAGGTACTCGTTCACTTATTCAATATTCATATTTCACGTTTTGCAATAATTCTTCATAATGTTCTTACAATTTGGTGATAAGTAATATATTAAAAATATTTCCGTCTTGTTTCTCTGCAAGCACTTCAAGAACGGTATATTTAGTATTATTTATGGCCTATTTTTCAAATTTTTATAGAACACTCCATATGTTTAATTATTTATGATATAGTTAGTATCTTAAAAAGGCAATAATTGCTGCTGTTTTAACCAGAAGTCCATTTCCAGTAGTATATCAGTCAGTCCGCCAAGGACTATCCCATTTTCATTGTTCCCAGCATATCTAAGTAGCTCGAATTTATAATTACCGGAGTAATTGATCAATTCCGTTTGTTATTGCACTACCCGAAGTAGGCAGTGCCAATTACTGCTACTTGAAATTCAAATATATTCAAAGCGAAGAAATACCTTCGATATCCGATATGTTAATAATAAGCGTTAGACGTTTAATAACGGTAATAACCTTTATTGTGCTCGGTTTGCAACAACAACGCCGAGCGGTCGGCCATATTGTGTTTAAGTCCCTCCGCCCTGCTCGGACTGCAATGTTACAATGCAAGCCCCCGGGCGACAAGTGCTGTTTACTTTATTTCTTATCCCAAGAGTTCATTTCATTTATCTTTGCATTCTCTATGCACTCCCGTGTGTTATATTTTACTGCGCGCATCAAACTGTGCGGCGACCGACTAGAAGAGTGCGCATCAAAATGTTTCGTGTCCTACATATTTATGGATGGATCGGTGTCGAAATGTCTAAAGAAAATGACTTTTGCTCACTTTAAAATTTCTTACTTATAGATAACTCATGGTTAGACCTAAAAGGTGATTTTAAGTGCAGCTATAGTAAGTAAATTACTTCTATTCTTACATTCTTATTGAATGGAAATTATTTTCATCACCACTGTTCATTATGTTGCTTATTTAAAGATTTATAAATAATTATAATATTAGATAGTAAAATTCCTCGTGAAATCTTCAGCAATGTATCGGTTCTAGGTAAACAGAGAATACGCGGGACAGTGCATGAAATTAACTGTGAACCTCAGCCAAGTATAATATTCTACGCATGAATAATAATCCATCTTTAAGATTTGGCAATTTGGTGCAGTAAGAAAGGTTAACAATGTACAAAAATCTGGCGTGATACACTCACACAACTTCCTTTTACAGTGATCTTATAATTAACCAAAAAGTTGATTTTTAATTTGTAAGCATTTGTCAAAATTTTTCAAAAATTACAAATTCTACAAAAACGGTACAAAATAGAGTAGTCCGGTCAAGTTAGCTCGAAAACTAGTGGTAGGCTTACAAAAATTCGCAAGAAGCTGAATATTGGTACAAATGTTGAGAACACCATCATAAACAAATTGTGAAAAGTCCCCATCGATCCCACGTGTGCAAAAAAAATTATTCAAGGTCAAAGTTCGAAAAAATGGGTTGTTTGAATTTTTCAGCCAAACGCTCAGTTTTATCATAAAAATATGTCATACTAGAATTGTAGATCATGCAATTCTCTATAAAAATTGTTCTTGCACTTTTTTTTCTAAGAATTTCCATTTCTGAGATATAGCGATTCTAAAAGTTGAAAAAGTCGTGTTTTCCATAATATGCACGAGTACGCCGCCTATATACATTACGGGACCCGTAGTATAAGTTAAGATATTGATCTGTCAAAAAAAATTCGCAATTTTGCTTCATTTGTAACAAAGATTTGACTGAAAGTGAAATTGTTACTGTTGATCGTGGCATGAAAACGTTGATTGATGCAAGTGTTGAAAGAGATGATGGATTTTCTGAATACTTGAAAGACCAGAAATCTGTGACAATTCACGTGCAGTGTCGTAAAAAGTACACTCGGAAGGGTACTATTGCTGCAGTTAAAAGACAACATAAAGAGGAACAAGCCAGTACATCTAAAATAAGTCCTCCTTGTACTAGAACACGCGTAAGTGAATCAGTTTTTTGTTTTAAAAAATTTTGCTTATTTTACGGTGATGAATTGAATGAAGAGTATGAAAAGAAAAAAGCAATGAAATACCGGCGTAGAATTTGTAAAGTTGCTACACTTTCATTCAAAAAATCTGTTCTGAAAGTAGCTCAGACTCGTTCTGATGATGTAGCAAAAGCTGTTACTGCTCGCATTGAATTTGAATATGATTTAGTTGCTGCTCAGGCTAAGTATCATAATGATTGCTTCTTGAGACCGTCCACTGGGGGTAAAGTCGGTCGTCCTGAAGAATACGAATCTTGCAATGGAAGAAATATTTACATACATTGAAAATAGCGATGATTGTCAGTTTACATTAGAAGAATTAAAAAATATTTGCGAAAATTCAACTTTAGATAACAGAACCATTAAGATACGATTAAAGTTGAAGTATGGCGATAAAATTATTATAACTGAAAAATCGGGAAATTTAACATTCGTATGTTTTATTGATAATCATTATGATATTCTTAATCAAGCTTGGTATGACAAAAAAATTTCAAATAAAAAAGAAAAGCGATTTAGGGTCCTGGAAACTGCGGCAGCAATTATTCGAGAAGATATTCAATCTGTAGTAGTCAATAATTCTAATCACCCCCCGCCAGGGCGTATGTTTGAAAATATTAACAGTAATATTCCAGAGTCACTGACTTATTTTTTGGAGCAAGTTATTTTAAAAAATAACCGATTAAACTTTGAACATTTAAAATTAGTTTGTACAAACATTAACTATCGTATTATGACTGCTGTTCGGCCTCGGTCTTTTAAGTCCAAATTACAATTGGGTGTCTCATTTTTTTTCCATCGACCTTGTGGGTCAAAACGTCTTATACACATTTTTTCATCTTTCGGTTTGTGTGCATTTTATAATGATACTGTAATGTACGAAGCAGCTACAGTTTTTCATCAACCACCTCATATCTTACCACCAGAAACTGGCATGTTTATTCAATATGTTGCAGACAATGCTGATATAAATGTAAATACGCTAGACGGTCATAACACGCTTCACATAATGGGTATCATTCAAATTGTTACTCCAAAAAGTTCAGTTTTACTAGAAGAGTCTATACCACGAATAAAGAAAGCTCCTTCGGCCAAAGATTTCGCGGCAAAAGCTCATGTGGCAATACACGTCTATCAAAATAATGGTGTAGTAGGTTACAGTAAAATAAATGTCCAAGATTTTACTTATGGAAGTGAATCTACAGTATCTTTACTGAAAAAAGTCGATGTGTTATGGTTATATCGCAAATCGAAAAATTTTTCGTTACCCGGTTGGAATGGTTATATTGAACGTTTGACAAATAATCTTATGAATTTTTCAAGATCAAAAATTTCATTTTTACCATTTATTCATCAACCTGCCAGTAACTACAATACTATTAGACACTACTATACTTTGTGCTTTAGATAATGCAAAACGTTATGGTCACGATGTATGCATTATTACTTTTGATCAGCCTCTGTATGCAAAAGCTCGAGAAATCGTGTCAGCTGCACGTGAAGGGTCTGAATTATCGAAGATCATAATCAGGCTTGCAGGATTTCATCTACTGATGTCGTTTTTTGGAGCAATTGGTTACATTATGCAAGGAAGCGGCATGAAAGATTGATTTATGCACCTAAGTCATTAGAAAAAATGCTCAATGGTCATGCTTACGCGAGAGCTGTTCGAGCTCATACATTACTTCAGCTTACTTTAGCAACAATAATATCAAAGAACTTGCTATTGATGACGTCATGGATGCAAATTTTATCATTACTGTTGAAAACGTAATAAATAACACTATTTCATATAATGATATTGAAACATCTGAAGCATTACTTTATCAGTTTAATCAAAGACTAAGAGAATATGAAGAACGAGGACCCACAGCAAAACTATGGATACAATATTTTCATATAGTGTCGATAGCAAAAGAGTATATTAGAGCTGAACGTATGGCAGATTGGAAAGCTCATTTGAACAGCGTTAAAGAAATGCTTCCTTATTTCCACGTATCAGAACATTTTCCTTACCGCACTTATATCTACAAGATATGTTACAATTAGAGAACTTTATGAATCCTAGTGTTTACCAAAGGTTTACAGAAGGATTTTTCACTGTCAGACGTTCTGATTAGTTAAGTTGCGGAACAAGAAACGAGTACAATTAGCTTGTCTTCCCCCAACCTCTGCTTCTAACCTCTGCTTCTGCTCATCAACATCTTCATCGAGTATATTATCAAGTTCATGTGTGGCTTGGTAATCAACTGAACCCAGAAGACTGGGGTTGGAAGTTAACTAACGATACGTTGGAACCAATCCAGACTTTACTTCCACCTGCACCAGAAAAGCTCCTCAATGCTATTTTTTGAAACTGCAAAAAGGGGCGTACTTCTAAATGCGGCTGCAAAAAAGTGGGATTGTTTTGTTCACCAGCATGCACCAGTTGTCAAGGCCAGTCCTGCTCCAATGTTAAATCTCCAACAGAAGGGGATTCTTACGACATCAGCGAAGACACAACTGATGTTTCGCTGTTACAACAATTCACTTGCACCCAGCAGGAAGAAGAAGAAACAGAAGAAAAAGAAGAAGAAGAAGAAGGAGAATTAGAAGAAGAAGAATGAGAAGAAGAAGAAGAACAATGAGAAGGAGAATGAGAAGAAGGAGAATGAGAAGAAAGAGAAGACAACACTTGAAGTTCCATTACATAATTACATCATGGAATAGGCCTACCGGGGAAACCACGTTAAAAAACGAGCCAAGTACACTACCTCACAGGTGGCGTGGAAACGTGTGCATATTATGGAGAACACGACTCTTTCAACTTTTAGAATCGCTATATCTCAGAAATGGTAATTCTTAGGAAAAAAGTGCAAGAACAAGTTTTATAGATAATTGCATGATCTACAATTTTTGTCCGACAAATTTTTATGATAAAACTGACCGTTTGACTGAAAAATGCAAAAAACCCATTTTCGCAAACTTTGACCTTGAATAATTTTTTTTGCACACGTGGTATCGATGGGGACTTTTCAAAATTTGTTTATGATGGTGTACTCAACACGTGTACCAATATTCAGCTTCTTGCGAATTATTGTAACCTTGAATGTCTATTTTGACCGGACTAGAGCGTTAGTTCAAGAGACAAGTTTTTTCTAAAATTTTAAGCTGAATTCAAAAATGTAATAATATACCTGGTGTTCTATTTAAAATAGGACTTAATAAAAAAAATAAAAAAAAACCAAAAGAAACCCATTTTAGAAGTATTCAATTGGAAAATCACCTATATCACATCAATACACATTAAAAATGTAATAAAAATGTAAAGTTTGAAAAAAATTGGTTCAGCTGTTTTTGAAAAAATCGAAAAAAACTGAAAAATCACAAGAGTAAACACCTACTTTCGGTTATGCGATTTTCTTCAAAAGCTTGCTGTCTCATTTACACAGTACACATAACTTATAAGTTTCAACGCCATAGCTCTCTTCGTTTTTGAGATATTCTGTTCACAGACTGACACACACACAGACAGACAGACAGACAGACCAATGAACAAAAATATGTTTTTTGGGTTCAGGATACTCTAAAACGTGAAGATCTGTTGAAAACTCAATTTCGAAATTTTGGGGTGAATCCAATACCTACTTCCTTTATGTATCATAAAAGGAAGTAAAAAAGTTGTTTTCACATACCGAGATTATGGACGTTAGTCACAATGCTTCAATGGAAAGCTCATATAAAAAAAGAAGTAGGACTTAAATATAGTAAAATGTATTGGCTGAGGAGAAGAAAGTCCTCGCTGGGGAGCTACTACAGTTGTTTTCACATACTGAGAATATAGAAGGGTTGCTAGAAATTTTCGGTATCAACGATTTTTTTAGTTAAACATCACTGCAAATAATTATTAAATGCAGCAGCAAAAGGGAATTCAGATGGGGCTGTAGGGTATAGTTAAAAATCGCCATAATAAGTAGTGAATATCTATTTCCTATCAAATAATGTTGCAATTGCAATGTATATTACATTATTAATATAGCGTTAAAAATAATATGAATTAATAGTAATCTAATCTATGAGGAATGCAAAGACATAGTAACATTAAAGGAAGGTTAATATAGACCAAGGCGTATTAGAGGTTGGGATTGCCTTGCAAGGTCTATGTTGCTTATTATATTTTTCCTACTACCGGCAGTAATTAGTTTATAGTTATTAACGATACAAGTTTGATTATGAGCACATTAACGAAACGAGTTTGATTGCCAAAACGAGGCGGTAAGCCTAGTTTTGCGGCAATCAAACGAGTTTCGTTAAGTGCCATAAGCAAACGTGTATGTTCAATATTGTATCGTCATCAATAAATTCTGGTTCAATGGATGTTTTTATATAAAAAGAGTGCGGTAATATGCGATAATGAAGCTCTTAACGATACTAAAATTAATTTGGTTAATAGTCTATAACAACACCGATGAAGATAAAAATATTAATAAAACATTTGTAAAATAGGAACCGTTTGATATCTCCCATGAGAACTATAATTAGAATTTTCATTTAATTGTTCCCATTTCCTGAGTTAGTTACACCTGTTGCTATACTACTAAATAGCAAAAAATAAACAAACCCTTGAAATATTATATCTGTAGTACTGTCGTTATTGCCGTAGGAATGTCAAGGGCACTATAAAGTTCTGTAGTCAGTAATAGTAACCGAATAAAGCTGTTGCCTGGTAGTCATGAATATATGGCGTATTTACATTAGCAGTAGAACAAAATAGCTATTTATGTTAGAAGTACGAAATTAAGGACTATTTTGGACGACCGTATTTTATGACCAAGCGAGCGCAGCGAGCGAGGCATGTAAATTAGGCGAGTCTAAAAGTCCGCTTTCGTGCGAGTTACATACATAATTTTTTATTCTACTGCTTTGGAGGAGTTTTTTTTAAATTATAAAACGACAGTTTAATCGAGGAAGTCCGTTGCGTTTTATTATGTTTTCACTAAACTGCCTTGGAGTGACAATCAAATCTTGTGAGCTAGTTCGTGGTCTGTCCTCACCTGAGTTTTAAGTTCTTTATTGAATTTATCTTAGTGCTTTCGATTATTGTTTAGAAAATCTTCTACGCTACACTCAAGGCTGAAATTCCTTTAAAGTTGCCACAGCTCATATATCACCCGTCTTATGTAAATGTACGATTATTGCTGTCTGCCAATCTTTCTGTATTTTATTAGCTTTCCAGGCACAATTTATTATTTTCTATCTGATCCTACGTTTTTTAAGATTTTTGGTTTTAGATTGATTTTTCCAGTAGCTTACCCTATTTTCAGCCTTGTCAGTGGTCATCCATTTCACTTATAGCTATCTGTTTTATGTTGTCTACATTTAATTCCTGAGTTATTCTCGTTTCAGTTTGTTCATCTCTGTTTTCTTATATTGGTTGTTCTAACCATATCTCTTCAATTTCTTGCTCTGATAGTGTTAATTTCTCCTCCTTGTTTTTAATCCATTGTACTGTTTTTTGTTTAAGTCTTCTTAATTCCTATAGTACTATAAACAATATTTTTGCTTTGTCTTTGTTATATTTTTCCATTTTATTTTCAAAATCTTCCCACTCTTTAGATTTTGTTCTCGTTCCTAGTATCTTAACTTTCAGTCGTTGTTCCTCGTAAATATTTTTCATATTCTATTATTTCATGATTTTTAGATACTTCCTCTGTCTTCTTCTGCCTAACTTCTTTTAATATATCTGAGCTGCACCATGCCGTTTGTTTGTTCTTCTTACTATTTTTAAATACTCCACATATTCTTTCTGCTGTTACTGTTATTATTTCCTTAAATCTTCTCCATAATATATCTATGTCTTCTAATATCTGAAACTTTTTAATTTCTTTAGTTACTTCTTTTATATTAATTTCTTTCCTCTTTTGGAATGTTTTTAATTCTTGTACAAGGTGTTTCAAAATTGCACGGAACATTAATATAAGTGCGTTCTGCATAAAATAATAAGAGCAAAACTCTAATGAACATATGACCTAAAATCACTCATTTCAAAGATATGCTTGATCAATGAATTACAGATAGCAATCCGTTTTTTAAACGAAGGCTGGTGGTTTGTTCCAACACATGTTTTTTGTTTACATACAAACCAGAGCTGGTCAAATTACTTTAAAAAGGTAATTAATTACCAATTACCGTCCAATAAAGTAATCGAATTACCAGAGATTTTCATTACTTGCATGAAATAGACATTCAATTATCAATTACTTGGTAATTGTAATTGTACAACATAAATTGCTTTCTCAATTACTTTCAATAGAAATTATTGGCATATAGTAGTAGTATTTAGTAGAACTTTCTTGCAACTATCATTAGTGTCGTATCGATTCGTAATCGTAATCTAAAAATGCTTAATTTTTATGTTTTGTTAACTATAGTAACCTACATACTTTATCACTTTTGAAGGTTTTTTGATAATTAAATCTTGTATAGCTACATACACCGTTCACCAAAACCAAAAGTTTTTAGTTTGTTTTGATGTAATGTAAATAAATAAATAAAGTCAAGGATAAGAATTATACAGGGTGTCCCAAAGAGAATGGGACACCGATTGGTCATAGATTCCTTAGGTTATAATAAACCTAATATACCTTAGTCCCTGGTATAGGGACTTGGAAGTTCAATTTTAATTTTTTTATTTTTATATTAATTTCCACATAAGTTATCACTGAAGTTGGGCCGATTAAACAAAACATATGTGAAATTACGTAACACTATGCACTGTTCTTAAAAAAAACTAAATTTAATGTTGTGTAAAATCATTAAGTAGCCAATATTTAAATGCCTCGTAATTAGCATAGGGGCCGTCAACGCAACACCCTGTATAACGTAGACAAGTAATGCTGGATGTGGTTAGCGGAATTATAAGAATGTCACGATTTTTATAAGACACTATTCCAGGTTTGTAATAATAATCCAAGCTAACATGCTGCAGCAGTCCGTAAAAATTTTTTATAGCCGCAAAATTATGCAATAGTTGCCAGTATACAAAGCAGCATATGAGCATGACAAGACAATAAAGCGATAAAGAATGGATAATTAACAAAATGTTCAATGGAAGAAGGCGGAAAACTTATGCGGTGTTTTTAAATTGTATTAGTACCATACCCCATACTCCATTTTTGAGTCAACCAGGCATTCAATTTCGACATTAGGTACATTTTATTTATGCGTTTTACGCTGTTTAAATGTTGTTATCGGATTTTGGCCGTTTAGTTCAATTCCTCACTCAAAAACGTAAGGTTCTGGAGTTAAGGCCTGTTACACCTGCACGGCAGTATATACCTATGCTAGTACATCGGTTAAAACAAACAAATTGAAATGAATAAATAATAATTATGAACCAATATCGTCTAACGAAGCTATTTTAAATTTTTGTCGTAGGTATTAAAATCTGTAATGAACTTACCGCAAATATACTATTAACGTCTTACACAATAAATATTAGCTTCACTATTACAACCTACATATCACATCTACATACACGCACCAATGCACTCTCGTGCAAGCGTCGTACAAAATGCGAATGTTGCACAAAAGTTAAATTAGGCTTATATTGTGCAGGGAAGACCCTATTGCATTTGCTTAATATGTAACTTAATAAGACTTTATCGTATTTTTTGCGTTCTGGAGATTTAGCACCCAATCGAGGTGAGTAATTCAGTAATTGAATTACCATAAAGTAATACTTTAGGGTAATTTCATTACACAAAAGTAATTGAGTAATTGAATGTAGTAATTAATTACCTTTAAAAAATAATTATCAAGTACTTTTTAACAAAAATGGCAATTCCCAATTACAATTACCGCATTTTGAAAAGTAATTCAATTCCAAGGCAAATAAACAAAAAGGAATTTAATTAGTAATTTAATTACAAAGTAATTAATTACTGCCCAGCTCTGCATACAATATGTGGGCATTGTTCATTAGTAAAAAGTACAACAATAATAAGCATGCGTTTGAAAATAAATTATTTCAGGTTTTTTTTTAGTAGAATTTATAGTAACTGTTCGAAATAATATCTTTCTTCTGAGTCACTCATAATAATTTTGACAGTTCTAAGTAAAACATACATATAATGAAAACAAAACACCAGCCTACTAAATCTAAACGTTTTAAAAACGAATTGATATCTTTAATTCTTTAATCAAGTATATCTTTGAAATGAATGATTTTAGGACATATGTTTATTAGAGTTTTTCTCTTATTTTTTGACCCAGAATAACGCCCTTACATTTGTTCTGTGCAATTTTGAAGCACCCTGTATAATTTTTTTCTCTTTTAACTTCATTGACCTTTTCTGTTTCTCCCATTTTTATAAATAATCTAACCACAAAATTATCAGTACCTAATTCTCAATCTTGTTTAACTCTTATATCTTTAAATAAATTTTTCTTTGTTTTTTCTATTAAGTTCATTACCAAGTAATGTTTTGTTTCTCCTTATTTATCTCGTATATATAAGAATATACTGTTATTCACAGCGAGTATTAGCCACTATTAGATTATTTAGTAAGCAAAAATCAATAATTTGTTTGCCTGTTAGCCAAAATTAGGGTAAAATATTAAAAGATTAAAGTGACTAATTTTCAGAATCGCGAGATTACTAGGGCACAGTCGTCGGCGGGCCGACTCAGGAAAGACAGAAAGGTTCGAAAGTAAGACTATATACATATATAACTAACAATTTTTACTGACAACTATTGTGCCCCAATAGGATAAAACTTATACTATAAACTAAAATAGTCAAATAACGTAGTCAGATGCCAAATAATCTTGCAGGAAAAGCACATAAGATCAAGTTGCAGCAACAATATAAGATCTAAGAAAACAGTAACAATGTAAAAAATTTAATTGGTGTTAATGCAAATAATAGCTAGTACAGTGGTACCTACAAATAATGTTACTTAGGGTGTATCTCAAATATCACTTATGCTACAAGGTTGTACCAGTATAAATTATCACAGATTTAATTTCGACAAAGAACAATTCGATGTATGCAGTACAATTAAACTTACATTAATTTGACAAACTATAAACCAACTGAAGGTTCGATGACGGTGTTTGAATTGAATATCATTTAAACAAATAAAAACTGGGAGGTCCTGACGGGAACTAGCTAGCACTGCTGCAATCGGCACATGCAAAGTAGTCTCAAAATGTTCAAAATAGGCAACCAAAAAGGTATTGCATATTTCGGTCGCCTTAATTATGATAGTATATGAAGTACTTAACTTTGCTGGAGATAGCAACACTTGAAGTTATGTGGGCCAAGGTCGTTTCTGACGAAGAATTCCATCACCCCTGATTATGGCAAATAAGGAAGCGCACTAAGCTTCCAAGTGGGATGGGGACTAGAAAGGAACGAACGTGAGCTAATGCAGATGCTCAAAACTTTATAAGGACCATGGAACTGAACCAAGAGTCCCAAAATGGCGGATGTCAGATGCAACTGATTTGTTAACAAGCGCCACAGTAGATACGGGAACAGCTGATAGGTGCAACTAGAAAATCGCTTGCATAAGCCATCTATGTTTCACGCGAGAGCGGACAAAGGAAAAACTTGCTATGTGCACGGAAATTTGCAGGAGCTTCCAATCTTAACTTCGCCAATCGGCATGGACTTACATGTTTAAAAAATCGCTTCTACACCAAAACTCCGCCAAACGGCGTCGGGCACACAAATAATCAAATACAGACTAACTCTCCCATCGAATTATAGAACGCGTGTCAACCGCTTGCTCGTTGCAAAAATCAGAGGAAGACCGAAGCGCCATGAGTGCAGAATTCGAGCACCACCGAAAAGGTCATTGCCAACCTCACGAATTTTGAGGAGCGCAAAGCACAAGGTGCAAGGAACATTAAGCCAGAGAATTCTGAGTGTTTATCCACAAATACTACGCGGCCTAAGCCAAAATTCTATGTTAACAAGAAAAAACAGGTTTTCTCAATTCCGTCTGTCAGTCTGTCTGTCTGTCTGTGTCCGTCCGTTGTCGGCCCGTTTGTCCATTCGTCCGTCCGTCCGTCTGCCTGTCTGTCTATCTGTCTGTCTGTTGCCGGTATAACTTAAAAACTATTTGTTGGAGGAAGACGACATGTTGCAAGCGGATTATATGCCTTCCTGTCTATTTTTGCTTTATCTCAAGAACTACTACTTAAATAAAAGTAATATTTTACACATAGCTCAGGTTTTTACCGTTGACAAAAAGGGCATATTTTGGACATAATATATACAGTGTGAGCACCTTAAAATAATAAACTGTTTATTTTTGCTTGAAGTGAGAAACAGATTAAAGTAATAATTTTCACATAGCTCAGGCTTCACTTGTGACGAAAATGAGACCCTACAGATACAGGATAAATGTTGTAAGAGACACAAATGGGCAACGATAAAGTGCGTTGTGTGTTAAATGTAGCTGCACTGAAGAAATTCGAGAGACCCGGTGGCCACGGCAGCGAACGCCCTGTTTTCTTTGATTTTTTCAGTATTATTACGAAGGTGAAGATATTTTTACCCCTATTTTTCTTTGATTTTTAAAATTGTTTAGTGTCACACTAAGCACTTCCGAGGGAAGTTCTGAGTAAAGCACTTTACATATTTATATAGAATATTCAGGAATTTTCTTGTATTAACACGGGATTGAATGCTTAAGGCATCTGTAGAAGTTTATATCTGCATTTGTTATTAAAAACTTCACCAAGGGTAGGAATTGTATCAATGGTCTTTATTTAGCCTTAATAACAATTAAATCTCATCTTAAATGTCACCGTAAATAAACATCTCGATCTACAGTTAAGTATTTTTTTGTTATAAATTGATTAACATATAATAGGACAAGGCCTATAATCTCACACCATAAAATAAGTATGAATACATGGAAATTAGGAAGTACATGATAAAATAACAAATGTAAATAATCAATACTTGTAAATCTGGTACTCTTCTAGTATGTAAGCAAATCCCGAACTAACCTCGCAATACATCAAGTTTGTTTTTGAAACTATTAATAGATGTATCACACACAGTAGGAAAAGTTCACTGGTTCTCACATGGTAGCTTTTTCGACTTTGCTTAAAAGGGTGACCACGAAGTTTGGCATCTTGGTTTATGTGGAAAATAATTCCTAGATCCGCGTTAAAAAGATTGTGAAGTATTCTGAAGGTTATCAGACCACCCCGTTTACCCAGTGAAGTTCATAAGTTCATTCGTTGCTCGTAGGGTGGTTGAATAATACAGTATGAAAGGTGGGTGGCTCTTATTTAGACTAAATCAAAACGAGGGCTCTGGTGAGTTCCCATGCCTCAAACGCCAAATAAACAAACATTACGTCTCTATAGCCAGTCTGCTCACTCTAAGTCTTTTGGAGACTTTTGGTCAGATTCCATAGCTTATTTTTCGAGTACAATACCTATTGTCAGCTGGACACGAAGACCGGCTCGTTTCTATTGTCGCAAAAAGGTTGATCCCACTTTGGCTTCGACGAGGGATTCTTTTCAGTTTTTCTGTTATCAGCTCTCCAAGTCTGCTTAAATGTCTCCTTTTCACCCTATATATTGTATTGCTATGTACCTTCAGATACAGTTATATTAATATGTCTTTGAATTATATTTTTATTGTTGTCAAATTTAAATTGCCCTATTTATGTTCTGAATATCAATAATTATAATTCGAGAGAGCTCCTGAAAATTAGGGGTGGATTCCTTTATCTAGATTGATTAGTTCTGAAAATTGATGTTCTAATTTATTTAATATCATTCCCATAAGTCAAAATAACGTATGTCAACCAAACGTCGCAACAGATTTGAAATTCAAATGGCAAATGCCAGTTTGTTTCAGTAGTATACAACAATATTATAAACACAGTAAATAATTCTTTGATAACTAATTCACTTTTATAGTTTTTATTGCCTTTTTCTAGTAATTACTTTTCAGTTGGTCTCCACAACGTTCAGGATGCAAAGCAACCTGCTCCTCTCTGCCTACTGATCCAACCTCTCACTCATTTTCTCGCAATGAAAAGGCCCGTCTTACAGACAAGACGTCTCCAACTGTCCAGAATCAACAACTCAAACCTTCCCACAGCATGCAGCCAACAAACCAAATCTACAGACACCTACTTCCTTCATTGCCTCTCCCAACTTCCTGGAACTCTTAACTGATGGTCCTCCTCTAGAACTCTCCCTTATCACTGAACAGTTTGACGTAATCCAATTCAATTAATGTCTGATGTTAAATGTAACTTTCCAACAAACTTGACTTTATATTCTTCTCCAGTTATTCACATTTGTAGATAAATTCTGCTTGCTATTAGTTTTAACTACATACTTGTACTCCTTCGTTTTACATCTTTTATTCTTCTTATAGGTTTAAATTTTCTTATATACTTCACCACGCAAATAATAATTACCCTTTTATTATCCAAACAATTTTATTAATAAAATAGGGTTTATTTTAAATATTTTAATCTCACAATTATTTTCATTACATTTTTCACAATTTGTTATTTTTAATAATGGAAACAAAGTTCTTAACGATCACATATTTTTACTTTCTACACTCTATCTTATATTAATTTGATTTACATCTACTAATTTCTAATCTATTACAATTGTGTATTTGTCATTCATTTCAAACCTTAATCTTTAAAATATTGTCACTTTAAACCCATCTGCTTTTCAAATAGCCATACCCTACCCCATTACAAATTCCTCTTTTACTTTTTAAAATGCATTATACTTATTCACATTCCCAATTCAAATTTAAATAGATCTTGATTATTTTCAATCATTGTATTCCCTTAATCCTTTCCAAAACTGTTTTAACCCCCCTATGTATATCATAACAGTATATAATACCTACCTTAATTGAGAATGTCAAAATAAAAATAAAATTACCGTTACTCTCTTTGAGGACTGAATTAAAATTGATAATCATTGCGTTTTGCTTCTGTTGCACCTTAACTGTAGTAATTTTTAATTTTTTTATGTCTACGATTCCATTCTATTTGTCTTTTAGTATCAGTTATATCAATGTTATTTGCGGTATCTCCGAGCATGTTAAATAGTAGAAGTGCACATTCCCGATGCACGCTTTGTTCAATTTCTCTTCTTTCTCCACTCTTTTAGTTTCTACTTGTAGCTACCGCAGCTTCTTTTTCCCACCTACCTGTAATAAAATATAATGCATCTCATGTGGTTGGAATTCTAACAAGAGATAAGTATTTAACAAGCTGAAAAGGAAAAAGCCACAGCCGAAATAAAAAACTGCAACAGTTAACATTTTTTACACGTCTTAACGATTCAGTCGTACAGGAGCACTAAAAAAACTTGGCCCGACAAATCTATAGAACAGTTAAACCTTTACAAGGGATCAATACCGAATGGAGTGAGCATAATAGGGCTTTATCCGAGCTTTTCAATAAGTTATAGAGATACTCGTCTATCACATGTCAAGTAGGCTGTGCATGTGTGGCATCAATATCGAGAGTGCCATGCGTACGCATTTGTTTGGTTAGGCTGATCCTCGCTGAGGGCTAATTTGCCATTATAGGTCATATGTAACCACGCATTCATCAGAAAGGACTGTTTGTACACAGCCGGTATTCAATTACACTTTGTCACGTACTGGAACAATTAGTGTTTTACGACGGGAGTGTTTGCTTCTGCATATGAATATAAAACTAAAGATTTCGTATAGCCGAGAAAAAAATTACCAGCTGCATGATGTTAGTGTATCTCTTCAGATCAATAACCAATAAAATTACTTGTCCTATAAAGAAAAACTGATCAAAACAAAATTAGAATAAATATTTTTTTCTTTGACCGCTTGTTAATTTCAATATTAATGAATTATTTTTCCTAAAAAAAGATGGATTAATAGACGTCATTAATACACTGTTTTTGATTAATACACTCTTTTTCATTAATTAACGGTTTTTTAAAAAAGGATAGATTAATAGATGTATTTATACACTGTTTTTGATTAATACACTATTTTTCATTAATTAACTGTTTTTGTGATTTCTACGTTTTGATGATATTTTGCATGGAGGTTAGTTCTATTAATAAAATTTTTCACCACAAAAAAAGATTTTGCGTTCAACGAAAAAATTTTGTAATCAACTCGTCTGTTAATGAGCGATTAATAATCTCAACTATTAAAGGCACTCACTCGCTGTCCCTCGTTCGTGCTTTAAACAGTTTCGATTATTAATCGCCTTCATTAACACCCTTGTTGGTTAAATAACTATTATTTGAAATCGGCATTAAAGTACCTCGAAATCGTCATTAAAATACGAGAAATCGGCATTAAAGTAATCCATTGTTTTACGACTTTTTGTAGGTGGCGAGGCGACAAATAAACGGCAACCGACGTTAACATAACCTACAAATGTTTGTTTAAATGTTGTAACTTCACGATTTGTCGATTTCAAATAAACATAATGTACTCCGCGGCACTGAAGTTTCTTGTTATCACGAATGTGGTTTTAATTGCCGAGGCCCGTAGCTACTCATAACTCCCAAGGGACTTGTCAAATTATTTCTCCCTCAAACGCATGGTAACCATGCAACTACAAATAATTTCTTAGCAACCATACATCCAGGCAATCCTTGATGTTACTTACATATTCTAATTTTAAATGTCATTATAACATTTTGAAATTTCATACTATCCTTACTAATATGCTAGTAAATAAAATATTGTATGCACCACGGGCGATGTTCATGTTCTTTACCTTCGGCTAGAGCCCTCGGTCTGTAACACATGTCAACCTCAGGAAAAAAACATATTCATATCTGCCTTAATGCATAAATATCTATAATAAAGTTTGTTACCATAGCAACAAAACAGATTAAAGCATGTTAATGTACTTTTAAAATGCCCTATAAGTTACACTGAAGTTAAACTTTTATAATTTATAAAATGGTAGTCAGATTACCATACCTGTAACCTTTCTTTCAGTTCTATGGAAGATTTCTTGTTCATTTACAGTATGTTCAAATATGTAACTATATGTATTATTTAATAATTACTTCGTAACGTAATGTTTCCACAATGATAAAGTAGTCACGTTGTTAAATTCGAAAACAGCTATTTTATTTATCTATTCCAGTGGGATAAGTAACGCATTACGTCACTCATTTGACACTATTTCAGTTAGGTAATATAGCTCATTACACCACTCAGTTATGTAATGGTTTCATTACGCAACTGAGTTGTGTAATGACTTCATTACGTAACTGAAATAGTGTCAAATGAATGACATAATGACATTTGCCTACTAAAATATTTTTGAAAATGACAGATCTGACATTTCTCTTAATGCACTTTTCTCAATTTTAGGCAGTCGTAGATAAAATTTTGTACAATACATGTGTGCTTACATAACTCGTGCTACGCACTCGTTTGTAACTTACACACACGTATATTAATGATGCTGTTATCCCACTTGTATAGTAAATAACTATTAAATACCTTCTATAGTAACTAACCCGAATTCAGCACGATACACAACTTAATCTATTACAAGACAACAAGACTATAATATAACGTTAGTGCAAAATATTGTTGAGTGTACACAGGACTTCAGTACCATCTGAATTTAACTATCATATTCATAGTCTTTTCAAATGGACGATATTAAATTAAATTACATTTCTTATTTTCATGCGACAGGTGATAGTTGTATATATCTCTGATATTAGTTTTTAAATTCCAGATTTTATTTTAATAACTTCTTTGGACGATAGAACGATTTTACTTAGTTACCGCGTTTGTTGACAAATCAGTAAGTTATGCTCAGAGCTGGGCAGAAATTAATTACTTTATAATTAAATTACTAATTAAATTCCCTTTTGCTTATTTGCCTTGGAATTGAATTACTTTTCAAAATGCGGTAAATGTAATTGGAAATTGCAATTTTTGTTAAGAAAGTACTTGAAAATTACTTCTTTAAAAGTAATTAATTACTACATTCAATTACTCAATTATTTTTGTGTAATTAAATTACTCTAATAAAGTATTTAAATTACTTTACAAGTATTTGAATTACCTGTGGTAATTGAAATTACTCGAGGTAATTGAATTACTTTGTGGTATTTAAATTACTGAATTACTGACCTCGATAGGGTGCCAAATCTCCAGAACACAAAATATAAGATATGGTCTTATTAGGTTACATATTAAGCAAATGCAATAGGGTATTCCCGAAACGATATAAGCCTGATTTATTATTTCCTCTGACGAGTCGAATAACAGCAACTTTTGCATTTTGTACAACGCGTCACGGGCATTGGTGCGTGTATGTAGATTTTAGATGTGATCTGTAGCGTGCAATAGTGTCATTAAATATTTATTGTGCAAGACGCTAAAACTATATTTACGGTAAGTACATTACAGATTACAATGCCTACGGTAAAAATATAATTTAAAATAACTTCATTAGACGATATTGGTTCATTATTTATTCATTTTGCTTGTTTTAAATGATTTACTAGCATAGCGTAATACTGCCGTGCAAGTGTAAGAGGCATTAAGTCCAGAAAATTACGTTTTTGATTGAGGAATGGAACTACACGGCCAAAATCAGATAACAACATTTAAACAGCGTAAAACACATAAATAAAATGTACTTAATTGCGAAATTCCATGCCTTGTTGACTCAAAAATTCAGTATGCGGTATGGTATTAATACAATTTAAAAACACCGCGTAAGTTTACCGCATTCTTGCATTGAACATTTTGGAAATTATCCATTCTTTACCATAATATACTATTTCCACGACCGGGAGTAGAAATCAGTTTCTAGGTTACAAAAATTGTGACAGAAATACACATTATCTATGTATGGAAACAATATGAATACAATTAGTACCTGGGTGGAGTGAATACTCGATTAAATCAACAATTCTTTTACATGAACAACAAAGAGGGAACAATAATATGTTTGTTTAGATCATTTTGTAAAAACCTAACTTTAATTTGAATTTTTAATGTTACAAATGGATACACAAAAAATGTTAGTGCAGCAAAACCCTTATGCGACATGAAATGTTAAATAAAGATTACCGTAATAGAAAATATTTTTTAAATAAATTTTATGCATTTGAGTAGAAATAATCTGGTGTGTTTCACGCACACAACTTCCTTTTACAGTGATCTTATAATTATGCAAAAATTTGATTTTTAATTTTTAAGCATTTGTCAAAAATTTTCAAAACTTACAAATTCTACAGAAACCGTACAAAATAGAGCATTTTTTGAAGATTTTCTCTAAAATTTTAAGCTGAATTAAAAAATATAAACATCAAAGAACAAATTCTTATGTCACTAATGTCATTAATTGATTTATCAGTGTTTTATACTAGACTAGCTTTTACCCGCGACTTCGTTCGCGCGAGGTTCGTTATTTGTGTATTAAATAATGTTCCGCCCCACCCCGCCCCGTCTCGACCCTTTCCGTCCCGTCCCGCCCCTTTCCCTCCCGCCCAGTCCCGTCCCTTCCCGTCCCGTCCCGCCCCTCCTCTTCCATCCCATCCCCTCCCCTTCCATCCCATCTTTTTCCTTCCCTTTCCGTCCCGTTCGTCCCGCCCCGCCCCGCCCCGTCCCGCTTTGCCCCGTCCCGTCCCGTCCCGTTCCGTCCCTTCCCTTCCCGTCCAGTCCCGTCCCGCTCAGTCCCGTCCCGTCCAGTCCGTCCCGTTCCGTCCAGTCTAGTCCCGTCCCGTCCCGTCCCGTTTCTTCCCTTATGTCATGTTCACCGTCTTGGACTTAAAAATAAATGCCATTTTTGCAATCAACGTCCCAATAAACCTCAATAACGACACCCATATCGATTTTTAGGCTTACTTACCCCATTTCACCCCCTAAGGGGTTGATTTTCGGAAAATCACGAAATACGTGTTTGCTTATTTGTTTTTAGGACTACTCCTACGAAGTTTCAAGTCGAAATGTCTATTTAATATTATTTTTCCATACAAAATTGGAACCCCCATTTTACCCCTTTAGGGGTTGAATTTCGAAATATCCTTCCTTATTCCTTGTATACATCATAAAGGGAACCTCTGTGCAAAATTTCAGCTTTCTAGGTCCAAGGGTTTGGGCTGGGCGTTGATGAGTCAGTCAGTCAGGACTTGTAGAAATATATATATAAGATGACCATTGTTTTTGTTATCATGGCTACTTGATAATTGCACGTCTTAATGACAACCCAAATCCATTGATATGCATTTTAAGGCAAACGGTTGCTTTTACGCACACCTATTGTTCGCACTTACATTAATAATTAAATCTAATTTGAACAGGGTTTGCAGGTAACGTAGTATTTAGAGTAAACATTCACGATAAGGAGAATAAGCACCACACTCGGACTGAATTGCAAGCCAACTGGGCCTAGCCCTTGACAAATGTTACTTAGTATCTTACTTACTATAGCTAAATACGTCATGCGCAAACCAAAGATAGTTGTTTAGGCGTAAAAACAGTAGAAGAAACTGTTGCTCTTCTCATACATGCTAATAATAAATACTTACACACATAATTCATGATCTTTTAGTAACACCAAATATATGTCAATGTTAATAAAAAATAAGACCTATAGTTTTCCAATAATAAAAATTAGTAAAACACCTAGCAACTAATTGCTCAACACTATTATTCGGCAAGCATTCCCTCTATAATAAATGAAATCAGTCTACGGATTGAAAATCACGAACAAACATTACATATTTGGTTGGGGATTGTAAAATATCATGTGAAACAATTTATGTCAGTTGCATGTTAAAGCTAGGATACGTGAACTGCTAGAAAACATTTAAAATAATTAGTATTGAATAAATATGTTTTTTAGTGTAATGAACGAAAGACAGATGTTAATTTGAAGTGGTTACTCGGAAAGCTATAAAAGTAGATAGTCTCCTTTCTAAATTTATTTTAAATTATAGGCTCAGTAGCTTCATTATTTAAAAAAAAATGTTTTCATTTTTATATCTTGTAGCTTGATAGACTTCCACAAAAAATTATAAACAAATCGAGTAGAGGTTTAGACGAACTTGGTCTTCGCAATGTATCTCATGAACGAAAAGTGTTATTCTTATAAATTCATAACTTTTGTCTTTGTACCGAAGGAAAATTGTACTCGATTGGTAACATTTGCTTTTGGCTATTATTTTGAAAGATGGAAACTTACGAGGGTAGGTCAATAAGTCCTTACAAAATTTAAGAGATGGCGCTAGTAGTATCGAAACAAGTTTGTTTCTGAAAAGTACCATCTGTCAATAGACTGCTGTCAGATTTTGAGCCTTATCAATCGCGTGGTTTTATTTTTACAAGTGTATGACGATGTTATCTCATCGCGCAACAAAAAACATGTAGGTTAACTACACGTAGAATGACAAAGATTCACTTTTGTGGATCGTATAGATAACATTTAAAATATATCTCCATTTTCTTGCTTCTCAGTTAATAATAATAAAATGCTAGTTTTATTTTTTGCATTCCTTCGGTTATGGAAAATGAAAAATGGTTAGCAACAGTATGGATAGATGCAGTATTTTTTTCTCTACAAAAAATGTATTTACACTTTAGCTCTAAAATAATTAGGGAGCCAATAATTGGACATTAAGAATTTAACACGAGATGAAAAAAAAAATTGACCGGAAGTCGACCTCGGAAAAGAAATCCGATTTCCGGTTTCTATATATTTTTGGAATCTACTCTTCAAGCTGAGTCGAATGATATATATCTCGTCCTCCTAAAATATATCTCCATTTTCTTGCTTCTCAGTTAATAATAATAAAATGCTAGTTTTATTTTTTGCATTCCTTCGGTTATGGAAAAAGAAAAATGGTTAGCAACAGTATGAATAGATGCAGTATTTTTTTCTCTACAAAAAATGTATTTACACTTTAGCTCTAAAATAATTAGGGGAGCCAATAATTGGACATTAAGAGTTTAACACGAGATGAAAAAAAAATTGACCGGAAGTCGACCTTGGAAAAGAAATCCGATTTCCGGTTTCTATATATTTTTGGAATCTACTCTTCAAGCTGAGTCGAATGATATATATCTCGTCCTCCTAAAATATATTTCCATTTTCTTGCTTCTCAGTTTTTAAAAATTTAAATTTCGTCTAGCAAATTACAGAAAATCGTTTTTATACTTTTTTTTCTCGATAACGGTTGCAGATACGAAAAAACTGCAAGAGAACAAAACGATTTTAAACAAAACAGAAAACTCAATTTGTATTTTAGAATCTAACAGCGGCGCACCGCAAAAAAGTTCAGGGGGAGAAAAGGAAGCATGACCCCTGAAAAAATATCTCCCTGTAGATTCTCACAACCATTTGATATGCTCAATGATGTAAGCCCTGCAGCGTAACCTGTATTCCAAATTTGAGCTAAATATCTCAAAAACTGCAGGAGCTATAAAGGAAAAAGTTAAAAGTTAAAAAAAAATTGACCGGAAGTCGACCTCGGAAAAGAAATCCGATTTCCGGTTTCTATATATTTTTAGGAATCTACTCTTCAAGCTGAGTCGAATGATATATATTTCGTCCTCCTAAAATATATCTCCATTTTCTTGCTTCTCAGGTAATAATAACAAGTTAACAATCGATTGAACCAAACAACTTGTGTTATTTTCGAACAATGGAAAGAACGAGTTTCCTGGAATGATTAAACACATTCATTTGAAAGGCAAAACCGTTTAAAACTGTTTACAATTCGGCGAATGAGTTTAAACGTGGTCGCACATCCACAAGTGAACATCGTTCGGGACATCTACTTGAGGTGACTACGTCAGAAATTATTGACAAAATACACGATGTGGTCTTGAGTGATCGACGAGTCAAAGTGTGCGAACTTGTTGAGGCCACAGGCGTATCACATGGCTCAGTGGTTTCAATTTTGCACAGTGGATAGTAAACACAATCGTGTGGTAGATTCAATGGTTGGTTTGGCGTTTTTCCATTGTAATTCTAACGAGTTTATGTGTCGATACATAACTGTTGATGAAAGATGGATCCACCACTACACTTTAGAGATAAAGGAATAGTCGAAACAGTGAATTTCTGATGGAGGCGATCCGACTCCACAGAAGACGAAGACGGTGAAATCGGCCGGCAAGGTGATGCGCACGGTTTTTTGAGATGCACATGGAATCGTCCACATTGACTACTTGGAAAAAGGAGAAACGATAAATGGAGACTATTATAAGTTGTTATTGGACCGGTTGGGGAAAACATTAAGAAAAAACGCCCACATTTGGCCAAGAAGAAAGTGTTCATCCATCAAGACAATGCACAGGTGCACATTTGTGCAGTTTCGATGGCGAAAATGCATGAAGTACAATTCGAATTGTTGCCGCATCCAATTCATTTGATTTGGCCCCCAGCGACTTTTTCCTGTTTCCAAACATGAAGAAATGGCTCGTCGGAAAAATATTCACATCGAACATGGAGGTTATCGCCCAAGCACATGCCTATTTTGAGGGCCTTCCGGAGTCTTACTTTTTGGATGGCTTGAAATAGTTGGAGGAACACTGGGCAAAATGTATCGAGCTGAAAGGAGACTATGTTGAGAAATAAAAATGAATCAACCTAAAATAATGTGTTTTTCTATTGTTTTGTAGGAACTTATTGACCTGCCCTTGTCGCTTACAGTGCCCGAAAAGGAAATTTAATGATTTTTTTCTAGAAATCGACTATTTATACGGGGTGGGATACGAAACCTGTAGCCCCTGCTTTTGCATCTTGCGTTATATTACAAAAAGCAGTATAAATACATACAGCAAATATTGTTTAGTTTGATATTTACCAACCATGATTTGTTTTTAGTGCATACAAAATATAATAATCTACTCTGTTTTCATATGGGTTGCAGTAGAAAATCTTCAGGGGCTACAAGTTTCGTGGCCCACCCGGTATAGGGCAGTCCATTATGAACAACTTTTGTAGCTGAACCAAAAACTTGAGTAATTTCTAAGTCCGTTAAATATTGGAAATACTGGAAGTTTACATCGGGTAAAATAAATAAAGTTCTTCTGGTTTGTATATCGGTTGAATATGACGCTAGGTAAAGTGAAAAATTAGTTCAAAATCAGACAAAATCACAAAATTATTCTTCTATGAACACGATCTATCATCACGAGCTAACTATTCATGATATTATATAATAAAACCAACTTCTCTGCCTTCTCGACCGAATTAAGTAAGGGTGCAGAACCTAAAGCGCAAAAGTGATATCTTTAACTCTTAAAATTTATAAATTTCGTTATTTGTCCATTCGTCCATCGTCATACGAAGACGATGGAAGCTCGTTTGATTCCTCTTAGGTGTTAAAGAATAGATTTTTGTCAACCCCTTGTATAGCTCTACATACTTTGGGAGGGGTTGCTTTGGGTTAATTAGTAAACAGAGCACTCTAAACAATCGTCTTTATTCAAACATCAATATTTAGCTCTACTTCGAAAGCTTCTTCAGGATGAGATTGTGGAGATTATATACTGGCCGAAGGACATATACAGAGTGTATCTAGTCGGTCGTACAAAAATGCACTACGGCATTATACGAGTAGAATGTTGTAGTGCACGGCCGATTAGATACACCCCGTATAAAATGATTTATCAATGATTCTAAAGTCTAAATTATCAAATAACTAATACATAACAATTAATTATATGCCTTCCAGCCAGTATATTATCTATATATAGTATAGTATATACACGAGCAAAATATTGATGTTTAAAAAGAGAAATTGTTCACAGTGCTGTGTTAAATAATAACAAAAGAACCTTACATAAGAAATCGGTTTTATTTTAGTGGAGAAGTTCCTTTAGCAAAGGTGAAACTACTAGTGTAGGTACATTGATAGTACTATAGAGTATTTCAACATTTAAATTTTTAGTTTTAATTTCAACGCGGCGATTTATTCAAATAAAAAAAAATTCTTTATACACACATTTAGTTGTGAATTAATTGTTTGATAATACATTTATTTGACAATAAAAATTTAAATATTTGTTTGCTATACAAGCTTTAGATATGCTGAGTACCAGGTACCTTAAACAGGGTGTTACGGTTCAATCGCGCCGCTATTTGATTTCGAGATCTGCAGTATTTATTTGGTACTCAGTTTGTATTTGGCGCAATAGCGCCACGCCTATTTCCTTGGCCTTGCTGCAAAAGTTTGATATAGTTCGCAATTGTTAGGAGCGTTTACGTGCCGGAAGGCTGATCTAGGCATTAGCTACAGTTAGGATCATATCCTCTACGTGAGGATGCTTCTGGCAATTTTGGGCTGTATTGCCGCACGAAATGGTATCAAACGTCAGTGAGAGCCCGGGCCAGGGACGTGACCCTGTGAAGTCACATAGGACTAACCTTTACTGTACTGTTTGCCTGTCCGTTTATTTTAATGTGTGCAATTAATATTATTGCGAAGTTTGTGAACTGTAAGTATTGTAATCTTTGCCTGAGGTTCCTCATTTTCGTATTTGTGAATTATTGATCATAGCAATTAATTTGTGGCAACTTATATTTCCGATTATGTTAAAATAGTGTGATTCTTGTTATGATTATATTATTTGAATTATACTGTGATATTTGCATTCTGGCTTTATTTGTTACTGTGAGCTATACTTGAGTTGAGCTTCTCTTTCAGATTTATTGTGCTACCTGAGTTTACGTATTCTCGTTTGAATGCCTGGATACACTTGCCGTTATTTGATAAAAATCCGTTGGCGCTCTTTTTGAGCATTTAAAGAATTGTACACACCGTCTCCGAACGTAGCTAGTTGGCCGGCAATTGCATTCAAGTAGTCATATTGTGTATTGGTTTTGAGAAATTAGCCAACGGACACTTTTTATTATAACAACCGACTGCCCTTCAAACTTTGTTATTTTAGCAAATCACTGGTTTTAAGCAAGTGCAGATTCAAGGATACAGATGTGCTGCATAAATGAGTTTTAAACTATCCGGCGAAAAGGAAATGAGAAATGCCAGTTCCAATTGTAATATTTTGTATATTTTAATAACTTGGTGTAAATAAATGCGATGAATACATATTTTGGCATATATTTTTTAAATTATCGATTAGGCAAATGAATTGATAGAATAGCTTTCGATGCTGCAAGAATTGACCATTAGGTAGTCATTGAAAATTTCTATTTGGGGGTAAAATTAAGGCCAACCAGCAATTTTCTCAAATTTGACCACGTGGGGATGGTTTCAGTTATTATTTTGTTTTCTATATGTATACAAGTGCCTACTTTATGAATGCAGTAAATATTCAAGTTTAGATATTTATTTGAAAATATGTCAATGCAATTACTCAGTAACGGTCATTGATTTCAATCTTATCTTCGAAGCCTTTGTAACTGTGTAGGTAGATATGCAAAATTGCATTGAAAAGTTCAATTTCATTGTTCTTCATATTTTATGCAGATCAAACATATGCCAATTTCAAGAACCAATTACTTCTCTTCCATAAAAGTTAAAGCAAGTCTCTATAAACCGAATTAGGTTACTTGATCCAACATGTCAATTAACTTTAATTTCACAATTTTAAATATGCCACTATTATAGCTGTTGATATTAATAGTAGATTATGTTATTAGCAGTAAAAGTGATACTTTATGTGGCGAAGCTGAAGTTTATTTAGCCGAACGATAGTGAGGCAAATAATTCAGCTAAGCTACATAAAGTCACTTTTACTCCGAATAACATATACTATTTTATCCGCAAACGTATTCAGGTAAATTTCATTAATATAAATTAAAAAAAAAGGATGCATCGGCCAGGAATCGAACCCAGGCCACCCGCGTGACAGGCGAACACCGTACCGCTGCGCTAACCGCTCTTGCTCAAATAACGCGCTACTGTAATGATATATGAACATACTGAATCACCCGAGCTAATAGCACACGGCCACAGCAGCTGTCACACCATAAACCACGGCGACAGATGCTCGGATCTGCTGCTTAAAGGTTTAAATTAAAACTTTTTCGTACTCTTTTTGAAAATAAAAACCGGCCTACGATTTAAGCCTAAAAATTAGCAAAATTTTAAGCCATGATACAATTTAATCGGTCCAGTATCTTCGGAGGAGATAGCGAACAAACATAGAAAGAAAGACGGCAACGATTTTGTGTGCTTAGGCAGATAAAGTACGCAAAAGTCGCTATTTTATCTGCTTAGGCAGATAAAGTGACACTTTTACCTTGTCAGTAAAGACAAATAAGTTGTCACTTTTGTGACGTTTGCGGATAATAGTAGATTATGTTATTAGGAGTAAAAGTGATACTTTATGTGGCGAAGCTGAAGTTTATTTAGCCGAACGATAGTGAGGCAAATAATTCAGCTAAGCCACATAAAGTCACTTTTACTCCGAATAACATATACTATTTTATCCGCAAACGTATTCAGGTAAATTTCATTAATATAAATTTAAAAAAAAGGATGCATCGGCCGGGAATCGAACCCAGGCCAACCGCGTGACAGGCGAACACCGTACCCCTGCGCTAACCGCTCTTGTTCAAATAACGCGCTACTGTAATGATATATGAACATACTGAATCACCCGAGCTAATAGCACACGGCCACAACAGCTGTCACACCATAAACCACGGCGACAGATGCTCGGATCTGCTGCTTAAAGGTTTAAATTAAAACTTTTTCGTACTCTTTTTGAAAATAAAAACCGGCCTACGATTTAAGCCTAAAAATTAGCAAAATTTTAAGCCATGATACAATTTAATCGGTCCAGTATCTTCGGAGGAGATAGCGAACAAACATAGAAAGAAAGACGGCAACGATTTTGTGTGCTTAGGCAGATAAAGTACGCAAAAGTCGCTATTTTATCTGCTTAGGCAGATAAAGTGACACTTTTACCTTGTCAGTAAAGACAAATAAGTTGTCACTTTTGTGACGTTTGCGGATAATAGTAGATTATGTTATTAGGAGTAAAAGTGATACTTTATGTGGCGAAGCTGAAGTTTATTTAGCCGAACGATAGTGAGGCAAATAATTCAGCTAAGCCACATAAAGTCACTTTTACTCCGAATAACATATACTATTTTATCCGCAAACGTATTCAGGTAAATTTCATTAATATAAATTTAAAAAAAAGGATGCATCGGCCGGGAATCGAACCCAGGCCAACCGCGTGACAGGCGAACACCGTACCCCTGCGCTAACCGCTCTTGTTCAAATAACGCGCTACTGTAATGATATATGAACATACTGAATCACCCGAGCTAATAGCACACGGCCACAACAGCTGTCACACCATAAACCACGGCGACAGATGCTCGGATCTGCTGCTTAAAGGTTTAAATTAAAACTTTTTCGTACTCTTTTTGAAAATAAAAACCGGCCTACGATTTAAGCCTAAAAATTAGCAAAATTTTAAGCCATGATACAATTTAATCGGTCCAGTATCTTCGGAGGAGATAGCGAACAAACATAGAAAGAAAGACGGCAACGATTTTGTGTGCTTAGGCAGATAAAGTACGCAAAAGTCGCTATTTTATCTGCTTAGGCAGATAAAGTGACACTTTTACCTTGTCAGTAAAGACAAATAAGTTGTCACTTTTGTGACGTTTGCGGATAATAGTAGATTATGTTATTAGGAGTAAAAGTGATACTTTATGTGGCGAAGCTGAAGTTTATTTAGCCGAACGATAGTGAGGCAAATAATTCAGCTAAGCCACATAAAGTCACTTTTACTCCGAATAACATATACTATTTTATCCGCAAACGTATTCAGGTAAATTTCATTAATATAAATTTAAAAAAAAGGATGCATCGGCCGGGAATCGAACCCAGGCCAACCGCGTGACAGGCGAACACCGTACCCCTGCGCTAACCGCTCTTGTTCAAATAACGCACTACTGTAATGATATATGAACATACTGAATCACCCGAGCTAATAGCACACGGCCACAGCAGCTGTCACACCATAAACCACGGCGACAGATGCTCGGATCTGCTACTTAAAGGTTTAAATTAAAACTTTTTCGTACTCTTTTTGAAAATAAAAACCGGCCTACGATTTAAGCCTAAAAATTAGCAAAATTTTAAGCCATGATACAATTTAATCGGTCCAGTATCTTCGGAGGAGATAGCGAACAAACATAGAAAGAAAGACGGCAACGATTTTGTGTGCTTAGGCAGATAAAGTACGCAAAAGTCGCTATTTTATCTGCTTAGGCAGATAAAGTGACACTTTTACCTTGTCAATAAAGACAAATAAGTTGTCACTTTTGTGACGTTTGCGGATAAAAGTAGTTTTTGATTTGTTTGGTGATCTAAAGAAAGGCAATGTAATTGATTTTTACAACAAGATAAACTTATTGATATTTATATTTTAATTAAAGTGCGTAGAAGCATTACTTAAATAATGCATTTTTCTTTTGTAAATTCCTAATGGCCTTTTCCCACAAGCTACCTTTTACTGTAATAATAATTTTCGGGGTCAAATATAATGTACACCAAATTAAACCATACATCCCTAGTGCTGTCCACCAAAAAATTTAATGAACATCAAAAAATCTTAATGCAACCCAAATTATTATACTTCGGAAAATGAGAGCAGCACCACTAAAATAGCTATGTTGCGTACTATTTTACCATTGCTTACATTTTAAATTCCATATGTCTATCAATTTTACTAAATGTTCACCAAATTTAGAACGCTCAATTTACGCGTCCGTGCTGTACATAATAAATATTCGTGCTATTCATTTATATTTAGTGTTTCTCGAAAAAACTACTTGTGGGTCAAATAATTATTCTGTTACTTCAAAAATGAAATATGCTCGCGCATCTTTCCTTGTCGTTTCCAGACAAACTTCTTGCAGGCTTCCGCTTGCAGCCGCACACTATGCTTGGTAGCTTTTGCAGTGAGTGTAAGCAGTGTAGTGTCATATGATAAACTAAAATGGCCGATGAAAGTTTACCAGGGCCGAGTAGTGTTCCAGACGAAGTTCCGCTGTTTCACTCTTCTTCGGAGTCGGATGGAGAAGCTGACACGGTACAGCCTAAAAAACGGCGCAAGCAAGGTAGGATTTGGTGTTTTGAGAGAAAATTTTCGAACATTAAAAATGCCGAAGAATTTATTACAAATGAAAAATTGTGGTCCTTTCACAAATGCCATTGTACGGAAGAAGGTGTAAAGCGATATTATCGCTGTAATAAAGCCAAAAGTCGGGCAATGCAATGTTCAGCTGCTCTTTATTTATTACTTGATGCATCCAGTGACGAGATAATATTATTTCGAACTGAAAAAGGTCACGACCATCAAAATTTGGAGTCCCAATCGAAATGTGGGTTGAGCGATGAGACGAAAAAAGAAATAGACAAATTGTTCGAATTACGTTTGAAGCCCAAATCTATTATGGTCAATTTGAGCAAAATACAAGGATTGACTCTACCGTCTATGAAACAATTGAACAATTATGTTACAATTTTACGTAAAAAGAAGTATGGATCTGCAGTAATAAGCTTAGGAGAACTAGAATCCTGGTTAATGACCAACTCCGAAATACCTTCCGATGATCATCAAGTTTTTGTTGCTGCATACGAAGTTTCTAAAGACGACTCAAATCCAAGCTTCAGATTTTTGTTATCGACCAAATATTTAATTGGTCTATCGCGTCAATGCAACGTGATTCATGCTGACGCGACCTATAAACTTGTATGGCAAGGGTTTCCAGTACTCATAGTTGGAACCACGGATAGAGATAAACATTTTCACTCTTTTGGTCTTGCTGTTACAACCACAGAACAAACAAATGATTTTGTGTTTTTATTTCAAACGTTAAAGAATACAGTCCTATCACTGTATTCCTACGATTTAACTTGTAAAGTTTTGGTATGTGACGCAGCCAAAAGTATCCAAAATGCGTTTGTGCAAGTATTCGGTCATGATACAATTATACGAATGTGCTGGGCGCATGCAAAAAAGAAGATTCAAGTACGAGTTAAGCAATCTGTGCAAAAGAAATGCCAGATGGACGTACTAAATGATATTGATTCTTTGCACTGTGCTTCAACAACGGAAGTTTTTGACAGGGCCTGCGAAACATTGCTAGATAAATGGAAAGACGAAAAAAATTTTGTACTTTATTTAAAAGACGAATGGTTCACTCAAAATCGTTGTTGGTATTTGGGCGCCGCACCGGGGACACCTGCCACAAATAATGCATTGGAGTCTTTTAACAGAATAATAAAAGACAAAGGTACACTTTCAATGAATAGCGTGATTTGGTATTGTTAATAATGTTATTATTTTTAGGTACACTTCGTGAGCGCCATCCGCTTGCTCGATTCTTAATCATTGCTTCAGAAATGGTGAAGGATTGGTCTAATGAGTACACTATAAACAGCGAGAGAGAGTTTAGCCACTTGCCAACGATGTCTTTGAAGATGTGGACAAAAGCTTATCAGTGGGCCAAATTGTCTAAAAAAATATCGTTAAAGCATACTAGTGAAATGAAGCGGTGTTACAGAATTCCAGGTGGAGGTGCACTGGAATGTGAAACGTTTGAAGATATGTGGGAGACGTTTGACGACTACAAAAAACAACATTTCAGCGAGTGGGAAGTACAGTTACCACAGGACGAGTCTGACTGGCTGAATGGCACATGCAATTGTCCAGATTACCTTAGAAATTACGTTTGCAAACATTTAGTAGGGTTAGCAATTCGCCTGAAACTTGTTGAACCACCTACTGAAGCAAGGAATGTACCAATTGGAGAAAAACGTAGAAGAGGGCGGCCCACTAAAGCTAAGAAAGCCTTAATAGTGCAATAAGTACTTGTTTCATTTTCATTTTTGTTTTGTGAATGTTGTGTTTGAGTTTATGTTAAAAAATATATTGTTTTATTTCCAAGTATTCGTAAGACTTAATAAGTTTCATTTTCATTTTTGTTTTATATATGTATTGATTTATTTCCAAGTATTTTTCAGACTTATTTCTATGTCCCCATTTATAAACGAGACCTAATAAAGTGATATTAACGCTAACAAGAATTATAAATCTGGGTATACTTTTGAAATTGAATGTGGTATAAAATATAGTAAACAATGTGTATTTTTGCTAAACAAATAGTGTTTTTTAACTGCCAAATAATATAAGACACTGACGAAAATTAAATATCTGGGTATCATCTTAGAATTAAATGCGGAATAAAATTTGGTGAACATTTAGCATTTTTAGCCAACAAAAGTTATTTTTAGGAACAAATAATATAAGAGACTAGCATGATGTCAATATTTGGTGGTCGCTCTAAGATTATGTATTTTCGTAATTTTGGTGAGCATTTAGTATTTTTGGGAAACGAAAGTTATTTTTAGGAACAAATAATATAAGAGACTAGCATGATGTCAATATTTGGTGGTCGCTCTAAGATTATGTATTTTCGTAATTTTGGTGAGCATTTAGTATTTTTGGGAAACGAAAGTATTTTTTTGTACGAAAAGATTGGGTAAATTTGGTAGACTGTTAAATACCACCCATAATTTTCCTATGTGAATACTATAGCTCAGGTCTGGAGTAATTTCAGTGCGCTGGTAATATTCATAGATACGCGTTGGACATTTCTATTTCTATTTATTCTTTATAGTTTTCTTGAACGGCGGAGAAGCGTTGGTTAAATAATGAAATATCTGTGTAAATTTTTAATGGCTATTTCTCATTTGCTACATTTCTTTGTGATAATAAATTTTGTAGGCGAATAGTGTAGCTCATCAGTTGCTAATTAAAATTTCAGTGCGCTAGTAATTTTCATAGACCATATTTTTTGCAGTAAGTTCATCACATGTCCGAATCGGTGCCGAACAGTCGAAATGCATATAAAAAACAGACACATATATTATACTAAAATAATGTTTGTTTTATTAAATGAGCTTTAGACATTGCATTTATATGTATACTTTACACTTAAATTAAATGGCGTAAAAGCATTGCTTAAATTGTAAATTTTTTGTGTGAATTTCTAATGCCTTTTTCTCATTTTGCAAAATTTCGTTGTGATAATAAAGTTCCTATGCGAATAATGTAGTTCGACTCTGAAGTAATTGCTAATTAAAATATCAGTGCGCTCTGGTAATTTTGGTACATCCCGCTATTTGTAACACTCACATCACATGTACGAACCCTAACAAAACAGTCAATGCATATAAAAGAACAGACATATTATATTATACAGGGTGTCTTAGAAAGAAATTCACTTTTATTTTTCAAATTACGCGGGTAAAAATAAAAACGCATAAGTACGAATTTTTGTTTTAGTAACCATGTTTTTGCAAATTCAGTTTGACATGGAACGATTCATGGGAGAACAACGCCCTTTTGTTTGCTAACGTTTATCGAAACCCATTCATACGTTACAATTCGTCGCCGTTTTCGTGCGCATTTCAACATTCCTATTGTGCTTAGTGCTAACCTCCTAACTTGATGAAGCTTTGGGTTAGAGAATTTGATAACACTGGGTCTACTAGAAATAAGAAACCACCAGGTCGACAACGAAGCATGGGCTGCTATATCCAGCTTGGGTATTATCGGACCATATTTTTTGAGGACAGAAACGGTCAAACCCTTACGGTAAATGATAATCGCAATCCCGCCATGATACGGTAGTTTCTTGCTCCTCAACTTCATGGATTCGTAAGATTCAATGACGAAACGCGGGTCTAGCAGGACGGAGCCACTAGTCATACGGTAGCTATTGCTTGAGAAACCGCAAGAGAGCTTTTTCCAGAAAGATTAATTTCTCGAAGAGGAAACATTAACTATCCTCCAAGAAGTCCTGACTTGACTCCGCTCGATTTTTTAAATGTTTATCCTGAGAGCAGGGTGTATAATAATCCACGTGGCAATTTACAACAACTTAAGGACCGTATTCGGGAATAAATCAATACAATTCCGGTGGAACTTTGTCAACGTGTAATGATAAACGCAAGAGTAAGTTTGGCAGAGTGCATACGCCGCCAGGGGCATCATCTAACCGATATCATTTTTCGTACTTAATTTGCAAAGATTCTTTTTTCAGTGTTATAATTATGTATGTAAATAAGTTAAAAATAAAGAAGTTTAGGCGTTTTTAAAAGTGAATTTCTTTCTGAGACACCCTATGAGATAAGCTGTAGACATTGTATTTATGTCTATATTTTATACTTCAATTAAATGGCGCAAAGCATTGATTAAATAATGAACATTTTGTGTAAATGTGTAATGGTTTTTTCCCACTTGCTACCTTTCTCTGGGATAATACATTTTCTAGGCGAATGCTGTAGCTAGGCTCTAGAGTAATTGTTAATTAAAATTTCAGTGCGCTGGTAATTTTTATGGATCCCATTTTTTGCAGGAAGCTCATCACATGCACGATCCGCAACCAAAAAGACGAAAGGCATATCAAAAACACACACATATATTATTTTGGATAACATACGAGCTTGTGTCCTAACGCGGCTGGCCGGAATGGTTTTTTTACTGGACAGATGGTCCACGCCCCCAATGAATATTGATAAGGAATCGACTCGCCTAATTTACCGTACCTCTGCTACAAAAAACGCATGCATTATTTATATCCACATCTACATATAGCACGCTGAATAACTGGGTTAACTGAAAAAAAGCATTTTCGGAGTTATTTAACTTTTATTCGCATTATCGAGGGCGGAACTTCCACGAGATCAAATAAAGGTTTCCACTGATATAAATAGAATTTTTACCGACTCAAAACTCAAAAGAAATTTCTTGCACAGTCCTGAAAATTTATAATTTAAAAAGATTTTTGTTAAATTATTGGAATACAATTTACTCTGTTCAATTAATTCCACTATATGATTTTTAACTAAGTAATTATAAGCAATTCCTCAAAATAAATGCTGACATCAAAGATATTTTAAAACCGACAACATATTCATTTCGCAATTTATTTTCCTCTGTTTGGGCGCCAATAAAAATTTCATCAAATAAATTTTCAGCTAGATAAGTACTTCGGCGAAACAACGTGAAATTGAAAAAGAATAACAATAAATTACTTTCCCAATGCTATCAGTTTTCAAGTTCATGCACCCTCGCCTCTGCGAGCTTCTCCCTTTATTTTTTCTGTTCGCAATCTTGCTGTGATTCCCTGTCAAATATTCATGGAAATATTTCCCCTTCGTATACTTTCGTACTAGGAATAACTGCATGTACATATAGAATATGGCTACACAAATATTAGTGCGCATGAAATATGAAGTACTTTTTCAATTACAAGACTAGAACCCGATAGAATATTAGGTTCAGGAATAATTCTCTCAGGGTTTTCTCCCAATTACGACTTTAACACTAGTTATACTATATCACAATTCTGACCATTATTATTTCAGCAAGGAAAATTATAAAAAAATCTTAGACAACGAAATATGTTTTTAATCGTCTTTCATCTGAGGCTTCATACTTGGTTTCATATTTTGAATTATGACAATTTAGATCTATTTCTGCAATTACAAAACGTTGAACACATTAGTATATTACGTCTAATTTCGAAAATGAAGATTTAGTGTAGCGTCAGCCTAATATCAAACCGTTTAGGATTTTGGACTCACTAAAATGACATTGTATGCTGATGCTGTGTGCCATAATTGAAGATTTGCATGTGTCGTTTCTCAAGTTTCTTACGGACATATAATTTCACAGATGCGCATTGTGAAAAATGCGTAAAAACATAAGTATAGGTTTTGGGCGAACAGAGGTAATAAGTACAGAAATTAGTGCAAAGAAGTTGGTGTGCACTGTAATTATAACATAGAATACACAAGAATAGGCGGATAGATGCTCACCGGGCGGTGGTAATCGTTGAATAAAATGAGAAAGAACTTTTTGTGTTTCTGAAACTTTGAGTAACTATGTTTTATTTTGTGGTAGTTCGTCTCTCGGAAGATGGTTTTGTAAAATAGATTACTGCTTTAATATGAACAACCGCTTAGCAACTGTAAATTCTATATTTATCTTGAATTAAATTGTATTAGTTAATCTTCCAAAACATTATTACAATAACAGTAACAGGATCAAATGCAACTGTTTAAAATAACGAATTGTAAACATCTGTTTATGTATAAGTATTGAATGGATATAATACTGAATCACCTATGTAATAATGACCTCGAAGAAATCACTTTAGTTTGAACCTTTGTACAGGGTTTTCCGATTACTCTCCACTATATATTAGTTGTGTTTCACTTGATCTCAAATGCTTTTTTGTCTTGTCAATATTGACAAATGGGAATTGCATTTAACAAACAGTGAAACACAATTGATACATAGTGAAGATCAATCGAAAAACCCTGCAATGACAAAAAAAAATTAAATGTAATATATATGTATATAGTATAGTTCATAAAAGTAAATAACATAAACCGTATTGAAGTGTGCATTGATAGTTTTAGATGAAAAACTGCATAAATAGTTAATATGCGTGTATATACACAAGTATATTAATGATGCATTATCACAAATGTATAGTCTGTTGTTTTTTATTTATGATTCAGAGCAGGCCTTGCATTTATATTATTTTAGCAGTGTACAACAGTTTAGTTACAAAATATACGTTAAAATCAAGGTCTCCGGGATTGTCAAGTTGACACTTTGGTAAAGCTTAATAAAATGCCACGAGAAAGCAGTATTAATAGTAAAACTAAACGCTGTTTTACTAATATAAAAGATATCAATGGCAACTTAAGTAAAATAGCCATCATTGGAAGAGTTGGTCAAATCTTTGATGTAAGTATTAATTAAATAAAAAGATATAAAATTTATAACAATTTCTTATAATGCTATATTTTGAATGCAACTGTGTTTAATATTCTATATGTAGCAAAATCACAACTCTAGCAACAACCGAATGACAATATGAAAAAGGAAAAGGAATTTCTAACTTGGCAGAACTATAGTTTCTGAGAGGATATTAAGAAGAAAATTTGTGATTTTTTACTTTGGATAATTTATTGCGATGTGCAAAAGAGGACCTAAATTATACTGGGAATCGTTCAAAATTATACTACACATTAAAAAATATGGGATATATAATTGTGGATGGAAGAAAATTGTTGTTAATTGTGGATGGAAGAAAATTGTTGTGTGAGAAGAATCATGTAATTTCGACTAAGGTTGCAATGGCGTAGGTGGACCCACGACACACACTTGAAAATGAAGAGATTTTTAAGAACATGTGAATTGGATAAAGAAAAATCTCCTCAGTTAGACAACCGTAAGCGAACATTTACAAGATTTTTGTAACAGTAATTCATTAACAGGGTTAGATTAGAGTTGTTTGAAGCCATTGAAATAGATATTAATTAGAATTGAAAAATATTTCTACTAAAAAACGGAAAAAACGAACTACTTTTCGGTAAAAAATCTAAAGAAGTAATTAACGTTTTATATTATTTTTTCCAATTATAACTCTTTAAACTCTTCACATAAAAAAACTGAATTTTAATATTAAGTCTTGGTATGTAAAATTTTGAAAAATATTAAAAAAATTAAAAAATTAATTTTTAGCTGAAGTTGAATAAAATTTGAAGTTTTCTGACCTCAAGGTTATTCAGTCAGCTAAAAATAACACACTCTAAAAAAATCTCGTTGCAATCTTACTTAATTTCCGAAAAATAGCACTTCGGATTTTGACACTTTCGAAAAACTCTGTTTTCTAAATAAGTAAAAATCACTCGGTATATATGATAGGGGCTAAATAGGATTTTAGACAAGCACAAATTCTTGACGTAAGAAGTTTTTTTGAAAAATCAAAAATAATTTTTTTTTCCATATTATGCCTACTTTTTGGCGGACACTGTATAAGATAAATCGATGTCTAGAAATTTTATGACGTTTCTGTACAGTTAAATAACAACCATGTTTAAATAAACGTTCTTAGAATAAGGAAATACCTTATTTAATGTCAATGGTTCAGTAATTTTAGCTTTCATTATGTATAATAGTGCTTATAAGATAATAGATTGACAGTTGTAATAAGTTTTTGACATTACTAGTGTTTTTTTCTTTGTAACCAACTACCTACACTGTTACAGAAGTGCAAAAACAAAGCCTGCTCTGAATCATAAAGCAAAAAACAGACTATACTGTACAAAATTTTATCTACAACTGCAAAAAATTGAGAAAAGTGCATTAAGAGAAATGTCAGATCTGTCATTTTCAAAAATATTTTAGTAGGCAAATGTCATTATGTCATTCATTTGACACTATTTCAGTTAGGTAATGAAAGCCATTTCACCACTCAGTTAGGTAATGAAGCCATTACATAACTGAGTGGTGTAATGAGCGTCATTACCTAACGGAAATAGTGTCAAATGAGTGACGTAATGAGTTACTTATCCCACTGGAGTAGATAAAATATTGTATTTTCCACGGAACTATTATTTGTTGCTTATATCGCCAACAAGTTACATAAAACAGTCCTTAACGTCCGTATAGACTGCTTTTCAAGATTTTCAAGCTTTTCAATTTGTTTACGCATTCAAAGTAGAAAATAGAACGTTGTATGCAACACGGGCACTTGATGTTTATACCCCTCTGACGACTATCAAACCATCGGGACAGAGACCCTCGGGCTTGGAAACTTGACGCCCTCGGGCGGGCATAAATACTGCATAATGACCTTGGTACGTAATAAATATTTATGCATTAAGGGAGATATGAATATGTTTTTCCATGAGGTTGACATGGTTACAGACCGAGGGCTCTGGCCAAAGATAAGAAACATGAATATCTCCCGTGGTGCATACACTATTTTATTTACTAGTATATTAGTAAAACTAGTATGAAATTTTAAAATTACATTAATATATAAGTTACATCAAGGATTGCTTGAATGTATGATTGCTAAGACGTTATTTGTAGTTACATGGTTACCATGAGATTGAGGGATAAATAATTTGAAAAATCTCTTGGAAGTTATGAGTAGCTTTTCATATTTTGTATCTATGACGAAAATTAACAATATCACGTTGATAGTAAATAAATAACTATTATGCGTTCTATACTGTGGTCATTATGCCTTGGATACGGTTCTTATACGTTCCATACGGTCATTATTCATTCGATACGGCACCTTTTTTACAATTTTATAAATGTAAACTTTTGACATTGATTAGCATTGTAAAGTGTCAACTATAAAGGTGAGAATGGAAACATATTTTCATGTTAAGTACCTTCAGTCATGACTCGGTTGACATCCTATTACCTTTAGACACTAAATACATAAATATTACAGTTAGTTTATAGTTTTGATATTGCATCTTCTGTTGTTAACGTTAATGTAACTACAATTAGCTAAGATACCTTTTTAGTTCGTAATGTACTACTAATATATTTCTAAAATTGTATTCGTAGCCAAAGAAATAATATTTTTCTAAGAAAATTAATTGCTCTAAATTCACATTTAAGACAATGTGAGCAGTATTTAACAATGAGCCCAATAGAAATAATAATGTTAGTAAAAAAATTGTATATTATGATACTAGTGTATAGTACGCCTTTAAAGCAAGTGCGACGAGTTTAAGTGCACGACGCTTTTTTTTCTACGATCATAACAGAAATATAAAAACTTAGTTGGGTGACACTTTTTCCGTCACATTGTGTTTGATATTCTAGGTTATGTTGACATTCAAATTTACGGTTAAGCGTGTTTGAATATACTATTAAGCGTGTTTTAATATACTATTAAAACACGCCACCAATGGCAACATGCTAAAAAGCCCTAATGCAGGCGCTAATATTAAGAGTGCTGCAAACGTCACTTTTGACACTAGAAATTGTGCAAAAAGTTGTCATTTTGACATGATCGTAGAAAAACATTAGTTGGAATCATTAAACTCACGAATCCTAAACAAACAACGCATATTTTTAACAAGCAATCATCTTCCACTTGATTCACAGCTACTATCAGCTAAAGAACAAGGACCTAATAGTTATCTGGTGTGACGTCAGTACACGTCAGTTAAATTACGCAGAGTGTTTATAACTTTAAAAATAAGGACTTCCTGTGAAAACAAAGTTACTAGTTTTGAAATTAGCCCTTAGCCGTACCCCATTCCTTTTTTCTACAATAGAAAACGAAGTTTTAAAGCAAAACCACAATTTTGAATTTTAGTATAGGTAGCGTAATAAATATAAAACCCGAAATTTGGTTTACTTATTTGTTAACTTAGTTTTTGACTCTTATCTCCTTTGCTAAATTGATTATTATTAATTTTACCAAAGCCTTAGTTGTAGAATTAATTGCAATTATCGCTATTCTTTCCTCGCTATCACATTGGCATACGTTTGTAAGAAATTTAAAACCCAGCTGAACACAAATTTTTGTTTGTTTTGAATATTTAAAAATTTTTCTTCAAAATGTTTAAGTAATTTATTGACTATAACATAATTAAACAAAACTATATTTACTACCGCATTATGTAGATGCAACACACCCCCACGGTTTAAATTCTTGAGTAAACTGTAATTGTCTTCTACCTCAGTAGTCAAGAAATTATTATTACAGGAAGTGCCTACCTTATTGGGTTTGTATAACTGCTGGACACTTTATTTACGTAATGAAAATATCTATCTACAAACTCTTGCACAAATATGGTATATAATTGGAATATACTATATTTACTTACTTTGTTCACCGGCAAGTGTTTTAAAATGCTAGAAACTCACCATTACGCTGACAATTCACCTGTGCACCTGTGACGGTAATGTAATGGTTATATGTGCAACACTGATAGTAAATTACTCACCCGCGCACCACTAAACACTAATAAACGTACTACATGACTTCTCTATTACAGAAAGCTCAATTATAATTGCCAATTTCAATTAACGAGCAGTTATGACTTCTAATTAAAGTTCACGTCTCAGCCATTTTCTACCTACTTTAGCTGACGTCACGGTCTCGTGACTTCAGATCATTGGCCTTATTCTTTAGCTGGTATTGTCACAGCCTAGGCTAACTCAATATTCTCTGCGATTTTGGGCCTTAAGTCGGATTAAACAAATTGGTTCGTATAGCTACTAAATAGAAAAAGAACTGCGCCAGTTACCGTCTTGAGACAACGCTAACTTCAATCTAACCAGCATTATAAATGAATTCCACTTACCGTTGACCGCTTCTCTCTTACGTAGTAATCCTAATCTTAAAAAACGAGAAAATATCCGTGGATCGAATAGTAAATACTAGAATTAAAATTCAAGTGTCAAAGTTTGAATAATTCTAATTCCGAGAAGGTGCAATTAGGGAGTTCAATATGTAGAATCAAAATCGGCAGTAATATAAAAATGGCACCAAATCCATAAATGCAAATTGGAAGTAACGAAATATTTCGTATTTGCAGTTAAATAGCCTACGGTTAATGCTTAAAAATAAATCGTTTCACCTACCACCAGGTGGTGCGCTATCCTGGAACTTATTACAGTGCCTTTATATAGACAGTGGCGACAATACAACTAAGCCACACCCCCGCTGCCATATTTAGGCAAATTTCTAACGGGTGTTCATTTAAATCCGTGATCAGAGTCGACTGTGATACGTGTTTTACGTTTGGCAGTACTGAAAACATTCGAGATTTGCAGGTTAAGATTTGCGTCAGTTTGTGTCAAAACTGAAGCAAAACCTAACCTACTAACCTCGAATTTGACATAGACTGACAATACACTTCAGTACTGCCAAAAGTATAACACGAATCACAGGTGATTGAGCCTAAACATGGCGGCTAAAACCACGTGATCTAGGGAGCCAATCAAAAATAGGGCACCCCATTGTAGCCACTGTCTATATAAAGGCACTGTAGAACTTATACTCCTCTACAATTTTGACAAGTACTCACAAATACTAAATAAATACGCCAAACAAATTAAACCAGTAGACATCTAAAGAGTGCCTACTAGACAGTAAACTATAGTTATGTAATACTATAAAATAGTTATAAAATTTAATAAATTTAGAATTTGCAAGAAGTAAGTTAAATTAAAATTTTAATCCAATATGTTTTGGTTGTAGTTAATGCATTATTTTTAAAATTAAAATGTTATAGTAGTAGACAGATTTTTCTCCATTCATGTCGGTTCTTTGCTTTCGCATTCATGTACTTCCATCTTTCTTACGTCTTCCCTATCGTTTCAGTCTAAAGTTTTCCTCTTCGTACTTGGTTTGGTTTTATCTTGAGTGTTATCTTTGTCACTCTTTCTTTGCCAAGTCGATGTGCCCAATCTACCGTATTCTTTGTGCTTTCATCGTAGTTATTGTTGGTTTACCGAATAGATCCATCACGGTTTTTCATTTGTTCTACATTTCTTATCTTTGTTTTTCTACATAGCCTATATGCATTCTCTCCCTGATTTAGGTTCTGCCTTAATCAGTTTGCTTAAGTGTCTATCGTCATCGGTTTTCGGATTCTTATTTTGGTACTTTTTAGCATAAAATTGAGTACATAGTTCTTATAATGCTTGTACCATTTACTATATTCGTGCACTTATCTCTTTGCTTTACCTATAGTTCTTCTATCACTACCTCTTCCAAATATCTAAATGACCTGACTCTCTCGAATACATAGGTACCCTGTGTCTCTGTTGATTTTAACTGTTTGCTTAATATCTTCTTGGTTGGTCCTCTTTTGTTGCTCCCCCATTACCATATACTTAGCTTTTTTTGGTTAACTTTAATCTCGTCTTTTTTGCTATTACTTTCATTTTCTATAAATGCATTTGGAGTAGTTCCGTCTACTTGTACTTTATTGTCTGTCTGCTGCCTTCGTTAAGCTCACCAATTTTTCTGACGCACCCAGATTCACCATCCCTTTGTACACGTGTTTTGTGTATTCTGCAATTATATATAAATTTAAGGAATTGCCCTCACAACCTTTGATAATGTATTCTGTGAAGGCACCTTACTCCATGCAGGAGTTTGGCCCAAGATCCAGCAGATTAGGGTTGTCTGTTTGAAATAAACTATGCATGAGGGTTTATCATGAATGACACCATATTGAACAATTGCGTTGCTGTATAATGTAATGCCGAGGAATAGCAGTTAAGAAATAATAAAGCATGCAATGACACCAGTTGTATTATCGATATCCAACCTTTACGCATTGCAAAAAACAATCTAACATTTTCTGAAATGGCTTTAGTAGCTCTTCAAGGCTCGTTTCCGAGAAGTTAGGGGAAGCGTGAGCCCTAAAATGGTCGTTCGGCTCTAATTGGGCAGCAATTGCACGTTTGAAGCATTATTACCTTTATAATAAGCATTGTCGCGGCCGGTGCCGGCCCGGTAAAGAATTGATGTTAACTCGAGGTCTTAAGATACGCGTGCCGCGGCCGTGAGGGTCACCCGGGGTCACCTGGCACCAGCTCGTTCCCGCTGAAGAACGTGCTCCGACTTCAACTGCTTATCTCTTCGCTCACGAAGCTTAATCAAAGAGCAGGCCGAGCAGATAAACGGGGAATCCATCCTTATACAAAAGTTGCAGATCTCAGCCGCTCGCCGAATAGCAATTCCTACGGTCCGTTCGAGCTTTACAAGACTATTTCTCTCAAATTTTGTTAGCCAATAAATGTAGAGGCTTCTAGCAATTTGTATTATTATTATCGTAATTACAGAGGTAATTCCATTCCACAATCCCAGCGACAACTCAGCTGGTCAAAGTAATGTTTCTCGATGTCTTGATTTTACTGCTTGTGAAATAAATATAACTATTCAACAGGAAACATGTATAGGCTTTCAGTACAAGTTCATTTAAGTTGAGAAAAATATTAGTTTTAGTTATTTTCTTGCAGTTGCAAAATATCATCAATGTTATTTAAAACCTTAAAAGTGAAAGTTTCATCTCTTCCAGTCATTAAATCCTAACAATGTCATGTTCTGGTATATAGTTCATGTAAACTGTTAACGAAAATATTTAAAACCGCATTCTAAAAAAGCCTTGGTCATCATCATCACCATTTTCTTTAAGGGATCTGCTTTGACTCCATTCGCCATTTGCTTCCGAGTTGTCCCACATCTCGCTGTCTTTTGGGTTTGTAGCATTAGATCTGTTTGGGGTTCTATTACTGTCAATTCTTTGCCGATGGTTTTCAATCTTTGTAGATACTGTTGTATTTCTTTTAACATGATAGCCACTTGTAATTCTGCATCTGTTATGGCATTATGAATCTGATCGGCCGTAGGACAACCATTTACTGGGCGCATTTCGGTGGCTTGAATATTTGATATGTCTCTGGCTAAGAGCGTTTATGTTTCGTTTTCATACATTAAAAAATTGTTTTGTACAGTTTCTTCTAGCCATGATTCTGCACATGCATCGTCTGAAATTAACCTTGTTTCTGACGTCATTACTCTGTTTTGATGTTATGCCATACCCTGAGTAGTTGAACTGGGAGATCTGGTCTAAACTACGGTTATCTGTTATTGATGTTATCTCTAGAAATACCGTAAAGTTGGTTTCGTATATCCATAGTTTACAATTAATATTTTTGGGAAACCAAATTTAATGTGTATGTAATGGTCAGCTTGAAAAGAGTCGTTTGGTAGCTCATCCGTCGAAAGGCATATTTATAACGAGAAGTCTAGTACGACTTGTTTGTCGAACTAGCTAGCTCAGTACACTTGTAGTGTTCTCGGGGCTAAAACTGACTTTAAATAACATCCGCAACAATGTCAATTTATTTATATAAATAAAAATACACATATTAACCTTTAAAACACATATAAAACCGTAAATAAAATCAGGATTTAAAACCTAAACACCTTAGTTTAGATTACAAACAAATCATTAAGACGCGATAGCTCGTGGCTACACGCATTTACAAGCACACAATAGTAAAACAACCGTGTCTGCTTTACATTTCCATTTAAATAATGTTGGACAGATACTAATACTAGAATGTTAAACTGCATCAAAATCCGCCATCGTGATTTTGTGCATCAAAACTCGTCTTTTCAATGAAGCGCATTTATTTACTCCTTTGCGATTTTTACAACACACCCTGGAGCGCATGCTTATATTGGAATGAATTGCATCACCCACCTTGAATAGTGCGATGCGTGGAAATTTATCATGAACACTGCGTGAACTACGGATAAGTTTTTGGTATCTAGCTCTGGTGGCTGACGTTACGAAATAATAGAAGCTTCACGGAACCCCTTAACTGCTTTGCAATAGTGATTTGCCTTATACATTTATGGCAGCAAATTATGATTGCTAAACGGCTTAAATGGCTTTATTTAACTCTCTCTACGGATATTTGACGCTGTGAGTCCCAGGGACGTGCGACCAGCAACTCCTTACGTTTACAGCGAATGCCGTTGAAGTTGCGTTTAATGTTATGGAATAGAGCGCTTCACATTCTAAACCGGACATCGCTATATTAAATTACAGTGATTATGTTCAATTAACAATGAAAAAACATACAGACATAGATTAATGGTAGCCTATTTGAACATTTATTATAAATCATGTCCCTACTTACTTAAATGCGTTTTGAATATTGATCAATTAGATACGTCTAAAACTTTAATAATGACATTATTCTTCTCGGAAATGGAAACCTGTTCATTAAAACAATTGACTCAAAATGATCTTATTTATAACATTCCAAAATATTTAGCGCTAATTACTAATCACTGTGTTTATGCACATTCCGTGTATTAGTCTACAGCTACTGATAAAGCCACCTTGCAGCTTTGTCGAATTTATTTTTTGTGTCAAGTTTTTATTCGCCATTACGTAAATCAGGCTGCGTACCCCTTACATCTGACGGGTGTATTTCCAGGAGTACGCCTACCCCACTTTGAGAAACGCTACTCTAAAGTAGTGGTAATTCCGCGGCTTACTAGAAGGCCCATTGAACATCAATGGGTATGTTATATATTACTGCTCCTTGATTATATGCGTCGACTCTTATTTCGCCAGCAATAGAAATCACTTCGAGGCCGATCCAGACCTAAGATAGGCAATAAAGCAATATGCTTCACGTAGTATGACGTGGTTCATTTTTAGACCTCTTTTTAAGTTGTATTGATCTCGTAAGGCCAATGTTTTTTGGATGATACATGAGGGAATGTTGAAGGAGCCTTGCGTCGGGTTTCCTATCTAGAGACGCTCGTCGCACGGAGAAACCACTGCAGGTAGTGAATCAGTTGTGTCTCGGCTTGATTGGGGTTTCTACGACCTTTCGCCACTGATTATCTACAGTTGAAGGTTATATTTTTTATTCTACCTATAGACTACCCAAAATCGCAGTTGCAACCCCTGACGTGTTCCTCTGCAATCTATATTGTGTTATCTCGCCGGATCGCGTTGGTTAGGGTAATTTTCTTGTTGTACATTATAAATTCATGTTAATTTTATAACAAGTAATCAATCTTCTGTTGGTTATAAATTGCACTCGTTTGATAATATAGTCTTTAGTAGGCAGCCTTCAGCTGTCTACTGGTTTTATTTCTTTATGGGATTTTTCGGATTCATTTAATGTTTGTAAGTCCCTATCGGGTGTTCAAATAAATTTCACCTGCTGTGGCTCCACGATGTTTATATGAAGCCACAGTACACTAGAAGTAAAATTTATTTGAACATCAGTTACTTGTAAAAATAGTAGACGAGCATAAGTTCTTAGATAGCGCACCAGCTGGTGGTAGGTGAAGAGATTTGTTTTTAAGCTTTGACCTTACGTTGCTTCATTGTAAATGAGTCACGTCTCGAGAGGCCTCCGCGCTTTTTTGGGTGCGGATGAAACTCTATTTTAATCAATTCCTTTTCTGCTTGCCCAATCTCAAAATTCTAATTGTTTATTAAACCTTCTGTAATAATTGACATATAATAATAATAATTTTCTAGGATAATTTTGAATCTAACGAATCCGGTGTAATGTGGATATTAATTTAAAGTTAGACTCCCGTGTTCATTTACATTTATGAATTGGTTGCCATTTATATGTTAGGTACTGTCGCTTTTTATTCTATGTATTTAAACTTCCATAGTTGTACCTGTCCGTCATTCGAATAATTCAAGTATTGGTACTTGAATTTTATTTCTGCTATTTCATCGATAACATTTTTCTTTTTCTTTAAATTAGGTTTTCGCGAGAGAACAACGCTCAACGGCAAGTGAAGTTTGTTGAGACTGCTGGTTAGATGCAGTTAGCGTTGTTGCAAGATAGCAACTGGCTCTCATTCAGTTTCTGTTTAGTAGTTATAAGAATATTTTCTTTAATCCAACTCTCTACCACAAATCGCCGAGAGTATCGTCTGGATTGCGAGCCTATGCAAAAATGTGTAAAAGACGGAACAGACCTTATCACTACATTTTTGTTATTTTATTTTTAAATTATTTTTAAAGAGTTAAAGTTTACAGAAATTTCACCTTTGTGTTACTTTCAGTCGCTTATCTCACTTCTGATGTTAGACATTACCACACCTTTAGTAGGTAATTAAATACGTAACGATACTTTTACAAAACAACTTTATTATCATGAACTCACAATAGCAACCGTTCTCAATGGATAACGGATGACAACTAACATGCAAAGATTAATCGGCACGATAACTATGAATGACAAATTCAAACATAATAATTAAAAATTAATTATAACGCCGAAAAAACCAGTGTCATAAAAAATTTGATACATTGTTGATTGCAGGTTTTGCTCATAATTAACATAGATGTATATTTCTGGAGGGGCTGTTTTCTTACAGTTTATTATTGTGTCACCACTATTAAAGGTATGCCTCTGTTTAGAAAATATAGCGGATCTAGACCAGGAAAAGGTTGTTGCACTCTAATAGTTATTAACGACATAAGGCCGTTAGTAATCATCTAACAAACGATGATAAATTTATTCGAGTTAGTTAGATGAGATAACGGCAGTATATCGTTGAATATTTTTCTTAATACCTACAAGAATTTAAATTTTAGCGCAATTTAAATGAAAAAGTTAAATAGTATTAGTAACGGGTGGCACTGTAAGTCTATGTCAAATTTGAGGTTAGCAGATTAAGTTTTGCGTCAGTCTGTGCCAAAACTGACGCAAAACCTAACCTGCTAACATGGAATTTGACATAGACTTACAGTGTCACCAACAATACATTTCAGTATTGCCAGTGTTCATGTTGAATAAAAATTGATAAAATGTTACTGTTCAGTTATTCCTTAACGACCTAGGCTGGTAAATGTATAACAGCCATGGCTGTTATGGGGAACTTTTTAGTTAGGTTGACAGTTGTGTGACAAATAACAAGTAGGTGTTAAAAATAATTTACGACAGAGAACAAAGCCAAAAATGCACGCAGATGTATTCCATTCACATTTTGCTGCTCGCAACAGGCTATGTTAGGGTGATAGTTTGGTTGGTACGCATGCGCATCTAGACATGATCAAATTGGGTTATGTTGTTTTCAATTTGTGGCTATGATTTTTAAATGCTTGCACTGTTGCCAGTTACATTATTGTCTTCTTCCGTAAAATGTTCGGCATTTTAACATTAAAATTGCAACAATGCCAATATCGCAGTTGTAGAAAATTTCATAGTTTGTTCATGTCATAGAGTGACGGCTTCAGATCAGTAAAAGACAAAATCCAAGTTTAAAAACCGCTGGCGTGTTCTTGCGGCTCGATTTACATTGGACAGACTGGTTGTTCCGTTGAAGACTTCAAGAACATAAAGGCAATTTCAAACACAAACGCATCACAAAATCAGCCGTAGCTTACACCTTAGAATTTGAGCACGCCAGAGTATTTGCCAGAATACCTCACTGCTTCCCGCGAGTGATACGTGAAGCCATAGAAATAGAAAAGCATCCAAATGATATAAACAGGGAAAATGGTTTTAAGCTTAGTAAAACGTGGACTCCTGTGATAGACGATCTAAAGCATCACAACCACTGTGCGGCATACGGCCACGCCCTACGGATTGCGTTGCAAGTGAACGACCAATCAGCATTACATCACTCCGTCCGCCTGGCGTAGATGACTATAAATAGCTCCACACCGACCTTCAGTTCTTAGTGCGACTTTCACTCTGATGATGCAAGCTGCAAGGTTTTGCGAAACCTCAGTGAATATGGATGCACAAACAGCAACGAGGCCAAATCTGCTTAAGCATCCTTGTTCTCAAGGTAATCAAACAACATGAGCCACCAAAGAGCATGCCCATCGCACGGATTCTTGCTCGAGTTCACAAGGTGCAAGGCACACTAAGCCAGAGAATTCTGGGTGTTTATCTACAAATACTACGCGGCCTCAGCCGAAATTCCATGTTAAGAAGAATAATTCGAATAACCACGAAAGCCTCAAACAGTATATTCTATTACAATTTATGGATGCAACTCAATAAAATAGCAGCCTGCTGCAAGGAGGAAACATTGTGAATGGATTATAGCTTTAGTGGAACACAGCCGCAGGTCGACTCTTAAAGCGTAAGTGTTTCAATCTAAGACAATTCAGTAACGCAAAAAGTATGTATTGATGATTTATCAGGTGCCATTCCATGTAATTTATAGCTTCTCTTCATGAGAAGAAGCTCAAACCGGTGTCCATGAAGCGAACACTCGCATAAACAGACACATAAAGCAGTATCACTTTTAATTTTAAATACAAAGGGGTATAAATGTTATAGTTACGAGAGATCAGGAAAATAACAGACAGGAAACAAAGACAAGCAAACGTTATGCAGAGAACAGCTAATTAGAACTTAACAACGCTGACATGAAAGTAAAAGAGACCGTTACTTGGAGTAGCGAAATATTTGGTGCCGTAGAAGAGGCTATCACTAGGTCTGGGGGCAAAGCGATCCCACAAGAAGGTTGCCTGGACGGTAAAAATGCTGGAATCTCACTTGGAGCACGACACTGGTCCACAAACGAAGTCGCTTGGACGGCAGAGGTGCTAGAAACTAATGATCAAAGTTGATCCACGAGGATGGTAATTCAGCGGAGTCGAAGGAATACCAATGCAATGTATTCGAAGTTTTAGCAAACATGAAAATCAAGTCCGAACTTAATCGATTGTTGGAGTCCGGCGGGACTTAATTAGCGATAACGGCACCCTAGCATAAGCAGCTTTAAAAGTTCAACCACTATAAATAGTATCTCGTAAAAGTATGTAATCGAGATTGGACCGCTAACACATGTCTGGCCTTTTTGCCTGTTTTCAACCTAGTCTTCTTTAGCCAAGGACAATAACGATAGCCTGCTCTAAGGAAATCACCAGCGGACTATACAGTAAACTATAACTCCATTTTTACAAAAACTGAGTGGCTCAAAGAAATGTGATTCATCGAAGTAAATTACGATGTTGATTCAGTCAGATTGATCTATAAGTTGATCAAGAAACGGCATACTGCGGCAAATGAGCAGTTATATCTTACTGTTAATTCTAGCTAGAAGTTGAGAAGCGAAAGCCTTGAAGGCAAAGGCGAATTGATAACATGAATAAAAATTTACAGAAGTTGCAATTTACCAACCTTCGTTAATGCATTGAAAATGAATTTTGCTAATTTTTAGGGGATAGAAATTTAAAAAAGTTTTAAAATTGTTCACATCTGTATCATTATTGTTTATTATACGCCACGCGAAACGTTACTGCGAAGTTCTACTGCATAGCAGATCATTAATAAATAATATGTACTACAGTTTTGAACCTTTTCAGCGTCTTGTACACTTTAATATTAATTTGCAATTAGATAAAAATGTTGAATTCGATATTACATTCAAATTTTTTTATATAACTTTAGAAGATGTATTGGTTATATGAGTCATTCTTATTATTACATTTATTAGCTGTTTTAAAGGAGTCCTGAGAATTACAAGCCTTCCGATCGGCGGCTCCACATATTATTATTATTCATAGTTTATTTTGTTTATTCACGGAACGTGCTTTAATAGCAAATATAAGAACTGAAGAGTAGATGCTTTTAATAGGAGGAACAGGGCGGTGTGAAAAAGGAATTAGATGTGATTAGACCTTTGAGTTGTTTAATCGATATGTATTTTTAGTTTGGTGTTAATTTTTCAATAAATATATTTTAAACTAAGTAACTTTACATTTTCCGTATATATAAAGGGTGTTGATTAGAATTTGTGGTCTAGTCGGCTTTGGAACTGATAAAGTCATGTCGTGCATTAAATCATATGGCTGATAACTGACACTGGTGACACTGTAAGTCTATGTCAAATTCGATGTTAGCAGGTTAGGTTTTTCGTTAGTTTTGACACAAACTGACAGAAAACCTAACCTGCTAACATCGAATTTGACATAGACTTACAGTGCCACCAGTATCAGTTATCAACCATATGATTTAATGCACGACATGACTTCATCAGTTCCAAAACCGACTAGACCACAAATTATAATGAACACCCGTTACATAGTATGTATCGTATTTATACTTTTAAAATACCCCATCAATTTTTTTTATTACAATCGCGCATTAAGCTTTAGTACAAACAACTGACACTAACATCCCAACCCTGCTAGTGGCCACTACCATTCTGCAAACAAGTGCAGCGTGGCGATGACCTTAACCCACGTAATATTATTCACGTTAGAATAAAATACAATCCGACACGCTATTTATTATTTACTTGCAAATTTACAACTTCACAAATGATCAGAATAAAAAAAATGCACATTTTCCTCATTTAAAAAATAAGAAAATAGGCTAATCCCCCCCTCCCCCTCACAACCGTATCACCGACTCTCATAAACAATAGAATCGATCAGTAGAAAATCTCCAAACAGCGAATTTCACACAACTATTGATTTTAAGGTCTTTCTGATAATTATAAAGTTTTCCCCATTTTGCAACCCCCAAATCCACCTGGGTTGCAAAAGCCCCACATCCCGCATCTAAAAAATACAATCGACCAGTAGAACGTCTCCAAACAGCGAATGACACACAAATATTAATTTTAAGGTTTTTCTATAATTACAACGGCTTTCCTCATTTTGCAACCCCCAAATCCACCTGAGCCGCAAAAGTATTAAAACTCCACAGTTTCATCCACATACTGCCAAAAACAAAATTCGACATTTATTTCTTTCCCCTTATTTATGCGAACACCCAATTTACTACAAACGCACCTCAGCTTCATACCCCTGTAACTTTGCCCCGTGCATCGCAGACCCCAAAAACCAGCCAGTACGATGAGCGTTGGTTCATCCTCTTTCCAACTAGCCCCAAATCACATTTAAATGTTTAAAAAAATATGCGATGTAACAGCACCGAACGGTTTCGTGTCAAAAAATTCTTTTTAACCCCCGCATTTTCGCCCCTTCAAATTTTACAGTTTCACAAACTCTCCAGAAAGTTTGCCCTTGACGAGAGCTTCAAAATGACACCAACAACATTCACCTGCAATATGTACAACTTGCACAAATTCTTAAAAACTGTGCATTTTCCAAGCGTCACGCAAATCGCTAAAAGAGCACCGTACTAGCGTCACATCTCCAATTCCTTAAACATTTTTAATGTTAAAACAGAAAGAAGGTTGTTTTAAATTAAACACCGAATTATAACGACGGATGGGCTGTCTACCGAAATGTTGGCAAAAGTCATTGTAAGTAACTCTAATAAGAAGAATCAGAAAAGACGAACGCAAGTGTCGTTAACAAGGAAATTACTAACTATTCCCTAAGAGCTGCTTGCGAAAAGTGGCATTGGAGGAGAACAGCTAATTAGAATCACAATTCATTTAACGTCTAAATCCATATAGTAATATCTTAAAATGGACGAAGAAGATCATGGAAGAGTCATGAAAAATTTCAGTCTCGGAAAGTTAACCGAGTTAATTCGGAATAAAGCTCGTACAGAACTAGTGTAGATGATAATCCTGCATTCAACGTTGTTAATTTAGGGTTTAGTAAACTGCATTCGTTTACTTTAATTGTTGTGTAAAAATAATACTACAAAAATTCTGGACTTTTCCAGGCAACAAGGTTTCGTGCATGATAGAGGTAATTTTTTATACATTCGTGGTAGGTATTACTACTGAAAATCGTATTTGTGTTTGTTAGAAACTGAAAATCCTATCATTATAGTTTCAGTTTTCAACTTTCGTAGTTGGGGAACTTTGCATCATCTGCAGTAGCAATAAATCATGCAGCGGCCATCCCCAGTTCAATTTAGCAGCGAAAATAAAATGCAAAGCTATTATAGCGCAATTACATTTGCGAATAGCTATTCGATAATTTAATACGCCCGTAACAAGATGTTAATGGCATTGTTTAAATCTGTGGTACTAAACCACAAAAGGATCGCCAGAACCGTACTATTACCAGGCCGTGGCCGTACCCTAGTTGATTGTAAGTGTGACTCGAGATTTATGGGCGAGCAATAAATTTAACTTCTTCTGCCTTAACTACATATTAGACAGGTAAAATACGATACAGTCTGCTATAACAGCTATTGCAGTTTAGAACATTATCCTTATAAATCTTATAATTGAAAAACAATCCAAATTATGTTACAGGTTGGACAAGATGAAGTGCCAACACAACTGTTTCTACGTTTATCGCTTTCTAATCGAAATTATGCAAATGCACGGATGTAAATTATTCAAATGGACAATCGAATCGTAAAATCGTTCTTAAGCATTTTCCGGTATTGCAGTGCTTGAAACTAATTTAAATGGTTTTTCGCATAATTGTGTCTTATTGGTATAGGAATTTTTCTAGAACTTTCTAGATTTTCGGGTTTTCGCATACAAGGCGTTTCTTTTTTTATGGATGAATTTTGGATCTCACTATGGACTTGGATATTTTGAATTTCTAGTTTACATGATTTGTCTAGATTGGTACCGTTCTATTCAGGTTGAAGCCACATTAGTTTCCTTGATCGACGCTGGGTTTAACAGATAATCTGCGATCCTATACCAGAACTAGATATTTTTGCCACAATTCAGAAGTGTATCGGCGATAATAAGTGTATGAATTGATAATATCGAGATTTTTCTGCTTATGCCGATTTTATCATTCATGTATTAATAAAGTAGTGATTTATATGCGTATTTCCGACGTATGTAGTGCTTTGTTTATTTGTGCGTTAAACTTACCGTTGAAATTATAAATTACGTACGTTATGCTGTGAATGCGACGTATACACTCCGCGGGGTTAGTATTGGGTACGACTCAATTACGTACGTACCTTGTTTTTAAATACCTAGATACAATATTTTACTTAGATACTCGAAACTTAAATAGAAATATTTTTAGTTGCGTCGCATTTATGTCTTGTTCTTGCTATAATAGGTTATAGCTTATCAAACAGCCTGCGCCTGGTAAATGTGTTTTTGAGATTTCTCTCTTCAATGGAAGTGGCGATTGTCAGTTCATCAAGAAATCTTTCAACTTTGATTCGCGAGTTGTTAAACGATGAAGTTGGTTGGGCCTGTCTTCGGCTTTGGTGATATGAGTAATAACGCATTCTCTACTCTGGAGTGGCTTAGTCATCCCATTGAACACTATTAAATATGGGACTATTTTGGGTATTCACAGCTCGCTATCCGGCTTATATTAAAGTGTTGTAAGATACCGTTAGTTTATTTTGGTGTTATCGCATATTAGAGCGTTCAGCGGTTAGTACAAGATTACATAGATGTAAACCATAAATGATGTATGTTTGGTTGTTTATGGGAAGACATGTTTTATAAGGTACAACATACTAAATTGCTGGAGATATTGTAGAAAATAGACCTAGATCTTAGATGATCGCGATGTTTAATCTATATTGGAAGTAGAAAGACAGTGTCGAAGTTTACGCCCAGGGCGTATTCTCTCTTCACTACTTTTTAATAAATACCGAAAATCCATATCAGAGATGTGGGGAAAAGACAGAGGAAGTTATCATAGTTAATGGGCAACAAACCAACAATATAAAATACGCTGATGGTATTACCTGATAGTGAAAAGAGCACAGGACTACAAACACTGGAGTTCAGTATGACACGTGCTCCTAATCTTTATTTTGGCAGCAGTAAATAAAGTAGAAAGCTAATTTTATCGCAACCTCCATTAGGAGTCAGCACCACAAGAAGAAAAACGTCATCTTCGGAGACTAGCGTCGATTTGAAGGTTAACTTGACATTCTCGTAGATGTAAACCAAATGTGTGCATGGAACGAATGTAAGATATTCTGTAAGAAATGTAATGCACATAGAAGACGAATGGAGTTGGACGATGTATAATAATCTCTTGATCTATTCAACAAGATTTGTGTTATTTCTGATGCATTATTAGTAGAATACCAGGTTGGTTTCCGGAAATAAAGACTAAAACAGGTTATTGAAAAAAGAATAGAATTTAACTGATAAAAACACCTAGCCTTTATAGATATAAAAAAAACTATTTAATACGGTTAATCGCAAGAAGCTGTAGACTATAATGAATAATAGAAAATATCTTCAACATCTCATACTAACTTAGAAGATGGATACAAATCAAGGAGTTAGATAGCTTTTTACCAACAGTATTTAACAGCTACATGATCGACATTATAAGGATTTGGATATCAAAAATCTCTTCTAGTATAAAAATTAACTTAGATATATACCTAAACTGCAGGCTATTCGCCGATTATATAATATTAACTCACGATATCGTCTTTACCAATAGCGGTATACCAACTTAACGATGCAATGAGAAACAGATAGATCCATATTAAAAAAAAAATGCATTTTGTGGAAAGTATTTTATTTTGTCAAAAATTGTTATCGATAATCTTCCTATCGAACAAATTTTCTAATTCACATATCCTCGATGCAATATAGGCTTCAACCATAATCACGATGTGCAATAAAATATAGGAATCAATCAATGCATTTGTGTAACAATACAGAGAACACTGACAAAGTCTGAAATAAGAATTATTCTTTATAAAACTATGGTTGCTCCGATGTTATTATACGGCTCAGAAACTTGAGTCGTAATGTGACGTTTCGCGTGCCTCCACATTTTTTTAGAACGTTTTAATTGCCGTTATCAAGTTGTAGGCGCTATCACAGTCACAAGAATTCGTGACGCGCAAACATGGAGCCACGCGGAGAGTAAGAATTCCGCCAAGAGATCCTGCTGATTTTCCGATAGAGCAAAGGTGTGAAATTGACGAGTTGCGCAAGCTACACCGCGCCTCCCGATCCGCACATCCCTACTTTCCGTTCGCACAGAAGTATCAGGTTTAATCCCACTTAGATTTTTCTACGTCAACGACGTGGAATGAGATCGAAGCATTATAAAAGAGCGATGCCTGCTCAGTCCAAGAAAAGATCTAGCCCGTTCCTTTCATAATCCAGACCAGAACCTGAGCCTTAGTCAAGGACTAACTTGGGTCATTAGGCCCAAGAGCTCCACCAGTCACCGCCAGCCAGATACCTCTCCCTGGAGGGATAGTAAAAACATCAAACCTTCCCAATGTATAATCTATATATATATATTAAAATGAATCCCTATTTCCCTTGGTCAAGCCATAACTTGAGAACGACTCTACCAATTTCATTCATCTTTTTTAAAAGTTTTCTAATTCTCTCTAGAAGGTTTTTACGGAAAGAAAAATTAAGAAATTGCGCAGAAAATTGGAAAATTTCAGAAAACTTAACGACTATTTAACCTTCGCGCGTTTGACAGTTCGCGCGTTTGACAGTTCGGGGAGGGAACGGGACGGGACGGGATGGGACGGGACAGGATGCGACGGGACGGGGACGGGAAAAAGGAAGGGGACGGAAAAAGGGACAGGGACGGAGACGGCGATGAGATGGGATGAGACGGGATGACAGGAAATAATTAATCATTATTTAATACACAAATAGCGAACCTCGCGCGTACGAATTCGCGAGTAACAGCTAGTATTTAATAACAAGCAATAAGCAAGTTTGTTACAGCAACATGTTTCGACTAGAACGTCATCATCAGGCTATTAATATAAAAAAGTGGTTACTTATTCAGGTGGAAGCATAACATATAAGAAATGCGAGTTGGGCCTTGAAGAGGAACAATTTAAACCATGTGTGGACACAGCTACATGGTAGTCGAATGACTTTCGCGGCCAAGACGACCAAGATACATGGGGAATATAATACACGCAAAATTAATTAACAACAAAAGTAAAGCTGGCACGATCCGTGACGCGGAAAGTGACAGAAGCTTGTTATTAAACAATATACATGGGGAAGGCTTGGCGTTTTTTACTATCCCTCCAGTGATATTCAACCCCATTTCGTGTAACTTATGGATCCTTCAACTGAAGATACCTCTCCGTTGAAACAAGAATCCTGTTCCGAACTACCTGTCCTTTCCACTTCAATTCCCAGCTTCCTCCCGAGAAGTCGAACTGCATGAGTCAGCCTTAAACTTGACCTGAAACCTCCTTCGCTTGGGTTAGTCGAACTACCTTGAAGCGATCCTGCATACATAAAACCACCCTGTCCCGCTAATCTTCTAGCGCAAAGAAACAACATCTTGTGGCTCAGAATTCCAAACCTACCCTGTCCTGTTAATTTTCGAGGGTAAAACAAAACAAGATCTTGTCGCTCAGATTAACCCCAAACCTACCGTGTCATGTTAATCTTAGAGCGCAAGGGAACAACATCTTGCTGCTCAAATTAGCCTAAAATTTACCCGGTTTTGTCAATTTTAGAGCGCAATAGAACAGCATCTTGACGTTCAGATTTGACTATTTTTCCTGTCCAGTAGCCCGCGAGACTACCTTGCTAATAAACAACTCAACAGTTCAAATGCGTGAACGCGAGCTCACTTAATATTTGAGCGCGTACAGGTGAAGCTCTAATTTTGCCGGTAATTGTTAACGGAACGGCCGGCGCGAAGACCGTTCTCGGACTCTGAAATCTCTAAATTCATTTAGTTAGCGCGGCAAGTGGTTAAATTTGCCAGGCTTGCGGTGGCTGTTAACTGCCTCAGAAGCATTCGAATTTTGTCTTATCAAGCCTAAAATCTGGCGAAACCCGGGACCGACGAGCTGAAATTAGTATATTTAATTTAGGTCTGTTTATAGCCATTCGAGAGGCAGGCAAGGGGGACCTTCCGTATCCGTCACCGGAGAACAGCTCCCCCAAGAAGTAATTAATAAAGTAAAATCATCTAACTTGATCTTGAGCATCAAATTAAAAATTGTTAAAATTACGAAACGTTACAGTAAGAGGAGAAGAAAATCATCTTCAAGTAAACGAAATAAGCTTCCAAAGGTCTGTCAAAGATTGTAAAAAATAGATAGATTACGAAAATGATATTAAAGAAGAAATGAAGATGTACGACATAAATGACAAAAGCAAAGAACTAAAAACGTTATGGAAGCAGCACGTTTAATGAATGGAAACGCTAAAACTCTACGAGCAGCCATGGAATATAACCCAAGAAGCAAACAAGACCAAGGAGGACGTGGACAATATGATAAAGAAACTGGAACATGTGTTTACACCATACCATTAAAGGAGAAGGAGAAGACGAAGAAAATAACTAATATTTTGTACATACAGTAAAACGTTTGCACATGTTCTTCTCTGGACGGTTATTTTATGAATTTTCTTAAAATTCCGAATGTTAATCGGAAGCGAAGACTCAACGTAAAATGTCTTTTGCTGGCTCTTCTAACAGTAAAAGGTATATAGAAAAATAAGCAGAAAAGGTGATAATGTAATAAAGAAATTGTTGATTTGGCAGACTATTAAGAATATGGAGAGCTAATATATGCGAACTTACTTCGGCAACTGAGACTGAATATTGTAGAGAAACGATGAGAACAATTGTTAAAGAGTTTTATGAACAATAAACCATTACATAAACTTCAACATTGTTTTCGAGGAAATTTATTAATTGGGTTTTGAATTGCTGGAATGTTATTCATACTTTGGCTACTTTATATTCCCTAAATTAAGAAAAAATACGGAAATAAATTCTCGTCTAATGAAGAGGTTATTTAGAATGCGTTTGCAGGCATTGCAGGATTACTACAAATGTTTTTTCTTCTATAATCGAGCAGGAAGTTACCAGCATGTTCTTGAACAAACTGATAATATGTAATGTGAGTTATTTTGCATTGATGTGGTTTTTGCTTGAATAGATATCAATGTAGCAAGTCAAAAGGTACCTAACACTGGTTTTGATATTTTGAAATTTTAAACCTTCGAGCCATAACCATTAATTCCATTGTTTACAATTCATGTTTTTCATATGATAAGAATTTCAGTTACAAATATCATTTTGATAACCAAAATAACCCAATATATTAATCAATCCGATTTCATGATAGAGGCCCTGAAAACTAGAGCCGAGTGTAGCTTAAGATCTCCTTTCTTAATTCCGAACATCATCGAACAGCAAAGCAGACTATTAAGCCTGATTAACTGAAAATTTATTAAAGTGACAACGGCACGAGAAAACCGACTGGGTCTGAGGCTCATTCGGATTAGGTTTTCCGTGTGTAACAGGAAAGCCTGGGGCTCACGACTCCAAGGGCGCAGACTCCTGGGGTATCGAGCGCTGCCCTAAGGGCGGTGTCGCCCTGCCAACGCGGAATCCCCCCTGTACGGGTTGTATCTCGTAAAAATTTGCCATGCTGCAAGTTTAGTCTCCAAATTATAACCGCGTTTTGCTTACGATATCAATGATGAATGGCTCCAGATTGTGGGGCGCACAGCGTGTTTGTGTTGGAATTGCAAAATCACGCCATAAATTCATTCGATTGCAACGCATGTTCCCTGGTGAGACAAGCGATGATTAATTTTTACAGCGTTGTTCCAAATATCTCAGAGAAGGAAAACGATGATAGATAAATAGCAGAATCAGCAGATATGTTGACGGTTTTCACATCAAACTATTATCTGCAGCGTTTTTCAACTTTTTTAAGACGAGACCCACATTGAAGTAATGTTGTGTCCCATAAGACAGACATTGATGTAAGTTTTGGTATATTGTTAAAAACAGTAATTCAAATTATATAACAAAATATAACATCAACCGTAAAATAAAAGAATTTGTGAATACATGTAACCAGCTAAAGTCATATTTTATACATACAAAAATACTTTCAATCCCCAAAACAATATTAATTGAACTGAACAAACAGATCCTTAACACTGACGTAGCAATAAAGGTAATATTATATTTAACGCTTCATTTTGTATATTCAGTTTTCTTTTCTAATATTTCATCAAAATGTGATTAAAGCTGAACTGTTTTATGAAAATTGCAACGATGTAACGATATACTCGTACTTCGACAATTTAATATTATTAATTATTATGGCTGTATACGTTTTTACGAGGTACCTATTTTACGGACTCTGGTTCTATGGAATATCTCTATATTTTAAAAATACATTATAAAGATTTACTACAGCTATATACCTGCTACACTGGAGTGCCATGTTGAAATCAAACATCATCTTCGTTTCCTTGATTCTCCATTATGCGGTAGCGGTAGCGGTATGCTTACTTCCTGCATAAAAAAGTACTTTACTATTAACCCGTAATCACAGACGGTATAGTGCACTACAGTTTTTTCATCATTTTGTGTATTTTTTTGTCTAATCAGCTATTTACGAAACACAAAGTTGAATATACTGATCGTGTATAAACAGTACGAGTCGTGCTATTGAATGAATAGAAAAACACAGTACAATAGCCCTTTACTAGAAATTATGAGTTATTTAGAACTTTGTTGCGTGACAACATACTAATTTGTGATCGAAAAAATCTGAGTTCCAAAAATTAACCCGTTAACACGTGATATATCTGCCAGTTTCAATAATCTTTATTTTTGCTGTTTATTATGGATAAGATCTAGGCATGCGGAATGCCAGGTATCTTAGACACCTACTCGACTATTACCTAGACCCTAGACTAAAGAGTTCCAACCCTATCAAGAGATCTTTTACATGCTACACATTAATAATAATAATAATTACTGATCGAACAATCGCGCATAATAGACCAGATATCACCTTAGTTGATAAGCACAGAAAATTTGCATTTTTAGTAGACGTAACAATACCTAATAGTGCGAATTACTAAACGCTTATGCAGAGAAAGTTACAAAATACACCGACCTGGCCTACGAGCTACAGCAGTTATGGAAAATGGAAAAGGTATACATCTTACCTATTATTATATCTGCCACCGGAATTATTCCTCATACACTTCGCAAGTCTCTCAATCGTTTGGAAATTCAAGAAAAGCTGCAAATTAACATGCAAAATTCTGTGATACTAAGTACATGTAACATCGTCAGAAAGTTTCTAAATAATGACATCAATTAACTTACCATATTAGTATATTACTTACCTCCACCTTGGTTCCGGACCCGTGAGGTAAAAACCCCACACATAGTGTGAGAGAAAAAAAACTCAATAATAATAGTGACTTTATTGGCTGAAACATGACTAATTAAATATGAAAGATACCACAGGAAATAACAACCAGGTACGTAAAATGCAAAACAGTAATATAACAGTATAACAAAATTTCAGTGAAACTGAGGGCGAGGTTCAGAATAATAGCAAGACCACTTATCTGATCTAACACCTAAACCCTGGACATATACGAGCAAGTACGAAATGTAATTTAAAAAAAATATGCATAATGTAAGTAATCATAATAATAATATTTACATCACATGAAAGGTTTACAATTATTGTGATATTTTTAAAGAGGAAGTAAGGTGTGCTTTAAATTTTAATAAAGAAAGTTGTTTAAGATTATCAGATAGAGAATTTTACATTTTAGAGATATTAAACGAAAAAGAACATTAACAAAAATTAGTTTTATGAGAAAGAGGAGTAATCACATTTTTAAATGAAATATTGATGTTATGGATGTCAGTTCTGAATCTGCTTATTATACAAATAAGGCGGACTTTTTGTTTTTATATGTTTATGAAAGAAGCAGGCGGTATGTAAATAACGTCTATTTTTCATATTAAGTCAATCAGTATCACTTAACTTATGAGAAATTCTATCAAATTTGCGAATGCCGTAAATGAAACGTAGACAACTATTTTGAACTAATTGTATTCGGTTACATTCTCTACTACTTATACACGAACCCTATACCAAATCACTAAAATTAAAATAAGAGAGCACGCAGACTCAGATAATAGAACTTTGGCATCATAGGTCATGAGATGCCTGTTGTAATAAAGCTGTTTTAAAACACAATACGCCTTTTGAATAATTTTATTTATATGTTCGTTAAATCTTGATTTATCATTCATTATTAAACCCAGATCACGACCACACTTCGCAACAGGTAGCTTACTATTACTAACTCTCAAATTAAATTATTCGATAACGTCAGCTCTATTCTTTTCCGAACCAAATAAAAGTAATGTTGATTTAGTGGAATTAATCAATCTCATCAATATATGCATTGATCATGTAATTGGCTCGCATTATATTATGCTGCAGGGAAAAAGTAGTACAGTTGAGTGTCGTCAGCATATAGGTGACAATTTCAGTTTGAAATTTGATTTTCAAAATCTGACTAGTAAATAATATACAACAGCGGACCAAGAATAGAGCCTTTGGGTACATCTGTTGCTACACATTGGGAATTGATATCTGACCGTTTACGAAAAATTTTGTAACCTTAACTTTAAATAATCACTAATAAAATCGATAGAAGATTGACTGAAATTATAAAAATACAATTTGGCTGTTTAGGAACCAAAACATAATTTTAACTTTTAAATTAACTATCCATACATTTCGTAAGCTAACTATTACATGCGGAAATGCACAACAAAGATGTCAACATTTCTGTCAGCATTGCTCGCATGACCCGGTGAACAAACTGCAATTATGCAGACTTGCTATCACTGTTTGTTATGAAATTAAACAGGCAAGTGGAAATGCGAGGTGAACTAGGGCAAATAAACTAAACCTTGTAATTTACGTCATAGTTTTATGTATATAAATAGGAAATTTCTAGTCAATAAAATAATACAGTTTGACATCTGTTTCTGTATTCAAACCTCTGCCCAACGGAACTAAATCTACTAAATTATCTCGTAAAATTCACCAAGTCCGAGCGTTTGTCGCCGCAAAAGAAGATTTGGGCATCTTATCCAAATACTCGTCATTGCAGAAGTTACTGCGAGTCACTGCATACTGTAAAGGGTTTGTTCAAAAATGTAGAAAACATCCGTGTCCAACCGAATACCCTATGGCAGCAGAACTCAACAATTGCCTCATTCAAATCATCCGTATAGTGCAAGCAAGCAGCCGGTCGACAGAGATTCAAACCTTGAAGAAAAACATCTCAGTTAACACAAAAAGTTCCTTGGCACCGTTACGACCATTCGTCGATGACGAAGGAACTCTTAAAGTGGGGGCGACTTCGAAGGTGTTGCCATATAATGGAAAACATCCCATTCTCATTCCCCATAACAGCCCAACTCATAGTGAGAGATGTGCATCGAAAACTGCTACATGGCGGAAGTCAAGCTACAGCGGCATACATCCGTAGAAAATTTTGGATTGTCAATGTGAAGAAAATAATGCACAAGGAAATTCACAATTGCATGAAATGTTTTGCATTCAGAAGACAACCGTTGCAGCAACTTATGGACAATTTCCGCAAACGCAGATTAATGTCGTTTCTACCGTTCTCTCACACTGGTCTGGATTATGCAGAGCCGACACAAAGCAGAACGAAATGGAAGTCAGACGAAGAGAATTTGCAAGTGGGAGATCTAGTGTTACAGAAAGGTGACAGCAGTCTTCCCAATCGATGGCCTATAGCAAGAGTGACAGAAGAGCATCCAGGTACAGATGGTTGCAACCGTCAAGACAAAGGGAGATGCAATTCTCAAGCGTCCTATCGCCAAACTCGTTCCGTTACCAAGATAGGAAGCAGAAGAAGGAAAAAGAAAGCAAAGCAAGGGTAGTGGAGTGTCAACAGTCACAAGAACAATAACACTCTTACTTGTGTTGTGCACCATAATTTCAGCAACCGCGGGGTCATACATAGTAAAGTATCCATCACCTGGCCTATTTATTGAAGAACTTGGCCACGCAAAACTCTCGAGGGGAGACTTCAGAATCGAAGTAACAGTGAACATCTTTAGCATCCAAGTAGATGAAGAAGATATAGACAAGACAATCCAAACAATGAATACCTTATGCAGCAAGGCACTTGTATTATCGGCAGAATTCCATTGCAAGAAATTAAATCATGACATGAGAGAGCAGCAACGGCAGATCATCTGGAATATGAAAAGCATGTATAGTCAAGATGTCAGGACCAAGCGAAGAGTACTAGGGCAGCTACTAACCTCAGTGTTTGGAGTTAACGATGAAGTTTACCATGACATTCAATCATTGGAGAAAAATCAACTAGAATTGATGCATAGGTACATCTAATCATCAGACAAGGATAATGTTGTCAACTGCAACAACTCTAAATGAGACTGAAGCCAGAATATCCCAGAAGTTGGATAATTTTCGAAGAAAACTCAACGAAGGGTTGCTAGCGATAAATGAGATGGAACCTTGGTACAAAAAGACAGACGACAACAAGTTAAACATACATGTGTTAACATCATATCAAATGGCTACCAACTACTTACAAGAGATGGGTGAGAAGTACAAACAACGTCTAAATGTAAAATTTACAAAGACAGACATCCTGCAATTTATTCCATCATCACAATTTTACAGAATCATGTCGAATGCAACAGCCAATCTTCCATCAAACCTAGAGATACTTAGAGATGGAAGTTCTCATCAATAATAAAACCATCGAGATTTTCAGTTATTTTCACATAACTGAGAAGCGGGAATACAATTTAATCAAACCAACTCCAATTGCAGTAAAGAAGGGAAATGGAACCTACACATCACTGAACTTGCCAATTGAATTATTAGCTATCAACTACAACGAATAAACCTATTTTGAAATCCAAGAAGACAAGTTGAAGGAGATCGAGTCAATAGGGAAACATCGTTACTTATGCAGGCCATCCGCAGTCCGAAGTTTTGAAGACAATCCGAACTGCATCATTGATGAGATATACCAGCGATTGAACAAGGTCAAATATTTGGTCCATCAGTTTACAATTAAGACACTGGTATGAAAGAAACTGTACGCTGCGAATACATGGTTATTTATTCCCAATCAACCCACAACAGCAGCAGTACAATGCAGCGGGAATCGAGAAGATGTGAAGATTCAAGGTGTTGGCATAATCCAAATATCCCCAGATTGTACTATATATACAAAACGGACTACTTTGCATACTCAGCTATTCACTACTATTCCTCTCGTAGATGGGTTCAACAAACCAATGCAAGTAATTATTAACACTACTTTGCAGAATACAAGCACCCACCCTCAACTGTAAATGGAAGAACCTGTGTTGCTACCGTCCGATCATTTTCAACGCCTACAAGAAGAAGAAGACGAGTTGCAGTTACATAAGGACTATTCGTTGTGGCACCATCAACATACCATCATGGTGAACACCGGTACTACAATCGGTATCTTAGTATCAGGTTGTATCATCTGGACATTATGGAAATACTGGAGAAAGAACAGGAAACCGCAGCTACGCCCAAATTCAGACCCTTCAGAGAGCTTCAGGTTACAACCACTGCCACCAGACGAAGAAGATGAAGATACAGCATCAGTCACACCATCCCGGCCCATTGTCGCTCGGCAGAATTTTCACGTACGTACAAGAGATAAACTATAAAGATATACCAAAACACCGTAAATTTAATTTATAAACATTTTAATGACACTAATTTTGCACATATCGTCCTCCACCATACAAGGACAGGTTCTGAGGTTAAACATTGCCCTTTGAATTATTGCGGAATAAATTTAAGAATGTATTTTCTTAATTACTCTTTACAGTTTTTCTGCGGAAAACCGGAAAGCGTGTTGGACAAGGATTTTTGAAAAAACTTGCAATAATTTTGCACCGTATATACTGTGTCAAAATGTTTTTTTATACATGTATTTCGCGCAGTCATACTGGTACTACATGACGATTGACATTTGGAAGAGCTTCGTGGAGAAAAGTGAGGAACGCATTCTTCAGAAGTTATTTGACGAAGAAAAGCTTTTTAGACATAACGACTACCAAACATGTTTCTATAATGTGTTTATTTGTTTGGAGGCTAGCCTTAAATAAATAGATCCATTACAAATTTTGGAAACAAATCGAATTGATGTGTATGTTTTAGTACACCAATACACTTATATGGATGAAATTTGTTTTCAAAGTATAGTCCAAACTTAGGGTGTGATGTGGGATGCTGCAAGCAGCAAAAAGTGTCAATAAATCAATGTCTTATTTTCAACCGTTATCTAGTTACAGATGATTTTTTTGTTCTTTTCATTGTTCTGTTAAATCAAGTCATCTAGGAAATAAGTCAAATAAACGCTAATTTGTTATGACAGAAGGTGTTTCAAGCTTGAATTATTGTTGTTTCCTGAGTGTGGTAATGATGGAGCACCGTTCTGTACGTGAATATGCAGAAATGCATTTTGTGTGTGGCTGTGCAGCTGTGGTAGAATAACGAAGAAGGTATCCTCACCGGCAACAGTCTGGACGGAAAAACGGATGCGCCGAAATTTGTGTGAAACATATATGGCTACGCCACCTCATCATGTTGGAAGAAAATAACGTGGACAATGTTTACATTATTGACGCAGTCGAATAAAACCCATCGCCAAGTACTAGAAGAGTTTCTAAGCAATTAGCTATTCCCCAGTCGTCAGTTTGGCGTATACTAGGAAGAAATGGCTTATAGTACTTACCACATACAATATTAATCTGAGACACCTACAATTATTTTAATGGTTGTTAGATGCTACCGCAAACAATCCATAATTTTTAAGTAAAATTATCTGGACGGATTAATCGCAGTTCACACGGAATTGTATCAACTGGCATAATATACACAACTGGGAGTACAAAAACTCATGCTACATGGAAAACTGTTTTATCGCATTTCATTTGGTAATGTAATACATTTCTACAATCAAAATTGTTTAGGTATGTTATGTGGCACTTTTATGTATAAGCAACACTTTTCTACGTAGCAACGGCGATTCGTTTTAAGTTTGGCAGCACTGCAGTGTATTGTTGGTGGCACTGTATGTCTATGTCAAATTCGGGGTTAACAGCTTAGGTTTTACGTCAGCTTTAACATAGACTTACAATCTCACCAACAATACACTTCAGTACTGTCATACCCATAATATCAACTGGAGCTGCTCATTGTGCTTTATTACATAGAAACGAGTTCTGTTTTGCTATTTAGTGTCACTTTTATATAAAAATGTAATATTTCACATTTCTTATAAAATGCGATGAAATAGTATACTATAACTTCAGTGTCCACGTTGGGCCGGTATTGTAGGCGATTATGTCATCGGACCTTATGTATTACCACATCGGTTTACTGGTGTCATGTACCACATGTTCATTTAAAAAGTCTATAAGGGGCGGTTGTGGAAATTCAAACGTATGAATAATATGTTGGTGGCAGTGTAAATTTATGTCAAATTTGAGGTTATTATGTTAGGTTTTCTGTTAGTTATGACACCAACCTCGAATTTGACATAGACTTCCAGTACCACTAACATATTCATACGTTTGAATTTCCACATCCGCCTTTTATGAACTTGTTGTATTTAGACTTGCCGGAATTATTAGAAAATGCCCTTCTTGATATGCGTAGGTCAATGTGGTACCAGTGTGACGGGCTACCGTTGCACAATTTACGCCAAGTTAGAGATTGTCTAAATAATAACTTTCCACAACGCTGGATTGGAAGAGGAGGAAAAAGTTTACGCAACGGAAATTCAAGACAGGAATGACTTAGTATAATAAATTTAGCTGTTTCGGATATTCGAAGAGTTGAGGAATATTCAAGACTTTCTGCGTCGCCGTTGACAACTTGGTATATAAGGTGGAAATTTTGAACAGTTGTGATTGTTTTTAATTTTTCTTCTAATTGTATACGTTCTTTATTTGTTATATACGTACATAATAATAAATATTATAAATGTTGTTATAACATGTGTTCATTGGCATTATTTACTTATTTTAACATAACTAATTATTCCTTAACATTTGACCACACCTTTTGAATGACTATGTATTTATTACCTTGTTACGGTCTTAAACTGACTTTACGACACCGCACCGGCTCATACAATAACGAAACGGCCGGCGCGGGCCGTAACTAACAAAATCGGGACGAAATATCTCCTAGGCCGCCACCCACGCCGCAACAAGTTAGGCCGAGCTAGACTTTCAGTGGAGATGGGCGGGTCCTTTAACGAGATTATCTGAGGGTAACGGCCAGAAGGTCGGTAACTAACGGTAAAATAATGAGGGCGCCACCAAGCCTGTCTTAACCCGACTAACCGGGCCTGGGCGGTTAGACGGGGCGAAGCATTTAAGATACTCCATCGATAGGATTACTCAAGAGTTGCAAGTTCAAATAACAATTTCGGGATTGCCTTATGCAAAGATTGTAACTATGTGCCAATCCGGCCGCGACTACGCAGCTGTCTCACCCACCTGTACGCTCAAGGTTTCCTCGTCCCGTCGCACAATAATCATTAAACTGAAGGGGCGCTTATCTGAAACAGAACATGCACAAGTCGAAACAAAACAATAGTTCCCTTAATTAACAGGTCATATATTGAATCACGGGTTACAATGGGGCAGCGGAGTGCGTCGCCCTATATATATATATATATATATATTATATCTAAGAAAACACCAGCTGGCGCACGTTCTAAACCTAGCGACAGATGTACAGAATAAACAAGATAGCACTAGCGCAAGCCCGTGCAAAGATACAGCCTAAAATTCGATATGAATGCGCAGCATGTGGGCGCGAAGCCTTATGCAACGTACAGTAATGAACAAAGTAGCACTTGTAACATAGACAGTCTGTAATTTGGAATGAACGCACAGCATGTGGGCGCGACGCCTTATGCAACACACAGTAATTCAAGCCCTTGTAAAATAGACAGGGCGCGAAGCCTTATGCAACGTACAGTAATGAACAAAGTAGCACTTGTAACATAGACAGTCTGTAATTTGGAATGAACGCACAGCATGCGGGCGCGAAGCCTTATGCAACATACAGTAATGCAAGCCCTTGTAAAATAGACAGTCTGTAATTTGGAATGAACGCACAGCATGTGGGCGCGACGCCTTATGCAACATACAGTAATGCAAGCCCTTGTAAAATAGACAGTCTGCAATTTGGAAATGCGGGCAAATATGACGACAGTGCCTGTAGGCACAAGAGACGTGACGGGCTCGCTCGCGGCGTTCCAAAACAACTCGCACACGGGACTTAACGCTCCCCGCGGGACAGGAACACTCGCGTTCACAACGGTAATCAGTTCAAAGACACATACCTTAATACGTAGGCGGTCGGGAAGCCTGGTACAGTTGAGTTGCGACAGGCTGCAGTCTTAGGCGGCAGGTAAATTCGATATTCGACGGTTATAGTGATGAGTATTTATCCGGGCAACGAAAAAGAGGGCCTCCACGGCAACAATACTAAAAGGACAGCGGCAGGCGTCCTCGGGCACCTAAGGGGCCGAAGGACACCGCCTGGGTAACACAACCACCAAACGTGAGCTTTCCGCAACGGGCTGCGATCAACTGCCCAGAGGGAAGCGCTGCAACATGACACATCGGTCGCGTCCCCACGTGACTATATTTCGGCAGCCAATCGTGAGGCGATAAAATGAAACAAATAAGTGCCGGTGACGAAGACAGCACGAAGCCTCGCAGTCGCCTCAACGGCGTGATTTCTAGAAGGTTCGGAATTCTTGCGAGCGATAACACCCGGCTGCCAAAGTACCAGCAAGGGGTGCTCCAACTGACGAGAAATACTGCGTTTGGGGCCAAATATGTGCAAAATCATTATTATGGAATTAGGCGATGAAGCCAAATAAGTAATTAAAAAGGTTTAGCATACGGGCACGCTGCCCTAAAGCCTAGGTGGCTAATTAAAATACCAAAATGACCTGACAACCTTTTGCAACATGGTAAAAAAGACAAAAGGTGAATTTTGAAGGTAATTTCAATTTCATCAATTGGGGGCGGACTACTGTATGGACCTTGCTTTTCTCTTCAGCCAAGAACTCAGAATGGGTTAGAGAAAGGAGGCATAAAGAATGAAAAAAAACTAGGAGAGGTGGTGAAGTACTGCCCCGGTATTTGCCTACGCGAAGGTACTCTGTTAACTCAGGAAAACCACTTAAAAATCCGAATCAGAGCAGACGGTCGCGGGAATCGAACCCCATCTTGACTGCTAAGCAGGCATGTTAACCACTAGCCCGCAGAGCTCGGCTTGTCAACATTGAGTAGTAAACATCATATTATCTATGCATTTATTCTCAGTTAAACTATGCTGATATTTTATAAACATGACTATGAATTTTTCACAATGTCTTGCATAGCAAGCCATCAATCATCTTCGTTATTTATTACTGGTGAGTGATGGTTAGGAAGTATTGTAACATTTCGCCCCCTTACTAAGGGTGTTATAAATTTATACCACGGATTAGCTCAAATCGGAGAACTAGGCTCACTCAAATATATATGCGATCAGGAAAAACATAATGTAATTACCATAAATGTATTGTGCTTGCACCTCTCGTGGCTGTCGGCGACGTCACTCAGGGCGATATTAAGCGGTAAAATGTCGGAGTTTGTTTACGTTGCTCGCTCTGCCAAAATATGGGTAAAATATTAGAGATTACACAATACCTGGGATTCCGAGGTGGTGAAATACAGAAGTAAGTTGTAGCGGTGCTTATGATGTAAATCTGGGGTTCACAGAACAACGCAAAAGTGTAATTTTACGTTTGTGATTAGTCCGAGAGCGGTTTGCAATTTTGGCCGCTGGCGGGCGAAGGTTCAGTAAGCGAAGATGCTGATATGTTGCGGGCGATTTCTCCTGCTGCTATAGCGGTATCATGGACCTTTGAGCGGATGTTCCATTAAGTTTTTGCAGGTTCTTATGTGAATTATTACAGGTATGTTAATAGATATTAAGGTGCGGGTTAAAGCATCTCAGTGAAATGTTTCTAGGCGCCGGTATTTGCGCTTTGGGATTACGCGGTCGGGATTTGTTTTAAGCGGTTAACCTGCAAGACAGTCCAACAGCCAAGCGAGGGTTTTAGCCTCAATGATTTGATTTACCAAGAAAGTTCATCAACCAAAGCAAAATCGAATTATAGCGGCTTTACTTTTACGGGTACGGAAAGTTTTGGATTCAAGGCTGAAAGTTCAGCTTGCCATTTTCCAGGAAGCCTGGACTCGTATCTAAGGGTTGGAGGTCTGCTCCGATAGACAGTTCAACTTGCCAGCTTGAACTGGCAGTCTAATCTTCTCTTATACCTTTTCTGCCGCGTTATCGGGGTACTTGTCCTGCCTTCCACTGGAAAGGAAAGCGACGCGATCGGTCCTTTAGTGCTACGTTGCGCATTGTGGGTGCCTTTGCGTTATCGTACACTACGCGCTGGCTAGATGTAACGCTCGATAAGGCGATGTACAAATTTAAATGTATCAATAAAATTTGTTGCAGGAGCTAGCTTTACAGTTTCAACTTTTGTAATTACTGTTGTACAAGTAGGTACTATTGTTTTCAAGAAATCTTTTAATGAATGTGTAGCTTCTATTAAATTCTTATAATCATCTTCAATTAAGACAGAAATACTGGTACAAAATATAGATCCACGCTCTAATACAGTTGATTCTTTGATGAATCACTCTGTATGTATTACATTTTGCAACGTGGTGTATTTGTATTGTAGAATGTTGGAACTTTAAATTTAAAAAAAGTAGAAAAAGAAGTTCCAAAGTAATTTCAATTCCCCTAACTGGGGCGGACTGCTATAGGGACCTAACGCCCCTCTTCAGCCAAGAACGCAGAATGGGCGTGAGAAAGGGGGGGGGGGTACAAATGGAAGAAAGGTGAAGTACTTCCCCGGCATTTGCTTAAGCACAGGTACTCTGTTGACTCAGAAAAACCACATAAAACCCGAATCAGAACAGACGGTCGCGGGAATCGAACTCGCTACCTCTCAACTGCTAAGCAGGCATGTTAACCACTAATTCACAGAACTCGACTTTTCAACATTGGGCAGTAAACATCATATTATTTATTGATTTATTCTCGGTGAAACTATGCTTTAATTTTTTTACTATGGACAACGGCCTTTATAGCAAGCCATCAATTATCCTCGTTATTTATTCCTGGTGAGTGATGGCTAGGAAGTTTCAACTTTTGTAATTACTGTTGTACAAGTAGGGACTATTGTTTTCAAGAAATTTCTTAATAAATGTGTAGCTTCTATAAAATTCTGGATTCTGGATTCTGGATTAAAAATGGAGGGTGAGTTACCTCACACGCACTTAGGCCGCATTAAGTGGGCCCATTGTACTACCTCCCAGCAGCTCTCCAAGTTGGGCATCATTTAAGCCATCCAATTCTTTCAATGTACTTAAGGACGACCGCAACTGGAGTGTTGTTAATTCTGACCATATCGGGCCAGAAGTCCCCCAACATTGATCCTCTGACTCTTGCGAGAGCTGGACAGTGGCACAGGAACATGTTCTGCTGTCTCGTCATCCTCTTTGGATCCGCGACAGTTGGGCTGTCCACCAGTGCCATCCTGTGCATATATTGGTTTAGAGTGCAGTGTCCAGATAGGATACCCACGACTAGTCGAAGGTTCTTTCGAGACAGCTGCAAGCAATATTTGGCTGTCTTTGGTGAGGGCGCTGTAATAGCAGCTCTTGCTTGACGGCAGCTTTTCATGTTAACCCATCTTCGTATGAAGCTGTTTAAGGTTTCTTGGTATAGCATAGAGCTTAATATTGTCAGGGATATAGGGATTACGGGTTCTGGCTCTCAGAGAAGTTGTTCGGAAGCCAGTTTCGCAGTCTCATCAGTCTCCTCATTGCCGTAGTTACCGTCATGTCCTTTCACCCATACAAGGAAAACGATATTATTTTTTGACATATCCTCGAGAGCTTCACGGCACTGCAGTACCACCCCTGAGGTAATTTTGCAATTGCCCAGGGCTAGTAAAACGGCTCTACTGTCACTGAAGATACCAATACATTGATTCCCGGTTTTCCTTTCAATAATTGCTTTTGCACCATGCATTATTCCAATCAATTACTTCCGTTTGGAAGACAGTGGCCATTTTGCCTAGTGGTATACTTTGGCGGAGGTTCCGATCGTCAGAGAAAACTCCGAAACCCGTTCCATGCTTTGTTTTAGATCCACCAGTAGAGATGGATATATCTATATGCTGGGTAAACCCGGATTTTTCATAGAGGTTAAATTGTCTGTTGAAGGCATATTGCAGAGGGAGGTAGTCTACCATAGCGTCCAGAAGAGGGATATTGTCGAGAATGTGGGTATGCCTGCTTCCCCTACCTGCTGTGTACTACAGCCCTTTGTAGCGCAGCCTCAGGGCGGTCCTTACGGCTACTTCCTCCACAAAAAGATCAAGTGGTGGAAGCCATAAAACCACATCTAAAGCGGCCGTAGGGGTTGAGCGTATAGCACCTGTAGAACTAAGACATGCAAGGCGTTGCACATGTCCTAGTTTACTCGCCGTAGCCTGTCTGACTCTGGGCCACCAGACAAGTGCTCCATACCATAGCATGGGCTTAATCACGGCAGTATACAGCCACAAGGTAATTCTTATAATCATCTTCAGTGAAAACAGAAATACTGGTACAAAAAAATCTGTAAAATGATTTACCCAGAACTCCCCTCGTCGACATTGTGGCACTAAATAATTTTTAAATGTAATTAAGTTACGAGTAAAAATATCTTCAAGTTTCTAATAAATTAAATACATTTTCAAATAAAAAAAAAACGTTACCGGTGGTCGAATTCAAAGGGTAACCAGACCGCGTATGCAGTCCCAACTTTTTGTGGGATATTGAAAAGGAACGGGCTATTTCTACCTGCGCCAGGGAGCACTACGTGACTATAGTTTGTCCAAATTAAAGTGGCGCAGTCCAGGTATACGGATTAAGCGGAATTTCCTGTAAGTGATACTTTGTTTACATGTAATCCCTGGTTGTATATGCTACTTACCAGTTGAGACGACTCCTAAAAACCTGCACGTATTTAGGTAAATTATTGAGCCCCAGTTTTTAGTACTAAAATAATACACTGCTATGGTATATAATTTTTAATTAAGAGCACATAAAAACACTACATTTTTGTTATTAGATATTAACAGGAAGTCCTCTAACTTGCAAATGTTTTATAAACGGCGTCCTTTCTGATTAAACAAAATTTACATTTCCTTTTTCCTATAGCCAATCAGAATAGAGCGTACCACATTCAAATTACAAATAAATCATAATGTGCAAGTATAAATTTTAAAACTAAACAAATTTGTAATTATAATGTAAACATGATTAAATATTAATTATTCACATGGAATAATAAGTCTAAATCGATTTATTTAATAAACAAATATTTAAATTTTAAACCCATCACTTCAGATTTCAAAATGCATAAATGTTTAATCACTTTTAATTCACTATTTAAAAATGCTTTTGTTTGATTCCTTGATTTTCAATATATTAATTGTGCGAAAAACCACTGCTAACTAAATGCGGACCTGTTCTGCAGGTAAAGGGGTTTCGTAATCTCAAATGACTAGGGTAATCTCCGAAGCCAATTAACTACGGAAATCCCTCATATTATCCGTATACCTGGACTGCGCCACCTCAATTTGGACAAACTGTACGTGCGTTTCGGCTGGCTTAGATAGAACCTCTTTTCGTTGACACATCTTACGCTGTAAAGCAGAAAGAGCACTTACGCTGTATCCGTTGGATTTTCATCAAAAGTATAGTGCAAATTGTTACTTTCCTGTATCTCAGTTAAACCCAAAATAAAAATATTACCGGTGATGCGACTCGTATTCAGCGCTTGCAAACGAGCCAGCCCATTCGATTTCTTTGTTTGGAGGTAATTTACGCTATCGCTTCCAGAGCTACCGCGACATTTCGAATTCCTGCGTTCCAGCTATATTTAACGTCCCACATTAATTCGTTGCTCTTTTTTGTATCGTACAGCATTTATTCTGTATCTCTTGGGTTCCATTTTTGTCAAGAATAAAGCCTGCGAAATGGACAAATTATCACTTGTATCTAATGGTAAGTTAAATAAAAAATAAACAACATTTTATTTTTAATGTGCTTACCTCGTATATATTTGTTTGAAATTGTCTCGGTTTCATGCCAGGTATATTGTTAAGGCTCTACGTTACGGCGCCTATTTAAATATGCACTGGCTACTCTATTTTAAATTGAATTATGCCTTTTAGATATTCAAAAGTTTCAAATTATAAAAATGATAACACTTGAGACTCTTTCAGGGCTTTGGGTTCGATTATCTAGTCGCTTTGTTATGTAAATTTGATTTGCAAATATTTTTCATCTGTGCATTGAAATTAATTGTCACCTATTATGTCAAACTAAACGTCAACAGTTCATCCCAAATTAAATATGACAAATGCTCAATTCCAACTGCACACAATTAACCCCATACCACACAGTAAGTAGTTGTTAATAATTAATTGCACCTTTTAATTTGTTTTATTTTCTTTAGCGTTGCTAGAACAAAATTACTACTCACCTTGTATCGCTATTATACCACCTCCAATACAGCAATCCTTCTGAAGGCAACAGCTTGGACCCTTTCTTAATCCTGCTGTAATGCCCTGTTCACGAACACTGACAGTCAACCCCTACTGACCAACAGCTGTCAACACGCCAACTCCCGACAGCTAACAGGAAAGACTGCTCTTTACTCTGCTCGAGCACCTGCCATCCTCCAGAATAGACCTCTCTCAAACAGCTCTCTGGTAAGTTAGCTGTCACAGATGAACTCAAACTGTCACACCTCTTCCGTAGCTCCAAGACTCACAAACCTCTGTCGTCAGTAGCCAACAGAATACCTCAGATGTGGTCCTGTCTCTGCTATCCGCCTTGAATGGATCCTATTACCTCCAGAATGTATCCAAGAATCGTCCAGTCAGCAACACTCAAACTAATGTAATTCATTGTCAATTGTATTCTTCAAAATAAACTATTTCAATCCAAATCTTTAATTCTTCACTTCTTAATAACTCTTATTGTGTCTATTTAGTTTTACATCCATCAACCATATTCTGTAACTTATTCTTCATTTCTTGTACTTATTTCTTGATATTTCAATTATATTAGTTACCATGTAGATTCATTAATTACTCTTTTCATCTTTTCCAAACTAATACATTCAACATAGGGTAAAATTTTGTTAAGTCATTTTGCTATTTCAGATGCTTAATTGCATTTCACGCCGTTAGTTAGGTCATTTTGGTATTTTGAATAGCCGCCTAAGCTTAGAGCAGCGCGCCCGTATGCTAAGCCCTTTTAGCTCTTTATTTGGCTCCATCGCCTAATTCCAGAATCACGATTTCGCACATAGTTAGCCTAAAAAGCAGTATTTGTCGTCGGTTGGAGCTCTCGTTTGATGGCGTTTTTCTGAATTCTGAATAGCACGCTGTGGCGGCGTGATACCAGCGTGGCCCGCATTGATTGGTTTCATTTCATCGCCTTGCGATTCGCTGTGGTTTAGTCACGTGGGAACGCGCGCCAAGGTGACCTTTGCCAACGCTTCCCTCTGGCATTCAGCCGAGAGCCGTCGTTAAAACAAGAGGTCGGATAGTATATGTGAGTTCGTGCGGCGCTCCCGCCATTATGGCGGGGGCGTCAGTCGTTTTCCCGTCGGGTGCTGCTTCAGCAGTTATGTTGCGGGCGTTTTCGCCTTGAGGTGAGTCTTCCAGAGCCCGTTGCAGAGAACGCTTGTGTGTGGTGGTGGTGATTCGAAATTTGTCGAGTGATCTTCGGCGTAACGTGGGTGTTTTGGAGCCCAGTTCCTGCTACTATTAGTGAGGGGTCGTGCCCCCTTCATCTCGACCTACGAGGATTTGGTTCAGCAGAACGAGTGAGGCCCCCATTATTTTCGTCGTCCCGTTGTACGCGTCTTGACGCGTCTCCCGTCGCCATTGAGGCGGTTATGCATTCACCCCCTTTCGCCGTTGTAACACCGAAGGTACCTACCACCTACGATTGCAGCTCGTCGCAACTCAGCTGTACCAGGCTCCCTCGCCGCCCACGCATTAAGGTATGTGCCTTTAACCTGATTACCGCTGTGAACGCGAGTGTTACTTATTACTATTCATTACTACGCTAGTGTATTCATTCAGACTGCAGACAGTTCAGGCCGTGAAGGCTAATGTAAATCGTCGCTGCCCTTGCATAAGGCAATGTGTATCTTTGTACCTATTATTGCTGTTCACTAATGTTCAACATCTGTCGTTAAGCTTAGAGCGCGCGTGCCAGCTGGTGCCCTTAATTATAGAGTAAAGTTAGATACAGGGCGACGCATTCTGCTACCCCATTGTAACTCGAAGTGAAATATATGATTGGTTAGTTAAGGGAACTATTGTTTGTTTCGGTTTGTGCATGTTCTGTTACAGATAGACGCCCCTTTATTGTACGAATTATTGTACGACGGAACGAGGAAGCTGTGAGCGTGCAGGTGAGTGAGACAGCTGCGTAGTCGTGGTCGGATGGACACCTAATCACAATCCTTGCTTAAGGCAATCCCGAAGTTGTTGTTTGACCTTGCAACTCTTGAATAATCTTATTGGCGGAGTATTTTTGCATGCTTCGCTCCCGTCTAACCGTCCAGGCCCGGTTAGCCGGGTTACGACAGGCTTGGTGGCGCCCTCATAATTTCGACATACCCTGTATATATTATGCCACAACGCGCTTGCCCAGAACGTATCGTGTGACTCACGCCCGACTCCCTGAGCGTTCCAGCCGTGGCCTATTAGCCTATTTCGAACCGATTTCAGGGCAAGTGTGTCATGTTTTCAGGACTGATTCCGTGGTGCGATGCTCACCTTGGGTGGGTGTCGTAAAGTCCTTTTTATACCGTAACAATTTCTATATTTTTTTGTTAGACCAAAATTGAAAAATTACAAGTTTTATAAGTGGTTTTTTCTAATTATTGGAACAAAATACCTAACTACTATCTATTTCATTCTTAATGCCTTCTATATTATAATATTATTTGACCCTTACCTACTTTAAATTATATCTTATCAGAATATGCATTTGTCATTATGATACTACTTTCTATCTATCCTTTCTAGATTCAAAACACCTGCAAACTTTCAATAGTTATCATTGCCTTAAGAATTTGATCTAATTTAGATTTATTCAATAAACTTTTTTCAAACAACCTCTATCTTTTGAATAGGTCAAAATAGATTGTATTAATATCCTAAATTTCTTTTATAGATTCCAAATTTAATCAAAACCAACACATACAGCCAGTCTTATAAAGGCCACTAATCTGATGTTAACTTTAATTCTCTGTTAAAACAAACAAAAGCACATCAAAACGTTAGTGCTTATGACATTTCATTCATTAGTAAACAGATTTTTATGCGCTTTTATTTATTTTAACAGCGAATTAAAGTTAACGTCAGATTAGTAGCCTTTATAAGACTGGCTGATAGTGTATCAGAACAATATATATAATGTGTATGCAAAATATCTTTATCCGACAAATAATTTTTCAGTTATACCACCAATAGACAGACAGATAGACAGACAGACAGACAGACAGACGAAATTGAGAAAACCTGTTTTTCCTCATCTAGGGCCCTTGAAACGTGAAGATCTGAAGATATCTTGGAAGGTGATTTTTTCGTGATTACAATACTTCCTTCGTCTTTCAGACGAGGGAGGTAAAAATAGACCCACGCGCTAATGCAGTTGACTCTATATAATGCAACTAGGATGTATGTTAAAATAAAATCTATCTGTGCCAACACCCAGAACAAAGAAATTGCAATCTTATAAAAGACGTAATCGTTTAAATGGAAAACGAAAATTAATACAATCTATCAAATATCTGCTGTACACAGTAACCTCACAACTATAAAATAGAAATAGTTATTATTAAAATGGAAATAGTTGAACAAGATTTTCGTTCTCATTTCTTTGAACAAATATAATGAGCAAAATAATAACAGTAGGCCTTTAAGAACCATAAAGAAGTAAAGGTAATCAAATGAAGTCATCTGAAACAACTAATTACTAACAGACCTTGCGGCGCGAATACCTATATGAATGTTAAGGGATGACAATAATTTTTGCGGTTCAAGCAGATTTGTTTTCAAAACTACGTTTTCTCAGAATTCGGTTACAAAAAAGTTTTAAAATTTTGGGAAAACACGCTGTAGCTCAATAAGACCGGTCTTGTAGAAAAAAATAAGAATTATTATATCTCATCAAGTAATAAGAATGAGCGATGGGTGAAAATTGTGCTAGAACTACACAGTTATTATGGATTTGTTCTATGTAAACTGCAATACATTATCTCTCAATCATAAAATCGACTTGATTTTAAGACACTGATAGATGTGTATCTATCAATTTTATGAGTGTACCTACGTTAATACTAAAGCGCATCAACATCATTAATTTAGTATATATATAGGCCTTTAGCTTTTAACCATGCGTCGGCAATTTTTGTGAATTTGTGAATCACACTGTAGACAACGAGGATATTATTTTCCACTTTTGTATTAAAATAAAAGATAAATACATTGCCTTCAGAAATAATCGAACGTGTTTGAATGGTCATGGTTATACAACGTATGAATAATATGTTGGTGGCACTGTAAGTCTATGTCAAATTCGAGGTTAGCAGGTTAGGTTTTGCGTCAGTCTATGCCAAAACTGACGCAATAATTTCTGGAGGCACTCTATATACTCCATATCGTAAAGTCAATAGACATGTTCCTTGGAGGAGTTTGACTTAATATGCGACAGGTCAACGATGTTGCTAATAGCTGGCAGAATTTGAGGAAACGGTTTTGCAATTAAGTGCTCGCTTTATTTAATCTTTACATCAATCAATCTCTTTTAATCTTCACTCTGTGAATCTGATAAGGTGTTAGCTGTGCTTTGAACTAAATATATTTTGCATTTTCAGTTTGGATTTGGAGTTATTCATTGTCGTCTGTTAGCTTGACGAATTTAGTTGATATTCTTAGAATTTCCGTTAGTTCAATTTCTTCTTAAAGGGCTGCGTCTCTCCGGAGGTTGCCTATCATTATGACAATTCTCATTTTCGATGATGTTGAGCGGAAAAGTTAAAGAGACGTGCAACCAAATCATTCTCTCAAGTTCTTCATTCATGATATTCTTCATCGTCCCACCGATTTTCTGCCCTCGATATTGCCTTGCATAACTAATTGTAAAATTCTATGCTTTTCTTCTCTGTCGATATATGCCCAAAGTATTCGCGCTTTCATCTTTTGGTAGTGAAAGCTATCTTAGTTGTCTTATTTATGGGGTGACAACACAAACAAAAACATTGTTAGAGACAACTGAGATGACGGTTCTATAAATTTATGGGTACAAGAACGACGAATCCTATGGAACCAACATCTCGACAGGATGAATAGAGATATAGTGGTTAAGATAGCGAAACGTAGGTCACCGAAAGAACGAAGAAGCATTAGTAAACCGAGGGAACGATGGAAATACGACATAGAAAATGGTTAACAGGCTATAGCCTAAAAGAAAAATACGAAGAAGAAGAAGGGTTATTTATTCGGTTTTTGTCACACAATAATTTCTTCATTTTAAAGAATGCTGTTTTAGCCATTGCAATTCTCGTGTTGATTTTTTCTGTCTGGTCGTTGTTTTCGTTTATACATGTTTCCAGATAACTGTAGCTGTTAACGCGTTCGACGGGTTCATGATCAAATTGGGTAGTCTTCGAGGTGCTTTGCTTACTACTAGGTATTTCGTTACA
>OW679195.1:164239935-164639211 GCA_940337035.1 Agriotes lineatus
GGCGTTAGTGACTAAGTTTGTCATCCTCCGATGTAAAATGGCGGGCACCTGCGCCCGGAGAGATGACACACCCAAACCACCCATTCGAGTTGGTGCGTGGATGAAAGCGTCGCTACTGGTGCGGTTGAGGTGCAAGAACCGCCTGACAGACATACGAATAATCTTGTCAGCATTCCGAAGGAGACCCAGAGTCACACGAGTACTTATCAGCACAGAACTGATCCTTGGGAGAAGATAGGTCTTAAGAAGACTCAGCTTTTGCGCTGGTTTTAATGGCGCAGCCTCTATCGTCTGACATTGGAGCTTTAGCGAATCGATGAGTGGCCTCGCTTTTCCCAGGTAAGAATAACGATCCCCGAGGTACTTGAAAAAGTCATCGGGCGCCAGTTGTTTTATGGCTTTTCCCCGGACGAAGTACCTTGCAGCAGTAGCGGAGAACAACTGCTTCCTCCCTGGTACAACCCTAACAGTGAGCGCCACGCTCTTGTCGGGGTTGAGGCTTAGCCTCCTCGCTTCAAAAAACTCCAACGCCGTCCTCAGTAGACGCTGAAACCCCTCGTAAGTCTCACTGAGCAACATCAAGTCGTCCGCATAAGCCAGGCAAGCTGGTTTAAAATCCTCCCTAATCCTGAGTCCTTGGTTCATTCCCTCGAGTTGCTCTACAAGTTCATCCATAACCAGGTTGAAGAGAATCGGTGATAGAGGATCGCCCTGTTTAACACTTCTAGAGATGTTAATCCAGTTCGTTCTATCCGCATCAACTTGGATGCGGGTGCGGGCGTCGTTGTAACCCTCCATGATGAAACTCCTCAGTCTGTCATGGACCCGGAAGCGACGGAGTGCCCTCTCAATGGAGCTATGCGAAACCCGATCGAATGCCTTGGCTAAGTCAAGACATAAGATGTGATAGGGTTTCACATGCTGACGTCGATGCTTTATCAGCGCTTCCAACGTAACAGTGTTCAGGAACACTCCATCAACAGCTCGAAAGCCACGCTGATGCGGGTGAATCGGGAGTCTCGAGAGTCGCCTCGCCAGGATTTTATGGAGGGCCCGTGTGAAAACGGAACCGACAGTGATTGGTCGCCAGTTATCGACCAAACGAGGATCTCCTCCTTTTGGCAACAGAACCGTGCGATGGTCGAGAAGGGATCGTGGCAATCGTCCCAGTATCAGGCAACAGGTGAAGAAGACTGAGAGACTTTTGGCCGGCATCTGACGAAGATGGTTAATGGTGATCATGTCCGGGCCTGCTGCCGCGGACTTAGTGGATGCCAACGCCCACCTAACTTCCTCCTCCGTGATCGGCCCAAACGCTTCCTCCCCCTCTTTGGTATTCCCCAGTGCTTGGTTGTACGGAGGCGAAGGAGAATCGAAGATTCCCTTGTACCTCTTTTCAACTTCGCTAACTGGCGGGAATACTTGCGCGTCGTGGAGAGATTTATCGTTCAATAGACAATCGGCCAGTCTTTTGGGGTTCTTACGATGGAGTTGTTGGACCTCCTTATATCTCTCCACCCTCTGCTTAGATTGGCTAGCTGGCCTGTTGTCTTTTGCAGCGCGCTTTGTGGGGGGGATTACGACGCTCTACCACACGGAATCGGACGGCCACTTCCTGAAGCCATCGTACTAGAGCAATCTCCAGCAAGTCCTTGTCCCCGGGCGTGATCCGCCTGAGAGACTCAAACACAATCTCGTCGGACTGTGTCCAGCCATCCCAGGTTTCACCAAGCTCCAGTACATAAGCAACCAAGGGATCAGCTTCTGAGATAGACCTCCGCAGGGGGGGTACCTGAGGAGTCACGAGCCTAACATGCTCGTTAATCGGGCTGCTTGCGCTAGAGGTAGTGCTTGAAGATTGGATTGTAATGTAATGAGCCGCTCCCGGCACTTCACCCAAAATAAGTGCTCCGGGTTGATCGATGACGTTTGGGACTGGGTCGTTGTTAGGGCCCGGTACTCCGCCGACTTGGGCGACTTCCGACTGACCATGACCCGCGTTGCGTAGTCTGGGGTCTGGAAGTCTGTCGGACGTGCCGGGTTGCCGACCTCTTGACACCGGAGCCACACGTCTGCCCACGGTGACCCCGGGTCGGTGAAAAACTTCGTCATCGGAAGAGGAGCTATCCTGTAATGGGATACATCTCCCCCTCGGTCTTATGACCGGCGACTCATTCGACGGCCCTTGCTGTGCGGCCGCCGTAGCACTCCTAGTACACCTCCTGGGTGCCTGCGCTTGTCGCTGCAGACCCGATGGCCCTGGTTGGGCAATGTTCTCTTCCTCGTGCAAGGGTTCCCCTTGTCCCGCTTCTCTCCTCTCATTGGCCAACTCCTCAGCCATCTCATGCACCAGTAACCTGTGCCCAGGCAACAATCGCCTGCTTTTGATCGCTTCCAGCGTCCGGCCAGGAAACAGCAAGGCCAAGTGTTTGTTGACATCCTTACCACCATGTCTCGCCTCTGCCATTGCCAGTTCTCTCAATTCCTCTGCGGTCCACCTGCCAGGAGCCCTAACAGGGTATTCGGCCATTTGTTCGATGTCCCTGTTGTACTCGGCAGGGTGTGACATCCGGAAGTGCTGACGCATACCCGCATAGGTCTTCCAATGGCTCTCACAAATTGGGCAAGGATTATTCGGATCAGGGTTTGGTCCTCGGTAATATCTGCGCCTCACATGCGCCAGTTGACCAGCCCGTGTTCCGAAGGTCTTACCACACTCGCAAATGAAGACATCCATTGCGGCAAAACGCTAGTACTAATCGTACGTAGTAAAGGTCTGAGGGCGTAAGCGGCGAACAACTGCCGCTTAATTACAAAAAGTGTTTAACGTGCCCTCAGATTATAAGACCCCGGGAATGGGGTTGAAACAGACAGTGTCTGATTTTTTGCATAGGGGTGGCGGGCCGGATCACGCAACTGGTTATGTGCTCACGCATGTCACCCGAACCGCACCCACACACACTGTTACATCACTGCTTCCGGTAGAAATAGAACTTAGATGCGGAGCGAACTAAAACACGTCCGCACGGCTCGGCTGTACACTATAATCACGTCGATCTTCGAACCACAAATGCACGAAAAATAACAGCTTTAGAGCACGATCGAGCAAGGCACCTACTCACGCCGTTTGCCCGCGCTTGCTTTTGGCTACGTTAAGAGAGTCATAGTTACTACCGCCGAACGGGGGGTCTGGGGGGCCGTTAGGCCCCCCAGTCTTCCGATCGAGTGTTCGAATTGCGGTTTAGCTGCGCGCGCCATCCTTCAGGAGTCAGCCCGTCCCTAAGGATTACAGCGGTCGGAGTCGCTTTGCATAGCCAGCAGGCTCCCCGCCCGGAAATCCAACTCCTTCTCTCCGGCCATCAGCCTATGCTCAAAAATTTTCATCAGGATCTTGCACTGAGAGACTGCGCCGCCAGTTCTTGCCCTGTCCGTAGACTTATGGGGACGTAGCGAACCGGCGGTGGAGATCGGGGCCTAGCGACAAGCCCCGCTCCGGCTTAACGGCATGCTAGCGCTGATTAAACTAACGTCCCGTCCTACGCCTACTCCTACGCGGTGCCACAACCACTACGAGTCCGACACCTATGAATGGGACCGTGAGCCACCTCGGTGGGCTCCCATTCCCCGTAATACCCATGTTAGCAGATTTCTCCGCAACCTGAATGGGTATCGGTCGAGAATATACCTCTACTCCATATTAGCAAATCCGGGGGCATCCCTACCCAGACACAGACTGGAATGGGGTAGTCGGGCGGACCGCAGAAAAGGGAAGACCATGGAGTCTACATTCCTCCTTTGTATGTTTCCTAGGCGGCACGTAGTACCCTTCCTAGAGTCCTCGTGTAACCGTTTGACGAGTCACCGTCGGGAGCTGACTAGGCTATTACACTCCCTACCACACATATTTAAAGCCCGCGGCATTCGTTGCCCAGTTTCAGGACTCACGCCGGTGGCTGGGGCCCGTTGGAAACTGGGATTGAGTAGCCTACCAAACAACTTTCCTACGGTAAACGACCGTGTGGTCTGCTTCGGAGAGTGGAACCAGTCATCGGTTCTAGGACAGACAAATCCAGGCCCGTTTTCCTCAGACCGACTCCCGGTCTCGTCTTGGTTCTAGTACATCCGGCCAGGACCTAGTTCCTATTAGCGGCCGGGTCCGACACCTCAAGTGACGGCCGGCACGTCTCGGTTCCAGTACCTGAATCTATCTGACACCATTAACTCAAGCGACTGCCCACTGGCACGCCTAGCTCATAGGAACATCATGGCATTCGCCGGGCCCGACCCGTCATCGAAGCTGATACTGTGTACTCAATGCATCTCAGTTACTAGTTTTAAAACCCCGGTAGAACCATGGCCAGTGAGCTCAAACAGCGGCCCCGCGTTTACCATCGACCAGAGCCTCGTTTGCGTTAACAGGCTAAAACACCACTGGTAGGTGAGGTTGGTTTGGAAGCGAGAGGCTCTATATTGCGCATCATCAACCCTTGTTTACCCTTTTGGACTTTAGTAAAGCCTTCGATACCGTTAATCATGACACATTGCTGACAATTTTAAAATTTATCGGTTTTGCTTTAGTTGCGAGCTACTTAACTGGGCAAACACAGATGGTACAGTTGGCGAATACTTACTCTGAAACATTACCCATAACGCAAGGGGTTTCCCAAGGTTCCACTTTAGGGCCTTTGTTTTACTCAATATATACATCAACGTTCATGAAGAATATAAAGTTTTGCAAAACACATATATACGCTGATGGCACTCAACTATACTACTCCTTTAACATGCCTGATCTTGATGAAGCAATATATAAAATAAATTCAGATTTGCAGTATATTTATGAGGTTTCCAGACAACATTCCCTGAGAATTAATCCAGACAAATCATCTGTCTTACTGTTTGGTAATAAAAATGTCTGTAGTTTTTTTGGCTAATTCTCTAAATGTTTATGTTGATCATGTAAGAATACCTGTGGTAGATAAAGTAAAAAGTCTCGGTCTTATTTTAGATAACACTTTCCGTTACAGAGATCAGATAACGAAATACATTTCTCAGGGCTATATGCATCTTAGGAAACTATACCCTCACAGCTCGTACTTAAACATCACAATTAAAAAAATACTTTCTGAAGCGTTTGTGCTTTCCCAATTTAATTACTGTGTTCCAGTCTACCACCCAGCTATTGACAAGGTGACTGCGGACAAAATTCAGAAAGTTCAAAATGCGTGCCTCCGTTTCATCTATGGCATAAGAAAATTCGAACATATATCTCATAAACTGACGGATGCCAGCTGGTTAACTATGCATAATCGAAGGCTACTTCAATATTCAACTTTTTTATCAAATTTTAATTAATAAATGTCCGCCGCATTTATACAACAAAATCACTTTCAGGACAGACGTACATAATCTTAATACTCGATTCCGAGGCCTAATTTCGCCGCCGCAGCACTCTACTGTCCGTTTTGAAAGATCTTTTTCTTATCAAATATATCATATTTACAATAACGTATTGAAGGATTACATATCCCTTAATTTTGCGCAATTTAAATACAAAATGCGTCACGACTTATTCCGCAATCTGTTAGGATGCAATTAGCTTGAACAATTAAGTATTTGATTAATGTGTTTGTTAACTTCATTTCATTGTACTAGGTTTAATATATTAATAGTTGTATAGGTTTAATTTTGTCTAAACACTATTGTAGACTTGATCGTTACAGATAGTAGTGTAATTTAATTTAGGCAGTTTTTCAAATCTACTTTCATTTATTTTAATCAGGGATTGGACGGAAGATCAGAGGGGTAGGATTTCCTACTACCAGCTGAATCCCGCCTTGTGGTTACCCGTTTGAGTTGATAGTGCTTTTCCTCTGTCATTTCTTTTTATTGTGTATTTGCTCAAGGGTAATAAAGAAAATTATTATTATTATTATTATTATTATCTATCAATCTGATTCGAGTAAATGTTTAATTTCATATTATTATTGAATAGATCCATAATTTTATTTTTTACATTTTCCCCTGGTTCTTCTGGAATTCCGTAGATACGTAGACAATTACGTCTGGAATATCGTTCTAGCCTATCTAAATTGTTCTTTATAGCCTCGTTTTCACATTCCAGATCTTGTATTTTTGCTTCAAGTTTTTTCATTTTGCCATCAAGTTTTTCTTCTATTTTAGTTAATAGCGAATTTGCCAACTTATCTACAATTTTATGGTCATTGAGCAAGGATATTGTAGCTTCTTTGATAATGTCACTTAGTTCCTCTTTTGAGCCTTGGTAAACATGTTGTATTTAGAGTATATAGCAGCACAAAGTAAAACACTACACAAATTATTGTTCGCAAATAAACCAACAGCTATAATATATCTTGCCTGCCGCACCAATTTGCGTCTACTCGCCACAATGCTTCATACTCGAATGTATTGGAATGTAATTACGGGTATTCATAATCAGGATAACGGGTTTGTTCTTATTAGAAATCATGTTAAATAGGTTTTTCTTAAGACACGAAAGTGAATATCGTGGGAATGTAATACATACCTATACCTATTTTTTATTAATAAAGGTTATAATTTGTAATTAATAAAACTTGACACTTACATTTAAAAAGAGAACATATTAAAATATGATATAACCGTACAACAGTAAATAGTAAGTACTAAAGCTGACCAGACTAGGGGTAGGAGATGAAAAATATCACATTGTTGGGTATCACAGTTGGAAGGTGCTTACTCTCTGGCCCACACGGTACGCATGAACTCTTGATGAATCAGTATGCTACCGTTAATGGTGTTGTGGACCAGAGAGGCAGCGGTGTTCCCTAAGGGAAGGCCCAAGATATTGAGGAGTTGACTGTTACTATCGCACCATGTGCCTCTGGCACCAATAGCCAGAGCGGTGACGATAATCCGACGACCAGGGTACTTCCTGTCTAGCGCCTGAAGCACTAGAGGTTGGGAATACATCTGGGATTTTTGTGTAAACGAAGCGACCAAGGGCCGCGGGCCTTCCCAAACAACAGAAATGTCGGCAACGACGGCTCGGTCCCCTTTGAGGAAGACTAAGTCAGGTTTCCTGAGCTCGCCGTTGCCCAATCGAAGATACGGCTCCTCCTCCACCAGCCATCCACTGCGCGACGCAAGATGACGGAGGCGTGCGCACAACCGGTCGTGTCGTCTGACACGAGGCGAGTGAGTTAAGGGGCAGCTCTGGAGCACGTGGGATAGAGACTCCACTCGGCGCACCCCGCCCTACACTGCCTTGCCGGTGGGGGATTTGATGGGATGCCTTTGGTGGGGAGGAGGTTGCCCCTCAGCTGAACAGCCTTAACATATTCGTCGCCCCTCCAAAACGAAGGGGGACGATCAATCCAGGAACTAGAACTGGAGCTTCCCTGCCCCTGCCGCAAACCATTGCCAGAATATGACGCCTCCAGCCTATCGCCCCAAACTCTCGCAATTGAACTTTTAGATACTCCAAATTTAGTTGTCCATCGTGTCAGCCTTTTCCCGAGTCTCTCACCTTCAGGGAGGGCCAGCACGGCGGCCGTGGTGTAATCGGCAGTAATTGCCAAGTTTTCTATTCTACGTTGGAGGATGGCGGGGACGTGTGCAACTAGGGGCATAACCCCTAGTCCTCCCGCGCGAGGTGGGGCGTGTATGAAGGCGTCTGAGCATGTTCTATTTAAGTGAAGAAACTTTCTAGTTGATTTACGTATAAGTTTGTCCGCTTCCTTGAAGAGGCCCATCGTAACTCTTGTGTTAACTAATAATGCAAGGATTCTCGGCAACAAGTATTGTTTGATGAGTTTTAACTTTTGCGCCGGTTTCAGTGGGGCGGCCCCTATCCTCAGCAGCTGTATCTTCAACGACTCGATGAGAGGCCTCGCCTTACCCAGATAGTTATATTTGTCCCCTAAATATTTGAAAAATTCATCTGGCCCTAAAAGCTTTAATGGCCGTCCTTTTACAAAGAATCGAGCTTTAGTAGATGTAAATAAAACTTTTTTACCAGGGACAACTCTGACAGCTAGGGCAATGCTTTTATTGGGGTTTAGGCTCAGCCCCCTCGAGTCGAAAAAGGCAACCGCCTCGTCCAGGAGTCGCTTTGTGTTCAGATGCGAATCACTGGTCAGCACCATGTCGTCCGCATAGGCCAGGCATGCAACTTTCAGGTTCTCATTCACCGGTAAACCAATGTTCAACTTCTCCAACCCTTCCACCAACTCGTCCAACACCAGATTAAAGAGAATTGGGGACAGAGGGTCGCCTTGTTTGACCCCGCGAGTTATCGAAATCCACTTAGTGTCGCCCGGATCCAGTTGGATGCGGGTGCGGGCTCCTCTGTACCCCTCCATTATGAATTCCCTCAATCGGGCGTCGACCTGAAATCGACGGAGTGCTCGATCAATTGAATGGTGGGAGACCGTATCAAAGGCCTTGGCCAAGTCAAGGCTAATAATATGGTACGGCCTCCCTTGCCTCCTACGTGACTTTATTAAGGCTTCTGAAGTTAAGGTATTTAATAGCACTCCGTCGACAGCCCTAAATCCCCTCTGATGGGGGTGTAGTGGAAGAGTTGCTAATCTTTTTGCCAAAATTTTATTGAGCAGCCTGACCCATACTGAACCGATCGTAATGGGCCGCCAGTTGTCCGCATCGAGAGGGTCTCCCTCTTTGGGAATCAGAATGGTTCGCGAGTCCCGTATTATGTTGGGGAACCTACCTAACGCTAACATGGCATTAAGGATTAACTCCAGTCTTGTCCTAGGGATTTGGCTAACCTGTGTAAACTTGCAGCCATCAGGGCCGCTTGCACTTGATTTCGTGTTTTTCAATGCAACCTCGATTTCCTCCGCCGATATCGGCCGCCACGCATCGTCCCCTCCCTTCAGCTCACCCAAATTCTCATTATCGTGAGGTGAGGGGACTCCAAAGATTCCCTCGTACTTTGTCTCTATTGTATCAATTGGCGGCTGAAGCGATTGGCTGAAAAGAGGCTGGTCGTCAAGAATGCACCCGGAGAGTCTCTTGAGATCCCTCCTGTACATATCTTGAACGACCTTATACCTGCCGACTCTATCGTTAGGTTTTAAGTTGTAATTATTGAGCCTGTGGGTGGGGATTTTGCGAACGACCGGTCGGTCCGAGGCCCCTGCCTCCCGTAGCCAGTCGTGGCAGGCTCTCTCGAGCGGGGTCCGATCGCCGGACCGCAGCTCCCTGAGAGCGCTAAACACTGTCCTATCGGACTGAGTCCAGCCATCCCAGGTTGCCTCGAGGGCCAGAGCGGACTCCGCTATGGGGTCCAGCGGCGGGATTGGTTGCAGAGGGGGGTGGTCTGGGCCGTTAGTCGGAGATCGACCCCTGGGGCTTTTATTTTCATTAGTGAGTTGTTTAAACTTGATTTAAACACACATAAATTTTATTTTCTAAAATTTACGAAATCCAGTCGCACGTTTTTAAAATGCAATTCGATTTAATAGCAAGAAAATTTTAATGCCGCAATCACCAGTCTTTGCCTCATAATTACTAAATTTAATATGTTTAAATTAGATTAAACATATATATATATTTCAGTCCAAATTTACGGAACATTATTCATAATTTAAAAGCCAGTGTTATTACGCAATCAGACGAGTTAAATACCAGGAAAATTGCAAATCTGCACTTCATGCACAATACCGACCTACAGTAGCAAGTTCAACGGGCGACCTTCGCTCTAGCAGGAAATAAAAACTGCAGAATTGCTACATTGCTGTTTTGTAATTTAAACGCTCTGACCCAGTAAACTGTACATATGAACTTTGATATTGTTACTTAGTTAAGCGTTTTAGTTTTATATAAATACAAGTTTATTTTTATAATAAAAACAATCTGCAGTTCTCTATTTTCGCCCCTGGCCCTGGTCTGCGCCGCGCCTACCTCTGACCTTCCTCCTGCCTGGCTTCCCCCCGTTCCTGCTCTCTTTCCCTCGATAACGCCTTTTATGTACGCGTTCTCCAGTTCAGCCTCCGCGATGAGACTCGCCATCTGCGCTAGCGCTACATGGATCTCCGCAGTTTCCGTTCGCGGCACTGCACCCCTGAGGTCGTGCAGTCGTTTTATTATTGCCGTCTGCAACCTAAAAGCCCTATCGTGCCTCGTCGACGCCCTCGGCCCGGCCCCGGTGGCCTTCGCCGCCTCTTTCTCCCCTTCTCTACCCCTTACGTCCGTCCTCTCACCGGCCCGTGTCGGCTGGACGTCAGGCCGGGCTCCCTCTGCCTCTCTTGCGCTTATATTGCCCCCTACGCGCCTTACGCTCTCCTCCGAGGATGAGTCTGTCTGAGCCTCGGTCGACATTCCGACCGTGTTCTCATCGCTGCTGCTCTCCGGTTCAGTGGACTCGGCCACTTTCGTCGGTTTCTTCGCCTTCCTAGTCGCTACCTTCGCCTTCTTATTCTCCGCCGCTGGGGACGTCGGCGAGGCGCCCTCACTACTATTTCCGCTGCCGTCCTTCTCCGGATTCGTCCGCTTTCTTGTACCCTTATTTAGTTTGTTATCGGTTTTCGAGGCGCTTGTGCCTCCGGATGCCAGTCCGGAGGTGGAATCTTTTGTCATTTCTATTACTTTTTCGCTCATCGCAAAAATATATACAGGGTGTATACGAATTCGACCGACAAACTTTGGGAGCATATTTCTCTCACTAAATACAGCCTAAAAGATTCGACAACCTTGATCCTTATCTGCAAGATAAACTCTGCACAGGTCAAAACACTTCGAAAAAACACTATGAATTTTTCAAGATTTATCTTATTAAATAAAATAAAAATTATCAGAAATCCATTAGCTTGATTATTAAGAATAACATTTATTATCAGCTATGGCCTAGCTATCATCTTTCAAGAATTCTGGACTTAAAAATTAGTGTTCCTACTCATTACACGCATTCAAATCTCCAAACTTGAATATTTTATTTTTACTGGTAGTCTGATTAATTAAATGTCATGTTTCATATGTACCTAATGTCATTAATTAATCAGTATAGTTCGATATTTGAGTAAAATTTCATCAGTTGAAGGATCCAAATTCATCTCGAAATGGGGTGAATATCACAGGTGAAATAGTAAAATTCAAACCTTCCCCATGTATAACATTTAATTAGTAAAAAATGTAGTTGACAAGCGACATGTTTCGACAATTAAGTCATCATCAGGCTTCTAAAATTAATTAATTGACTAGAGAATAGTTACGAACCTAATAGAAGTCAAGACTTACTTAAAATCCGGAAGCGGTATATTGTAGATTAAATTAATATAATACTTTTAAATTTTAAATATTAATTTAATCTACAATATACCGCTTCCGGATTTTAAGTAAGTCTTGACTTCTATTAGGTTCGTAACTATTCTCTAGTCAATTAATTAATTTTAGAAGCCTGATGATGACTTAATTGTCGAAACATGTCGCTTGTCAACTACATTTTTTACTAATTAAATGTTATACATGGGGAAGGTTTGAGTTTTACTATTTTACCTGTAAAATTTCATGTTCATGTTCATTTCAATGTTAGATTAAAAGACAAGTCACAAAAGAGGTTCTAACTTTGAAATGAAAGGAGATTGGTTATAAGTATACGAACAATTTAGGTACATCTTTAGGCAGTAAATACACTCTCGAAGTTTGTCGGTCGAATTCGTATACACCCTGTATATGCCTAATATCGTGTTTATCCTCAAATGCACAGGTTCGGTGCATGCGAACGCCCTATATTTGCTCACCTGCCGGGTACGCGCGGGAGATGAGAAGACGGTGTCCTACAATCCACCAGTGACACCATAGTGGGTTATCCCGGGGATCCCTGCTGGCTACAGGTCACCCCGCAACCTCCCATACTCACAATGTGAGCTCCCCTGAGTAACTTTTTAACGAGGTTGTCCCCCTCTGTGCAATCCTGTTGGTCCGCGGGAGGTTTTAAGCCCTCCAACCCTCCGGTCAAGCCGGTCTGGGCCCCCCTATCCGCCACCTGGGGACGCGCCCGATGGGGGTTACAGGTATCCCCTCACGGGAGTAGGTAGGGACACACATTAGTGAAGCTGTCGCCCCACCTCTCATTTCTCGCGTTGGAATCTACCGCAATTAAGACCGCCTTGCCTTCTAATGCCCCTAACACTCGCCGAATGTGTTCAATGTGCGGGCCGATCGGATCTCGGTGACGGAAGTATGCGGATACGACGTAGAGGTCCACGTCTTTAATCCACGATACCACGCAGTGTTCCGTTTCGAGCCACTCTAGATGCAGTACCGTAAGGTGGGGGTTTATAACGACGACCCCTGCCCATGGGTGCCCTCCAATTTGGTGTACTGCCGCTTGTCTGTTAAACCCGCAGATTTCCCTTCTTTGAACATATGGTTCTTGCACCAGCAGGACATCTATCCTTTCCCTAACTGCAACTTCTCTTAATTCATCGGTTGCGACCTGCCCCCTACCTAAATTAACCTGTGCTAGCTATAGCCTATCTCTAAGTACCCTGTCCGCCCTTGGGTTCCGCCTATTAATACCTCTTCTATCTACTCGTCTATCTGCCATAGAAAGTTCTTTCTATCGCTCTCCTAGTCATTCGCCATACTATCTCGCAGTTTGCCCCGTTCATCTTATGGTTGCTCGGTCTGCCAGAATATCTACATTGCGCGCAGCTTTCTTGGTTGGCACATTTCTTGGCCACGTGGCCGCCTAGTCCGCACCTATAACATTCATCGCTTTTGCGTTCGCATTGCGCTGTGACATGTCCATAGGTCCCGCACCGATAGCACCGTGTAAGCGGCACTCGATCCCTAATCTGCGATAAACCCCACGTGAGGTTTAGGGGTTTCTGCTTTAGCAGAGCCCTATACAACTCTGGTTCTATTTGTACCTGCCAGTCCTCTGCCTCTTTCCTACTGTTGAACGACCTACTTGGCCGGAAGACGTCCCGAAACTCTTCCAGCGTCCTACCATCCCTACAAATGTGATTCATTTTGTAGGCCGCCTTTATGAACTCTTCCTCATCTCGCTCTTCCGCCCCAAGGATTATGACCGTTGGTCGAATCCTTGTCTCCCTCTTTACCTTCGCGCCTATCGTCTGCCATTGTTCGGACTTCGCGAGCTTGTCCGCCTCTGCTACGTTCTGTACCTCTATGGCTACACCACCGTTTTTCAATAGGCGCAGATCCTTAACCTGTACCTCCTCCTCTCTGATATTAATGCCCGCAATCACCTTTTTCTTTAGTTCGCTGCTCGTAAGCTCACCCTTTTCATCAACCTGCCTAACTATTACAACCGGTCGCTCCCTACTCTTGGCCTGCTGCCTCTTAACTGCTGCGCTGTAACTAAGTTGAGGCCGATGTTGCGGTGGCAACGTTGGTCTCGGCGCCCCTGCTTGTGCTCCCCGCTGTTGGGTCCAGCCTGCACGTCCCACGCCTGATCTTTCGCGCCTACCTTTCAGGATCCCCTCCAAGCGACTATTCTCCCTTTCGGACTCGGTGACTACGTCCTCTAAACCCCCTAGTAGCTCTGCGACCTTCCTGAGGACGCTTTTGGATGCCGCGCTCGCTCCTATCTCCCCAAGAATTTCGTTGCGCAGCTTAGTCACCCGCTCCGCCCTACTTGCCTGCGTCGGCTTGGCCCTAATGACCGTCGCCCGCTCCGCTACCGGCTTGGCCCTAGTGGCCTTCGCCGTCTTTACCTCACCCGCTACAACTAATGTCGCCGCCCCTCTTTCCGCCCGTTCTGCTTGGCCGACCCCTGCCCTGATACGGACAGCCATCCATTACCAGAGAATAGTGACTTGAAGACTTGAGGGAACCTTGTTAACCCTATCGAATCTTTATTATTCTAATTTACAATGCCTCTATGCTTAAGGTTAGTATGTGGAGATCAATCCAAAATCGATTCCTAGCGTAGCTAGTGAAAGCTCGATGTCAGGGTACCTTTGACTTACCCCTGAATTCCAATATGGGAGAGTTCCTAACTGAAAATTGAATTGCCTCTAGTCTGCTCCTGCCTGTAATGAACTTAACCTATCTTAACCTAAGAGCCTACCTATTCTATAAGTAACTTAACCTAACCTAAGTAATTCCTATGCTACAATCTGAGGAACCTGAAACCTTGAAAAACCTGAAAAGCGTATACCGGGGTGCAATGGCATACTGTTCCCTCTGCTTGGGATATACTCGCTTTTTACAGAACTGCTTCTCGCTGTCGTGCGTTAGGGCAGTTTTGTAATTTTTAACGCCTCGTGCGTTTCCTTCTTGGCCCCGTTCGGCATAGCAGGGTGCCGACCGGCCGGCCTATCGTCGCACGATCCCGCATAGATGCTTCCTGGTTTAGAGAGGAACGTCGTCTTCCTCACTTCTAGGGCTTCTGTGCCCACCACCCTTTACCGGCCCACCCAAGTTCGTGCTTATTGCTATTGAGGTTATTGTTTTCCTGAGGGCCGAAACTTGGCCGCCAAGGAAACCGTCGGTTCCGCAGCTTTCGCTAGTCTTGTGGGATTGGCCGTGCCGTGCGTCTCTCCTGTGGCCCTCCAGAGCCAGCGTTTCCGCGGTAGTCGTGAGCCACTGGGCGGCGCACGGCTCGTCCAACGAACCGATAGGGCGTCGGTCGACAAACTCCAGCCTCGAACACCTCAGGGTCCCAAGCGTCATTACAAACCTATTCTAGCTTATTGCCTATCTTAGACTAGCTTATTCTAGCTTATTTTACTTGCCTTTGGTCCATAAAGTACGCCTGGCTCACTGCTTAAACTAGCACTATTAGGAGTCTATTTCTCGATTAACTTAGCCAGTAAGTTGACGTCATTCCCTAGCATTAACACTACCTCCGCAGCTGTGTTAGGCCATTGGTTTATTTTGTCCTCCAGTTCTAATCTTTCTTCGTCGTATATAGCGCATTCCATCACCCTGTGTTTTGGGGAGTCTATCTCGTCGCATATGTCGCATTGCGCATCTTCGCTTTTTCCGATCCGGTAGAGGTGTACGCCTAGCTCCCCGTGTCCGCTCAGTAATCGGGTGGTTTTCGTCTCAAGGCCTATTTGACACTCCTCTGTCCATCTCGTGATGTCAGGTATTAGCTCGTATTGGTACCTCCCCTTTTCGGCTTGGTCCCATTCTAGTTGCCACTTTCTTCTTATTCTCGCCTCCACTTCTGATCTTAAGGCCGTCCAGTATCTGTAGTCTCTTGCTACTATCTGTTGCCCCAGTAAGTTTGCTTCGCCAGTTCTTTTGAGTTCTTTCATGGCTTTTAGATGTTCTATTGTCAGGTGTAACGGAGGAATCTTCGCTAACACACAGAGACTTTCGTTGGGCGTGGTGACGTATGCGCCCAATATCGCTCTTAGGCATACTGCTTGGGTGGACCTGAATATTCTTTTATTGCTCAATATTGCCACTCTGTGTCCCCATATTTCGATCCCGTAGGTGATAATGGGAATGATTGCGCGTTCGTATATCGTTCTGAGGGAGTTTTGCAGCCGGTCGATCCTCCCCTAGTTTCTGTAAGTGAATCTCCTCAGGGTGTGGAAGATGTTTCTCGCTTTGCTGTTTGCTTATTCTATATGTTTTTTGAAGTTGAGTTTCTCGTCCATATATATCCCTAGATATTTCATATGTCTTTCTCTGCGTATGGGGTGGTTGCCCAGACGTACGACAGGGTTTCTATTCATGGGTTTGGAGGAGTATATCACGTACTTGGTCTTTTCTCTTGATATACCTAGCTTGTTGCTTGCTACCCACTCGGCAAGGATGTTTAAGCATTGCCTCGCCTTGTCCTCTAGTTCGGTCCTTGTAGTCGCATGTATCGAGATAGCCACGTCGTCCGCGTATGCTATCGCTGTCGTATTTTCAGGCCACTGTTCTCGTAGCAGGGAGTCCATTACGACGTTCCATAGGAATGGTCCTCACACAGATCCTTGCGGGCAACCCTTAGTGATGTCTTTGGCAGTTTCCGAGTATGTTGCCGTGTACCGTACTTTCCTGTCTCTTAGGTAGCTTTTTAACATTTTCATAATCGCGGCTGGGGTCTGTTTCCCCTCTAATTCCACGATTAGACTTGGCCACCATAAGTTGTCGAATGCCCCTGAAATGTCCGCGTAAATCACCATACTGTGTTTTTCGGCCGCTTTTATGTGTTCGGTTAGCGCTCTTATGGCATCGATGGTTGACTTCCCCGGTCTGAAGCAGTATTGCCTGCTGTTAAAGAATTCCCTTTCTGGGCGCGCTTCGAGGATTTTCCGAATGACTATTCTCTCTAGGGCTTTCCCTAGTTCGCTAAGTAGCGTGATAGGTCTTAGCGATTTGGGGTCTTTGGGATCCTTGTCTGGTGATTTCCTAATCGTAATGAGGCTACCCGTTTTCCACCTGTTAGGGAAGTATCCTTGCTGTAGACAGGCCCTGAACAGTCTCAGTAGTTCGTTCTTAATCTCGGGGTAGCACATTCCCAAGATTTTGCCGTGAACTTGGTCCGCACCTGGCGCTTTGTAAGGCGTGATGCGCGTTATCGCCTCGTCGAGATCTTCTTCGGAGATTTCGCATTCTTGCTGATCGTCTCCTAGGCAATTTTGCGCTCTCGCTCTCGTTTCTTTGTGTGCCGGCGTGTCGCTGTCTGGATCATCGTCCGGCATAAGCTTGTTTACTATCTCTTCAAGAGTGTCTTGCATGACCTCGGTGGTCGATCCGTCTGATTTTAGTACGCTGGATGTCGTCGTCATTAGTTTTATTTTATTTGCCGCTAATCTATAGATGGTGCCCCATGGGTTCTTTTGTAGGTCTTCCTCTACAAACGTTTTCCACGTGTTGATCTTTGCCTTCTCAATCTCTCGCTTGTACTCGGCAAGAGCCTGCAGGTAGGCTTCGTGGGCTTCCTCTGCGGGCTCGTTCCTTCGCCTTCGCGTTTGATATGTCTTTCTGCGTGTTTTGACACCTGTTTTGAGGGTTTGCAGGCGCGCTGACCACCATGGGGTTTCCCTATTCGGTACTTTGGATGCCTTGCATGACTTGCCGGTAATTATTAGTATCTCCTTTGTGTGGGTTTCTACATATTCGTCTATTTGCTCTGTGTTGTTTATTTGTTTCAGCTCTAACTTTTCTCTTATCTTGGGTACGTATCTTTCAAGTGCTTCCGCGTCTACATTCCGAATGTTGTACTTCATCTCGGGCTTGATGTTTTCCGGTCTCAGGGTGATTTTTAGCTCGATCTGTGATCACTTTGGATCTTCCCTGGTAGCACTTTCCAGTATGCAGTGTCTGTCATAATACCTCCACTTGCTATGGTTACGTCGATGTTCTCTTCTCCGTTGGCGGTGGAGAAGGTGTATGGCTCGTTTGCCTTATTTAGAATGTACAAGTTGTTTCTTGTGATCCAGTTCTCCAAGGCTTCGCCCCTTTGGTCTGTTCGTTTGGACTGCCATGACTTCGATTTACTGTTGGCATCACCCATTATTAGTATGGGGACGTTTCTGTATGTGTCTGTTATTTCTTGGAGGTTCCTGAGGTCTTGATGTATGTTCCCGTCCCAAGTGAAGTACACGCTTACCACTATGTACTGTTTCGAGTGGTATCTGATTTCGCACGCTGCAATCCATCTTGTCGTGAAGTTGATCAGCGCTAGCACCTCGAGTTCTTTGTCCAGTACCACAATTGAGGCTAAGGGCCTAACTTTGTTGGTATTCTGTAGCTATTATCTTTATTTACCGAATACGGTTCCGGCAGGCACAGGATTGATACCGCGTTTTCCTCAGCGAGTGGTCGAATTTCCGATGTCGAGGTTCTGCCGTTACCCAGATTTGCCTGCGCTATTTTTATGTATGGTTTATAAACCATAATTCGTGTTTGATATTTGCTCCCTAGTCCTCCGTAGGTGCGTTGGACACTTGTCTGATCTGGCGTCGTGACCAGACTCTCTGATTCCTGCGTGTATGCAGTTTACGCATCTTAAGACATTCGATTCACACTTTCTCGTCTCGTGAGGCCCCGCGCACTTGGCGCATGTGTCTACTCCCCTGAAATCCTTGTGCATATGCCCAAACTTCAGGCACTTGAAACACTTCAGAATCATTACGTGGTCTTTTATTACGCACGATGACCATCCTATATATACTCGCTCTCTGGCTAACATGATTTGCCTGACCGCTGGCGTAATCTCTACCACCCAGTGCACAAAGTGCTTCTCTCTGGGCCCAAACTTATATTTGGCACGGATGCCCTCTTTCACTTCTTCCGGGAGTGCGCTCTTGAGTGCCTCGTTGAGTTCTGCTTCTCCAACATCGCTTGGCACCCCGTAAATTGCCATGCGCGGCTTTAATTGTCCCTGTACTTCTGCCATTAGTCCTATTTTCCTCAATGCCTCTGAGTTTAGTTTCTCTGAATCCATCTCCCTTGCCTCTATCCTAATGCTGTTCTTGCCGCTTTTTAATATTCTGTCAGGCCTACAGCCGAGATCTTGGGGCTTGGCCTGCTTGATTAGGATGTCCCGTGTCTGCTCGCACGTCTGTGCGATCGCATCATCAATAGGGGTGATCTTAATAACCACCTTTTTGGTCGGTGTCACGCTCTTGCCTGAGGGTATTTCTACCCTTTGTGGTCTCTCCGCCTTAGGTTGTCGAGCTGTTTGCGCATATGATGGGGCTTCTTTGATTGTGTCTTCTAGGCTGGAGATTGTCTCCGTCAGTTTAGTCTCCACCTCTCTCTTGCCTGTCAGCAGTGCCAGCTTTAAAAAGGTTGCTGTCAACCCTTCTAGATGTTTGACTAGCTCCGTCTTCCTGGAGACTGTGTCCTTCAGCTGCGATACGAGGGTTATTATCTCGGTCTTGTCCTTGCAGAATTTACTCAGCAGTGCCTCTACTGACGTGTCATTGCTTTTTGCCGCTTTCATAATTGCCTGCTCTATCGGTTCGCTACTTGCACTGGGTTCACCCAATATTGATTTTCGGCCGGTCATGATGACCTTGTTGCCGCCGGCTTGCGCCGTTGCCTTACTCTAGTCGCCCTATACTATTTTAACTGAAATTACTTACGAAAGCTACTTACACTATCTTATCCTACCTTAAACTCCCTTGTAGACGGGAACCGCAGTCCCCGGCTTACCTGACTCAGGCCACCTCAGGCGATATAAAACTGTTTGCAGTTACCCCTTAATAATGATCGGAGACTTGCGGAATATCCCGAAAGTCCGTTAGTAGGGAGGAGCAAGGGCACTTTGTCGATCCATTCATGCGTCTTACTCCTGCTATCTCCTATGCTCCTGATATCTGAATCTGGTAAACTCCGCGAATATCGCGAATTTCGCGGTGCTCGCGGATTATTTCGGGGTGTCGCGCACGGATGTGTGTCCCCGACCCTCTCACACACCAGTTGCGACCATGTTCGCAGCTCGCTAGGGAAAACACTAAATTCCGCGGAATAAAATCAAATCACTCGCGAGGGATCGAAAATGTTCTCCAAGTCCAGCGACCGCTTCACAAGGGGGCGATAGGCGCGGTCCTTCGAAGCTCCCGGGGGCCCCACTGAACAAGAAGCTCTCACGATAGGACTTGGACCTCCGTGACGGGGCTAACCTCATTTAACGCACACTCACACTGGACTTAGGTAACTTCGACGGAGCTCTCGGCAGCACGTCCGCTCGCGGTGAAATCTCGCCACTCTCCGCACCAGCTGTTCTACCACATCATCCGCTTCATCCACTTCGTCCCTCTCTATATCCGTGTCGGAGTCGGATTCCGCCTCCGAGGATGGAGGCGTAGTGCGTTCGCTAGTGCTTGCAGCCACGCCCCGACCCCCAGTCACGGTCTCCTCCTCCGTACTGCTGCTTTCTTATACAGGGCTCACGATCCTCTCCTTCTTCTTTCTCGTGCCCTCTGCCCTTACCGTCTTTTTCCGCTGCTCTACGACCTCTGGCGACTCGTCTCTGTCCTGGTTCCGCCGCGTCTTACGCTTGCGGTCCTTCGGCGTCTCCATGTCCGCCATCTCGCCTCTCGTCACTTTCACTGTCACCCAGCAATCTAGCACTATTTAGTGTCTTTACTGAATTAGATTAACAAAATCCGCACTGACTCTACCCACGTATTTTAGAGTCTACCTCCTTTCGCCGGGCACCCGAAGTGCTCACCGTTGACACCCCTAACTTCGTGGAGGCGGAGTGACTATGTAGTGGTGGAGCTTCCCAACATGCACTGGTAACTGATAACTTATAGTTCGTATATCTAATCACACAACACTGCCTTGAACTCCTGAATCGCTTTAAGACTTGCAGTCGCCTTGAATCACCTGTATGGGATTTAGGACAGTGTCCTACAACTAGAGAGAGGTTTCCGAAAAACTCTCTAGTTGGCTCCCAGGGGCAGTAGGTAGAGACACATATTTGTGAAGCTAGACGCACCAAGCAATTAAGCATATCGTCCAGTAGGTAGGGACAAAAAAAAATTCTGACTACCCCGAGGGGGTAGCCAGACTATTTATTCAATCATGCTTAGTACATTTTGAGAGGTATCTTTGCGCCCTCTTTTTTGCTGATATAACACATATACAGGGTGAGGCACATAAAGTGTTACAGAGCAATAGCACTCAAACTATTGATCACATCCAAAAATGTTTCAGACAAGAGTTTCAGTGTTTGAAAAGGCCGTCATACTGGACCACCCTATTTTTTTTTTGTTGGAGGCGCTGAAACTACGTCAAGGTCAACTCCACTTTTTTAAATGGAACCATGTATTTTTTTTCGATGATGTTATTACTGATTTAAAGACAAATTCAGCGACCTGAAACACAATGTCATTCTAGTCACGCAAAGTATGAAAATAGTCGAAAAATCGAAAAACGCAACAGTGCAACAAACACGAGTCAACACGACGGTGCACCACCCCATTATGCTCTGTGTTTAAGACAAGTGATGAATGAGATTTTTGGCGAAAAGTGGATACGACGAGCCGGTCCTGTAGCTTGGCCACCTCGATCGCCAGATCTAACATCAGCAGATTACTTTTTATGGGGTTTTGTCAAAGATCGCGTAATGGCGGTAGCACCTACCACGCCTGACGACATGAAAGGCAGAATACGACGAGCATGTACCGAAATTACACCACAAATGTTAGCTGAAGTTGGACGGTCTTTTCATCAGCGAATTAACAAGTGCTTACAAGTCGAGGGTCGTCACTTCGAGCATCTTCTGTAGGTAGAACCAAACCAAGGTTAGTGGATCCTTTGAAAGTGATTATTCCGATATATTTCGATTTTTTGACTATTTTCATACTTTGCTAACTAGAATGACCTTGTGTTGCAAGTAGCTGAATTTGTCTTAAAATCGGTAATAATGTCATCGAAAAAAAATACATACTTCCATTTAAAAATCGGGAGTTGACCTTGACGTAGCTTCAGCGCCTCCACCGATAAAAAAATAGAGTAGTCCAGTATGACGGCCTTCTCGAACACTGAAACTTTTTTCTGAAACATTTTTGGATATGATCAATAGTTTGAGTGCTATTGATCTGTAACACTTTATGTGCCTCACCCTGTATATATATTGCAATGACCCTATACGTATAACATTTGTATGTTTATAATTAATGTAATTAATAAAAAGAGTCGCCACACAATTTTTAATTTAGTTCTACCACTTGCTAAAATCAAACTAACTGATTAATTTATTTCGTTGGGTACGCCAAATTTGAGAATTACTCTTACGGTAGTTTGCCCTTTTTCTAATCCATTCATCTGATTTACGAACTTCGCTAGCTCAATTATAAAACAGAGACATGAAATTAAAACTCAAAAACTCAGGTCTTGGGTTCCTAAACTTTCCTAGTTAAAATTTTTACGGTACGCCTCTGAACTGTAGGCAGAATGTCTAAAATGTAGGCGTGATGTGCCGTTGTTAAACTGAAATGTCAATTCTATCAAACCAAGTTCGAGTTACCCTCAGCTCGCGTTTGAAATTGATTTATTAACAATTAAATGAACAAATTTTTATGGTAAGATTTTGAATAATTGCCTTCAAGTGGCGTCTATGTATTTCTTTGTTTTCCAGGTTGTTATTGGTGCATTTTAAAAAGGACGCCGTACCTTGCGTTTGTTTTATGGGGCTCCACTTGACGATTTTGATTAAAAATCCTGGGAAAACACTTCGCCATCCACAGGAACTGTTATGATTTTCTTATTCTCCAGGTCGTAATTAAGGTATGCCCAAATTTTCACGCCGATCGCACAGATCAAAATTGAACAATACACTAACCTCACATTTGTATCATTTCGGGTCCCCTTGTGAAGATCTGGCTGAAATCTGTACTCCTGGCGGGCTTCTCGGACTGTTGTGGGCTTGGGGGTTGCTGTGTGGTGCTGCTGGAATAATCTTGCCACTCTATTCCTTCCCACGATGCTACTCACTGATGTCGCAGGAATTCGCCAACTGCCGAACCTGCCTCGGAACGCCAAAAACTCAAACACCTGGAATCTCTTGCCTCCAATTGTGCTGATACACTCGAATTCGCTGATTACGATGGTGCTATTTAATTTTTAATACTTTTATGCTTTCTATGAAAAAACTTGAATTAAAGTCAGAGCAAATTCAGATAGCTTTCACCAATTTATTTTAAACAATTGCTATCCCTTGTCGTTATTGACAAAACACTGTCTACAGATTTGAATTGTAGGAAATCAACCAGGTACAAAAACATAACTTATAATCTAATTTAGCAAATTTTATCAGTTATTTACAAACTCTTATGTACTAAAATTATTGTCTTTTGGAATTGTTTATTTCTCAATGTTTTTTAATGCGCCACTCACTTCATTTTTATAACACTTAAATGCCCATTGTTTATCACTACACTGACTAGGTTTTTAATCCACCAACATTGTCTGGTTTCTTGCTTATTTGAATTCCATCTAATTTCTTGCTATTTCAATCTCTTCAAATCCCCAAGTCTTGTATTTTCATGTGGTAAATGACATGCCTGGCTTTTCTATGTTCTGTGCCTTATTTTTCTAGTCCTACTTGTTCTTACCTTTATTAAAAATGTTCATTTGCTATCCATTCTCTAATGACTTTACTTTCTACGCTTTCATTTTTAAGCTGTGTCTAACTTGAACTTTTTGTGCCAGTTCTTAATTTAATTTAGATTCAGCTTCTAGTTTGTGCAAATCTATTATATTACGATTAAAATTACATTGCTAAACCCAATACACGGAATTTGAGCTTCCATATTTCTATGCCTATTCAAATATAATCAATGTCATTGGCGAATTATACCAGTGTTAATATGATTTGGCAATTTATGTGAATTTTCTCAGATGCTTGCATTATTACAACTCTGTGCTTTAATGATTTAATTTGTTATTTGCTTGTACTGCAATCAGAGCCGATTTGAGGGCTAAAGACCATCGCAATATATATATATATATATATATATATATACATACTCCGTTATCTATCTGGCACCCTGCACAACGAATGTTTATGCGACACCCAACATATACACTGTTTATAATAATTGTTAGAGTGACACTTGTATAATGTGTTATACAACTGACACCCTTGAATATATGAGTAGGTTAATAAAGTGGCACCTTACGAGGTTGCCAAATTAATGGATGCCACTTTTTTATTGCATTTCTCAGTAGGTAGCACATAGAAGTCTTTATGCAGTAGTGACGATTTTATTACAGTTTTTAAAGGACTTGCTTACTGTCACAAGTAAAGTACTCGAAAAAGTTGAAATAAAATAATTATGACTATTTATTTATCACTGACGATGTAACACATGGTGAAAAAAATTGCACTTCAAATTAAATTTTAACAGTTTTAAATTTGTACATAAACAAATTCAAGGCTTCGTATTGCATAGCAACTTCGATAAACAAAACCAATAACTACCCACAGGTTGTGGTTGTGTTAGTGCAATGTTTATTCTATTGGATTATTGTGTTCATATAACTAAAAATGAATTAATTTGAGTGGATCTCGATTTTAACACAAAAACTTATTCTACAATAAGCTGACATAACAAAAATAACACAATGACGGTAGCTTATACTTTGTTTATTTAAAAATATAATGATAGATAGAATACATATTACATTTAAGCAAAATAGTAAAGGTTGACATTTCAAGAACAAAATAAGAAAATACAATTTTGTATCAAGTTGTATTTTCAGTACACATTAAAACTTAAAAACACTGAAAGGAAAACCGTTATGTTTTCTAAGAGCATAATAAAGACAACCTATTTGGAAGAGTTTTATAAACACACTGCAATACAAACAAAGTGATATAATTATTAAAAGCAACTGCATTGTGTGTTAAAATTTCAATCTATATTCATTAAAAATAAAAGTTTTCACTCGTACCCATCCAACATCTTTAAACTCATTTCTGAATTTTTCCAGGAAACTGTCACATTCTTGTCGTCTCAAAGCTTTCTTGCTTTTCACATTTTGTGCAAAGTATTTTCTCATAATTGCTTTTTGTGCATTGCTCCATTTTTGCCTTCCACCTGAAAAATTGGATTAACTGTGTATTCAAGTCACAAATCTACATTATCAGTTGTTGTTGCAAATTTGGTGAAAAGTGGGAATAAAAACCCCCCACACGATTTACAAATCGAATTATAACTTCCATATACAGAAAATTTAAATTTTTCATACATGTTATCAAAGAGACTGTGAACGTTAATATCATATCTTCACATTAAAAAAATCTTACCAGCATTTTTCACGTCTTTAGCTAGTGTAACGTCCATATGTTCCACTTGAGAGCCTGTTAGAAAGAATGTAATTAAATACATAACCCATATAATCAATAGGAAGTTTCTAGACTTAATAACTTACTCGTTCCAGGCAGTGGTTCATGACTGAAGCTATCATCATCGTTTTTGGCCTCTTCAGCAATATCTACTTAAAAAATAAATCAATGCAGATAATAAATTTTCTGCCAACGATATATTACCTGTTCCTGCATCACACATTTCCTGATTCTTGACCTGATGTAAAGCAATATCATTCCGATCTTCATATTCATAATCTATATTTTCCATATCTATATCTATTTCTTCTAATGATTTGTTTTTAAATTGGGTTACATTTCCTTTTTCAATAAGCTGAAGAATTTTTGACACCTTTGCCACTTGGTACACATCTTGAGGTAATCTGAAAATAATTAAATTGTTAAAGAAAATTGATTAACTGTTAGTAAATGTGTACCCACTTATAGAAATTCTCGTGAGTCTTGGTGGTGTGGCCCATGAATTTGGCTAATTGATCGATTTCATTATTTTTTAAACTCAACACCTGGGTCACAGTAGCAATATGCTTCCTTAATCGACACGACGTTAAAAGTTCAGGATGCCGAGCATTACTTTCTTTTGCATATTTTCGAATCACATTACAACCGTTAATCCATCGAGTAGATTTGGGGTATGTGAAAAAATATGTATTTTCATTGGAAAACCAACTGCAAGTAGTCGTTCTGATGCTGTAGATCATATTAAAGTATTCCTGAATATTTTTTGGAATTAAAATGGTTACAGGTCGGCTTCCTTTGCCAATTGAAACGATTCGTTTATAATGGTTCGTCAACACTTTCTCATTTTCTGTAAGAGACGTTGCCATTTCCATTTGTAGAGTTGAAGCGTTACAATTCCTAATCTGCTTATTATACGCATCCAACTCGAGATATTGTATGTCTCCTACCCTCTTTCTATTATGCAGAATACTCAAAACAAGTGTAGTCTCTGCCAACGTTTTATAAGCCGTGATTGATTTAGCTTTCTTCAACTGTAAGTAAGCTTCTGCTGCATGTTCTTCTACTTTCTTTTTTAACTTCATTATATCTTCTGTAACCGGAAGGAGTTGTGGTTTGATAGCCGATTTTTCATTCAAATCTTTTAGTGCTACACTGCCAATTTCAGTTGTCCATTGACTTTCGATTATTTTTCTGAACCTTTTCAGCTCCAGTAGTGTGGTTTCTATATCGTTTACTGGTAGTGGTATCTTTTTACTTCCTTTTACGATAAAGGAAGTATTGGATTCACCCCAAAAATTCGAAATTGAGTTTTCAACAGATCTTCACGTTTCAGAGTCCCCTGATCCCAAAAAACATTTTTTTTTCATTGGTTTGTCTGTGTGTGTGTCTGTGTGTGTGTGTGTGTGTCTGTCTGTGAACAGAATATCTCAAAAACCACAAGAGGTATGGCGTTGAAACTTCATATATAAGTTTTGTGTACTATGTAGATGAGACAGCAAGCTTTTGAAGAAAATCGCATAACCGGAAGTAGCTGTTTACTCTTGTGATTTTTCGGTTTTTTTCGATTTTTTCAAAAACGGCTCTAACGATTTTTTTTAAACTTTATATTTTGATTAAATTTTTAATGTGTATTGATGTGAGATATGTGATTTTCCAGTTGAATACTTCTAAACTGGGTTTCTTTTGTTTTTTTTTTCTATTTTTTTTATTAACTCCTATTTTAAATAAAACACCCGGTATATTATTACATTTTCGAATTCACCTTAAAATTCTAGAGAAAATTTGTCTCTTCAACTAACGCTCTATTTTGTACCGTTTTTGTAGAATTTGTAATTTTTGAAAAATTTTGACAAATTTTTAAAAATTAAAAATGAAATTTTTGACTAATTATAAGATCACTGTAAAAGGAAGTTGTGTGAGTGTATCACACCAGATTTTTTCTTAAAAATAATTTTGTCGCTAGATCAGACAATTTTTTCATAGTTGTCCCAAAATGTAAAGCCAGCGACGCTGCACCAAAACTTTTTGTTTCAGTGTCATACTTCGACATTTTTTTAGTGGCTTCAATAGCATCATCAAAACTATTAGGCTTCAAAGTAGAAAGCATATCTGTATAGGGACCAATTTGCCTCATCATAAGCAAAAATTTTCCACATTCACGCAGTTTATTAGATATGTGATATATGCTTCGTTTGTTTTTGGTTTTTTTGAGTAGATCTTCTCCAAACAACATAATAAGAATATCATCCAATACTACTGAAGTAATGTTATCAGCCTGCATTTTAGAAAATATTGCTTTTTTCGCAGCTAATTTATTGACAATATCTCCATATTTTTTATGACAGGCTGTGTAAATGAGCGATTCGTTCAAAGGACGTATATTGGTTTCATTGCATTTCATCTGTTTAGCAAAGCATTTTTTTACATGTCGACTCAGGGATAAACGTTTATAGTAGGCTTTGCAGTGCATGCAAATAGAGTAATCTGCTTCTTGTATTTGAGAACCTCTTTTCCACTTTTTGGGAATTATGTGTCCTCGAATTCCTGGGTCCATATTGCCCTCGTTTCTTAATAATGTAAGAAGCTGTCGTCTTACAGCACTCTTTTGCTCATGGGAAAATATTTCCTTGACTTCTCTTTCACAACTATGATTTCGTTCGAGATGTCTGGCAAAATGTTTTGATACTACTTGATCGTCGCAGAACTTACACATAGTCTTTTTATATTTATTGAGTTTGCTAACATCTTCAACCTGAAAAAGATTGATAACATTTTGAAGACATTTCAAAAGTAACATAAGATACAGGTATGTTGAAACACATTTTGCGTCTGTAACGAGCAACTATAAATGCAGACAAAAATCCGTTTATGAAACTGGTATGACATGTCTGCCTTCAGACTAATTTTAACCTAGAAATTATTTATTTCCGTGTACAGTAGTTATATTTTTCTTGTAGACAATCTATCTAATAAGTTAATTTGTTTTTTCACTACTAGTTTTCATTATTGACCAGTGGTTAATAATGAAAACAATTGCTGTTAATTTAGCATTCAAAATTGCCACAAGGGGAGAAAATTAACATCTTGTAAAAGTGATTATTTAAAAGGAATACAGGTGCTAGTCGTGAAAAAACTAATATATAAACCACGGTAGAGAAGACTGTTTGTTCTCAGCTTCGAAACGTTTACTTTTCAGCTGAGAAAAATGTTTTCTACACCTTGGTTCATAATATACTATTATTTGATGCTAAGGTGACGTTAATTTAGTTTTATTATCACATTTTATAACATCAGTACAACTTTTCGAATTCTTTTTGGGCGTTTGAAACCGGCGTCAGAAAAAATACAAGATATCGGGTGCCATGAAGGTATGTATCTTTGACAAAGGCGCTTTCAAATGCTTGGACGCTGGCGTATCCTCTCCAAACTCCATCGTTTCGTCAAAGACCGTTTTCATACTTTGTAATGTAATCTTCTATTTTTGAAATTGTAAATTACGGGGTTGTACAGGAATTTAAAGAATCGACAATGATGTGTCACCTTAGCATTTGACATTTTTAGGAGAGTAAGTAGGGGGATGAAGGTTCGGGTGTATACCTATATATTCTATGCAAAAATTGTCGCCGTTTAAAACTAAATTGATATATTTTGTTGTTTTTTAGAAAACTGATCTTCTATAAATTTATTTTGGATGTTTAATTATAATTACTGTACTAGGTGATTAAATTACGACTAGGTATACCATTGCTGTGTCCAGTGCCGTCTTTTATATGATTAAGGCCCCGGGCCCAAGGTATTGATATGACTATTCAAGATATCGATATCAGTCATCGCATTACTAAACCTGCAGATGGTAAATCAAGGCCTATTATTGCAAAATTTGTAAGGCGTAACCTCCGAAATGAAATCTTTCGTAATAAATATAAGCTTAAAGGCACAAATTTTGTAATTAAGGAAGATCTCACTTTTACCAGGAATCGAATTATGAAGGCAGCGATAAATAAATACGGATTTAGAAATGTGTGGTCAACCAACGGTATTGTCAATGTCAAATGTGCAAATAATATCGTTCATAAAGTTGTAAGTGATCGTGACCTCCTTGCACTGGCTGATACCGAGGATACCGTAAAATAAAATGTGCGACGCCTGCTGTACTGTGAATTTGTCGTCAGCAACGTCCTTAACGCCAAATTTTTTAAAATTTAATTTTCTTTTTAAGTTTAATTGAATTCTTGTTTGTTTTAACATAATATACATATTTTTCTTGCTGATTAGGTAATAATCAAAGTGAATAATAATATTGATCTTGATACATTCTTTCGTGATAAGGAAACTTTAATATGTAGTATTGATGATTTCGGAAATGTTCGGGGTAAGTATATTAATCCTATTTCGCTTTTACACTTGAATATCCGAAGCCTTAATAAGAATTTTGATGAATTTGTTGTATTACTTGAATCCCTCCATACTCGTTTTGACGTAATTTTACTCAGTGAAACATGGAAGATACACAATGAAATAGATAAATACAAAATAGAAAATTATAACATCTATTACAACTACGGCTCTTTTAATCAGAATGATGGAATTGTTATTTATATCAAAAACAGTTTGCAGCATAACTCCCGGGTGATTAATGCTGATTGTGGATTAAGTTTTCTTCGATTAATGTTTTCACATAATAATGTAACTTACGGCCTCACTGCTGTTTATCGACCACCGTCTAGTGATAGTGTTGGGTTTTTGCGAGATCTGAGAACTACACTTCAAAATAATAGTTCCCAACAAGTGGAGATTTTTGCAGGCGATATTAATGTTGACATTCTGAATTGTGATTACGTTGGTAATGAATATTTAAATTTGTTGAGTGAATTAGGCTATCTTACTTTTCTATCTAAGCCTACAAGAGTTACGGCCTCCTCTTCTTCTTGCATTGATCATTTTTTTGTTAAACTTGATAAAAGATATGTTGATGATGCTGTACCGATAGTTATTGAATCGTCAATAACAGATCATTATCCTATAGCTTTATTAATTCTACCAAAGAATGCTGTCAGTCGTTCTTCTACAAATAATGAATTGATCAATTACTTTAATAGTTCAATAGATTACATCGAGTTGTTACAGAATTTAGATCATGAATCCTGGAATGATGTATTAAATTTAAATGATACCGACTTGGCAGCGTCACTTTTTGTTAATAAACTTAAAACTTATATATCAAGTGCTCAAAAAACTATTAAGATCTCTTCTAAACAAAGAAAGATTAAACCCTGGATGACAAAAGGAATCTTACAGTCAATAAGAATGAGAGATAAGTTAAGCAAGCAAGCCTTAAAAAATTCAGATGATCAGGAACTTGTTAGACAATACAAAAATTATCGCAATTATTTAACAAATTTAATAAGAATAACAAAAAATAATTATTTTAAACATAAATTAGACTCTGCTCAAGGAAATCTTAGAAAAACATGGCAAGTTGTTAGAGAGGCTACTAACTCTTGCAATAGGAAAACCGATAAAGAAATAGAATCCATTGTTAATGAAGATAATATTGAAATATCAGATAACAAAGATAAAGCGATTCACTTTAACAAGTATTTTCAGAGTGTTGGAATTGACATGGCCGATAACATTTCAGCTGACATTAATCACAAGTTTCAGGATTCATATAATCAGAATACCGTTTACTTACATCCTGTTACCGAGGCTGAAATACAAAATTACATTAACTTGTCAAAAATCAACAGTTCACCCGGTATTGATGGTATATCCAATATGTGTCTAAAGAAAATAGCTCCGCATATTTTGAAGTCTCTAGTTCATATCGTAAATTTATGTTTTCTGAATGGTAAGTTTCCTGCTATTTTTAAGAAAAGTATCATCATACCTGTATTTAAATCGGGAAATAAAAAATTAGTAAGTAACTACAGACCTATATCGTTAACATGTAGCATCAGTAAAATAATTGAAAAATGTATTAAGATTAGGTTCATGTCGTTTTTTGAGAAATTTAATGTTTTGGCTGACAATCAATTTGGGTTTCGTAATAATGTTGGTACCAATGATGTCTTATTTGAAGTAACAAAATGTTTACATGACAGTCTAGATAAAAACAAAAAAACATTGGCAGTTTTTCTGGATCTCGCAAAAGCCTTTGATACCGTTAACCATGAAGTTCTCTGTCGCAAACTGGACAGCATCGGAATTAGAGGAAGAGCAAATGATTTAATCAAATCGTATCTAACTAACAGAATGCAAGCTGTTCGTGTTGGTTGTGATATGAGCGACGAAATGGAAGTAAAAATAGGTGTTCCTCAAGGTACTGTTTGGGTCCACTTTTATTCTTAGTCTACATAAATGATCTTGCTAAGATGGAAATTGATGGAAAGCTCTTCTCATTTGCTGACGATACTGCTGTTTTGTTTGAGGCATCGAACTGTACTGATCTAGTGAGGAAGGTTGAAGAAAGCATGGCTTTGATAATGCAGAAATTAAGTATTGATTTCTTATCCTTAAACTTAACAAAAACTAAATTTATATATTTTTCCTTAAGGCAATTAACACCCATACCTTTTGAATCTATTTGTGTACATTCAGTAAAATGTTTAAAAACGAATAAAGTCAACTGTTGTTGTAATAATTCAATTTTTTCTGTTCCCTATATTAAATACCTAGGAATTTATATCGATTCACAATTGAAATGGACGAAACATATCCAAGAAATTGTTACTAAAGTTAGAAAAACTATATATAAATTTAAATTACTTCGCAATATAATGAAAACTATTACAATTAAAAGTATCTATTTTGCCTTAGTGCAGTCTGTTTTTATGTATGGCATAATTGGTTGGGGTGGTGCTGCAAACTGTCACTTAATTCCTTTAGAGGTCTTACAAAAATTAATATTAAAAGTTATGTTCTCAAAACCAAATCGTTATCCTTCAGATTCACTGTTTCAAGAAGCAAATATCCTTTCTATTAGACAGCTCTACATAACTACGCTGGCTACCTTTTCTTTTAAACTGCAGCTGACCTTTGATAAATTTTCTCATAATTATTTAACGAGAGGTAAGGCTGCTTCAGCTGTAGTTATTCCCAAAAAGACTAAGTCTGCCTCTCAAAAAAATTCCAGTTATTTAATTATTAAATTGTTTAACATTATTCCTACTGAAATAAAACTTAGTAGAAGTCTTACTTCCTTTAAAATCAAAATTAAAAAATGGGTTCTGAGTAAGCCGATGGATTTTTATACTTACCTGTCCGAAGTCTACAGCTAGTAATATTGCTTAATTATTGTTGTTTATTACTATAGATGTATTTCTTATCTTTTGGCTCCCATAGTATATTTAGTTTTTTCCTGCTGCATTTGCGATGCTCTTGTATGGATATTGACCAAGTCAAATATTGTTTAATATAGTAATTTTTTTTTGTCATCTCTATGTAGGAGCGTCGTAGATGTGGAGGAAGCATGATAGTTTAAGTTCTTCTGCCACACTCAAGCTTAGCTTCTGTGGCTTTAAATTAATTTCTAAAAATTATGTATTTTAAAATGTTGGGAATAACTAAATAAATAAAAAAAAAAAAAAAAAATGAAGGGGCCCTTCTAGAAAGGAAGTAACTCAATACAATACAATATATATTTTTATCTACGACCACTACTAAAAGTAGGCCTTTTAACGCTAGCTTGTTTCACTAAAAGTGACGTTTTATAGTTTAGCGTGGTTATAGAAATCAGCTGTTTACTTTTAACCCATGTGCTAAAAGTGAAGTGAGGTTACAAAACTACAATTTCGAACTGGAAGTGAAGTTGTAAAGTTATTCTAGTTACTTCTTGCTTTACAGGTAAAGTGTTTTTGAAATAATTAACGCGTTATGTAATAAATACAGTCAGACGTGGAGTATTAATAATTACATTCTGTAACTGACCTTGCAGTACTGGCTTCGCAAACATTCGCCCGCGCGGCATGGGCTACTGTTTATTATGACATAAATTAGAAGTGTCGTAGATGCAAACCTTTGTTAAATCGATATTATGGATTAATAACGGTAAAATTAAGGTCGTAGATAAAATATTGTATGCAACGCATGCTAAAAGTAGTTTATGCACGAGACATGTTATGAAACTCAGCCTTCGGCTTCGTTTCATGATTTTCATGTCTCGCGCATAAACGTTGACTTTTAGCACTTGTTGCATAAATAGCTATTAATATACCTGCTTTTATTTTTATACAACTATGTACTGAAACGAAATTAAAATTCTAATAAAATGTATATAAACACAATAGAACATAAGAATCCTAAAAATTAAGAAATATGTCATAATTATTGCTACACAATAATAAAAGATTTTTTTCTCGATTTGGTATGGGCAAAGTCCTGTATTATATCTTCAAAATTTAAATTCAACAATATGTCGCTTTCTATGCACATTAATGATAAAAGAGTTTAGCCTCTCTTGTAGCAAAGTACTGCAAAGTTCGTTTTTTATCCTGCTTAACTTCGAAAATGAACGTTCTCCACTGCAATTAGTGATCATTGATGAATAATGACATGCAAATTCTAAGTGATAACGCAACGTTAGAAAATGTTTCTTCTAATTTATCAGTTCTTAAAATGTTAAACAGTAGCGAGTTATCAATTTGTTTAGTTTTATATACATAGTTAGTTCCTAAATACAGCGCTAAATGAATACATTCCGTTTCTAATTCTTCTCCATTTATAGCAAGGTGATAATATTCAGCAAACTTTTTACAGCTATCGTGCAACACATTTGGACTAATGGTTCTTAGTTGATAAACAGCCACACCGATTGTTTACTTTGATATATGCAGCAGATCTCTGCTGTAGTTAAGTTATCGATGAGTCGATAATTGGGATAAACACTTCCACTTTAAATTTATCAAATGAATACACAACTTTAATATTTATTTTTTTACAAAATATTTAATGAATTACAGAATTATTAGTTGATCAATGCGCCTGTCGGGGGCCCCAAAAAATTGGGGGCCCCGGGCCCGGGCCCGCCTGGCCCGTGCCTAAAGACTGCACTGGCTGTGTCCTCTTTGAACTTAAAAGAGATAACTTGACATAAAATTGTTACTGCAGTGGATTTAATAAAATATGCGTTTCCATTGACATTTCTGCACTGCGTAACGATTGATGTAGTCTATGCAGATAATAGACATGATCACTGATCAGGTGATCAGTTACCTACCTTATTGTCTGCTTTTGTACTGGACGTTTCCAACCCTTTATTTGACAGCTGAGTAAAAGTATTTTCTTCCTGTAATACTTTATTGGTGCCTGTCGGGGAATAAGTTTGTTTTCCAACGTCCAAAACATTGAAATTTTCATTCCACAAATTAATTTGGTTTTCAGCGTCGACACTATTGATATTTTTACTCGACGGGCTATTTTCTTTTGACCTCTCATTGAGATACGATGCATCGACTATTCTTACCAATTCGCTCTAACATATATAATAATTAAAAGATAATTAATAGTCCGTTCTGATAAAAAAAAGGAAATTTAACATGCAATAATTCTACATGTAAATTTACCTTTACGAGTGTTTCATATGAAAAAGTAAATTCGGAAGAATAATATTTTTGAAAAAATTCTGGGAACTTTCGTTTTAATTTTACAATTATAAAAAGAATTTCTGTGATCTCTTGGTTTGGCCTTTTACGACGAAGAACTTACGCGTGGGTGAAAAAGTAGGTCACATGCACATTACTGCATAAAATATCCATCAAAAGCCCCGATTAATGATACAAAATCTTTTCACAGTTATTACAAAATGTAGACTACAGACTCCGTGCAACAAAGAAAATGCTTGCAGAGTACAAAAGACCCAAGTTTAGCCAATCGTTTATTGGTTACGTAAAACTCTTTAAGAGAAACTAATTAATAAGCGAAATAGTTTTAGTTTATTGTAAATTTAATTGATGTTTTTTTTAAAGATCTAGATTTGAATAACTCATGTCATAATTATTAGGTACTTATCGAAGATCAGCAAATCGAATAATAAACGCGAATTTGGACCATATTACTTATAAGCGGAAGAGTTACTTATTTATTTATTATTATTAATACCCAGAAAAACTTTTAATACTTGATATAACGAGTAAACATCGTTAATCCCCTAACGAAATTGTCGCGAAACCTTATTAAAAGTAGTTAACTTACATCATCTTCCTCTGAATCAGAAACTTCTTCCTAATGAAACAAAATAAAAGGTTTATTTAAAAAAAAATGATATGGCTACCGCAACATTTATATTCTTACCTGTTCAGGGGTTGAGGGAATATATGTGGCATCGCGGCTATCGTCGCTTGCATCAAAATCATATATGTCATTTTTGTCACTTTCTGCAACGAAAAAATTAATGAATGCTCTTACATATACCTGAAATAAAATTGGCTTGTACATTGTTTGGACGAAACACACTTACAGCTTCTAAAATAGACTACATATTTCAATTCAAAATTTAAATTTGAAATTTTTTTGCTGTCTGCATCTGAACTACAATTAAAAGTATCATCTCCCATTAATCAAAAAGCACGGCTGGAATTCTGTTCCCGAATTCGATGATACAACAAAGGTCGGTCATCATGCGTAGGTACCTGTTCTGGAATATTTAGCTGAAATTCTCGTTATTGCGTAAAAGAAATAAAATTAAACAAAAATCGGAAACACAAACGGCTCCTTCTCTGATAACTTTAAAATATGGAAATATGGATGTTTCAGAACTCTATTAAAGGACTACTGAGAACAGGTATACAGAAAAGTTTAAATTCCGTACTTCATTACAAATTTTGAAGTGTGAAGCTATTAGTTTTCAGTAAACTATGACAACAAAAATTGTGCGAAAAAACTGATTGTGAACATTCCCAAGTTATAAAAGAAAAATGTACGTTACAAGAAGGTGATACATCAAAATTCAATAAAAGTATTTTAGCAACTTACCTTTCAAAGCCAAATTTAAAATTCTTTTACTTCTCTCACTCATTATACACAAAAATCACAATCTAAATACTTCACTGTACGTGTACAGGCAATTGAAACGCAGCTGACTGAATCACCACTGAACATGAGACGCACGAGTCGACAAAATAAATAAGAAATATGATCTGCATTAGCAAATTCGCAGTTCAATTCCGAGAAAAACCGGACACGAGTAAATCCCAAATCAGTAGCTTACGACATATGTATTACGCAATTAAAAATGGGCAATGCCTAAGGAACAAAACTCCAGAGGCCCTTGCTGATAAATACAGCAAGGGTACTCTTGCAATAATTAGGAATAATTTTAATATCACAAAATAAATATCAATTAAATATAGGTAGGTACCTAATGTTTACATTTAACTACATTAGAGAATATTTTGTTCACACAGAGTTTTGTTATGGTAGTTTTTGCAACACTTCTTATTACCAATGATTACTCTAAATCTTTATACAAATTTAAATAAACATTATATTAAGCAGCTAGGTAACTGGTGTACTAAAATTCGGATACTTCATTATTAGTAATTTTAGAAAGCATTTACAAATAGGTATAATAATTAGGGCCGCAACATAATGTTTTTTGCAGGTAGTACTCGAAAATTTAAAACCAAAGAGTTTGCACGCATTTTAAGGTAAAAATAATTATTGTCCTATTTTATTTTAGCGCATAGTAGGAACTGCAGATAAGCTAGATCACGAAAATTTATAAACTTTAAAAAAATCCATATTTTTTTAATATCGTAAACAAGATTTGTTGAACGATTTCCTTTTCGAATTCAAACAGAATTTAAATAAGCGCGCGCATATTATTAGCTTTTTAATGGTCACAGCCAAGTTTCATTTAGCGTTGCTCTTACCAACTCGTAATAAAAGTCTAATATTAACTTCGTGCAGTATTGCCATTTTATGGATGCCACTTTCGGCAGTGATTGTTAAAGTGTCACAATGTCCGTGTTTTATGTTGTACAAGGAGCTGTATAAATTATGTATATCTGTGAGCGCCATCTGGAGGTAAAGTCGCGAACTCGATCAATATATCCGTAACTAAATATTTTCATTTTGACACCCTTCGGATTATTTTGTTTTTTAACATTGATGACGTCACGATACCAGAAAATAATTTTCAATGTGGAAACGTAGTGGCACCCAAAGCCGGGTGTCAAATTGTATTTTTGGGTGTCAGTATTACAATCATTATGCAGTTTGGGTGCCATAATGACAAAAAATAAATATATATATATATATATTCATCTAAATCGAGTACCGACCTCACGAAAAATGTTGTCTATAGCACCCGCATTTCAGCCTCATATATAATAACCTTCATACCGACAGGGTTCCTGGGATGTTGTCCAAACTAAGTGCATTATTGGTTGCATAATATAGAAAATATTTTAATAGTAATAACTAATACTGGTAACTTTACAATTATTGGTTTTCAGGGAATCAAAAAACAATGTACTTATAAGTTTCAAAAAATATTTTGATAGCATCTCCAATTTATTCATTTTCAGGTTTGACACTTTCGTGATTGTTATTTATTGACAATAATTTTGGGTAAAATTTATTAACAGGTTTTAAGACGACCTCTAGGAATTAGCGGATTGGAATTCCTATTTATTGGTTATCTACTTTACTAGGTAGTCAAGTCGATAATGACCATTTCACAAATCAAGCCCTTTTCTTTCTACTTTCGTTTTAATACTTTCTAAATCATCAAAGAATGGACTGTATATTTTAATGGCAAATTTTTCTTTAAAATTGTTTATTATAAATGTTTTATCATTATGTAATAGAAAAGGGTTAATTATTATATAATATATTTATATTATACAAAAGCTATTAAACAAACTATAGATACATTTCTAACAAGATGGCAATTGTGTTTTCGGTCATCACTTTTATTTCAAATATCGGTTACCACTTTTATTTAAAATATCAGTTATTAACTTCAAATATATTGCAAAAATCATATCACTCGCCGTGAAGTTGTTAATACTATTACTGGCATTCTAAATATTTTTAATTCAAAATACAATACATTGTTTCATTTTTTATTAGACACTGCAATACAGCCTAAAAGTCTATTAAAATTTTACATGTATCAAACATTCTCAACCTTAAATGCTTAGTTTTGAATATAAATAAAAATGTTATACTGTGTAACAAAGAGACTAGAGACATGCCCATACCTCCATTATTTATGTACCTATATCGGTGAATTTTGTACAAGGATATTGGAGATTAATTTTAAATTGACAGACAGATTACAATCCAAATCAATTCTGGTTTTAGCGGAAGTACTTTGATATATCATGTATATTTTGATTTTTGGAATCTCAATTTATACATACACAACAGTATTGCTAAATTTACTTTTCCAAAAGGAAACAATCTTATTTTTATCGTAGAAGAATACGCCTGAGGAAAATCCGTTCTAATCGATTGTAAAAACTAGGAAAATTAAAATTTGCGCAATGTGTTTCTAAAAAAGTTAATTTTGTTAATAACATTTGAAAAGGGCTATTTTACTATTAGAGGCATATACGGATCTAATAATTTGAATTATGCATCATAGATTTTTCCCGATTATGGCCTCCTAGGAAAAAAAATAAAATTGGAAAAAAATCCTTTGGTAAAAATGTAAATTTTCCTATATCGTATATAATTTATGTGGTAGATTTCGAAAAACATGAAATATAGAAGACTCATTTTAAAACGTCCAAGTTAATGGCATTTCTGGTGTAACCTGCTAGTCGACTATTTTGATGACTGTGAATTCAAAATTATGTCCAATATCTTTTTTCAAAATTTAATTAAAATTAGTACCTATATAAATAAAGGCGATATAAGCATAGTCGTAGTCTCATTGTCGCCCAGTGTACAGTGTGTCCCAGGATTGATGCTACAAGAGGTGAGATGGACTAAAAATTTTTGGATTTTATTTTAAGATTGCGGGATTAGGTCCTGCTTGGTCTGAAGAGAATTTTAATAACATTTTCAGTTTTTGAAAAAACAAGTCGGTCTTGACGGTGAAGCGAAAACTATTTTCTGTTCAGGTAAACTACCCTTTTTGTTCATGATACCGCAAAATTTTACTTAGAAAAGTTGTTCAGAATGATAAATTATGGCCTTATACAAAATTTCAAGAAGATCTACCTACTCAAACTGTAATTTAAATAAATTGAATTTCTTAAAAATGATGGTTTAATCTAAGTAGGTAGATCTTCCTGAAATTTTGTATAGGGCCATAATTTATCATTCTGAATAACTTTTCTTGGTAAAATTTTGCCGTATCATAAACATAAAGGGTGGTTTACCTGAAAAGAAAATAGTTTTTGCTTCACTGGCAAGGCAGACTTGTTTTTTCAAAAACTGAAAATATTCTTAAAATTCTCTTCAGGCCAAACAGGACCTAATCCTACAATCTTAAATAAAATTCAAAAATGTTTAGTTCATCTCACCTCCTGTAACATCAATGCTGGGACACACTGTATATTAAACTCAACATTATTTTTTTCTTAAATTAAGAGACTAACTAAATTTTGAATATAAAAAACCAAATATATAGCAAAACGTTACTTTTTAATTAACTATCATCTTAAAAATTAACACTTCTTAAAAATAATGCCTACTTCTAAAAGAAAAGGCCAAACTTAAATTAGTAGCTGCTACTATAAGATCGTTTTTTTATTTCGTGTTGCAGAAAACTTTTTGTAGTAGCCACAGTTCGGTTTACTAGCTCAGGGTAGGTGTCAATAGCCGACTGAATTTGGTGACCTGGTGGGTAAATACCTCGATCGATGTAGTCATTAAATAACGATTGTAGTATTAGTTTTTGTGGAGTGCGCCACTTTATCCTTGGAATTGCGTTTCCTAAAACGATTTATGAATAACGGCCAGCAATCACTTAAACCCATTGTAAATACCTGCTTTGCCTTTTATCGCTTCTAGATTTCGCACCATGTTTGGTTGGTGACCTATTAAAAAGATACATTAAAAATGTGTTTTAAAATTATTACAAGTTATATTTACAGTTCATTTTGATGTCATCCTCGTCTTCACTGCTATTTTCCAAGTTGATTGACTTAACTGTGGGATCATCACTGTTGTTTGCAGCAATAGGATCATCGGGTAAAATTTCTCTCTGCTTTGGCGAATGCTTCTTTCGATTTCGTTTTGGTCTAATAGGTGTTGTTTGTATTATATGCAGGTTTCTAGTGTAAACTGCTTCGTTTTCACTGTCTGTACTTGATTTTACTTTAGCAGTTGCCCTAGCGTGTTTACTCTTTGGATTTTTCTTAGTTTCTATCATTTTTCTCTTGATCTCTAATTTCCTATATCCATTACATTCATCTCGATCTGGAATTACAAAAGTTATAAAACAATAACACTTTTTAGAGAAACATTACCAGAAGTGCTTGATGCATTCTCACAACCAATGTCTTGGTCGAGAATTTTATACATCATAAGATCTTTTGTTATGACCTGTTGACGATAAAAGCCTTTATGGATGTTTCCATGATGACCCATAAAATCATGAACCATTTCCTGTTGAGCATCTTGCAAATTTAGAGTAGATACTTTAGTTGCCAGATGTTTTCTTAATAAGGTAGTTCTAACATGAAGTGGATTACGCAACTTCGCTATAGGGGTATACTTTCTCATCAAAAAACATGTTTCCAATGTTTTGTGTCTTATTCCACTTAACTTTCCGGGCAATCCAAATTGATAAGGGTTGTCATCAGCAACCTTTGCATTTGCTCTATGTTCATAAATATAGTCGAGGAAAAGTTTCAAATTTTGTGGGATAAATGCACAAATTGTTCTGTCCAATTTACCCCTCATTACAAGTTTATAAGTGATTTGTGCCTTTTCTTTATCACCTTTGTCTAGTATTTCAAGTTCTTCTGGAATAGCACTATTTGCTAAAGGGTGCATATTTAAAAAGTCTTCAACTAGAATTCTATGCGATTCACCACTACGTTTTCGATTATAAACTACAATATATAGCAAAGTAAGTTCTGCTAGTTGTCTCCATAAAACATGTGAAAACGGACCAACTAACAAATTTTGGTGAATCTTCTGAGCCCTCTCTAAAAGAAAACATTTAAACTTTGTTATGTCATCAGACAAGGGTAAGTTTCCTTGTTTTTTAATTTTATTTTGCCTACTACGCGCAACCAGGTCCCGATGAGCAGGTTTATTAATGCGGCTTGCGGATTCAGTTTCTAACAATTTTAAGAATTTATTAACATTCTTTCTTCTTTTATCGTTACCTTCTTTGATGTAAGTACTCTCCAAAATCCTGGCACACATTTTAAGGCATTGCACCATCTCTAAAGCTAATTTGGGTTTGATAAAAGCACTGGTTGTACTACTTAGTTCACCCAACTTGTAAACACTCTGAATGGCAGATTCAAAATATTGTGGACGAAATAAATATTCTAACTTTTTAATTTCCGAGCACTCTTGTTTGACGATCATAAGGAACCGCCCAAGAAATCGTAATCGTTGACGTATGATGTACTCCTGATGAGCTGTATATTTCGGCGTAAGATAGTTTCCGAATAAAAGGATTAATCGGTCATTTTTTATAGTATCAAATATTTTGTCATTGCGCATAGGTGGCATAATTTTATATTTCAAGATTTTATTTGCAATTGGGTGAATATCAGCAGTTAGCAGACGAGCATCTCTTGTAACAGACCTAATAGTTCCTTTCTGAATTGGTACTTTTGAGCAAATTTGGTAATGTTTTGACAGATGTCTGTATGAAAGAAAAGCTTTACATGATGGGCAAGGCAAAAAGTATTGTTTGGGATTCTCAGGATTGCCATAAATATGTCGACGTCTGACTAGTATTAATTTTTCTGGATTCTCAATATTGTATTTAAAATTTCCTTCATTTCTTAATTTGCTTAAGAGCTCAGCCCGCTTACGACTTCCTTTTTCTAACTTTAAAAATTTTAAAACTTCTTTCTCATCTTGATGACATAATTCAAAATGTCTTGCAATATTAGTTTTAGTTTCTTTGCAAAAAATGCAGAACTCTCTTTTCTTGCTGTAACTATATTTTTTTGACCTGGAAGATTTAGTCTTCTCAGCACCTGAAGATTTGCATATTATTTCGCGTACATAACATTAACATTTATAATTTTACCTTGCTTTATCTCTTCGAAAATGCCTTTCATATTATTGTCAAAATATATTTTATTTATACTTTGAGAACGTTCCACACTCTTTTCTTTTGGATTTAACATTTTTCTTACTTCATCCTCATGTTGATGAACCCTTTTATAATGTTCAATGAGATTAGTTTTGACATTCATGCACATTTCTTTGGTGCTATTAGTTGGGTTTTGCAGGGACGTTGATGAAACAATATTTCTGTAGTTATCTAAAAATACAGAAAATGGTTTTTTTTCACCAATAAAGCTGCAGAGTATTACCTCCATCTTCGTTGGAAACCTTTTGTGGGGATACGTTTTGGTTTCGGACGTAGCTCTTCAAACATTTATTTTCATTTTGCGTTCCAACAGTTTTTGAAGTGCGTCTTATCTTAGGGCTATTCTGAAACTCCTGTGTATTCACTGAACGGGAATTCAAACAATCATCCTCTTGAGTACCTATTAAAAATATATAACAATATTTTGCGTTATTAAAATAAATATATTACATTCATTTCCGTTTTCAACACTAATTGGGAAAGTGTTTGGGCTAGAGTGTTCATTCAAATTTGAACTGCAGATACCATTATATTCCAAAATATCAGCATCTGCTGTAACATTGTTTTTTTCAGACAGTTTCAGTTGACTATCACTAAATAGTATTTGCGACCAATCTTCGCATACATTACTTTTCCAATGAGATGGTGATCCATAGCTACAATCAGGGTCACCACTTAATTCTGTTTCCTCTATAACAGAGGAACTTTCTGAAAGTGGAGCACTCTCAGCAGTGCCAATTAGTTTATGGATATTTGTTTCCTCACTGGAAGCACCTATAAATTTCGATCAAAATCAAATTAATACAATGCACTATCGATTGTTTTAATACATATTATGTGTAACTTCTATGTTATTGTAGGCATAGTATTTATTATTTTTGTTTCTTAATATCTTGCCAATCTCTCAAGATAAGAGAACTTCAGAACAAAGAAAACTGTTGCATTTAATACCAAAAAAATGTATTCTTCCTGTGGTTTCGATTTATGTTTTAAATTTGATTTTTATTTACAAACTTATATTAACTATCATGGCAGACAAAAAAGAAATCAAGTTACAATATTCAAAGTATGTAACTTGGAATCAGGACCCATTTTACTACAGGGTGTCTAGCAGATATGGCATTCAAAATTCCCGTATAATTCCCGTATTTTCCCGGTCATTTTATTAGGATTCCCGGATACTTTCTGGTCTTCCGGTCTGACTTTTTTGGGTATTCATTAAAAAAAAAAAAACAACAACGACGACCTGTCTTCGCGCGTCGCGTACATTTTTGCCATTATTCCGGATAATCCGAAAATGTTTACGGAAATTTCGCTTATTATTTCCGTAAAATGGCAAAAATTACTGCAAATTCCCTTTGATAAAAATATTCCCGGTTGCCTAAGAAATTCCCGCATATTTCCCGCATTTTCAAGGGCACTTTCAAATTCCCGTATAATTCCCGGTTTTCCAGGAATTCCCGGTCGCTAGACACCCTGTACTAGGTAAGTTTTTTAAACTGTTACAAGGCGATACCTGTAAAACGGTTTGTAACATTTTTATAAAATTTTGGTGAGTTAATAGGGAGATGGGGGGACATATTTAAACATATTTTTGACATTTACTCCCTTACCCTGTTTTGAGAGGCGGAGGGCAACTGAAATTTTAAATAGGATGACGTAGGTAGCTGTTTATAAAATGCGAATCTACGTAAAAAACTACGTACTTTTTTTTATTTATCATATCAACGTGCACATTAAAATTCACGCCCGTGTTTAAATGAGCAATAAACCGAAATAATCGTAAAAGCGTTAAAATTCTCAACTGACCTAAGTAAAAATTACACATTTCCATGGAAACGAATAATAATTTTGAGATAAGTGAACATCATGTAATAGTAAGATTTATTAATTTTTTAAATTCAATCAAAATTTAGTTTGCCATAATTCCGTTACTGATAAAGAAAATCGAATTTTTTTTGTACACATACGTAGTTCTTTAGATTCCAATTTTCTAAACAAAAGTATCATCCTACTTTAACATGTTATTCTTCAGAAAAAATCGCCGCCATTTTAAAATAAGAAACAACAGAAAATAAACTAATAAGGATAATTTTATTTGTCAATTGTCACACATTAAAACGTTTTAAAAAGTAAGATAAAATAAAGTTGCTACGTTGCGTTAGATTATGTAGCTTTTTCAAGCATTTAAATTTTTTAAATTTTTTTCAATATTACAATTGACATTTACAAACATTTGGTTATCCTCATTAGGTTAGTTGTAACACATTGACATTTATTTTATTGCATTTTTACAAATTTCAAAAATCATAGCTCGTATTCCCTGTTAATATTGTTCAACTACATTTATGGAAAATATTAATATAACTTTATGTTATCTTACTTTTAAAAGTTTTTAATGTGTGACAATAAAATTATCTCTATTAGATAATCTTTGTTTTGTTTTTATTTATAAATGGCCGCTATCTTTCTGAAAAATAATAATTGTAGTATATTAAACAGCCGTAATAATAATTCATATAATCCTATTTAAAATTCCAAAGTGACCCCCCCCCCTCCTCAAAATAGAGAAAGTTAGTAAATGTCAAAAATATGTTTAAATATGTCCCCCCGACTTTTTATTACCTCTCCAAGATATCATGAAAATATTTTAAACCGCCTTTAAGATATCGCATTGTAAACACTTTAAAAAAACTTACCATTAGAGTAATGTTTATGACATTAATTTAATACATAATAAAAATATTTAATTCACCTGGGTAATGTAAATACACGAGTTTTTTGGGTTGCTGCTATTAAAAATACCTCGCTGTCTAAAATAAGGACGATACGTTTGAAGATAATATATAATATAATTGTTGTTTAAAAATGTACTGCCAAATCGACTTCTAATTAAAACTACCCAAGGAAAGTTCTAATTCAAGCTTTTCTGATTTGTATAAATGTTCAAAATTCGTGTTCATTTTTAATCTTCAACGTATATTACTTAAGATGGCAACATCGAATTTTTTTGTAGACAAAATTATTACACTTATTAAAGTTCATATATTTTTTTGGTAACCCTACTAGAAGAAAACAATTATTTGAAAAAGTTAAAAAAACACATTCCAAACCCTTAAATACCGACTTCCAGCTAATGTCCTTAAACGTCTTTCTTGATCAAAAGTATAAACCCTCCTCCCTTACTGGTTCAAATGCCAAATAATTTTAATTCATTACTTACAAATGTTGAATACAAAATGAAAATAACATATTACCACAAAAGAATATAATATGAAAAAAATGAATAAAATGAGAATTATTAAAAAATACTAAACATAAAATACCTACCTTTAGGTTCTACTTCACTATCGCTTTCTGCCTTTAATTTGAGTGAAATATTTTGGCATGTAAGCAGTAACGCATCGGACATTCTTGATAATTTCACTTGGCAATTGGTGAACTTTGCTAGATGTGAGTATTCCTCATCCCCACTGCCAGAAATTGATAATTGTTTGGAGAATTGAATTTCCTTTCTGATCTTCTCACTGGCACATCTTCCAAGTACAGCCGTTTTCGAACTGCTAATTAAATTAAAATTATTATTGTCAACCAATTAACATAAACGTATATGTTACTGAACATAGTTATACAGGGTGTTTCATTGCGAAGTGTACATACGTTAGCCGCAGACAGAAAACAGTTAGGCGATTCCAAAGAACATACATTGAATGTTCGTAACTGAGGTACAGCGTGTTTTATTAATTTTAGTTATTTCTTTCTTAACTCGTAATTTACGAACCACCCAGTCGATTTTTCTCATATTTCGCATAACGTTTTTTAAGGTATCCAAGCTATTAAGGTATTTACAAGAAAAAAATTCAGGTCCGGATTAGGAAAAAATTGACAAATTCTTCCAGCCTCAAAATAACCCACTGTATATATATTTTTTTAAATTGCAAAACTGAATTTAATGACGTATTTGTTGTTTTCCCGCAGATAGTCACTACTAAAATTTGAAGTTCAAAATTTCAGTTCATCAGAATTTGGTGACCCATAATGTAATTCGAGGGATTTTTATTAATTTTATGACGTCATCGTTTTCCTCTAACCAAATAAAATATCTAATTACAGGTCCGTATTTAGGATAACAGGTAACGTGCATTTAAAATCTTATAAACGCTTTGAATAAAAATATTTTAAGATTACCTAGTTGATACAGTTATAACGAATAAAAGGACAATGCAAAAATTAAGTAATTACCCCCCTAGTCTATTGTAAATGAACTGGTTTCCGTACCACCGTGACGTAGATTACACGGCCGGCTTTTTTCACCCGGTATATTATTACATTTTTGAATTCAGCTTAAAATTCTAGAGAAAATTTATCTCTTCAACTAACGCTCTATTTTGTACCGTTTTTGCAGAATTTGTAATTTTTGACAAATGCTTAAAAATTTTAAATCAAATTTTTGGCTAATTATAAGATCACTGTAAAAGGAAGTTCTGTGCGTGTATCACACCAGATTTTTATTAGTTATAAATGTACCAATTAGTTAATCTTAAAATATGTTTATACAGGGCGTTTACAAAATGTTAAATGCATCTTACCTGCTATCCTAAATACGGACCTGTAGTTAGATAATTTAATTGGTTAGAGGAGAGCGATGACAGTATAAATTCTAAAAACTACAAAATTAGTAGATTAGATCGTATAATCTTAATTAAAACGTCGGATTACATTTTGGGACACCAAAATTCTGATACAATGAAGCTTTGAACTTCTAATTTTAGTAGTAAAATTACCTGCGGGAAAACTACCAATAAGTCATCGAATTCAGTTTTTCGTGCTCTTTCCAAATATCTAAAGCAATTAAAAAAAATCCTTTATACAGGGCATTGTTTTGAGGCCGGAAGAATTTGTCCTTTTTTTCCTAATCCGGACATAATTTTTTTTCTTGTAAATATCCTAATCGCTTGGATACCTTACTGGAAGTTTCTCTGCGAAATATAAGAAAAATATGCTAGGTGCATTATAAATTACGAGTCAAGAAAGAAATGACAAAAATTTATAGCACTCTGTATCTTAGTTAGGATGAATGCGAGACTCATTAAATATAGGCTTTTTGGAATCGCGTAACTGTTCTCTGTCTGCGGTTAACGTATGTACACTTCGTAATGAAACACCCTGTAGAGTACTAAAGGTGATATCATTTTAGAGAGAATCACATAAACGTGTATGATTATGCACAAAAACAAAATATATCAAAAATAAAAAAACATATATTTGTCCTTTTTAGGACACCCTACACTACATAATATTAATGTAATTTGAACGATTCTTAAAACCACATAGCGGGAAGTAAAAATGCTGCAAAAGCAAATGGAAAAATATAGGTCACCTTCCTTAATATTTACGGACGAAATAAAATTTACCAGATCTGTGAGACATCGTAATGATGGTAAAATTTCACTTTTCACTAGATTTAATGGCGTACAGCTTCCTGGCACACACTATAAATGATATCTGGAATAAATTCGACATTCGATTGTGCAAATGCACTCCCATTGAACTACCGGCTTGCAAAAATTATGCATGCTCAGCCGCCTGGGCACGAAATGGTTCACAACACACCCAAATAAGTATTGGGTTTCTGGTGACGCAAAGCTGATAAAGCCAGCATCGGGCGCGAGAGAATTATTACAATTTGTAAATAATTTGCTGTAAACCAATAGCATATTGCAATGAAAACATAACTAAAACATTAAAAATCATAGTGGGCTATGTTATCAAAGCAAGTTCCCCAGAATTGCAAAAATTGTCGAAATTCCATATTTTATTCGAAAAAAAGTCCTTTATCTACTTCCACCTTCTACCTTAAATGAGAACAGTCTTACGTAAGACTGTAGTGTAATGCCTAAGAAGTGTTTCTTAAATTTGCTTATAATCAAAAACGTGTTTTTTGAGTTAATTTGAACGTTTCTACTTAAAATACAAGAATTCTATTTAAACAATTCTAAAATTATGCTGTACTGAAATTAAATGAAACATTAACAATAATTCGAAAATAGGCTTACGTAAGACTGTAATGCCCATACACTTTTTGTTTCTTAAATTGTAATTAATTTAAATAATAATATAAGTGTCGCCCAAATCAACATGTTTTTAAAGTCGATCCATTCGCTTCCCAATAAACTTAGTTTTATTGTCGATTGAATTTTGCTGTAACATTTGGTATTGTATAGACAGATCCATGATAACAAAATTTACGCCTATTTGACAAATTGTAATAGAATTTAATATATCTACGGGCCTTAAAAAATATTTTACATCATACAAATGTTGACAATAAGTTTGTTACTTTCATCGGTAGTGATGAGATGTAGAAAAATTGATTATCATTATTTGAAAAAAAGAGCCACTAACAACAACTGATTGATAAGCGATGTGATTCAAGTGCTATTTGATGGTATAGAATACTTGTTGCGAAAGTTGAAGCATAGATAATAATTTAAAAAAATAATAAAAGAATTTCCTCTATACCGTTGTTCATTATTCTGCACGTGTGTGTATTAGAAATTCTAGGGAACTCATTTATCGAGAAACAAATATATTTCGTGAAATCAGTGAAATTACTATACCTATTTATCATTAGTGGAGAATAAAAGTTTATAATAGTGTATCTGAATTTATTAACGGCTTATTTTTTACAAAATAGCAATATGCATCAATGTATCACGAACAAAAGAAAAAAGACAATAAAAGTACATCGAAAATATCAACCATGCATACATAGTATTAAAACATCATTAAATCTACTTTACATACGTGTTTGAACGTTTACATACTTACTTAAGAAAATGAAAGAATTGAAAGTTCAACAACTAATGAAAATCAAATTTCCCACAAAATTAAACACAGGAAAAGAGGTGCCCATACAAAAAACTGCAAATTATTACCGTCCTGATACAGTATTTTATGTTTTTTCAAAAATATGTGAGTACGGTTTTCTAGTTAAATTATCTAATAAAAATAAATGAATCTTTTTTATTCACAGAATTAGCAATAACAATTGTCTGGGAAAGGTTGCTTTTTGTTTACCACATGCCAAGAATATTCCACCTGATCGCTATAGGGAGTGCAATAATATGTAAACACCTGACATTTGGCTATCAGTAAAAAATTAAACAGTAATAAACAATTAAAATGACACAGTAAATGTATTTAAATACATAGCTATTTACCGTATAAGGTACTAATGACAAATTTTATTTACGAAAAAATAGCGAAATAATTGTTTTCGGTGGATAAAATTGCTTTATTTCCGTGTGTTATAAAAAGTTTTTTCCAATTCTGGTATCAAAATTTTCATTTTCATAGCAACGAAAATAAAAAAAAAATAGAATTTTAATACAGGTTTTTTTACTTCATGTTGTCAATAGCAGTGAGAATGGAGTGTTGCTGTAAGCAATCATCCTTTTAATTAAATTGTTGTGAGTTATGTACGAAATCTCCACATTGTTTCTTCTGGAAACTCAGTTTGGAGGTCAAGCGGTACCGGCGTCAGCCGAATTCATGAGTGTTATCTGAAACCGGGATATTATTAATTCTTTGCATTTTGTTATCGTTGTTACATTTTATACAACACCTCACGAGATGAAATGCCAATCATTGGCACACATAGTGTGTGATGTTTGAATTGTCGCAAGTAGGCTGCCGTTTTAATATAGCTACTTTCTTAAACGGTCCTAACCTGTTGCTTTCCATTTAGTTTTCACTTTTGTAATAAAATTATTTCTTGATTTTCTCAAGCTGTTAAAATACAATTCTGTACTGTTGTTAAGTCTATTATTGTTCTTCGCAATTGTACTTGTACGTCACCGATTATTTAGAGCACAAAATGCCACCTTAGCAAGAAAAAATTACCAGTTCTACTGATGAAGATAACGATTGAACAGTCATAGTGTCGTCTTCAGTGAATGAATCTCTTGAAATCTTCTCCATGCAATTTACGATACACTAAACATTTTGAATAACTACTTTCAGGGCCGTAACTAGGTATAGGCCAAGTAGGCCCCCGCCTACAGGCGCAAGCAGCAAGGGGCGCCAAAATGGCACTGAAAAAAAATAATTTCTTTCGTACTATAATATATGAAAACAAATAAAATTCATTTGTAATATTAACGATTTTAGTCTAAATAATGCAAATTGCGCCTAATCTGGTCAATACGTAGTGTATGCCTTGCAAAGGGAATGTTATATGTCTACCAGATTGTAGCGGCGTTTGTTTTATAATTCCCAACTATACCAATCAAAGCATTAAAATTATTAGCTTTTTAGCCCACCGCATTGCTCGCCTTATTCTAACTATATTTTTCGGCATTGTTAAAACTGACTGTAATACAGCAGTTGGGACAAATTAACTGAAATTTTAAACAACTGTTGGAACGGCTTCAGTGATTGCACATATTACATATACATTCACTGCTTTGGGCTCATCGCTGGTACAGTCGCCCATTGCAACAATCAGCAGAACATCACAGACCGATTTCGGAAGTTTATTTGTTGCACTACTATTAGCATTTTTCGCTACAATCACTTGCCCGCTAGAATTTCTCCAATTTAAGACATTTATGTGACCGTACACGATGGCAGCTTTTATTAAAAGAAGATTATGGAAATCGGCCTGATGCAAGGCTCATACTAGGTGCCGACAAAAAAGAATCGCGTTGTAAATATATTGATTACTACAAGACAGTGTGGCTGCGAGTACAGAACCTTATTCTACGTTCTTATAGTACTACGCACAATAATATGTAATTATTTGTTCATACTGTGTTATTATAACATATTGACATGTCTTTACTAGCTTTTGAGCGCACCACATAAGCGGTCTTATTCTAATTAAAATAATTTTTGCATTTTGAAAATTGAGTTGTACATAAAAAAGTTACCAAAAAAACTTTTTCAACGTCTTTAATAAAGAAAACGCGCTGCAAAAAAAAACAATGCTATGGTTGAAGAGGCTTCAAAATGATCTACAAAATAAGTAAAAGTAGCTTAATGATGTTAATAACACTGAAACACTTAATAATGCGAATTGTATGAATTTGAAAAGCTAAAAAAACATTGAAGCCAGTGGGATTCGAACTCGCGTTCACTGATAAATACATATGTTTATCGTTGCATTATAAATAACGCAGTGGCGTTCCGATTTTGGGTAAAATGCGCCCGATCGGTGCCGATGAAATGGTGACGCAGACACGCAGGTACACCACATGTTTATGTATATAGGGATCTGTAAAATGTTCTACTGACTACATAATAATTTATACTTTTTACTTCCTTCGTCTTTTAGACGTCTAAAAGACGGAGGAAGTATGTATTGTAATCGCGAAAAAATCACTTTTCAATATTTCTTCAGATCTTCGCGTTTCAGGGTCTTTAGATGACGAAAAACCGGTTTTCTCAATTTCATTTGTCCGCTTGTCTGTCTGCCTGTTGCCGGTATAACTCAAAAACTAATTGTCGGAGGAAGATGATACTTTGCATGCAGATCATATGCTTTCCTGGCATGAAACCGAGAAGAATTCGGTAAAATATATACAGGGTGAGCACCTTAAAAATAAAATTCTTTTTATTTTTGCTTTAACTCGGGAACTATTACTTAAATGAAAGTAATATGTTGCATATAGCTCAGCCCCTATCATAGCCCCTATGTTCGGTCCAAAATATTTCCTTTTTCTTCAAGGATAAAAACCTGAGCTATGTGCAAAATATTACTTTTATCATAAAAGTAATAATTTTCACATAGATCAGGCTTTACACTTGACGAAAATGGGACCCACCAGTTAGAGGGTAAATTTAAAGAGTCAAAAAGGGCAAAGAATAAGTGCGTTCAGTTTAATATAGCCGCACATCGCACAGATCCTAGAGATCCTGGATGGTCCTGTGGAACAGGCCGGTGGAACCGAAATCGCATTCGCAAGCACTGTAGTTCGAATCCCACCACCCGTAATGTTTTATTTTATTTTAAAATTGATATAATTCGCCTTAGCAAGTGTTTTATTTTATTGTTTCAATATTATTAGGAACGTTAAGATATTTGTACCCTAGTTTCCTTTGATTTTTAAAATTGTTTAGTGTTATAACGTCCACTAGATAGGAAAGTTCTTAGTAAAGCTCTTTACAGCTTTTTTTTTTATTAGAATTGTGTTTTATAATCTTGTTTTCTGTTCTTATTTAATTTTGGTTGGATTTTGTTATTTTAACATTTAGTTGTTTATTTTTGAATGCCTACCTGTTTGTTTTGAATACATTACATCCTATATCTTGAGTATTTTTTTGTTACATCGTTAGTGTACTGAAGGGCGCAAAAATGTACGCTTGCCTACAATAAAAGTTTGCCTAGTTACGGCCCTGACTACTTTCACGGTTTTTAAACATGCAGCTCAACGTTTGGTGCTTAAACCTTTCATATGAAGCATTCGATCATTTAGGTCAGGGGTAGCCAAACTACGGCCCGCGGGCCATATCCGGCCCGCCGTTTGTTTTTAATCCGGCCCACGGGTTAATTCATGAAAAAATGTAAACTAAATCAAATTAAGCGCTGTAACCACTGACATATATATAAATGAACTGACTGAAGTAATAGAAATTTTTATAAATGAAAAATAAACTGCCCACAACCACCATTATCTTACAATGAATGGCTATAGAAATTAACATGTGCTGCAGACATCATGGGATATCTTAAGGAATTTAACTTAAAATTACAGGAAAAACTGTGCTCATATGTGAACTGTATTCTATCGTACAGTCATATCGCCAAAAATTTAGTACATTGTTTGAAACACAAATCACATTAACCAAGTTTGACCAATTTCCATGCTGTAAAAGTTTCTAATATTAGCGAAATCCTCATTCCCAAAAAAAAATCGCGGCGGATATATCTTCTGAACTTAAACTACAGTTACAACAGCGTTTTTCGGATCTTGATGCAAGTGCAAAAGACATTTCCATATTTCAAACTCCATTTGGCTGTACAATTGAGGGGCTTCCGTCAGACCTTCAATTGGAAGTGATTGAACTGCAAAATGATGATATGCTAAAAATGATGTTTAAAGAAATGGATCTAACCCAATTCTATAAATATCTTTCGGAAGATAAATACGCTCAATTAAAATTATATGCTCGGGATTTTATATCTTTATTTAGGAGTACTTACCAATGTGAAAGGACATTTTCGAAAATAAAGGATGTAAAATCGCAATACAGATCATTATTAACAGATGACCATTTGCAAACAACTTTAATGATAGAATGTACTAATTTCGAACTCCAGTATCATGAAATATTATCTCAGAAAAAAACAATTACATTAGTACAAAATGTAACCAGTTATATAATAGGTTTATTAATAGATGGAAATATTTTATTCGTTTTTTTTGTGTTAGCATGTATAGTATATTAAATATTATGTAAAAATATCACTTCCTAATACAAAAAATTAACCTGTTTTCTTGCTCTATGAGTAGAATTGCCCATGTAAATGTCTTCGAGTTTGCTACCTGGCCCTCCGAGCCTACAAATTTTACGTTTTGGCCCTTTCCAAAAAAAGTTTGCCGACCCCTGATTTAGGTTATCATCATTCTTGCCATCTGACAGATTGTCCTCTGTCTGATAATAGTTAGACTAAAAAAATACTTTTCTTTGATTCTTCGAAAAGCTGAATACCAAAACTCGTGGAATTACATACTGGGCTTTTATTTCATTTTCAAACCATAATCTTGTTTTTCTACCCCTATACTTTAATTGATTTATATATATTTCCTACCTGTACTTTAATGATATCCATTAAGATTCACATTTTTCATTAAGATACAAGTTTATAACCAATATTCGGTTAATATCAAATAGTGCCATGACCATCTGACAGATCTAAAATTGATCAATTTTAACATTTGATAGTCACTGTTTACCTAGTAAATTCCTAAAATTTGTGATTGTTGCAAATAAAATCGGTAAAAATGAGTGATAATGAGAGTGAAATTGAGAATTTAACCCCACCAGAAATTGTGGAACAGGCCACAAATGTCGCAAACAATTTATTACCCGTAAAATTAGCAAAGGCAAACAAGAAATTATATTCTCAGTTTATGGATTGGAGGGACAAAAATAAGGCTAGCAGCTTTTCAGAAAACGTCTTAATTGTTTATTTTGATGAGTCATCAAAAAAGAAAAAATCCCCAAGTTTATGGACATATTATTAAATTTTGAAATCTACATTATCTATTAAACAAAAAGTGGACATAACCAAATATCCCAAATTGCACGCCTTATTGAAAAGAAAATCTGAAGGCTATAAACCAAAAAAATCAAAAACGTTTTCTACAAATGACATAAAGCAATTTATTGGAGAAGCCCCAGATGTTAAATATTTATTGTCCAAGGTCAGTAAATCTTAGTTTGCAATCAAATGTACATGAAAAACTGTTTTTTTTCATAGGTGGCATGTATCTTTGGTATTATGGGAGCTTGTAGAAGGAATGAGCTACACAAATTGGAATTTAGAGATGTAAATGATTATACATCAACCCTTTTAATCACAATTAAAGATACAAAAACTAAAACAACACGAAAATCCACAGTAACGGGAAAGTATTATGAAATATGCAAGTACATGAATCTTCGTCCAAACAATTGTACAACCCCATCTTTTTATCAATTACGTAAACGGAAAATGCACAGTACGAAACGTAGGAATAAACAAATTTGGAAACATGGGAAAAGAAATTGCTACTTATTTAAATCTTCCAGATCCCAATTTATATACCGGACACTGCTTTCGCCGCAGTTCTGCCACAATATTGGTTGATGCTGGTGGTGACATCACGTCACTAAAACGTCACGGAGGATGGAAATCCACAACAGTGGCCCTAAACTACATTAACGAATCAATTCAAAATAAAGTCAGCGTAGCCAATCAAATTATGAATTCAATTGAATATAACCAAACGAACAATGCAATAAACATTACTAGTCTATCAACATCAACAATGGCATTCACCAATATTGTCACAAAACTACCAGAAGCGCCGCAGTTGCATTTTAATAACTGTACCATCACAAATATAACTGTAAATCAAAAATAATTCTAAAATTTCCTTTTTTTTTGTTAAACCTTGATTTTGTGACATTTTTGTGTTTTGTTTATAATAAAAGTTTTTCCGTAATATTTGCTTAGTTACAACTCATAATTTCATTATAATTTTAAAAATGTTTGATAATAAAGTGCTTATTTTTCACTATTACGACTAGTCGTAGAAAAAAAAGTGTATGCAACTCTCATTTAATGGCTATTAAGACACTCATATTCATTACGACACTCGCCTACGGCTCGTGTCTTAATTCTCATACTCGTGTCTTAATAGCTATCATTAAATGCTCGTTGCATAATATACTATTATTAGCCCTCAATAGCGGGCGTAAAATGGCTTTTAAGGCCCTAGGGTCTATAAAGTTACTAAGCAGTACAAGAAGCACCAACAATGTGGTATAGCAACACCAACAATCTGCATATAAACCATTTCCCACCAAAATTTCACAGCGCCAGCACAACGATGACGCAGTAGTTTGTAGTCAAAATACTGAATCCTTAAATTTGGTCCATTTTGAGCACCAAATTAAATAAAACGTTTTATGTACCACGTGTCTATTCAAGATTATAGCTCTCGGGAAATTGAAAGCTCCCCGCTTCGCGTCGCCATTTAAACATTTCCTCATTCTATAATCTATTGATTACGCTCTTAATTCTAAAATAACTATTATTTGAAATCGGCATTAAAGTACCTCGAAATCGTCATTAAAATACGAGAATTCGGCAGTAAAGTAATCCATTGTTTTACGACTTTTTTGTAGGTGGCGAGGTGACAGATAAACGTCAACCGACGTTAACATAACCTACAAATGTTGGTAAAGATGTTGTAATTTCACGATTTCTCGATTTCAAATAAAACATAATGTACTCCTCGGCACTGAAGTTTCTTTTTATTCCTCATGTGGTTTATTTGCCTAAATCCACATTCGTGATAAAAAGCTAAACTTCAGTGCCTTGGTGTATAAACGAAATTTTTGCAGATTTTGTAACGAGTTATGACTTTTTCCGACTCTTCTAATTAGTAAAGAAAAGAGAAAGCTTTTCAACATATAATAATTAGCATTGTTTATTTTACAGCAGTGCATTTTTACGAAATTGTAAAGCAAAGAAAATTATTTATAGCTGATGTTCAAATAGACCCCTAAACGATTGTAAAAACTATTTCTAACATTTGCTAACATGTTAGGGGTAACAGCCTGAAATAAATCTTCAATTTTCACACGTAATTCGTCAAGATTAGTAGCTCTGTCTTCCTCAAAGCCATACATTTTGGATTTTATGTATGCTTATAAGAAAGTATCATTTAGCGACAAATCAGGAGACCTAGCTGGACACAAGAAAGTACCTCGTCCACTTATCAATCGATTTGGAAAGGTGTTTGTTAAGTATTCCTGGACTAACACAGAGTTATGCGCTGGATAGCCATCTTGCTGAAACCACACGTTGTCAAATTCTGGTCCTGCTGCCCGCCTGATTGCTGGAACGATTTGATGTTGTAATAGATGAAGATATTTAGCACTTGTGAGAATGCCGTCGATAAAAAATGGACCACTCGTGTGTTCTGCTAACATACCACCCCTAACTTTTAATTTCTGGGGATACTGGGTTCGAAACTCAAAATGTTTATGCAGATTTTCTCGAGATCAGTAGCGAACTATGAATGGGTTATGTCTGCCATGTAGTGGAAATGTAGACTCGTCACTAAACAAAATTCCTACGTCTAATAAAGTTTTCATCGTTATTTGCCTTTTTTAATACATTTTCACAAAACTCCATGCATCTAATATTGTCTTTGTCAAAGATTTCATGTGTTTTTAGTTCTTTGTAACTTCGGTATCAGTTTCTTTTCAAAACTCTTATTACAGTTCTATCACTCACATCTACGTCTTCCGCAATTTTTCTAGTCGACACAGTTGGATTATCATTGACGAAAGCTAAAATCGTGATGTCCCTTAATTCTCTTCCTTCAGACTCGATAGTTTCTTTTTTGTGACAGTTAGGAGAAAAACAACCTTGAATTTCAAAATTTCTAATAATGCGTTTGAGAGTTGTTAGTGAAGAAGCAGGCCTGTTTTGATACGTAGTTTCAAATAAATCTTTAACTTCGTGAAATGTATTTCCACTATAAAACCATTTAACAACTTGAACTTTTTCGTTTACTTCATAATAGTATATTATTATATGAGCGATTATGACAGTTATTATTCACGAAGATGACATTTGAGTCACCAGCCAAAGGCGAGTGGCACAAGTTATCTGAGGGAATAATGACCATAATCGCGAATGTAATACGATGCTTTATCTACTCCTATGCAATAGGAGTTTTGTGTTGATACTTCCGAATTATGACATTTGTGTCAACTGTTAACTGCAAAAGTGAATTATGAATCATAATTAACGGCCATTATACAATAGGAGTAGATAAATATTCATTTTTGAATGTTGTGAATGAATCAAATCAATACAAATTAGGTAACTACGCTGTGGTCATAATTATGACTATTAAACAAAAAACTATACGTCAACTTTTGAAACCGAGCATATTCGATTTTTAAACTTTTTAAATACAATTACGGCCACATGTAAAGTCCCCTTGCTTTTGCTATGGTCCTAGTGACCTGCCGCAATCTGTATATTAATCTATATTATACAGGATTCTCTCCTAACCATACAAATATGGTTTTTGGAAATCATATTTATCAAATTAATAAGAAGGCGGTTAGCATATCTCAATACCTATTATCCATTATTTCTGAGAGTATGTAAAACACAGCAACTGAGAATTAATTGAATTGCCAACATCTTTTTCAATTATTAGCAGCGAGGTACCTGATACTCCGAATGCTTACTGCGATTTGTCGTTGCATTTTCTCTCAAATTTAAAGAATTATATAAATTTTCATCAGGATTCTCGTCTTAGTCAAATAATTATTAACTCTATCCTAGTAAATACCCGTCGCTTTCGCTAATCACCTCTAGTAACTATACATATAGAATAAACGACAATTTCCATATCAGAAATATTTTTAACAATATTTTTAATCATGTTTTACACAGCAGAAAAAACTACACAATTCGTTGAATCGTCGAATCTCTGGTCGCTGCGACATGCATATTGCGTATGTAGCTCACCCGAACGGTGGCCTTTGAAATGATGCGTTGCAGGCTTATTACTTTGTCTAAATTCGTTAACTACATTGACATTGCTGTAGATGTAGATATAAACCTCTTCGGTGCAAAAGTACGTAAATTGAATAAAAAATTACAGCAATACATAAAAAGTCAGCCGAATCTAAAAAGACTGCTGCTATTCAAGTGATAACCTCTTACATTGCCCACATATTGTCATTTGGCTGCTTAGTAAAGCATTGAAAGTTAGGTCTTGGTAATCCTTTTGTTGTAGAGATTAAAATTAGTGTCATTTCTAAAAATTAGAACTGCGAACCCCATCTCTACTATTTTCTAAATATTGCTACGTTGAAAAACACGCAAAAAGTCACTTCAATTATTTTCATAAATAATGTTCAATTGAGTGTTTTACTTCTTCCTCTAATTTATGGAAAAGTGTTGTGAAATAGATATATATGCATTAAAGGAGATATGAGTATGTTTTTCCCTGTCAGAAAGTTAACCGAAGGTAAAATACATAAATATCTCCAGTGTAGCATACAATATTTTATTTACTAGCATATTAGCATTAATTGTATAAAATTTTAAAATTTCCTAACTACATTTAAAATAAGAAATGGTCGAAGAATTAATAATCTATAATAATACAGTTTAGTTACCAAAGGTTATGCTAGTAGTTTTAATGTTCCAACTTTAATCTGCTTGAGCCAAACACATAAGTCTGCTTACATAACTCGTGCTACGCACTCGTTTGTAATTACACACTCGTATATTAATGATGCACTTATCCCACTTATATAGTAAATAACTATTACAAGGATTTTGCTTCAACTAAGGTATAAGTAATAAATAAGTTTTTATTTGATCTGGTTGTAGGTGTTGGAAAAATAATATGTGAAACAATCAGAATACGTATTTTTTGAGTTCATTTAAATATTTCTACTTAAAATGTAAAAATGTTATTTTACATTTTTTAATATTACACAGTAATAAAACTAAATGGAGTATTAAACCAAATACGTAAAGAGTCGTAGGTAACACTGTAACGCCTAAGAACGAATCTCTGTGTTTCTAGGATTATATTATTATGTTCTGTTTAGTATCTATTAAATATTTGATGAATCTATTTAAAATACCGATGGCTCTTCATTCTACTCTAAAGCTAACATAGCAGTATAGTTTAATTTTTGTGAGGTCTAAACTGTTATTATGCAGGCTTGTGAGCCTGTAAAACATGTTAAACGTGGAGATTCGTATGCGTGTAAAACTGGTTTTTGCCTCATCCCGCACTACGGATTTTTACAAGTACTCGTATTTTAAATTTACTCACAATCAGAAAACCTGTTTTTTGAGTTTGTTTAAAAACTTCTACTTAAAATTTAAACATTCTCTTCAAAAATCCTAATATGCTGTAATGGACTAAATGAAAAATTAACAAAAATATTAAGCCAGTCTAATTTAAAATTGCAATGCTCAAGAACGCATCTGTGTTTCTGGAATTGTATGTACTATTAAGTTTTGTTTAGTATCTATTAGACGTTTGATAAATCTATTTAAAATACCGATGGCTCATCATTCTACTCTAAAGCTAGATTAAAAATTTCAACGTTTACCGCGCATAACAGCATATTTTTAATTTTTGTGAGGTCAAAACTGTTATTATACACGCTTGTGAGCCTGCAACAGATGTTAAACGTGGGCATTGGAATATGTGTAATAATGATTTTGGCCTCATCCTGTGCTACAAAACCTCTTTAAAGTATTTTAAATCTGCTTACAATCAAAAAACGTTTTTTAAAGTTCATTTAAAGATTTCTACGTAAAATGTGGAAATTTGATTTTAAAATTTTTAATATTACGCAGTAACAGAACTTAATGAAGAATTAACAAAAATACGTAAAGAGTACGTAAGATTGTAATGCCCAAGGACGAATCTCTGTGTTTTTAGGATTATATTATTACGTTCTGTTTAGGATAAATAAAATACCGATAGCTCATCACTCTAGACTGAAGCTAGATAACAAATCAAAGTATACCGCATAACAGTATATTTAAATTTTTGTGAGGTCAAAACTGTTGTTATGCAGGCTTGTGAGCCTGTAATAGATGTTAAACGTGGGGATTATGATGTGTGTAAAACTGGTTTTGGCCTCGTTCCGCACTACGAATCTTTTAAAAGTATTCGTATTGTACATTTGCTCACAATCAGAAAACGTGTTTTAGAGTTCATTTCGAGACTTTTACTTAAAATGTAAAATTTCGTTTAAAAAATTCTAATATTATGCTGTAAGAGACTAAATGAAAAATTAACAAAGCTACGATATCCGTCTAATTTAACACTGTAATTCTCAAGAACGCATCTATGTGTTTCTGAGATTATACTATTAAGTTTTGTTTAGTATCTATTAAGTGTTTGATAAAACTATTAAAAATGCCTATGGCTCATTATTCTACTCTAAAGCTAGATAAAAAAATTCAACGTATACCGCATAGCAGCATATTTTAAATTTTTGTGAGGTCAAAACTGTTATTATACACGCTTGTGAGGCTGCAACATATGTTAAACATGAGCATTATGATGTATGTAAAACATGTTTTGACCTCGTCGTGCAAGTGAAACTTAGTACTTCAAAGATCAATATCGAATTATTCTAATTTGGGACTAGCTCAAAATACTCTCAGTATGTCTAATAATAGTATATTATGGGACAAGTAGTTGAAATAAAATTTCAACGTTGAAAGTGGCGAAGCGAGTTGAAAAAAGTAACTCGAGACGTTTAAATTTTATCAGCCACGAGTTGTATATATACTATTTTTTCTACGAATTTTTAAACATTTAAAAAAATTAATGCACTTTAGAAAAAATTAAACATAAAGTGACATTTCTCTTGTTAACAATTGAATGTCAAACTGTTTGAAATCCCGGTAGTCGTCAAACATTTCAATCTCTAGTGGTTGAAATGCGATTTCAAACATCGGATCCATGTCAAAATGACCGATTTCAATGTCATGAGTAGAAAAAAAATGTTTTTGTAATTGAGCGAGCCATAAACTGTTGTTGCAAAAGCGTATACAGCTTTCTAATATTGTTTTTTAAATATTAGCGTATAATAATTCAAACTTTTGGATTAAAAGAAGGCGCTTTACATAGTGCTTGCTTTGTTCGATTTTTGTGGGATTAAAAGAAATTAACACAAAAACCAGTCTCTCGATATTCCCATATTGTTGTTAGACTATTGTAATTAAATTAATTAATGTATATTTTGAAACCTCTATTTCAAATTTTGCTGATAAATTTACGATATTCACAAAACAGCTGCGCCCCCTACGCATAGATTTAGAAATTAATGATGTTAAATTATGTGTTATCAGTAGATAAGTGTCTGTACCAAATATGAATATTGTCGGGCCAAGCGTTCTGGATTTATAAATAAAAATGTATGTCTTTAATATAACTTTTCAGGGGCTGCAAGTCCGTAGGGGTGCAACTTTGCATATAGGTGTTTTGCGTTTTTCACCCTATTTTGATCTCTAGATTGACTGGTATCATTTATACTTCTTCATTTAGAAACACCCTGTATATGTATAATCTTTGCTTGGAGATAGTTTAGAAATTATACTTTACATAAATAGCTGTTTTCAAATTTTTAGGAATCGCTGGAAAGCGCTTAAGCGTATGATTTTAAAGGGAATGATTCTATAAGATAATCTTCTTCTTCTACGTAAGAAATTGCTATCAGACTGAAATCAAGTTATTTGCCGTATGTAACATTTATATTAGTACGTATGACGTATTTTCCTATTTGCAACTAAATGCGAAGATAGTTGTGTAGATTATGCAACACCTAATACGCGCCAACTCCTATAAAATATTAAGGGTACAAACCACTTTGATGATAATTGGTGATAACCACTTTTTACAGATGGCACTAAATGCAGGAGGCTGAAAACAGGTTTAGACATGCTGACGCTTTTAGCCTCGTGAGTCCGAAAACGCTTATTTGAGGTCAAAGTAGGTATTGTACAATGCCATTTGAGGTCAAAACTCGCGTTACATATATATATATATATATATATATATATGTACAAACCATACGTTGTGACTTCCAAAGTATATATATACAAAACGCTGTGGCTTCATATATAACGTTATGACTTCCGTTTTCGGAAGTCACAACGTTTTTCCTTGTAATTCGAAATTTTAGCAATAGAGGTGGTGCTATACCCAAATCCAGATTTTTTACTGGAAGTCACAATGACCATATTTATCCGCAATTCAATCTTTTAGTTCAAGTGTATACCATGGCGCTGGCGTAGCTTTAGTGCAGTAACATGCCCAGCGCGTTATTACTTCCGCTATTTGCCACGCAGTTTAATTATGCATGTTATCGCGGTTTCAATTTATTGGCAACGTCGCAAAAGCAATTAGATTAAACTGGTATATTTTTAAAAGATTCTGACTGTAGGAATTACGGATGTTGCGCGGTAAATTTGAAAACTGATTTAGGAAAATATGAGTTTCCACAATACTGTGAATGAATTGAAGTTTTCGGAGGTATAAGTCCTGGTTTGGCATAACGAGTAATACTTCTATTTTGCGTATTAATCATATTAACAGTTATTTATTTAGAATCTACTTGGTGCGTGGAGAAAAATATTAAAATAATAAATAACTTTTAATGAGTAATATATTTGTTTCTATTCAGTAGCACTTATTCTACTTATTACTTCCCTTGTACAGAAAATTGACAAATTACAATCATTCTGATTTAATAACAGAGTTCAGTTTGCTTTGCTTCTGTCCTCGATTCTTATCAAAATATAGTGTCCGCTTGAGATAAATCGCAAGCTGTAGTACGAATTACTTCTGCGTAAGAGTGGTCTCATGTTTCGGTAGACAGTGACCTCACAAAAAATGCTACTATCCTCGTTTATCCTGAAGGTTTCTCAATAATATTTGCTTATGTGTGTAATAAAAAATGCTTGGCCCTTAAAATTTATATTTACCTACATCATTTTCATTTTCGTGCTGCTGTGATTGTGAACGTTCCGACTTCCACTAAAGTGAATAATTATAACTGGATATGGAACCACGAACTAGGGGTCATTATCTAGTCTTCTTGGCTAATAGCGAAGGTAAGAAAAATTAATATCAGTTGAAATAAAAGCATATGTATAATTTTCAGTTCTGACTTATTTCAAAACTTTTTTCTGCAATCTGTTTTTATTTGTTATTTTCATAACGTATGAATTAAAAAGTACACATATAAGTATTTTTTTTAGTCACGCTTAAGTCTCAACGTTTTACCAAAAAGGGTAAAAAAATTGCAAATTGCACTGTGGAGAGATACCTATAAGCTCTGTAATTTTAGGTTGGACTGAAATGGAAATTCGTTTAGTTAAAGACCATTTCCAGGGTTTCATCAAAACAGGAACCTACCCTTCAGGCGAAGCTATACAGGAATTTATCAAAGAAAACAAAATAGATCGAACTGTGCCTGTAATTAAATCAAAACTGCAGCATCTAATTAAACTAAAATTTAAAAAATGAATTGGAAAAGCACGGGGACAGTAGGCGCTTGGGAGTCATCCAGTCCAGAGTATAGGCTTGTAGAGTTTTAACTGTTTTCTTGATTTTTTAAATTGAAATTAATTAATAATTTCTAAGTTTAAGAACTTTAATTTACTAAACACACTTAGGATTTAATTTAATTTTAAGGATGTTTTCGTCTTCGTTTTAGATATCTTTCAAGTTGTATTGTACAGGGTCCGGCAGAATGACCGGCCCTATTTAAATTGTTAATAACTGTTTCAAATTTTAAATTTCTTTTTTTTTCAAAGATGTAAAGTAAACACTTGCCAATGTTAGTTACAATACAATTTATTTATGAAAAATATTAGGTTTTGAAAATAACATCACTCAAACTCAAACTTCATTTTCACACTAATACAGATTAACCTAATCCTTAATTTGATTAAATTCATCAAGTTGGGCCTATCAGACAAAACTCTTCGCCGTAATTTAAAGAATTTAAAATTTCATCCTTACAAAGTTCAAGTCGTGCACCAATTACTACCACAAGATTTAGAAGTTCGGGTTACATATTGTGAACAATTCCTTCAACTACTAAATAATAACCAAATTAATTTGGAGCAAGTGCTAATATTTTTAATAAATAAATTATATGGTAACTAAAATTGGTAAGTTCTTAATTTACATTTTTGAAAACAAATTCAAAATATTTTAAAATTTGAAAGAGTTATTAACAATTTAAATAGGGTCGGTCATTCTGCCGGACCCTGTACAATGGTTGATTTAGCACTTTAAGAATTTTTTATACAATATAATTACTCATTCTTGCATATTAAAAAAAACAATACAATATATACTTGTATAAATAAAAACAAATAAAATATTTTATTCAAATGTGTTATAAATTACAAGATAAAAAAGTATAAAAATGACAAGAAGTCAGGACGTTTGCACGTTTTCAAAGATATAAAATTGATGCGATCGGCATGGAACTGTGTCGTTGAGGATTCTTAGCCCATTTTTATTGGTTGAGTATCACTGACTTGTTATATAAATATGTGTTTTATGTTTAAGTTAACTACTTTTAAATATTAAAGCAAGTTCCTGGTTCTCTAGAGTAACTGTTTCTGTTACAATGTGGAAATACGGCCCGCCTGCGTCTCGGAATTTTGGTGCAAAAGCAGTTAACAATGTATTCGACTTCTATATATTTTGCGTTTGGTAAATTGTTTATTACTACTGAAGAAATATCCGATCCTTGAGGACAAAGTCGTTTGAAAGCCTTTTTTACATAGTACAGTGCATCACAACCACAGTGGTACTGATTTTGATCATTACGAGATACCCCTATCCATCTGTGAGGGTTTCTTCCAAGTCGTACTTGCGGTCTTGCAGAGGTGAAGGTAAAAGTAGGTGGAGTTGCATCTCTTAATATAGCTTCAGATGTTGCTATATCTGCATCATTTATCCCTTCCGTACAGGGCAGAATGTTTACGCACTGGAAGTAATTTATCATACCAAAAGCAGAGAAAAGTACGGCCCATTGAACATTCATTTTGGTAATGGATTAAAACTAAAAATTGCAATGTATTTGTAATGGCACAATTTAACGCATTTGTTATAAAAATAATATACAAAAAATCTTCAAAGTTATTCGCAGTAATATAAACTCACCTAGTTTTTTCTTTTCAGTTAATAAAAGCGGTGAATTTAAGATATAATTTTACCCCCACCACTGTACTGAGTAGGTACTATCAAGCAAACCAATAATATTTATAAATAAGCCAGAAGCGAATGACCATAAAAACGTGAGTCATCGCACCGTTGCCAGTTGTAGGGTTCCAAAACATATCCATGTCGTTGGGAAGTGACAACGTATCTTTCCTCAATATTGTGTATAGAAGTAACATCGTACTTTATATATATACAAAATATATATGAAAAATGTTGCAAAAATCGTTACCCCTCTTTAGATAAACATAATCCTTAGGTTCCCCTTTGCGCAAATAGTAAATTATATACGACATTAATTAAGTGGATTACCTGGAAGTCAGGTCGCCTCTTCTATATAGCGGAAGTCACAACTTAACAGGTAGCAATATATATATATATATATATATATATATATATATTGGTGAAGGGTACTTTGTGACCTCTGAAGTAGATACTGAAGGTATTTTGTCACCTCATATATAACGTTGTCGCCTCCGATTTCGGAGGTGACAACGTCTTGCCTTGTTTTAAGTGGTTTTGGCAATTTCATGACGTCTACTGTTCATATACAAAAATTTTGTCGGAGGTAGAAAGGGTGCCCCCATACTCCTAAAAAAGAATTTTAGTTCAGCTATAGACCGCTGGCGCTGGCGTTGCACTTCATCGTCCAATGAACAATACGTTGTCACCTCCGCCGTATAAACACAAGGTTTGAACTCCAAAGGGCACCTTACTACTTCCACAAATTGGCAACGCCGATTGCGAATGATTATGCGTTCGAAGCAAACCCTTTGCTTTGGTCCGATGAAAGCGCACTCCTGGTCGCGACACGGCGGAACACACAAGTATGCTCAGTTCAAATATTTCAGACGAACCATCACTCTCTGACCACAATTATATAACCTTTGAACTGTCTCAACGGGAAGTAAGCCAAAGAGTTTACTACAACCCAAGAAAGACAGACTGGTACTTATATAAACAAAAACTACAAGAGAAAATAGAACACCTAAAGTTCAAATCTCCCAATAAAGTAGTTTTAGACTCAAATGCTGACCGGTTAAAAGAGGCCATGATTGACTCCTTTCAGAGTAGCTGTCCTCTAATAGACCCAAGTCAGCAAAGAGCAAAAAACACACAAATTGGTGGAATAAAGACCTAGAAAAGACCAGACGTCTGTTTAACAGGTCTAAAGCCACAAATAACTGGGAGAACTATCACAAGGCTCTCACACACTATGGCAAAAAGATCAAGGCAGCTAAGATAGCAGCCTGGAGAAAGTTTTGTCAGGAGGTGGAGACCACACGATCCACAGCTAGACTCCACAAAATCATCTCAAAGTAAGCCATGAACCCAGTAGGCACTCTTAAAAAAGAAAGCGGAGAATACACTACAACGGAAGAGGAGACTTTATCTCTTTTGATAAAAACTCACCTACCCGGAGCAGTGGAACAACCTACTCTGGCTGAACCCAATCATACCCCTAGGAGGGAAGACTGGGAAACAGCTAAGAGAATAGTCAGCAAAAAAAGGATTAGATGGGCAACTAGCCTCTTCAGTCCTTTCAAATCTGCTGGAAATAACGGCATACAACCCGTAATGCTGCAGAAAGGGATAGATATACTGCTGAACCCACTCAAAGACATGTTCCAAGCAAGTCTTGCCTTTGGCTACATTCCCCAAGCCTGGAGAGTGACTAAAGTAGTATGTATCCCTAAGCCTGGTAAGAGCACCTATACAGAAGCTAAATCTTACAGACCTATCAGCCTAACGTCATTCCTCCTTAAAACGTTGGAAAGATTAGTAGACAGATACTGGAGGGATGAAGCCCTAACTTCACTCCCGATTCACAAATATTAACATGCTTACCAAACAGGGAAGTCATGTGAAACCGCCCTACACCAACTAGTGGGGAAAATTGAGAGAACCTTAGAGCACAAGGAGTATGCAGTCGGAGCATTTCTAGACAACACCTCCTACCACTCTATTGAAAGAGCAATAACAAACCATCAGATCGATAACACCACGATAAGATGGACTATGGCAATGCTCAACACTAGAGTTGTAAAAGTCAAGTTATTTGACAAAGAAAAGACAGTGCAGGCGACAAGGGGATGTCCACAGGGAGGCGTTCTCTCTCCACTTCTGTGGTGCCTCACAGTTGATGAACTGCTGATCCAACTCAATAACAAAGGCTACTACACTCAAGGATACGCTGATGACTAAAGCTGATAATTATATGCACTCATATATACGAAAATATGCGCATATATATGCATACATTTTGTTGAGTATATGCACCCAAAGTTACAATATATGCAAATAATATGCTCTATTTTTTTTTAATAATTTGCAGTATCCTAAATAATGTAAAAATTTTAATTATTTTGTATGAGTATATTTATTTCTCTAATTTTTATTCATTTATTTTAACGTTTGACTATATAAACATGTACTGCCAACGCCAACTTCACGTTGTAAGCCAACATAAAAATGAGACCTCCCCTAACCCCACCAGACTATGATTCACCCAACACTCGAAATTTGACTCTTGAAATGGATTCTATGTTGGCTGATTCTTTATACATTGCTACTATGGAAAAAGTGGTGTTTGCTGGCATATTATGTTTATATAGTCTAATATTTTAACAGGGACTTTTCCTTTCCTCTGCTTATTTCGATAAGCGCACTGCACTTCAGCGGCAGAAAGTGAAAGTATATATCTCAGTTGCACACAAAAATGTTATTAATAAATTTAATGAAATAGTAAATGAAAGACACAAAAAAGTTCATATATTACAAATTATTGCTAAATATAACCAAATATTCAAAATCCAGAACATATGCTCAAAAACGTATAAATATGCAAAATATGCAAAATGAAACTTGGCTTAAACGATTTGTTTTTATATAATTAGTATACATATGCCAAAAGTTTCGCCAGCATATTAATTATACAAAATATGCATTTGCCATATAATATCAGCTTTACTGATGACATTGTCATACTGATTCAGGGTAAATACCAAAGAACCGTAGACAATGTAATGAAATCAGCAGTAAAGATAACCGAAGAGTGGTGTCTAGAGAATAATATTAGAATTAATCCCAGCAAAGCCACTCTCGTCGCTTTCACTCGTAGAAAGAACATCACAAACAGAATCAACATAAAACTGTTTGAGACAAATGTCAACTGGGAGAACGAGGTCTAACCATCGATTCCAAACTAATTTGGAACTCCCAGTTAGACAAAACAATCACCAGGTGCATACAAACATTAGTTATTGGAAAAAGAGCCATAGGTAGTAGGTGGGGGCTCAAACCGGAACTGACCCTCTGGCTGTACAAAACCATGGTTCGACCAATAATTTCATATGGAATAATCGCCTGGTGGCCCAAAATAAAACAAGCAACTGCGATTCACAAAATCAGCAGAATACAATATCTAGCTAATCGGTGCATCACTGGAGCCTTTAAAGGCACCTCAGGACAAGCACTGAATGCTATTTTAAATCTCCCACCTCTGCACATCTTCTTGGAAGGTGAAGCCAGAATGGCAGCCTACACATTACAAAGTACTGGTCACTGGATGACCACAGCTAATAATCTAGGACATGGCAAGATCATGTCACACATCAACAACCCAATATTAGAAATGGGTTCTGATCTTATAATCAAAGCCTATGACTTTGAAAAGAACTTTACTGTACACACAAGTTGGAATCCGGACCAACTACCAACTCCAACAAATAAGAACATAATTTTTTACACTGATGGATCTAAGTTTGAAGGGGGTACAGGCTCCGGTGTGTACAGTACCAATCCTAGAACCAACGAAAAAGTCAGTCTAGGAAAGTTTTGTAACATCTTTCAGGCTGAAGTACAAGCTATTAACGTATGCGCAAACATCAGCATAGAAAAGAAGCTGCTCAATCGAGACGTACACATTCTCTCAAACAGTCAGGCAGCACTGATAGCGCTAAACGCTTTCAGTACTTCATCGAGACTGGTCAAGGAATGCAAATTCAAACTTCAAACCTTAAGCCAGGAAAATACAGTCAAATTATGCTGGATCCCAGGTCACCAAGGTATTGAAAGCAACGAAAAGGCGGACAAGCTCGCAAAAGAAGCAGCCCGTAATGCAATGACCGGTCCAGAACCTGGTATAAGCATTCAGAAAAACCAAGCCCGCTCAGCTATTAATGAATGGGTCAATACCGCACACCAACTAAGGTGGAGAAACTACAATCAAGCAATACACTGCAAAAGATTGCTAAAAACTCCGAATCCACAAACCACCAAAACCCTGTTGAGACTGAACAGAACTCGAATCAAGCAACTAGTCAGTCTACTAACAGGTACTGGAGCATTCAGAGAATTTATGCACAGGATCAATATCTATAGAGATGAACCTGTTTGCAGATTATGCCAAGAGGATGATGAAACAGCCTATCATATCCTCTTTGAATGCCCAGCATTAGAGCGTAAAAGACACCAACTCGATTGGAGCCTTAACTCTATTGACAACCGCAAGCTAGTAGGGAACATTGCAAGTCTAGTAAAAGATACGGATGTCGGCCTGCTAACTTGAAAACTCCCGACAGTACAAAAAGCCCAAAGGGCTGACGTGCGCATGCCAGCAAAAGGCAGTCGTGGAATCTAAATCTAAACTAAAATCTAATCTACCTGATACTGTTACAAATACCACATGATACAAGAGCAGTGACTCTAAAGCTTTAACTTCAGCTCTGACTTTAGTCAGAACATAAATCTCCAAATTCAAGTCGCGTAAATTTCCAAAATAGGCATTTTCGAGATTTTTTAAAAATATTCGCTTGTAAACGAGATCTTGTTATACAATGTGTCCCAGGATAAGTGAAAGAAGAGGTGTAAATAAAAACAAAAATTAGTTGAAATTTGATGTTTTAGGGGCCAGGCCTGCTGGATTAGAAACTATTTTTTTAAATTTTCATTTTTGAAAGTTCAAGTAGGAATTTACATGAGCGATAAATTTATTTCCTGCGTAGGTTAAGTGCATTTTCAGTAAATGATATCTAAAAATGTTATTTGAATAAGCTGTTCAGAATTAAATGAGGTCGTGTACCAAATATCAAATCAATCGAACTACGTTGATGTTTTTCTATTTTTGCTCTAATTGCGTTTCATTTTTCAGTAACAGATATCGAAACCTTTACTAGATACAACTGTTCAGAATTAAAAATGAGGCTCGTATACCATATCCTAATTCAATCGATTTATCATGTTTCATATAGTGAAATAATAAATTAAATCAAGTAGGTTTGTCATGAAACAAAAATACTTATAATATGCCGATTGATTCATAATTTGGTATACGAATATGATTTTTAATTCTGAACAGTTTTATCTTGCAAAAGAATTTGCTATTTTTGTTACGGAAACTGACATCCAATGAGAAAACACGCAGCAAAAATGGAAAAACATAAGTTGGCCGATTTATTTGAAATTTAGAACACGGAATCACTTGTAATTTTGAATAACTTTTTAAAATAAAATTTATCCATTAGAAATCCGAAAATGCACTTTACCTACGCAGGAAATAAATTTATCGCTTATGTCAAGACCTACTTTATTTTTCAAAAATGAAAATATGTCAGAAAGTATTTTCTAATCAATTAGGCCTGCATTTTAAAACATCAAATTTGAACTCGATTTTTGTTTATTGGCATTTTTTTTCACTTTTTCTGGTACACTATTATCCAAAAAAGTCACCAACTGGTAGAGAAATCAACGCGGGGAAGATTCTGTAATACAAAAATATTATTCTGTACATACGACGCATCGAAAGATAGTATGCTTCTACTCTAAAATGCCAAATATAAAATCACAGATAATAAAAGCCATATGTGACCTCCGAAAATGCGGCAACGTCGCTGGAGGTACCAACGCTCTGACAGTCTCCTCTTTCTGTATATATAATGGAGGTGGTTTCACACCTTCTACGTGCCAGTATATGACAGTTTTTAAAATGAAGAAATCGTTTCCCCTCTTTTGAAATTCTGTACCCTGACATCCCCCTTATTACAAATATATAATTTTTTTTAGAATAACTGGAGAAGGAAACCCGGAGGTCAGGTCGCCACTTTCGTGTGCCGGAGGTGACAGCTTAACACGCATCGATATATATATATATATTATATATAATATAGTACTGGGCACAATATTCAGAGCCAATAAGAAATTAAAACCACATTGTATCTTATCAGACAGTTTCAGAATTATTTATTCCGTTACCGATGACCCGGAGAAGGATTTACAATAGTAACAAAAGTGATCTAACAGTTAATAAACTTACCGAAAAATACTAGTGCATAACCTTAATGCTGTTAACATGTGTTGATGGAAAATTTATAATTTAAAAGAATAAAGGAGGTGGTGATTGGTATAATAACACTTTAAGATACACAGACACAATTAAAACAAGTTTAAAATTTGTTAATTTATAAAAATTGCCCCATGGCCATGCAAGGTCATGAACAGGTGTAAATTCCTGCATTCTTATAGCTCGCGCATGCGTAATGATGCACGCGTCTAAATAGTACGAGGGGAGACCAAGAAATGGTTGCACGGTCCAACTTAATTACCAAAAATAATTTGAGTTTAAATATTTATTATTGGCCACAGATAGCAAAAGATGATAGGATACACTTAAACTGTCAATATCTTTTTTTGAATTTAATGCATTAGAAGTCCCGAAAATGCTACACATCTCCGTAAAAGTACGTAGTGTTAGGTTCAGTAGTTATGATTTTGGGATTTGCAAAATCCATGCTATTACCAGTATTGCTGACATGGGTAGCTAACGCACAGGCTATGGGTTTGACTTTGGAGTCACTCGTGTGTTGAGTTAGCCTAGCATTGAGTCTTTGGGCTGATTGTCCAATGTACGATGAGTGCCTTCAGCACTTTAGTTAATAACTTTCAATTACCACCCAATTATTTTTTTTTGGATGTAGTATCACTCTTTACCAATATACCACTTCAGTTAGTCACACAAATAATAGACAAAAATTGGAATTTAATAGAACTTAATCTCATATCCCCAAAATTTAATTTCTATCTTTATTAAAATTTATTTTTGATTCCACTTATTTCACTTTCAATAATTACTTTTATAAACAAATATTTGGGTCTCCCATGGGTTCTACCCTTTCCCCTATTTTGGCCGAAATTATTGTGAACACCATCATTAACGACTGTTCTTTAAAATTGGATTTCCAATTTCCATTCTTATGCCAGTTTGTAGACGATATAATCTGTGCAGCACCAGCGGAGGAAATAGACAAAGTGCTAGAAGTCTTCAATATATTCAGCACATTCAATTTACGGTTGAAAAAGAAAAAGAAAAATCTGTTCCCTTCTTGGATACCTAGTAATCAAGACTGATTGCAAAATTGTCAAGCTTGACTGGTACATAAAACCGACCAGCTCAGAAAGGTTTCTGAACTTCCGTTCTCTTCCCAATATCCGTTGCAAAATCAATGTGGTGAAAGGGTTAAACCACATAATCCTGACAATATCGCATCCAGATTTCCACAATACTAACTTAAAGAAACTAAAAACTATCCTTAAATTGAATAATTATCCAGTATCTCTGCTGAACTCTATTATATCTGCTAACAACAAGAACAGGAAAAGTAACAAAGAAACTCCTGCTAACATAGCAGAACCACCTCCTAAACCACCTGTCTACAAAAGTCTCACTTACATCCCCAAGCTATCAGCTATAATCAAAGCAATTTTCCGCAACCAGGTTCAAATTACTACTGCAGACAAACATCAACATGTCTTGAAAGACTACTTTTCTAAACTCAAAGACAAAAATCAACCCTTTTAACTCCGTATGCAGTCTACCAAATTAATTGCCAGAATTGTGACTCATCGTACATTGGACAATCAGCCCAAAGACTCAATGCTAGGCTAACTCAACACAAGAGTGACTCCAAAGTCTAACCCAAAGCCTATCTCGTATGGCCAACAATAAATTTTCTTTGAATTTTTAACTTTAAACTCAAATTATTTTTGGTAATTAAGGTGGTCCAACCATTTCTTGGTCTCGTACTATTTAGACGCGTACATCATTACGCATGCGCGAGCTATAAGAATGCAGAAATTTACACCTGTTTATGACCTTGCATGGCCATGGCCCCATTTTTATAAATTAACAAATTTTAAACTTGTTTTAATTGTGTCTGTGTATTTTAAAGTGTTATTATACCAATCAGTAGTACTTAATGTGCTTCTAAGATTAAGAAAAATGCGGCTTTACCACCTCCTCCATACTTTTAAATTATAAATTTTCCATCAACATATGTTAACAGCATTAAGGTTATGCACTAGTATTTTTCGGTAAGTTCATTAACTGCTGGTTAGATCACTTTTGTTACTATTGTAAATCCTTCTCCAGGTCATCGATAACGGAATAAATAATTCTGAAACTGTTTGACAAGATACAATGTAGTTTTAATTTCCTATAACGAAAAAGCTCTGAATATTGTGCCCAGTACTGAGGGTTGGATGACTGTTCTTATATTTTTTAACTTGAATTATTGTTCGAATTTCAATAGAATTTACTTATTAAAATTAATAGCGCCTTGAGACCCTTTCAGGGTTAGTTCGATTATCTAGTTGCTTGTTAATTAAATTTTATTGTTAAGAATGACTTTCAATTGTGTAATGACATTAACTGTCACTTTTTATGTTATGGAAATTTCTAATAACAATCTCAGTCAAATATGACAACTGCTCAATTCCACTTGTATTATATTTACTTTTATATTCTGCGGTAAGTCCTACTTATTTAGAGTTTATTTGCACTTTTTAAATTGTTTTTTATTTAATTTAGCTTTGATAGAGCAAAACTACGACCCACCTTGCAATGCTTCTACACTTACTACTCCAGAATCACCTCAAAGATAACACTCCTCCTGAAGTTAGCAACTTGGACCCCTAGTTAGTCCCGCTGATACGCACTGCTCATCGCCAACAGCTGTCAGCTTGTCAAACCCTCAGCTGCTACCAGGACAGACCCCGTTCTACTCCGCTCAAGCCACTGCTACCTTCCAAAGACTACCTTCCTCACACAGCTTCACTGCAAGTTAGTTATCACAGATGATCTCCAACTAATATCCTTCTTCCTTAGCTCCAAAATTCAGCAACACCTTCAATGAATCCAGCACCCGACAACATTCAATCCAATATAACTCCTTGTGGATTGTATTATCTAAAATAAACGAATTCTATGCAAACTTTATATTCTTCTTTAATTAATAACTCTGCCCACCTATAGTTAGTTTTATGATATTCCAATTCTGTTCAATGGCTGCTATTTTACTAATAACAAACTTCTTTATATTTCTCTTATTTTCTCACCTCGTAAACCCCGTTAAACCTTTTTTTAAATGCTTCCACAAACCAATACACCAAAATATAGGGCAATTTCTATTTTTATTCAAACCGAAAACCACAAAAGGTATATGTTTTTATGAGTTGTTATTCTTAATAATTCAAACAAATTCGGCTAACTACCATATTCTAATTATTACTGACACCTTATAAATTAAATTCATTTGGGTCTTCCCTACTTCAACATATTTTCATTTGAATTTACATTTGTCATGTATGATATAAGCTGGTATTTACTTTCTAGATTTCAAAATCCCTGTTGAATACTCAAAAGCTATCCTCTTCATATTAATTTGTATCAAATAACATTTCTTTTAATGAACTTAATTCAAACAGCCTATTAGTTTTAACTTTTTCCCAATTTATTGCATTGATCTCTCAAATTCTATTTATACGTTTAACCTTTAGCCAAAACTACTCTTATTGTACAATAACAATATAAATATAGAAGCTCCTAATATTTTTCCCTCTTTCTGCTCCTTCTATTTCCTTCATTCTATGCTGGTCATGTTTTTTCTTTTTCTCTACATTTTAGATTAGCAATTTTTCTTTTGATTTTAAAATTTTCTATTTTGTCGCTCGTTATGTCCCTTAGCATTTCTAATCTTGCTTCATTGCTTTCGGCAATTACTCGTTCGCATTTTTCGTCATACAATTTTTCTCTAATTTCATTACTCTCTCTAAGTTTATCAATGTCCAGTTGGTTATTTACTGCTTTCTTTTAGTTTTCGCATGCTATTCTTTGTCTGAATCAGCCCTTTACTAAGAAGTGGTTTGTATCACAATCGGCCCCTCTATAACTTTTTACGTCTAAAATACTGCTCGTGTGTCGTGCATCTATTACCACATAATCAATTTCATTTCTGGTTCTTTTGTTCGTTGATATCCATGTTTTTTACATGCTGCTTTATGTGCGAACCTTGTACTGCTGTTCCTGTTATTTTTCTCAACTGTTCAGTGAGGTTATCGTCCTCAAAGGATCTCTTTGAGTTTCTTGACCTCATTATCTTTCTAGGCTTCTTCCAGTTCTCTCAGATCCTCTATTCCGTATGTCTTGTTGTTGATTGTTGGTTTATTATATTTTAGTTGAGTTCTATGGCTCTTCTCTTTTGCCTGTTTTAGATGGGGTAGTAGTAATTTTCGTTCATACTGTGTTTTTCTTGTAAAATCATCATCGATTCATATGTCAGTGTCTTTAAGTTTCTTAAAGTTCGGCAAAAGTAAGGCTGGGGTCGTCTTCGTCGTCGTCGGAATCTTCAAGATGAATAGATGGAACGTTCCTGAATGATTTGCCACAGCTAAATGTACATAGTGCTTAGCATTTTAATCGGGCATTGCGGCAGCTGCACCTCCCACTGCATCCTTTTCTGCATTTACAAGATATCAAGCGCAGTAGATTCTGAGGAGCAAGATCCATGGTGGTAATGACTAGGATGAGCCCCTGATTGTCTATCTTCCATCCCCAATCTGTAGGGTTTTTATTAGCCCCCAACCACTTCTAAACTTGGTGGTAAGTTCTATGAGAATGGTGGCTTGCTGCGTTTTCCGTTGGGGGCAAACGATCAAGGTTAACATTTGTGTTGGTGGCGACTCTATGAAAAGCTCGTAGCGGAGTCTATTTAAAGTGTCCTTCTTTATATCACCCCCGTAAATACCACGAAGCATTTCTCCCCAGCTTTGGCTATGGCCTCATAACTAGAATCTAGCTGCAGGAAAACTGCAGCCAGTTTTATGAGGTGGGTATTGTTCTAGAGGACGCTGGCCAACTTTGTTTTTCCTGCCAGAAAGGGGCAGAGTTGGTGTCGCACCCGCTGAAGGCATGTAGAAAAAACATCCCCTTGCGGATATTGTGTGGCCCCGTGTGTAAGGGCTACCTTTATTGCAACGTCCTGCTGCTCAAAAGCATCGCAAGGAAGTGCGATGAGGCGCCTCTTGTTACTATCCAACAGTTTTTCCTGAGGTAGTTGTATGATGGTGGACTCATCGAAAAGTATATCGCTGCAGGAGCGAGCAGCAGAGAGTCACATTCTTTCAACACTCTTGCTATTTGGCTTGCTTCAGGGTAACCGTCGAAAACAGCCGAGACGTTGCTACCAAAGTGGTTTTTTATATAGCTAACATAACCTGAGACAATGGCTTTTACGGAATTGTGGCAGTTCCAGACAATTTTGTGTAAGAAATATCCACCATCTACTACTAACGTATTGATGTCGTTTGGGATGCTGCTGGAGAGTGGAGTAAAAAGAGAGTAGAAACTGAACTTGGTTCCCTTTCGCATCCCCTGTTCATTGAACATTGACATTGGGATTGATGCCAATTCATACTTGAAGTATCCTCTTAATTCCTTTTCCGTTTGTTTTTTTCTGCACGCCTTCTGGAAAATTGTAAGTGGAGCGATGTTACTGTTTGCTAATTTGACGGAGTTGTTGATGGATGCCAATGTGAATACTTTGTCCATACTTTTGAAGGTTTCTTTCCTACATGTGTTACCAACGATTTTCATCACTTCTTCGGTTCCCAGTTCATGGGCCGTGATGCCTTGACCTCCTACAACTCCACTACTGATGGAAAGGACTCATCAGTAACTGGAAATGGAGGGTGGAGAATAAACCAGTTTTTCAGTTTTTCCACATTAGCACCGCCTCGAATGACTTGAGGAGACCTCATAGCAACATATTGTTTACTAGTAGAACAGGATATGTTACAGAAACATTCCACTTCCTCGCATATGTTCAGCTTGTACACCGTTCCTACGGTTCACCGTGCCAGCACACTGTTGGAGATTCCACACCAGTGAGTCAATCCGCCGCAGCTTTTCGTCAATCTCGTTATGATTTGGTCAATTGTCAAGTCTGACCACAGGCCGGATAAAAGCTTATTAGATCATCGAATTGCAAAATCTCCTTTTGTGGACATGTCAGACTCAGTTGGACTCATCCCCTGTTCTAGATCGATCATATCTTGTAGGTATAGGCGTGAACTCCTTGCGTAGAAGAAATTGCCTGCCTAATGAAAAAATAGTAGCATTTTACAGACCATGTCCAGGTGAAGCTGGCAATCACCATGCGCTATGCGTGGATAAATTGCTTCATGAGGGTAGACATGCGATAATATTTGACCTAGAGCTTTGATGTGGGTCCATTACCTTCCAATTTACCCAATGCGGTTTTGAATTTGGCTATTGAATTTTACCTTTAACTTTAAAAAATGTTGTTCAGTGAAGTTGTTCAGTTGTAGTTTAAACACGGAAATAGTCGCCAATGAATTGGTATCTATTACACTCCACGTCAAGCTGCGCACTCCATCATTATAGGTAAGAGAAGCTGATCTACAATGAGGTGGTTGAATAAAATGCAAAATATTTATTACAGTTTTTAAGCTATTTGTATCTTAAAAAAGCAACAACTGCAATTAAAGTAGTATCAAATTAAGCGCATCTTCTTCTCTTTCATTTGATACCACTGTCAATCCTATCGATTCAAGCGCTAAGCAGGAATCTGCTTATTTCTCACCTTAAGTGAAACACTCGGCACACATATGTAATATAAGCAACTTCGCCATCCTCCAGTAGGGCCAGAAAGCGGTCCACAGGCTTGTAGACGTAGGTCCACCATCAGACGGTTGTTGATCCGTCGAGTGGTGCAAGCCACGTCCGTTGTCTGCCCTAGCCTTTCTCCTCGGAGGTCCATTGTGTAATAAATGGTTACCACGACTTGTAGGTTTCTCCCTCAAGCCGCCAGAGGGCAACCAGCCAAAAACTCCCGAAAGACGCGTAGACCACTTCGGCTGACAATAGTTGCTGGAGGATTATGGTAGCTGGAATAGCAAGCAGTAAAATTAATAAAGGAAGGTAGCCCAGGGCGGAACGGAGTCAAAGACGAAAGCTTTGTTATATACTTATTGCAATTGCATTATAATTTATATTATTCATATTTCACTTTTACGATTCAAAATCAATAATTTATTTTAAATTTTAGAATTCTTAATGACTAATTAATTCTGTGCCCTTTTATTCAATTATTAAACTAAATATCACTTTCAATTGACTAGCTCTAGCAGAACAATCCAATTTCAGGATAGGTTCATGCATATATTTTTTTTCTAATTACATCCAATTTATGTAGTATTGAATGCTATTAGGTTAATTAAGAATAGTATCATATGATATTTTGCTAAATGGAAATGAAGTTAGTTTCAACTGTAAAAAAAGCTAAGACAATACTTTTGCAATAGATAACACCTCCAATACTGTTTACTATAGTTCAGTCAGCTTCAAGAGCAAAATCTGCAACCCAAGTTACAGATATCAGCAGTAAGTTGATTACTAGTGTGATTTTATTAAAATTTAGATCAGAGAAATATGGTCTTGTTGCTGTCTTTATGAGTGTCATAATCAATGTGTCGTGTTTTTAATATGAATCTTTGCTTAAGGAACCCATTTGCAACATTTTTAGTGAGTAAATTTATTTTCAGATCACATTCAGTAGATTTCTTTTAGGTAGACATCCCACAATTTTCCAATTTCAAGCTTTGCAAATTTGACATAAACTATAACCTCTATATTATACTACGTATATCCCATAATCTACATTTTAATAAAATCATATTAGTAATCAACTGACTGCTGATATTTGTAACTTAAGTTGCAGATCTTGCTCTATCTTGAATGTAAATGAACTATAGGTATGTACTCTTTACTATCATTGCTTTTTCTCTCATTAATTAACTTCTTATGTTTTATACCTGCATTGTTCCACTTATTCACTTCGTACTGATTTTCCAAACACCCTGCAGCAGTACATTCGCGCGGTACAAGCCTGCTCTCTGGCCCTCGGATTATTCATTATGCCCTTCGATCATCTCCAAACGTTGGCAACAGCACACTAACTCTAAACAGCAATGGGAAACTCAACTGTATACCTCCAGCAACCTTCCGATGTAGCTACCTCCAACTGTCTCCACCTGTGAACGCTGTTGATGGGTCCCACACTGCTACGATCTGCACCTGCTCTTCTACCGTATCCTTAATACCGGCAAGCACCTTCAGGATTCAAATCGCGCACTTATAACCAATAATATTGCATTGGTCTCTTATTTGATATGCAATACTTATGTATTTTGATGCTCTTTATTGTATTTATTAGTAATCAAATAGAATTGTATTGTTTTAATTTTACGTCACGTCCATCGTCTTGGACTTAAAAATAAATGCCATTTTCGCAATCAACGTCCCAAAAAACCTCAATAACGACAGCCATATCGATTTTTAGGCTTATTTACTCCATTTCACCCCTTAAGAAGTAGCGAACCCAACAGACGTTGTCCTGCCCGAACTTTGGTTTGCCTGGTATTATCGGGTTCAGCAAAAATTTTTTGATATTCGAATTTTCGATTTCTTTCATTTTAAAAAATATTGGGGGTGGTGGGAGCGGGGGGTGAAATTTTGTGGTTATATGTTCTGATATGCGAGAAATGTTGAAACAAATTTTACATAAATCGTCAAAGAATTTTAAAAACAATTTCCTAGAACCCGATTGCAGCGCCACCTACCGAGTCCAATTGTGAACCTAAACCATCCAGGGACCCACTCAAAAACACAAAAAATTTCATCAAAATCAGTCCAGCCGTTTAGGAGGAGTTCAGTCACATACACACGTACAGAAGAATTATATATATAAAGATAAAATGAAGCTTATTGAGAAACAGAAAGATTCTAACTTAATTTAATATCTAAAATGAAATTGCAAATTGATGACAAATACTTTTTCAAAATATACTGTTGAACATAATACGTATTAATCAAATGATAAAGCTTTTATAGTGTGTTGGATTGAAAAAATAAGTTAAATCACTAAGGAGATGTTTTTATTGATATAGAAAATTTGAAACGAAAAGCGTGTAAACAAATTTTGTAATTAGAAATTAATAAATAAACCATTTTAAATAGTTTATAAAACATGTTTGGTGTATGGAAGGGTTTAATTTTACGATAAAATTAGCGTGGTTTAAAATAAATAAAAGTAAAATGTTAAGTGGATAGAAGGTATGCAGACTATATGGAGGAATATAAAAAATGTGGTAATACTAAACTAATACACTTATAATCTTGAAAAGCAAATAAAAGGAAGAGGAATACTGAATAAAGTTTATTGTAACATTACATTTTATATTTGCATCGATTGAATTGGATAACAAGCAACGATTTACAAGGGAACAGGGTCGCATGGAAGTTGTTGGCAGAGTGAGCATGTTTGTGGGACTTGTCAAGTGATGCATAGTGGCTTGTCTCTAAAACATAACTACTACTGGGCTCTGTTTGGATCTGTGCAGTGATGGGTCTGTGTGTGCTGATTCATGGGGCGGACTGGTTTTCTGTGTTAATTCGGATCTGGACATTTTGGCAGTTTGGTTGTCAGTTGAGGTCTTCACCGTGGCTTTGAGTGGATCAGTTGTGGTGTGATCACTTGCAGAGTTAGACAAATTGGATTGAGCAGAAGAGAGTACTACGTTCAATAAAAGGTAAATGAATCCAGGTATTAAATAGGAACTGATAGAAATTAAAGATTAAAGTGAATAAATTTATTCTCCTTAGCATAGAATTTCGGCTTAGACCGCGTAGTATTTGTATATGAACACCCAGCATTTTCTGGCTTAATGTGCCTTGCACCTTGTGAAGTCGAGCAAAAACCCGCTTGATGGCCATGCTCTTTGGTGGCTCGTGTTGTTTGAGTATCTTGAGAACGAAGATACTTAGGCAGATTTGGCCGTTTTGCTGTATGTGCATCCATATTCACTAACGTTTCGCAAGACCTTGCAGCTTGCATCATCAGAGTGAAAGTCGCATACAGCAAAACGGCCAAATCTGCCTAAGTATCTTCGTTCTCAAGATACTCAAACAACACGAGCCACCAAAGAGCATGGCCATCAAGCGGGTTTTTGCTCGACTTCACAAGGTGCAAGGCACATTAAGCCAGAAAATGCTGGGTGTTCATATACAAATACTTCGCGGTCTAAGCCGAAATTCTATGCTAAGGAGAATAATTCGAGTAACCGCGAAAGCCTCAAACAATACATGAATAAATTTAATTAAAGGGGTGCTTACTATTTCAGATTGTCGTATGACCAATGGAACGATGAAGTATTTGTGATTGAATTTTTCAAAAACTAGTTTGACGTACCATTTGACAGAAGTTTAGAATTCTCATAATTAAAACAGAAACATCAAATTTCAGAATAAGCAATCTAGATAAGAAGGATCCACTCGGATTTTCAGTCGAGTGTATCTACAAGAGGTAGCCGAAAATAATTTTTTTATATCCAAAATAAATAAATAGGGCATTTAAATTGATTAAAATTTAATTATAAACCTAAAATTATAAGCAAAACAAATTGGAACCTTAACTTTAACAAAATATTTGGCCAACCCTTTACTAATTTTAAAACAACCGCAATCAAATTCTTTAAATCCCCGAAGTATTAATATTTTTGTCTGATTGTTGTACATATTAAGAATGTTGTGTACAGAGTGTTTTGTAAAAACTGAATTGCAGCAGGCCCTGGATAACCTGAATCAGTTGGCAGTACTGAAGTGTATTGTCAGTCTATGTCAAATTAAAGATTTGCAGGTTAAGTTTTGCGCCAGTGTGTGTCAAATGACAAACAAAACATAACCTACTAACCTCGAATTTAACATAGACTGACAATGCACTTCAGTACTGCCAACTGATTAATTTTAAATACAAATTTTATTAAGAATGCTGTGTACATAAATTTACCATAGATACGGTATCATTTTTACTTTAGTCCCTAGGGGCTAAAGTAATTATTTCTGTCTCTAGGGATTAAATGAGCTACTTTAGTCCCTAAAATAAGTGACTAAAGTGCCAACTATACTCCCGCAAGTGCAAAACATAATTTTTACATTTTTTACAACCAATAAAAGTAAAATTAAACTTATAATAAAATTAACACTACAAGTACTACTATTATAACAAACGTATATTAAAATGACATCACTACAAACATATTAAAGTATAAAAGTTATAGGTTTATATCTTTTATAATTTTATTTCAGTTTACGTAAGTGCAAGCATTCACCATTTCCTCTTTTATCTCTTTGAAAATTTCCGATGACACAAATACTGTATTATGTTTGCCGCTAATTGTAAATAAACAATTAGGTTACAGCAATTTCTGAGTTTCATTTGTTGCTGAATGGGAAATGTTATGTAGTTTAGAGACATACACCACCAGCTGAAAGTGTTCTGGTGTGGACCACCTCGAACCAGTGGCCCTTCCGGACAACCCACCCCATCGTGCTTGAGAACTAGCTGGTAAAACTGTCTACACCGCAAGACAATTCGTGATCACAGTGTCTTGTTATTGTCAAGCATTATTGAGAAGTTCCTTGGGTAGCACTTTTCTATGAAAGTCATAAATACGGACTTAGACTGTACGAAGTCTGCACACCTGAATATCACACAGACAATCGAATACCAACAAGATCTAAAAACAGGGAACGAAATTATGAAACATGGCAGCTGTTATAACAATAAAACTAAAAATTGAGTGGACGTATTAAAGTAGATGTCAGCCTGTTATACGTACCAGAAAAAACGTCAAATTGTACAAGAAGATGGCAAGAGGTATACTCGTATATAATACCTTCAACAACCGATTGAAAGAAAATGCATTCACTACAGTTCCGGGAATGACTTCTACTCGTAGATGGGTTGTTGGCTGAAAATGGAGATGTAAACGTAAAGGATGAAGATGTAATCGTGCAACCCCTCAGGAAATCACAACGTATTAGAAAAGTTGTTTTGCACTACTAGTCTCAGAACGCAGCATTATTGGCCTATCTTTAGGTCGTGAAGTTATTTTTCTCCACCTTGAGAGGCAAAGTAAAATAAACAATTTTCACATTGGGAACTAATAAATTGCTAAGTTACCAAATATGTTTTGTTACCATCAGACATTACTAATTTAATTTTGACGTTTTACGAAGCTGTATTGCCAGGTTGGCAGTTAAAATATTTTCGAAATTTGTTGGGAATTTTTGGTATTAAGCCGTTTAGGTAGTGCAAAAAATAGTATATACACCACGGTAGCAAATCCTCTTATAACCTTCGCGCTCAGTGTCTAATATGCGTTCAGGTTATAATACTGGGCTTCGCTACCTTGATGTATATTATACTATTACCGAATAGGTACATATGTGGGAACGGCAGTAACAGTAGAAAAGGGCTAACGCTTTGTTTAAAAAAAATCTGAAGGAGAAATGGGGTAAGCTAAAGTAAAGGCCAAAAGAGTGCACATTTTGTGAAGATTGCGATGGAGATTAACAGTGCGGTCTATATTGTTCCAAGCCATGACCTGGGCCTATAAAGTGACCTTTGGATCGCCTACTACAATCTGGCAACATGGCTTCGCCAACCTTTGCACTGTCCCTGTTATTGTTATTCGGATACATGCCGGTTTAAAAAAGGCTACAAAATCGTTGCTATTTACATCCTAGTGCGTCACTTCACCGTAATATGCGATTTAAAAACAGTTCCTAATGGGTATGTACCTAATTCTAAATTACAGGTAAACCCCTATTAACTTTGCCTTCATTTAAACCAGTAATTTCTTCAAAATAACTTGTGTTACCGTTACGGCGACTGAAAAAGTAGTACGCCAACGGCTTCTCAGCCGGAGCTGGTCGTGTGTAAAACAAAAGACTCAAAAGCTTTAGCTGAAAAATAAAAATATGGGCGCCAAGTAGCAAGTAACCCAGGTCTTTGCTAAACAAAAAGTGCACTACAGAAGGCGCTACTAACCAAACCTGAAGAATAAAAAGGTAACGGCAAAGGCACAAATCAGATACGCAGATAAAGAGGTCAAGGTAGTATAATTTCCAGAAACACAAAGAATACATGGACAATTAAAATACACACACAATATACGGCAACCAAATCATATCACAAAATGTATATCACAGTAAATCACAATAGAGTATTAGGTTAAATCTCACCCAAAATCTTGACCAATAAATCTATATAAATATTAAAACGTAGTTGACAAGTAGATTCAACCTAAGTAAATAGTTAAACGGTAAATAAACTGATTGCGATAAAATATAAGTACTAGAACTTACAAGTCGATTCGTAACTTGGCCAAATGCACTACTGAAAACTAACGTTCGCTAGCATCGTGGCTACGACACAACTGTTATGATTGCAAAATTTAGAAAGGCACGTTGAATGCGACCAAACACCCAGTATGCAAAGCGTAACTTTTAATTTACAAAGCCGCTAACACGGGATACAAGATCTTGCTTCCGTATAAGACGCTATAAAACCGCGAATTCACGATAATGCTAAACAATCCGCATTAAAGGGTCGTAAGCGAACATTACATTTAATTTTCTTGCAAAGCGGGGCGCATATTGTAGTGTTATCCAACCGCAAATCAAGTCACCACGGCATCGTGACGATCGAAAGTAAAATGAGGCTTTTCATGCACTTGCCTTACAATAGTATTTTACAGTAGAAGTCCGTTAGGATAGCCTTTGCTGCCGAGCCAGAGAATTTGTGAGACGAGCTCGAAGAGCGAGTCGAATAATACTGGCGAGGCAGTAAAGGCCCTAACGGACGTGTATTGTACAATAGTTTTTGTAATACTTACATACAATTCGGTCATATCTATATTTTTCTAATTTATTTTCATCAAAACGCTAGGTTTGTGTAATGACATTTTAGAATGATTGAGAGTGCGTAGAACGTTGCAACTGTTGTTTATAAATGTCAGTTATTTCCAATTTCGTGTATGGTTGTAAGCAGTTTTAAGTTGTAACCAGCTCGTAACTTATGACCTCTGTTGAAAATGATGAAGATATTCCTAAAGACGTTAAGATTCTGAATGAGCAAGTTATTTTAGCGTATGTTCAGGAGTTATAGCAGTTTTTTGCGCCTTCTTCTATGTGGAGTTGAAGGCTTGCTTGCTGCTGGATTTGTGTGACATACGTCACTTTGACGTTTGGCACACAGTTTAGCAGGCCGTGGTCTTTACGGACACTTTTTACGGCCGGGCCGTAAAGAGGTTGCTTACGCAGTAAACAGTCCTTAAAGATATATTTAACAAGTAGGTATTACAAAAAAAATATTACAGTACCGTTCAAACTAGAACGTGGCCAGAGCCACCACCGTTCAGATTACCGAAAGCGCTACAAGATAGCTAAAAAGGACTACCGCAAAAATCACTGTACAGTGACAGCTTCATCAACCACATTTCACAGGTGAGTCAACCGCTGAGAATATGCAACAAAATAAGTCTAACATTTACTAATCACAAGAACAAAATACAATGGGTCCCGAAGCGCGAGTGGCCAAAGTTATAATAAAGCACAGCCAAACCTTGCGAGGATTTTCCCAAGCTGCAGCAAGCATAGAAAGGAAGCTCGAGGGACTGCAAAGCGGCCAGGGATGCAAGCGTACGACCTGCAGGTAACTCGTCGAGAAAGGTCGCACAGGGATTGACCTGAGCTCTGTATTGTAGACGCAGGACTAGCCATACTCGAATCGGCAGCTAGGGACCGTCTGCGTCGTTCGATCCCAGGTGCAGAAGCACTCGCAAGAGGAGAAATATCCGGCCGCCTCGGGGGAAGTCTTCGGTACCGGAACACCATCAACATAAGGACGTCACCAACAAAGACGTAGCCCAACAGGTACGTCACCAAACGGAAAAACTGTAGGTACGTCACCAAACGGGAACAGCTAAAAAGGGAAATAGCCTTAGAACCGAGCTGAATAAATTTAAAAACACACATACTCGTTAGAGATCTTTGCGGCTGCATTACGCCAAGAAGGAGAAACATGTGCTTGCTAAAGCGAAATCCCCAAACGATGTTTGGGCTTGGAAATTACCACAAATACAATTCACGGGGCCTATTCCAGACCATCCGTGGAATTCACAAATCACCACAAATAAATTCCAGTCTAAGATGCCGTCGAAGAAATCCAATAAAGCTGCGTCTCCAAGACGTTAATTTTCGAGGCAGCTGTCTTTAGCAGCACAAAAATGGCGAATGGGAAGATGGTTTCCAAAAATTCTGATAACAAAAATCAAATTTTGGAAAGGGGTCAGATAAAAGCAACCCAATATGCATAAAGTGAAGCCTACACACCAGGGGCTTTCAAGCCTGTAATTCTGATCTGATGGCTTACTTAGATTGAAATATAGTTTTTAGAAGATCTGAGCGCTCAGTATTATTGTAGGCAAACTTAGGTTTAAATAAAGATAAGGCAAAAATCAGCTTTAACGAAAATTAGAGTAATCAACTAAATAAATAGCTGTAAATGACTTTTAGCCCGTAACACTTGCCTGGAAGCTAATGGTATTGCAGTCGGAGCAAATTTCTTTATCTTTTCGACCCTTATATCTCCTTTTTTAAAGTGCTTTACACAAACAACACTAATCTTTCGAATGCGCAAATCCTCTTCATTTAAAATTAGTTATCATTTTTGTACCACTGTTTTATTCGATGGATGTTTGAACACGTTAATATAAGGAGCAACTGATGAAACGTAGTTAATTTGACTTGCAGCTTATTAGTACGCAACACTTTAAAGGCTCGTTTGCAACTGACGTGAACTGTCTTGTCAAAATAGTTTATTAACGTCAAATATATTTGACTTTAAAAGCAGTATTGCTTATATGAGTCATTTTTATTATTACATTTATTACTTGTGTGAAAGGAGTGCTGAGAATTACAAGACACCCGATCGACGGCTCCACATATTATTGTTCATAGTTTATTTTGTTTACTCATGAAACATGCTTTAATAGCAAATATAAGAACTAGAGCGAAGATGCTTTTATTAGGAGGAGCAGGGCAGTGTGAACAAGGTATTAGATGTGATTAGACCTTTGAGCTGTTTAGTCGATGAGTATCTTTAGTTTTGTGTTAATTGTTCAATAAATATATTTTAAAAGGATTTGTTGTATGGGGAGCTTTTACATTGTATAAACTAAGTAACTTTGCATTTTCCGTACATATGTATATCTATTTATATTTTTAAAGTCCCCATCAATTTTTTCTATTACATTCTCTTACAATCTCTTGTTAAGTTACAATCGCTCTGTAAGTTTTAGTAGAAACAGCTGCCACTAACATCCCACCCTGACAGTGGCCAATACCATTCTGCGAACAAGTACAGCGCTGCAATAATCTTAACCCTTTAACGCTTTCTGGCATGACTGTTATACCACCGTGCATAATTGTCAATAATACTTGTTTTGAAACTTAATACTGCTCTGAAACGTCTTGTTTTCGTTCTACAGACATTGCAGTCCCTTTGTCTAATTTTATAATTTCTAGAATTATTGTAGTTATAAAACTACCCGAATAAACCTTGGTGTAAATGTGTAGCTGGTATGACAGTATTACAAGCGTGCATTCCGAGTCATGACTTTGAAGTGGGTACGCGAGTTGGTGAAGTTTTTGGTTTCTCACTATTTTGTGGGTGCAACTTTCAAGTTTTGAGCTGGTAAGCGTTTTACTGAAATATTAGCCCGGGAGCCAGCGACATATTTTTGTCAGTTATTTCCTCCCGGTCGATAATTTGAGAATCGCTTCATTTAGTTGTGCCGTGAAGCGCAGTGATCGTCAGCTGCGGGACCATGGTCGGGATAGGCGATAGCAGCCATCCACGCACGTAAAAAAAAATTATTTTCAGTGATTTCCTCCCGGCTGAAAATTTGTTAAATAATAGCTTACATATCACTTATAGTAATAAAAAAAAGTCAGCTGGCTGAATGGCGCAGGAAACCTCGTCAGCTGATGCATTTAAATAGGTGAGCGGCCGTCAGACGTGGCTTCCGCGCTACACCTTTGACTGCATTAGCTGACCACTTTCCCGTCGACATACAGCCAGCTAACTTTATTTTTATCAAAACAAATATTCTTTGTATTTTTACACGTTTATACAAGCAGCTGACGTATAATCCGACATCAGCAGCCAGCTGACATTCTTTTATTACTATAAGTGATATGTAAGCTATTATTTAACAAATTTTCAGCCGGGAGGAAATCACTGAAAATAATTTTTTTTATACGTGCGTGGGTGGCTGCTATCGCCTATCCCGACCATGGTCCCGCAGCTGACGTTCACAACGCTTCATAGAGCAACTAAATGAAGCATTATACGAATTATCGACTGAGAGGAATTTGGTCGCAAAAATCTGTCACTGGCTCCCGGGCTATATGTAAGGATTGTAATATTAATAAGTAGAAGGAATTATTTTGTCCTGATTTTGAAAAATAAATTAATATTTGGAAACCTTTTATTTATGTCGCATACATAGTCTATATTTATGTAAAATTTTTTAGTAATAACGTACGTTTTATACAATTTATTTTTGTGTTTCGAGCATTTGTAAACATATCTACTGAAGATATAATCGCATACTATTATGTTGCGCTAGAAAAATATATAAGTTTAAATCAATCTTGGTCGCATTTTAGCTGATGTTTTTGGGGCAGGTCGCGGCAGCCCGGATGGGGTAGCCATAAATTTTCAACAAAACGTTAGTGTTCCACTCGCAAGTGTTTATATATTTAGTTCAAATTTCAAAAGGTATTTTACTTTGCCCATTCGAGTCACTTATGTTATTTCCAACCTCTTGAAAAGTGTATGTTATTTCTGTTCAAGGCAGGTTTTTTTGTAAGTGATCAAATAGTCGCTACTAACTATACTAATAAAATATATGACAATGTAATTGAATTTTTTGTTAGAAAGTTTACCAGGCGACTGCTTCAAAAAATTTATTTTAATTTATAAGAAGTGTTCATGCTTTTTACAAAAAAATACATATTTGGTCTCCGATTGAACAAAAAAAAATCCTTTCAGTCGTGTTTCCAGGCCGAAAAATGTATGATTTCGTTATATTTACGTGACTGCTAGATAACAAAAACTAACAGTACGCAAATACATTCGTTGCTAAGACGAAAGAAATAACAGTAGAAAATAGTATATTTTACAAGAGATCAAAGTACCGTTTTTTCGTGAATTGAAAATGTTGATTTCAAGAACGAAAAAAAAGTATTTCGTCGCGAGTAGGAAATGCTATATGTTATTCAGTAATTTAATAAGCATCTAAATAAATAACTCGACAATATTATGAAGTGATATACCAATGAACATTCACAACATATTTTGTGGTGAATTCTCACTGGTAGAACGGTTTACCAGCATCTTTTGAAAAACTAAAAATAGATTTTTGATAAAAACATTGTTTTTCGGTTTCCCGGCATCTCAAAGAAAACATATCAATTACAATTTCGATTTTTTTTCTGTAAACTAATTTTGCCCATTAAAGGGTTAAAAGGATTTGTTGCATGGGGAGATTTTACATTGTATAAACTAAGTAACTTTGCATTTTCCGTACATATGTATATCTATTTATATTTTTAAAGTTCCCATCAATTTTTTCTATTACATTCCCTTACAATCTCTTGTTAAGTTACAATTGCTCATTAAGTTTTAGTAGAAGCAGCTGACTCTAACATCCCACCCGGCCAGTGGCCAATACCATTCTGCAAACAAGTGCAGCGCTGCAATGACCTTAACCCACATAATATTATTCATGTTAGAGAAAAATTCAATCCCACGCGCTATTTACTATTTAGTTACACATTTATATTTTCACAAAGGGCCAGAATAAAAGAAATGTATATTTTTCTTATTTAAAAAATAAGAAAATAAGGTAACCCCTCCCCCCGCCTTTACAACCGCATACCGAATTTTCTTAAAAAATACAATCGACCAGTAGAAAGTCTCAAAACAGCGAATTTCACACAATTGATTTTAAGGTTTTTCTCATAACGTCTTCCCCATTTTGCATCCCCCAAATCCAACTGGACCGTAAAACTCCCACATCTCAAATATCGACCCGTAGAAAGTCTCCAAACAGCGAATTTCACACAACTATTAATTTTAAAGTTTTTCTGATAATTATAACGTTTTCCCCCATTTTGCAACCCCTAAATCCACTTGAGTTGCAAAACTCCCACATCCTCAAATCCATCCTTAGAAAGTCTCAACAGAGCGAATTTCACACAAATATTGATTTTAAGTTTTTTTTTAATTATAATGCTTTCGCCATTTTGCAATCTCCAAATCCACATGGCTCGCAAAATCCCAAATCCCGAATTCTATTAAAAAATACAATTGACCAGTAGAAAGTCTCCATACAGCGAATTTCACACAACTATTAATTTTAAGATTTTCCTAATAATTATAGCGTTTTCTCCATTTTGAATTTCCCAAATCCACCTGTGTTGCAAAAGCCCCACATATCGAATTCTTCTAAAAAATACAATCTACCAGTAAAACGTCACCAAACAGCGAATGTCACATAAATATTAATTTTAAGGTTTTTCTGATAATTATAACGCCACAGATTCATCCACATTTTGCCAAAAACAAAATTTGACATTTATTTCTTTCCCCCTGTATATGCGAACATCCAATTTACTATAAATGCACCTTAACTTCATACTCCTGTTCGCCCCCGTGCATCACATACCCCAAAAACCAGCCATTACGGTAAGCGTTGGTTCATTCTCTTTCCAAATAGCCCCAAATCACATTTAGATCTTTCAAAAACTATGCGATATAACAGCACCGAACGCTTTCGTGTCGAAAAACTTGTTTTAACTCCCGTATTTTCGCCCCCTCGAATCTTACAGTTTTACAACCTCTCCAGAAAGTTCGCCCTTGACGAGAGCTTCAAAATGACACCAATAGCATTTGCAGGTTAATGGTAGGTACAGCTTGCACAAATTCGCAAAAACTGTGCATTTTCCAAGCGTCACACAAATCGCTAAAAAAGCACTGTCACATCTCCAATTCGTTAAACATTTTCAATGTTAAAATATGCCTTGTTTTACTGTTTTTACTTGTGTTAGGTTATTTACTTTATCCCAATTACAGTTATGTTCATATACCGAGAATTTCTGGTAACTAAATAGAAGAAATTGAGATACCTTATTACTATAAGAATTCCAGTGGAGTACATCAATGAAAACTGTGTTCTGTCATCTGCTAAACCAAAGGTTAAGTGAGCAAATATAATAGTTATGTACATGACTTTCATAATTACTTTTCAAAACTTTAAAATTCGAACAGCTACATTCAATTACCAATTAAATGGAGTTTGATTTCCCATTCTTAAATTAACAACTGTTCAGTTCGAAGCCTACTGATATGATTGAATTATACATATTAGAATAAATATTGCTTAACAACTACTTGTAAGGTTAAAAAAAAATCAATTACATCCCCTCGATATTCTAGGTATGTGAAACTGTATTGAAATCAGCGGTAAAAATGCATTATGATAGCATACTTAAACTAAAAGTTTTGGAACTAAATATTTTTTTAATTAAAAAATATATACCTATTTAGCTAACGTAGGCATGACCTACACAAAATCGCTAACAATTTAACAAAAAATGCAGAACAAACTTTACTTGGCTGTAAAAATTCTTCACAAGGCTATATTATTTTTAGTGAAGCATATGAGTTTCATTAAACAGTTGAAGACTAGAATAAAAGAGGTTTTCAACGATTGAGGATAGTAAGCACGTCACTAATAAGTCAGAGCGTAGTTGCGGATGACCACATCGAAACCACCAAGCAGTATCCCCTCATCTAATTGATTGAGGTCAAACAAGCGTGTGTTGAACATTATTGTGGCTTTTGACTGGTGCTTTTAGTCTGAGTGCTGTTCATCTTCAATGTCAGCCACTCTTTTACTTGCCTAATTTTAAATTTTTAAATTTTAATGTACTAACCAGTACAACGATTTTTATAACGTAGTTTACTGCTTAATTAATTTTTCTTCTCCAATGTGGTGTGTTTTTTAATATAATTCATATCTCGTCTTCAACGTTTAAAATCTTAACCTCACTTTAACATGTGCTTTGTGGAGAAGACTACTGAGTTTTATTATTTCATATCAAGGCATCTCCGCTAAAATCATGACGGATCACTTTCCTACCAGTTAATTGAATACATTGTTCCCTGGGGGATAGGCAACTCTAGTTATATCTTGAACGTTTTGAAATTTTACAGTTATTTTGGACTATCTATGTTCCCACATTTGCATTTGAATGGTTTTTCTTGGGCCATATCATTTTTGAGTTTTGACAGCAGGAGGTTGTGCCTTATGGTTTCGATGGTTCACTAAGGCTTGATATAACTGGCTGTGAATAGAGAGTGTGAGAGCATCGAAGTCTCTTGAACGGACAGGCAATTTTGGGTTTATGTTACCTCCGTTCGCCTCGCCTTTGGGTGAATTTGCTGGCACATTAGTGAAAAGCATCTGGCATACTTAAAGGCTGTACCCCATCTTAAAAGTTAGTGGTCGCTAGCTACACCTTCTTACACCATTGTACACATAGAGATTTATATTTTAGTCTATATACTTGTGACTGGGATACTCGAACGCTTAGCGTAGTTGTGTTTGAGCTTGCAGCGAGCCACCGTATAATGTTGGTTAGCTAGCTCGGTACGAGGCCCATCCTGGCACACCTTGCAGAGAGGCCACGCCCCAGTTACCTGGTGAACTCCGTGGGGGTCTGTGAGGAGTTTGCAGGCCACATTCGCTTATAATCGCATCACCTTTTCAATGCAAGGTCATGTAAACTTTTATTATGGACAGCTGTATCTAGCGTATAGGAATTTTTAATAGTTGCGTTCTTTTTGTGGAATACCACGTACTAATTCGTGTACTTACCAATTTGCTTCAACAATTCTCATTTCTTACCTGTAATAATCCAGCTTCGTTAAATTTGCGATAACGGTCAATTTGAAATTAGGTTGTCCAAATTGAGTCAAATGAAGTATTGGAGTGAATGCGGCATCACTACAGTTCACGGCCCGCTAACCGTTTATATTAATTTGCCAGTGTCGGCGACTTCAGTGGATATCGGGTTGACTTCCCCGGATTCCCAAGGTCACTAAATCAAGTTAGCTTTGCTAACACAGGTAAGAAAACTCCGTGTTTTTTATGTCAAATTAAACTCGGTTTTGCAGTGACATACATAATCATTTTTTATTACAGATGAAAACGATCATCTGTCTAACTTCCAACCTACAGAAAGAAATATGCCCTCTTATTCCGAAAGGCAAATTAATAATAAAAATTGTAGTTTATGCACTTACTAGTAGCGCCTGTGATAAATTTGACATTGACAAACTCGTTTTTTGAATTTGTCAACTTGTGTTTCCCTACCTGTGTTGACGTAGCTAACGTGATTTAGTGACCTTACGGGTTCCGCAAACCAGGAATTTGTTTCTAGTTAGTACAGTGAGTTTTAAAACCCTTTGGTGCGACGTGTGCGTACGTTATTTAAGCTACCGTCGATGCACACAAAATTTGAGATTTTATGTACCACCGTTAAATGAACATTTAGTAAGTATCGCCGTAGAAAATTCGGGTTGTTTTCAAGTTCAGAAATAAGGTCATTATTGCAAATTGATGTTGTTGTTATCAAACTTATGATTTTTAATGCCATTGTTGGCAATGAAAATTGGTTTTAGCTAAGTAATTTTAATTGTTCACTAACCATTTCATTTTGTCTCCATTTTGTACTATTAGTTCATGTTTTTAACTTAATATATGTCATTTAATTAATTAATTCGAGCGTTATTATTTCAATTGTTGCATACGAATTTGTATTGTGTTTTCTTTGTAAGGAATATAGGAAAGTCTAGAAGAATATGAACTAAAGGTAAGTTCACTAATCTTGCCGCTGGTGGAAGTCAAGCACTGCATACACCTTTTTAGCCCCCTCTATATTTTCCACTTTTACGTAAATGAGATGTGTACCAACAAAAGTGGTGGCGTTCAATATTTAACATCTTTTATCCCGCTTACCGGAGCGCAGACCTAATTCAAAGTCGTCAAGAGCCTGCCTTCTCCCTGAGCATTTTAAAGCCGAAGCCAGCTTTTGTTACCGTCCATCGTAACGGAGTTACGGCCGCAAATTCTAGGTAAATGTCCCGATTGTGTCGTAAAGTCGCGTTTTGTGGGCAACTGACCTGGCTCTCAAGCGTGTGGATTTGTTTTGCCCACTTGAGGGTATGTTTTGAGTCATTAAAGTCGTTTTTTGACAGTAACAATTTTTCCTTTATTGCCTTTCTTGTAGTTCCAATGTTTTTTTCTGTTTGTTTTAATCTTATTTCTAAATTCTCTGCTTTTGTTGTACATATTGTTTGTCTTTTTCTAATTCTTATTTAAAAGCTTTCTTCGCGGCAGTTTTTCAAATATTTTTAATTCCCTCCAGCTCCTTCTTCCATTCTTCGAGTAACAGGTCTTTGTTTTTTCCCATTTCCTCTTATAACTCCTGTTTCCGTTTGTCATTTATTGCTTAATTTCTTCCATTTTTTTCCATATCTTCTGAATCACAGGTTACCGTTGTGCTTTTAAGTGGTGATCGTTTTACTATTTTTCTTTTTAAAGACTTCTGTTTTCATTTTATGATCCCATTCTCCTTTTCTATTTTCCTCTGTACAGCTTTTCAATTTCCCGCTATATATTCTGTGTCTAAATGCCTCTTCTGCATGCATTTAGTTGTAAATTTCGGCGATCTTTAGGTGCGTGTACTTTTGAGAAACTCGACAGCGTCGCTCTACCAAGGCCTTTCTTACAGCATCGGTTGCTGAGCATGCGTCGATTCTCTAGCAATGTTACCACCTTTTATCAGTTTCTCTAATTCGTTTTAATTTTTTGACAATTTGGAAAATGAATATTTTACTTTGAATACGGAGAACTTTTCTAGTCAAAATTATTAAATCAATGGGTTAAAAATATAAAATGGTTAACTACGTTACGGGACACAAATACAATTTTCTACGCGGGTTCATAGTTATGGTTTTTGTACGACTTACTAATCTGCTCCCCTAACAAGGAGTGTCAAAAAACAATGAATGGGATTTTTCTTCCAAATTTGGTAGTCAATTAGGGTGCAGGGTAAAGGTGTGTTGGTGAGGAACAATGCACCACTTTATTCGATGCAGTTGGAAAACCCACCCACATTATCTTGTAGGAAAGACCAAATAGAAAGTGGCTAGTAAAACAGAATGTCGAAATTAATCAACATTTAAAAAACCAATTATGAAAATTAATAATAGTATATTATTATATGAGCGATTATGACAGCCATTATTCACGAAGATGACATTTGCGCCACAAGCCGAAGGCGCGTGGCGCAAAAGTCATCTGAGTGAATAATGGCCATAATCGCGAATATAATACGATATTTTATCTACTCTTATGCAAGGGTCTAGGACGTTTCTACGCCGCCGGTTCTTCTCTGCCAGTTCATCGCTGCCGTTTCTACGCCAGTACGTTTCTACGCCAGCCGATTCTACACTTGGCGTTTCTACGCCGGTACATACATTTAAAGAAAGAAACAAGCGTTGACCAATGATCAACACATTGACTGAAAAACATTATTTCAATTTATTATTATTACATTATCTATATCAACGAAATAATAACTTAAAATAAAAATACTATTAAAAGTTTATTGGTATATTTACATTAAAAGCACACAATAACTTAAAATACTATTACAATATGTAAAAATATCATTTCCTACAATTAAGCAGAAAAAATTATTAAATCATTTCATAATTGTGTCCTCGGCACGTAAATAGTCCAAAGGTAGGGAACCTTGCCACAATCTAAACACAATTCTTCTCATACGCTCATCGTATTGTAAAACGTTATAGTAGACTACTAAGAGAGACAGTAGGATTATTAAGTAATAATGAGGGATCCACATTTTCTATTAACGTGGTACCCAATCACCAAAAATATTTTATGGCAAGTTTATGGTGCATACATAATAATAATAGTAATAATATATCTGGCGTAGAAACGGCCAACGTAGAAACGGCCGGTGGAGGACCGGCCGGCATAGAAACGGCGGCGATGAACTGGCGGCGATGAACCGGTGGCGTAGAAACCACCCATTCCCCTTATGCAATAGGAGCCTTGTCATCATATTTTCGAATTATGAAATTTGTAACAGCCGTTAACTTCAAAAGTCATTTAATAATAAGAATGAATTTTGTGATTGGCTACAACCTATTGAATAATGAAAATAGAATTTTCTGATTGGTTGCAATTTGCAAACTATTGAATAATGAAAATAGAATTTTATGATTGGCTGCAAACCGTGAATTATGAATCATAATTCATGGCCATTGTGCAGTAGGAGTAGATAATAGTATATTATTATATGAGCGATTATGACAGCCATTATTCACGAAGATGACATTTGCGCCACAAGCCGAAGGCGCGTGGCGCAAGTCATCTGAGTGAATAATGGCCATAATCGCGAATATAATACGATATTTTATCTACTCCTGTGCAATAGGAGTTGTGTGTTCATATTTCCCAATTATGACATTTGTGACAGCTGTTAACTTCAAAAGTCATTTAATAATAAGAATGAATTTTGTGATTGGCTACAACCTATTGAGTAATGAAAATATAATTTTCTGATTGGTTGCAACTTGCAAACTATTGAATAATGAAAATAGAATTTTATGATTGGCTGCAAACTGTGAATTATGAATCATAATTAATGGCTATTGTACAGTAGGAGTAGATAAAGCCTTTTATAAAACACGAAGAACAATGCTATGTGACGAAATTTTGAGAGAGCACTAGCATGGAGTCCTTAAGTTGCCACCATACCATTGTCTCTATTAACGCTATTGAAATGGCTTGAGGACGCTGTAAAGGCTTCTACTATAAACGCATAGATGCGCAGTCTTCACCAAAATGTAGTCCCGACATGTGGTAAAATTTTTGCAATCATTGCAAACTAACTTCAGCTGACTTGGCAAAATATGTGGGTAATCATCCGGTTGAAAATGTTCCTCCGTTCATTATTTCACTGTGATAATCAGATTCGGAATCAGATAATGATCATAAATCAAATTTTTTCAGTGAAATAATGGAAGCAAGATAGATTGTTTAAAGCTATTAAAGGGGAGCTAACATGTCGTTTGAAAATTATAGAGCTATCTAAAAATGTATGCGTTCCCCAAGTATGAAGCAATAATTCGATCAGTCAAAAATGCGATAACAAGTCAACATATTTAGTGAACACCACATTCTGGGTTACAGTTACACAACCTCCTCAGTACAACCGATGTCCGAAATAAATGAACAAACTGCATCAATTTGCTAGAAACACTTATTTGTGTGCATTTATTTATGAAGTTATATCTTAGTAGGTTAACTGTTCATTGTACATTTATGTGCGCCGATAATGTACAAATTGTATGTATTTAGTTTTTAGTCAATACATTAATATTAATCTCAACGATCTTAATCACTCGACATCTAAAAAGGGTATGAAATATATGCCATCAAATTGATCCCCGAGACTGGGAACCGGCATACTCTCAACCCTAAACCCTTAACCTAGGAGATCGTTTTCTAAGTCATAACTACTTGGTCTCTGAGGCTTCATACCGGCAATCTCCAGCAATCAACGTTTACTACAAAAAGTCACATATAATGGAACCCCAGATCGGTAGATATTATTTCATTTAGCATCAAAACTATTAGAGCTTCACATGTTTTAACTGTTAACTTTTAACACAATTCGTTAAAATTCTTTAACCACACAAATATTTAACAACCGATAAAGCCGTATTTCAACAGATAAGCTGTCATCTTTAGTAGCCTTGAAGAGAGAGACTAACCCGACGAAGTTGACAGAATATATGCGCTTCGCCAAATCATCATTGGAAGTTAGCACTCCTACAAACTCTAACGCAATTTATACTATCTGACTCGGAGAGCGTGTTCTATGCTACCGATCAGGTGTAAACTTCAACAGAGCATAAGATCAGAGTGGGGCATTGAAAAAAGTTATTTTGAGGTTTTGGCAACTTTCTGAATTCGATGTTTATGGAAAAGAAACTAATATAAACAGATTCATTTTAGCGGACTAGTTTTCAACACAAAATGGGTGCTCTAAATTTTGTAGTGCATAGAATGCTAACCTTTCCTTTAAACAAAAACGGTATAACACCGAACATCACATCATCAAATGAATCGCCTTGTCTAATGGTTTCTCTTCTAAAATTATCAACAATTTGATTAGGAAACAGAACAAAATTGCATGTTTGAAATTTCACAACTCTGGCCAGGCTTAGAAGTCAAGTCCAACGAAAAGTACATCAAAATTTTGTTTCACCCGGTTACAAAAGGCAAACCTCTAAGACTTTAGAGAAATCTGGAATTTACGAAATTAAATACCTAATATTTCCATTGTGATTCTAAATATATTGGGCAAACACGTCGTAATTTTGGTACTAGGTTTAAAGAGCATATGGCTAATTTTAGATTCAACAGATTTGGAAAATCTAATATTGTCCAACATATTAACGAAATGGGTCATAGTATAACGGAAACTGACCTAAAGAATCTAGATAATAAAATTTTTAACAACGACGAAGGTCCCAAGGCTCACTCTGATCGTTACGCTCTGTTGAAGTTGACACCTGATTGGACTCTCTCTCCGTTTCTCTCTCTCTCTCTCTCTCTTTCTTTTTTCAAGGAGCTACTAAGATGACAGCTTAGCTGTCGAAATACGTATTTGCGGTTGTTAAATATTTCTGTGGTTTGGGGTTTTTAACGAATTGTGTCACATTAAAACCACAGCAGTGTTTTAGTTGTTAACTTTTTTAATTTAATACTTGTTTGGTTGAAAGCAAGGATACACTTTTCCTCGAAACATTTATAGCTTAATATTATACATTTTTTGAGTGTCCAAATACTCAAGAAACAGCATGGGTTTAAAATTTATTGAACATTTGCAATGCAAATCTTCCTTTAATTTACATAAATCTTAAATCATGGTTTCTCGGAACAGATATAGCTGGTGTTAGATAAAGACTGTACGCTTATAAACTGCCATACAATTTAAAGTACGCACTATCAACCTGTGTTGAGAAATCATAGATTATAAAACATGCCTATTCTCATAGTAGGGAACAAAACACAATTGGTTTGTATAACTGCTAATCAGAGAAACCACATATTTCAACTTATATTTTGAGAGGCCAATAAATTCATGCTGTATGTGAATTTATCAGCGTCACTAACGAAAAGCAGGATCGGAAGATTAGAGAAACCGATTCCATAGAAACAAATGTAATGTATAATATGTGATGTATAATATGTAAATTGTGGACATGCGCGGACTGTTATACATTAAACATTAAACATTAATGTAATAAACCAGTCTGCATATATCTGTCGTAGCACCTGCATAGAGTTCATGTGGCGAAGAGGATAAATTTAACGTGTGCGATGGCTTTAATTGGAAAGGAATTCCGAATTTCAAGTGCATAAGGAAAATTGGAATAATTATGTGGAAAGGTTGGAGTAGTACTTCGTGGCGAACGAGATTGCTGAACAAAAAAAGAAAGCTATTTTGTTAACAGTGATCGGGAGTGAATGCTACGACTTGTTAAAGGATTTATGCGTACCATTAAAACCGGCGGATAAAAACTATGCGGATCCAACAAAAATTTTGTCGGATCACTTAACTCCAAAAATATCAGTTATTGCCGAAAGGTACAAATTACGTCAGCGCAGACAAGGAGAGGGTGAGTCCGTTGTCGAGTACATGGCGTCTCTGAAAAAATTAGCTTCCACGTGCCAATATGGGACAAATTTGGAAGAGAGCTTACGGGACCAGTTCGTATGGGGATTACGTGATGACTCCATTAAGCAGCGTTTGTTCACAGAATCCGAATTAACTTTTTAAAAAGCGCTGGATTTAGCGGTCGGTATAGAAGCAGCTGAAAAAAATGTTCGAATCACCGAATTGCAGGAGCCCAATCAAGTTCATCGGGTATCAGTTCAAACAACCGGAGCTTGTCGCGCTTTTGGAAGGCGTAATCATCAAACGAAGGAGTGCAGATATAGGAATTCGGTGTGTTTTGTGTGCAACGTGAAAGGTCATTTAGCGAGTGTTTGTGAGGAAAAAATGCGCAAGAAGAAAACTTCGATGCAAAGGAAACGAGTCCCTCAAAATTATGTAAACAAAGAAAGCGATTCTGAATTTGAAGTGCCTTTGTTATCAGATAATGTCAAAGCGAAGTTAGATGTAGATTGCACTTCAGATACAGATGTTGACTTTTTTGCTATTAAACGGTTAGTACCAGAGGAAAGACCGATTTTTCTGAATGTTATTATTGAAAACATAAGCGTTAAAATGGAACGTGTTACAGGCTCAGCCATTAGTGCCATTTCAAAAGATATTTATGAAAGAAAATTTAAAAATATACCTTTAATGTGCTTCGATTTAACGCTTAGAACATATACTCATCAAACAATTGGTCCAGAGGGTTTCATTAATGTAAATGTTAAGTTATGTAATAGCTCTAATAGCTTATTTATGAAACTGTATGTAATCAATAATGGTGGCTCTCCTTTAATGGGTCGTAGTTGGTTAAGCAGATTGGATATTCAAATTAGTACCTGTAACTTTTTGTTGGATAATACGAATAATCAACTAAATCCGTTATTGGCGGATTACCATAATTTATTTTCTAATGAAATTGGTACTTTTAATAAGGGTTCAGCGACATTGCATTTTCGTGATTCAGTAACACCGGTATTTGTCAAAGCAAGGCCTCTTCCATTCGCGCTAAGATCTAAGGTGGAAAAAGAACTCGATGATTTGGTGTAGAGAGGTGTTTTGATACCAGTTGACATAAGCGCATGGGAGACGCCAATTGTAGCGGTGTTGAAATCAGATTCCCAAATACGTTAAAGATAGATAAATATCCCGTACCAAGGATAGAGTATTTAATTAGTAATTTAAGTGGAGCTAAATATTTTAGTAAAATTGATTTGAAATTAGCATATTTACAAGTACCTCTAGATGAAGAATCTAAAGAATGCTTAACCATTTCGACACATAAGGGTTTGCTTCGACCAAATAGGCTCCCATATGGGGTATTTGTGTTTTTAGATGATGTATTAGTGACCGGAATTTCGGAAAATAATCATTTGCAAACTCTAAAATTAGTTTTAGAAAAACTTAGTAGTGTGGGTTTAAAGGTTAAAAAGGAAAAATGTATTTTCTTTAAGAAGTCAGTTTCTTATTTGGGGTTTGTTATTGATAAAGAGGGAATTCGACCGGATTATACAAAGATATAAGCCGTTACGAGGGTTCCTGCTCCAAATAATGTGTCTGATTTAAGAAGGTTTTTTTCTGGGAAATTTAAGTACAAAATTAGCGCCGTTGCACGAATTATTAAAAAAGAATAAAAAGTTTATATGGAGCAGTAACTGTCAGAGGGCTTTTGAAGTAATCAAGGAAGCTTTAGGGTCAAGTAAATTACTTGTACACTTTAATGACAAGTTGCCATTGATTTTAACATGCGATGCATCACCGCACGGTGTTGCAGGTGTGTTGTTGCATAAATTTCCAAATGGTGATATCAAACCAATTGCATTTGTGTCGCGAAGTTTAAATGATACCGAGAAAATTTATTCGCAATTGAGTAGAAAAGCATTGGATTTGGTATTTTCTGTAAAGAAGTTACATCAATATCTATAAGCAAAAAGATTTACTTTATTAACGGATAATAAAGCGTTATCCTATATTTTTGCGAATAAACGAGGCATTCCAATTATGGCAGCTTCCCGTCTGCAACGTTGGGCGGTCTTGTTATCGGGATATAATTTTGAAATTTCACACATAAGATCTACAGAAAATATTCCAGCAGATGTACTCTTGCATGTGCTTTGCCGGATAAAGCCGTGGAAAAAGAAAATTATTCGTATTTAAAATTTATCGAGGACAGCACACCCATATCGTATTACGACATTCGTCAACGTACAAGCCGCGATAAAATTTTGAGCCAAGTTTATAATTGTGTTTTAAACCGATGGCACAAAACGGTTGAAATAGCTCAATTGAAACCTTATTTTAATGTGGGAGTACCGGGTTGTTATACCGGAGGCTCTCCGGAAGCAAGTTTTATACGAACCGCACGAGTCACATTTTGGCATAGTTAAAACGAAAGAAATTGCCAGATCTTACGTGTGGTGGCCTTCGTTAAATGATGATATCGAGACTTTGTGCAAATCGTGTGATTCTTGCTTAAAGGAAAGCTTAAATCCGCCACATGCAACAATGCATGCATGGGCTTGGCCAACGAAACCTTGGATTAGAGTTCACGCCGATTTTTTGTAGTCGTTTTGTGGGCACCAGTTTTTAATTGTGATAGATTCGCATTCTAAATGGTTAGAAGTGGTACAAATGAAGAAAATAACGGCTGACTGCGCTATTAAAGCACTACGTTATATTTTTGCGCGTTTTGGGTATCCTTGACATTTTGTAACGGATAACGGGCCAACGTTTCAATCAAATGAATTTCGATAGTATATGAAAAATAACGGGATTAAACAAATTTTTACCGGGCCTTTTCATGCCTCCAGCAACGGTCTTGCAAAAAATCCCGTAAAACAATTTAAACGAGCAGTTAAAAAAGCACTGCACGATAACAAAAATTTAGAGCAAGCGGATACGAAATTTCTATTTAATTACCGAAATACTACGCATGGTACGACAGGAAGTAGCCCAGCTATGTTAATGCTAAATAGGCCGTTGAGATCGCGATTAGATTTATTGAAACCAAATAACGAAAATAATGTTCTGAATTCCCAACAGAATCAAATAGTGAACCGGGGAGGGTTGGATAGAGATCATTTTGGAATAGGCGATAAGGTGTTGGCAAGAGATTATAGAACTCCGAAACCGTCTTGGACAGAGGCAACTGTTGTTCAACAAACAGGCCCTGTTTCGTATGTAGTAGAGCCTAAGCCTAATTGTAGTTGGCGTCGACATTCCGATCAAATTATTAAAAGAAATTCTATGATTCTGCATCCAGATGTAAAGATCACGGAAAATTCTAACGAAGCACAGACAGCTGACAATGTCGACAATGATGCTGTCGATTTAGGAAATGAGAATAATCCTCCACCTCATGATACGGGGTCACATCGGTATCCTACACCCCAAAATGTAAGACAACCAGAACGATTCGAGTATGCTCACGATTAGAAGTAGATTTGTATGTACATTTTCGTAGGGTGTTGTTAGGGTTATGCATGCAATTGCATGATTGTATGTACCTACTAATTATTGGGTTTTATATATGCTTGCCAATTAAGTAGGGGAGTATGTAATGTATAATATGTGATGTATAATATGTAAATTGTGGACATGCGCGACCTGTTATACCTGTATAACATTAATATAATAAACCAGTCTGCATATATCTGTCGTAGCACCTGCATAGAGTTCACAAATCGCAGTCGACAGTCATAAGAGTCATAGTAACTTTATATTTATCTTCAAACATACGACGACGTGAAGTGACAATTAATATGTTTACCTATAAACAAATCGTTACTAGTATTGCATTGATAGCAGCGTGTGTGATACCGATTGCATTAAGCCAAAGCAGTAAGTAACAATTTCATTTTAAAGAATTTTTGAGTCTCGATAATGAGCGAAATGACGAAAATTACGAAGTTGCCTTGATATTCAGCAATTCCGCAAGGTCGCGTATTTGATTGAGTGATGACAATTTCTTTTGAGGAAGTTCCGAACGCCCTGGAAAATCTTTAAGTAAAATCTATGATATATAATAATTGTAGATAGTCTTTTTCAACAATGAAGTGATAACAGTAATAAAGCTTCTGTATATAAAGAGATGTTTAATAGTAAATTAATACTACATTGCAGAATCTGTTATAGGTCGTGTTTAACAAGAGATTTTGATTTTTGTGCTCTTAGATCTGTGAATGCTATCTTGGTACTATATTTGCATAAAAACGTTGATATTACTGAATTTTGGTTTCCAGTAAAGGTAGTTAATAGTATAATTAATATTTGTAACCCATTGCTTTAATAATTTTGAATAAAGCAGGTCCCTCCTATTGAATTCTAAATTTATTCTTGTGCGGGGGTCTATCCAAATAATAAAATGTTTATTTTTCATATTATATAGCCAAATTAGTCGTAAATCTTCCCTTAACATGTAATTTATGAATATGTTCGATTTTGTACGTTTACTAGAAATAGAAGTTGTCAAACGGTTGGATTCTGTCCTTGTAAAACACAGGAAAAATCAGAGAATGCTAATGTAATTTAAGACCTTTTATTTACATAGAAAAGATCCGAAACCACGTATTCCGCAACACAACTCCAAATGGATATGTTACGTTCGATAGATTACTAAGCAATGAGATGAAAAAATTACAGGGTAGTAGAATTACATTATTCAGAATTATCAAGTAGACCAGATACAAGTATAAATCTGAAACAGGCCGTTGCAGCCAAAGTTACATATTTTAAGAACTGCCTCCAATAGATTCTTGCATAGATCTATTTAAATGAGTCCACGGTACGTCAGTATATACATCTATCAGACTTAAAAGCAATCCATCGATTAGACAGGAGAAAAAAAGGACGACTATTTTGCATGTGGAAACTCGATTTGGTCATGTGGAATGTTGACGCATTTCACTGCTGCAGACACTGTTATTCCACTGACCTTCAAATATCTGTCTGAGGTTAGCGGCACCGAAATGGTTCTTTTTGTGAATGTTTTTGCAACTGCCATTATATTATAATTTATTCTTCTCTATATTCAAGCATCTGCAACAATGTTTACTATTTACCCTAAATAAAAGAACGTATTTACATACCGGTACTAATTGCGAGGACAGAATCAGATCATTTGGCCCAATTAAGATTTTTCAGGTATCTTTATTTTGTACTCGCAAAAGAAAATCTTGTTGATCAATATTCTTACATCAACTGTAGTAGCTTTTAGTAATATTTTAAACAGGTTTAGCAATAACAAATTACTAAAAATAGTCCGGAAACACTAACTCAACACCAATCGTGTCTATTAGTTGTTTCAGTAGAGTTGTAGTACATTGTACAGCAGTTTTTACTATTTCAGCTGTTATTTGGTCAACAGCTGTAGCTTTACCATTTTTCAGTTTTATAATAGCTTTTCAAATTTCTTCCTCTGCAGGCAGCTTCGTGCTGATATTAAGTGCTGCTGAGTTTAATGAAGTTAGCTACACCTCTTGGTTCTGCTTCAACTGTTCCATTATAATCAATTTTGTGCTCATTTTCTCCTATATAATTATTGAACGATCGCTTAATTTTATCGTCATTTTATTTAGTTATGTTGTATTTTAGGTAGTGCATTTCTACTTTTTTCGTTGTTTCTTATTAAAATCTATTAAGAGTTTACCTACCAGCAGCTAATGATTTGTTCCTGTTTCTGCACCTCTTATGTTTTGCGTATCTAGCAGCTAGTTTGCCCATTTTTGGTTAATATAGATATAATCTATGTGGTTTTCTATATTCTGTCCTGGCAATGCGCATGTGACCCTGTGGCAATCCTTGTATCTAGTCTTGTAATACACAGAGTTCCACAAGTAATTTGCCGTTCTCATGTTTTTCTCCAATGCCCTTATTCGCCATAATGAGTTCTAAGCCGTCATAATCTGTTCGTACTTTGGTGAAGAAGTCGCCCATTAATATTATGACATCTTCCTTGTGTACATTTTCCACAGTGCGGTTAAGCATACTATACACATTTTCTTTCATGTCATAATCTGCAACGTGCATGGGTGTATAGCACTGTATTATTGTAATGTTTTTCTTGCCAAGGTCTAACCTCGTGTGAGGCCATTTTTCATTTTTTTGATTTTGTTGTATTTTCGCAATTCCAAATTTAAAATCCCACATGTAAAAAAGCATTTCGAATTATATGCCTGTTTCTGGCGGCTTAAGTAGCACACATTCCGTCTCAACGATCCGTCTTTGGAGGTAATATTTGGCGCTGAAGAAAGCGGTTGCTGTTAGAGCAAGCGAGGCAGCTGGCGCACTTGTCTTTTATCGATCAATTTTCAGACGTCAATTTTGTGCGTCGCTCGATTTAAGTCAAGAATTATTTCGCTAAGAAAGAGTCGTGTGTGTAAGAATGGGAGAGAGCGAACGTTTTCCCCTACCCTGTCTGGCGCAGGCGAGACGTTGATAATATTTGTGCAAGCTTTGAGCTTCTCGCAGGAGATTCTTGGTCTGGCTGGCCGATAAGCAACAAGTGTTGTAGAGCTGTTCGTTTCACCTGGCGGGGGGGCCCTTCCTGTCCCGGTGGGAGTGTTGCGTTTGTTTGTATTATAATTATCGCATGTTTAAGTGTACCGATACTTAATGTCCCGTTGATTAGAGATCGAAATTATTGGTGTTTCGAGTAAAAGTGACTTTTTCCGCATTCTGTGTTGGAACTACACGTGTTAGTTGATGATGGTCGGTCTTGGAGTTTTTGTTAAGCGTTTGTGGATGCCGCTGTAAGCCTTGAATTCCAAGGTTATCGCAAGGAGGGTAACTTTAATTCACGCCGTTTGGCGGATTGTTTCGTGGGAATCTCAGGATCGGCTTATTTTGCATCATTAAGTTCCGGTCTCTCGTTTAGGATCCTTACCATGTCGTCGCCTTCGTAACCCTTGAGTGGGAATGTCAGCCCTTTCCGTCGGCAGCATCTCGTTGCTATTATGCAGTCTCTTCAAGCGTCTTCGAGCAGCTTGTTTGGGAAGCGACCACCTGCAGCTCCGTTGGATACCGTATGCAGCTACAGGTGCTCCGCGGGGTACGGCTTTTATGTCTCAGTTTTACAACGCCAAAGTTTACAGTGCACGTAGTGTCGGACAATTTTTGCATAATGTTGCGGTCAATGTAGCCTTTACTGTTTGAACCATTGTAGTTGGCAATTAAACTATGTATCGCATTTGAGCCACGTTTATTTGTTCACTGTAAAGTATTATTGTTTATGAGTCAGTGCTTTGAATAGTCAATGTTGCTACCGTTTGCGAGTTATTTCGTTTATTTGTTGACAAGTTTACCGCTCTTATCTAGTTTAAAACATTACGTAATAGAATTTAACCCTTACTAACCTGTTTCGCAACACTTACTTACTAAACCATTGTGCATTTATATATTGTTGTTAATACAGTTTATTTTCATTTAACTATGTCTCTCTTGTTTCATTTTGACGTTATTTGCATGTGATTTTGTGTTTTTCTGTTGTAAAATGATTTTCGAGAGTTGCACAAAAATTTTCAAGAAAGGTAAGTTTCACGCTGTTGTTCGTGGCTCGTCGTCCAAACATTACCAAGGTTGAAGTTAGAAGGTGTACACATTTGCTTCCACTTTCCGCAGTGAGCTTACCTATGTATTTCTCCTATTAGAAAATTTGGTGGCGCCTTGGCATCTAAGATCTGATTTTCTTATAATAGACCGTTGGCCTGTGTAATCGTTTATTAAATTACCCCCAGCTCCACTGAGCGACGCCGGCACCTCTTTTGTTACGGGCTGGGGCAGCGGTCCTATGTAATTCTTTCCGATATGAGTCATTTCAAACGCTAGTCGTTTAGCTAATTAGTGTCATGTCGTAAAGTCCCGTTTATGTGGTAACAAACTAGTGCCCCTGTAATGTAGTTTTTATGCTATTATCCCGAATCCGGGGCAAGTTGATCATTGTACCGCCAGATGCCAGCGCATAAAGCAACCAGTCTCGACACCGCAAGGTAAATGAGGTTAGATACAAGTACATAATCGGTGAAGAGATTGTGCAATACAGTTAATTAGATAGAAATAACCAGAAAACTACAGCATTTGAATAGATTTGGATTGAGCTGCTTTATTGGAACTGATACAGTTTATGGGAAGGAGTGAAAAGGATTTGACTGGTGTGGATTACTGCAAGTGTAGGAGCCGTGATGAAGGACTGATGTATCTTCCTGGGAATCATTCTGAGTGATTGGTGGTATTTGGATATTTCATTTTCATGCAGAGGACAGATCATCGTGACAATTAAACCTGAAAAGAAGTAATATTAGTTGCAGTACATCAAGGATAGTTTACTGGCAGAAGAGGGTTGTGAAGGAGTAATATAAAAATCGATAGGTGCAGTCTTGGTAAAAGGAGTTAATTGCAGTTGGACGTGTTCGTGTGGTGACTAGTTGTACAAGGGGATCTGTGGTGCTGGATGTGCAATTAGTAGAGTCAATAAGATTGGTTAGTAGTTTAGTCTAGAATAAAAATGAAGTAGATGAACAATATTTATTACTTACTATAAAAGATAGAGAAAGTCATACATCATAATAATATTGAAAACAGTGTACGTTGGTCGTATCTGATTACAAGTAGAAGAATCATTTTGAATTCATTCAAGATAAGTGACATTTAAGGTCATTTGACAATTGAAATTTATTCTAAATATGACAAGTCAAATATAAGACAACTAGATAAAAGAACCTAACCCTGATGATTGAGTTTTCATGGCAATAATTATTTTTCAATTAGAAATAATTTGAAATTAATTTTTAAATAAGAATTAAATACTCACAGCTAGCAGAGCAGGGCAATTGAATTAAATACTTATGGTACAGAAACGTGAAGTCATTGCAATATAATCTGTAACCCCTTATACCGTTTACACAGTGTCGGGGTCCCAGGCGCACCGAGACGCTGAGGGTGTGTGCATTTTTTAATGGAGGTACTTGAGGTAGTGGAGCCTGTCTGGCTAGAACACTACGGCCGCTCTCCAGATGGTCATCCAACCAAATACTGACCAAGCCGACTGACGGTTAACTTTTACAAGTGCCGTAAGATGTGCAACACCACTCAGCCGTACTGCAGGCTGTTAGCGGAGATAATAACTTTTATTTACTAGCAACATGATATTGTACATTTTCGTCATAGATACAAAATAGAAAAAGCTACTCCTAACTCCCAAGGGATTTTTCAAATTATTTCTCCCTCAAACTCATGGTAACCATGCAGCTATAGGCAACGTCTTAGCAAACATACATTGAGGCAATCATTGACGTTACTTACGTATTCTAATTTTAAATGTCATTATGACATTTTGAACTTTCATAAAATTTGTACTAATATGTAAATAAGATAAGTAAGGGCCAGAGGCCCTCGGTCTGTAACACATGTCAACCTCAGAGAAAAAACATATTCATGTCTCTCTTGATACATATATATCTATATCTGCCGCTGCGAAGCGGCAGATAAAGTGTTTAGATGCCATGACAATGAAGTGACAGTTTAGCATCATCAATCAAACAGTATAATGTCACATTTTACTGACGTTTGAAAAAAATACTTTTGAATAGTATTTCTGGAACGTTTATGCATACATCAATTGAAAAGTAGTGCCAATATGGCAATAATTAACTTACTATTGTAATGCAGCATGCTGTGTGTATGATTGATTAATTCAATAATAATATCCAGATATCTAATGGGTATCATGTAATAACAGTTGTATGAATAACTGGTGGGGTAGTAATGGGCAACCAGTGTGGTTGTTTACATGAAGTAAAAAAGTATCTTGAAAATAATAATCTACGTTAAATAATCACGTTATGAGGTTAGATTCCTTTTAATTGTGAGGAGTAATAATTGTATATTTGATACGTAATAGCAAGACAACCTTCTTTACGATCAAATTCGACAAAGGCTACCACTATTATTCAGAATAGAACTTCAAGATTGTTTGAAGCCATTTGAAGTGGCAATTTTTGCTTCAACCAGTAAAAAGTGAAAGTGAGAGTGTTTCTGGCATGCTGTGCTACGATATATCCAGATCTTGAGAGGTTAGAGAGCTGCAACGAGCTGATTTTGGTCGTAAACAACCCAAACGAGGTGTTTGCCAACTGCCATTCAGTTAGGAGCAGATAGAATATACACTCAGGTACAAGCGATACTTCCGGAATGTTAGTGCGTATTTCTTATATTCTATTAAGAAATAAGTAAGAAGTTTGGTAAGCAAAATTAGTGGAAATATTTGTAATTTATATTTAGAGCGCAATTTAGGATATTTATTTTTCTAAATTTACATTGATTTGGGTACTCGACGTTTTCGGAAATTATAATTAGAAATTAACTTATTTTAGTTTAGGTTATTGATAATTAATTTTATAATCAAGTTTGGTAAAAGTAGAACATTTTTTTATTTATTGTAATGTTAGGCCAATCTTTCAGAGTACTAACTGACTAAGTAAGAAGATTCAAGCTAATGTACTAGAGAGTGTAACTGACCAAAGAGGTCAATTTGATAATAATTTATAATAATTCAGTCTTCAACAATAAGAAGGTTTATAAGTTTAACATTAACGCATTCAGCTGAGGACGAAAAAGAGTCTCATTGCCTAATAACTGTCTAAGCGAGGTAATTTTTAAATAATAATTACATGACATAATGCCAAATGTCACATTTCATTAGTAAGAAATGTCAATTGAATTGAATTCAATAAGAAGAAAGGCAATGTTTGAGAAACTATTCTTGATACTACTTCTTCTTAATTAGCAAGAGGGTATATATTCATTTAATATTATTTATGATAGCTGTCTGAGAAAGGAAGATATTATTATATAACAATTTTGGCTTGCAACGTGTAGCTGCGAGTAAAGTTATATAATACTATGCGATTGATAAAAGAAAAAATTAATTTGTGCATGTACCCTGTTAAAGGACAAATACGTCAAACTTTCATCGAGACACCCTATAAATCGCTAAATAACTTGTTTTTTTTTCAGATTTAACCACTATGATCTATTAACAGTGCATTCTGTTTACGAGGTTATTTTTTACTCAAAATCTAGAGCTAAAGTTTAGATCGCAGACAAGTTCATCAAGATACTGCAATATTTCTACCTTACTATTAAATCTCTACGATGTGGATGAAATAAAACTGTTTGTTTAATGTGTTATTGTAAATGCCATTTTTTCAATTTTTCGTAGGAACTTTCCCAAAAACAGTATCCCTACATGCATGACCAAGATAACCAAGATGCTATTTTCATGAACTCAATAAGACTGAGTGCTGTTTGAACTCGCTATGTGTGTTTGTCTGTATATTTTTCGAAATTTTTAAATGTTGAGATTAGATTCTGGTAGAAGATTAAAAAGTAAAATATGAAAGTCTGCACAATCAACCCCTTATCTGGTAAGAAACATAGAAGAAGTAGCAGATAAATTAAAAAAAGTTAATGTAAGGGGTTAAAGATTTATGAATTCTATGCAGGATCTTATATTTATCCACTTATCTATGCATCCGCTCGCTAACAAACTTTCGTCGACAAATAACTATTACGTATAATAAATAACTATTTTTCTTACTCAGGAAGTCTCCCTTTAACGCAACATAAAGTTAACCTGCCATTTTTGCTGCACCCTGTAAAATGACTTTATTTTAAGCACTATTATAAATGCGTATAATAACTTATAATGTATACTTGTATGTAGGTTTCGACTGCCACGGTGATCAGAGCTGCGAAACGCCAAACGGAGATGATGGATGCTGTATACTTCGCAGTGTCTGCAAACCATTCAATGATCTAGTTTCGCAACTGATTGAATCACAAGGACTAACAAAAGATATATCGAACGTTTTAATAAAATTTACATGCGGATACTCTGAAGATCAAGCGAGAGTTTGCTGTCCGTTTGCTCCAATTCTGCTAGAAACTATTGTCGATATCAGCAGTCATCCAAATATAAACTTATTACCTCAAGACTGCGGTCCTACAACACAAAACGCACCGCCAATATATGGAGAAAATTCCGCCAGTCTCTTTGAATTTCCATGGATGGCTCTGCTAGCATATGATGTTGGTATGAGTTTAGAATTAACCTATTGAGAAAATTCTAAAATTTCCAATTTTAAGGTCGCGGATCGATTGGTTTCCGATGTGGCGGTACCATTATAAGCGACAGGTACATTTTGACAGCAGCCCATTGTCTTGTAGGCCTTCCAGGCTTAAGATTGTAAGTAACGTTTAGATGCATACGGTCAAGTTGTAAAGCCTCATCTGTAATAGTCATTTGCAGGATCGGTGTTCGGGTTGGGGAACACGACATTAGCAGTTTAACAGACTGCGAAGAAGGTAACAAGGAAAAAAAGATTTGTGCACCTTCTCTGCAAAATATTGATATCGAGGAGGTTATTCCATACTCTGAGTACAACGGTACATCACACGACATTGGTTTGATACGTTTAGCGTCACCTATAGACCTCTCTCAAGGTAAGGGATTTAATAGAAACTTTATGTTAATTATGATATTAATATTGAAAGACTGCAACGGAAATGTTGTGATGTTATTATTAAAATTAATTTAAGTAGATGTTTTAGATTGAATGAGAAATATATTTTAATTTTTTCAGAAAATGTTAAACCTATATGTTTACCAACAGAAAAGTCGTTACGAAATATAAATCTTTCGTTGCGTAGGTTGACCGTTACTGGATGGGGATTGGCATCTCAAAGTAAGTAAAAATAGTGTTTCTCTATAACCATTTAAAAATGAACAACTTTCGTCACGTTTTACCCCAACCGAAAACGCCAGTTCCGGGACCAGTGATAGAATATCCCTTAACGTTAACTTTCGTCTCTAGTGACGAAAGTAAGTGGTTGCAATTTCAGATATTAAATGCATTCTGCCATATCCAATTGTAATTTAATTTTACAAAGCACAATGGAAAAACATGATTTAGCACAAAAACGTGTAAATTTACTTTGCATAACGTAATAAATGCAAAATACAGTTATAAAAATTAGCACGAAATTGGCAGGACGTCTCATCAAGTAGCCTTGCTCTCGGACGGTAGTGTTTTAGTGCAGTAGTAGTGAACCATGGTTATAGAAAAAGTATAGTGTTTTACTCGTCGAAAAGCATTTTCTGCAACTTGAGAACATTATCAAACTCGGCTACGCCTGGTTTGATAAACTGTTCTCTCGTTTGCAGAAAATGCTACTTTCGTCACTCGTTAAACAACATACTATTATTAATCTGCGAGACATTGATAGAAACATTTTGTTTCTGTTGAATTATAGGCACTTTCATCTGTTTCTAACGTAATGTCAAAATAATTCAAACAATTATTGCACGCAAAGCTAATTTGAAGCGACTCTGCTCCTAGAAGTTACTCGGTTAAAGTATGAGGTAGTTCTGGACACATTCCATCCACACACTATCATGCAATAAAAATGGTGAAGTGTCAAGAACTAGTAGTATTTTTTTTCTTCTCTTTTCTTGCTTAATTTCCAAGGACTATGTCCTGTGCTATGGTTTTCCAACTCCTTTTCTATCGTAGGCCTTCATGTGATTGTTGATTTTCCTCGTCTCTAGTTTTTTCAGGAAGCCGATGAAAAATATACCAAGTGCAGTGCCGCTTGATCTTCATTAAATTGTATGATTGTTAGACTCAGTGTATTGATTTCGACTGGGATGTGCTAGACTTCGTTATAGCCCTCATGTCTTAGCTAGAACTTTGCTACATCGGCAGCAATGTGATGTACCCCAGTTGTCGTAATTCAAGAAATTGCCTTTCTTAGATAGTTTAATTAGAATGCCGTTGTTCCACTAATCCAGCAATTAATCCACCATCCGCTTCAGGTGCGATGCGATATTAGCACGTGTTGAGTAGTTTTACTTGCTCCGTTGTCAACAAAATTTCACTTCTATTGGAGAGTTCTGTTGTAAGATAGATCCCATCTCTAAAGAGGCTGATAATAAACGCCTCAGAGTAGCTCAGTCAGACAGAGGTAACCCCTGGGGCAAATTAACAATGCCACAAGCAGAAGCTCTACAGGCTGAACTCGAGAAATTGCTAGATAACCACTTGTAACGCCACCCACCTTTAAAAGGTGGATGTACTCCGGTGAGATTTTTCGCATTGCGTGCAAAGACAACCACTAGAGTGGTTAACTAAAGCGGTTATTAATCTGCCATCTTTGTAGAAGGCTGTACGTGTACGCCTAGAAGTGGTCCAGGTGGATCGCCTTCCAAGGCTGCTGATGGCGACACCATGGATTCAGGGTGTACGGGCAGAAATAGATGCCGTCCAACTACGCCTAAAAGCGCATAACCCCTGAGCCGATATGTCCAAGTGGTGTGTCTAGCACACCGTCATTAGGGAACCCCATCAAGTGAGGCTAATCGTCTTTGGCACCAGGGTAAGCTCCGCCGAGAGCATTAATAAAATCTGTAAAAGGTTTTACCCAGAACTGTAGCGGATGTAACTGCAGCAAAATTCCAACTGCGCCATCAAGCGTTATAGAAATAAGTGCAACGTACGCCTCTCTTGAACAGAACGGGTTTATTGTTGAAACGTATTTACTCTTTTGTGACATTATCCTGTATCGGTTGAGTCGTATTTTCGGCAATTGCAAAGCCTGAGCTATGTGAAAGTTATTACTTCCTTCTATTTCAAAATTAACCCAAAAGTAAACAACATTTTATTTTTTTAAGGTACTCACTCAGTATATATTTGTATGAAATTGTAACGGTTCCATGCGATGTAGATATATAAAATGTATGCAAAATACCGTCTTCCTCCGATAAATAGTTTTTGAGCTATACTGCCAACAGACAGACAGACAGGCAGACAGACAGACAGACGGAATTGAGAAAACCTTTTTTTCGTCATCTAGGGACCTTGAAACGTGAAGATCTGAAGAAACCTCGGAAGATGATTTTTTCGTGATTACAATACTTCCTTCGTCTTACAGACGAGGGAAGTAACAAAGGAGGCAAACTTAACTGATAGTTTAGCTCCACAAATATAAAAGCTAATAAAACTGTCAATGCATCCTTCGGCGTAAGCTGTTACCTTTGAACTGGAAATGTTTGTTTTGGAAAAACTTAAGGATGTCTGAAAGTTATTCAGCCAGACCCGCAAAGCCTTTTTTCCATTCCAGGAGTTTAGAATTTGTTCAGGTTAACCTCTCTTAATCACGGTGGTTAAGTCAAGACCTCCCCCCCCCCCTCCACACTCTTCTGCATGCAAGACATAACTATAGCTACGAAGCAGTAAAGTGCATGGTATGACGAATGTACTAAGCACTATCCGACGCCATTGAGACGCAGTGCAAGCCCTTAACCACTACACGATGTGTCAATTCAGCAGAGTGGATCTTTATTAATTTCTTGGTCTAAATTTAAGATCGCATATCACTGGACTGGTGTGCAATGACTTTTTTCTCCCTTGTAGTTAACCTTCTGCCTCGAAACAAACTAATACCAGCTATTGGCTTCCTATCAGGCACCCGACCACAAATTTTACTTTAAGTACAAAGATCAAAGTGATTTTACAGTGTGTCCAAACATCACATTATCATGATAAGCAGTCAAACGTAGGGTTATTAAAAAAGTAGCACACGGCAGTTTTCGCACTTTTACAATGCTGTAAAGTTTGAAAATATTTACAATAACCTTTGTCGATGTACACATGATTGAATAAAAACTCTAAGTAGCGTCGTGAGTACGGCGATACCCGTGCTCATACACATCCAAGTCAGAAGACACTAATATTAATTATTTTCAGGGGAACTAAGTCCGGTATTACAGAAGGAAGATATACCCGTAGTAGCGGTGGAAACTTGCCGAAAAGCATACGAAAATAAGACCATTAAAATAACATCCAATCACATATGTGCTGGCAGTGAAACAGCTCACGCCTGTTTGAGTGATCGTGGTGGTCCTTTACAAGGGATTGACATTTTTCAGAACGAATCAAGATATATTCAATATGGGATCGTATCATTTAAACCGATATTCTGTGAAAATTCAGATAAACCAAATACAGATAAACCAGGTGTTTACACGAGAGTAAATTCGTATTTAAAATGGATTCTAGACAATATAAAACCTTAATAGTTACTAACTAAAAAACGAAGCTGTACTTATAAATCGTTGTAGTGTGAAAATTCTCTTTTGTAATGTAGGTATTTTACGTTAAGGATAATATGTACAAATCTAGTTCTGTTATAATACTCTTAGAAGAAAATACCTTAGAAAAAGTTTAAATTAGAAATAATGTAGGTATATAAACAAGACACTTTCAAACGGTTTATATACAAATTATTGAATGGCTGTTTATTTTCTCTCTATTACTAATATACAGTGCGTTCATAAAATATGAAAAGGCTCAAATATATTCTATATTATTAATATTTAAATAAAAAGCTCAGTCACGTCAATCTAAGTTTTTATTTTCTTCTTTTTATGCAATAACTATTTTTTATCTCCACTGCCATAAGAGCTATGACGTCACATATACTGTTTTAAAGAGAAAGATTATATTTTTATATAAGAAATAAGAAGTTGACATTTATCTAAGTTCGAACAGTATATTGCTTAACATCCAGTAGAATGTAAATCATAACCTCAGTGTATAGCCAATAGTAAGTTCCTTGGTTACCATCAAATATGTCACTATTAGATTGAGTTTTAATTCGAAAAGTCGCTTTTCAAGCCATATAAGGCCAATATGAGAACTTATGACTTTGTCAGTTTTTTTAAAAAAACGACATCACAGCTAGTATGGTGGTGGGGTAAAAAAAGTACGCCGAAATCGTCATTAAAATACGAGAAATCGGCAGTGAAGTAATCCATTGTTTTACGACTTTTTTGTAGGTGACGAGGCGACAGATAAACGTCAATCGACCGAACATAATCTACAAAAGTTGGTTAAAACGTTGTAATTTCACGATTTCTCGATTTCAAACAAAACATAGTGTACACCTCAGCACTGAAGTTCTTTTTTATCCCTTATGTGGTTTATTTGTCTTGGCCCGACGGGCCTCGGCAACTAAATCCACATTCGTAATAAAAAGTTATACTTCAGTGCCTTGGTATACAAACTACTATTACATTAAAGATAGAAAATTAAAAACAAATCGAGTTGCCTGAACTGTTTAGTTGAATATTAATAATATAGAATAGCGTTTCCATACTTTATGAAAGCACTGTATAATATGATTCATAAATTTTATCGGCCGTCAAGGACTACACATATCGAATAAGAACCTGCTATTTACATTTTTCTAGAATGTAGTAATAAGTTACACTACAACAATCAAACAATAGTAATTTTTGTATTAAGTGCGCGAAATGGGTGTTTTTTTTATGGCGAGTCATTCAAACGCGTCATAAAAACACGAATTTTGCCACGAAATACAAACAACGTTTTTTCTACAGCCGTCAAAAAGAATAAAAGATTCTCTGTAACAAAATCATACGTATATAGCAAATAAGTAGAGTAATATTATCATGTACTTAACGTTTTATATGTGTTGTAACTAAGGAAATGGTGTTCCAAAACCGTTTTTTCACTGCTAGCCGTGACGAAATATTATTTTTCCACGATCGGGAGTAGAAGTCCGTTTCTATAGCATCAAAATTGTAACAGAAGTAGAACATTTGCTCCCTAGAGACTAAATAAGACAAAAATTCCCCTAGGGAGTTTTCATTATGACTGACACAACAATTATGCCAAATTCAAGGTTATCAGGTTAGGTTTTGCGTCAGTTTTGACACAAACTGACGCAAAAACTAACCTGCTAACCTCGATTTTGACATATTTGTGAGCTCTTGTTATAATGACTTACAGTGCCACCAACTTTAAAATTTACCATAGGTTACTAATTTTAAAATAATTGTAACTAAAATGTCAATAAATGACGTTTAAAAAAACGGGTTTTTCGTTTTTAATCTTCCTGCAACGTGAAAAAAATAGTATATGCAACTCGGAGAGAATGCTATTTTGCTTCAGTGCAATTTCTGACTCTCGGGCTTCGCCCTCGAGTTAGAAATTGCACCTCAGCAAAATAACGCATTTCTCTCCCTTATTGCATTTTCTACTATTTTTCACGTGTTAAAAAAAGTTAAACTTCGCGTATCTATAGCGATGCATAAATGTCACGTTTTTTTGACGGCTGTAGAAAAAAATATTTTTTAAAAAACTATTGAATGCAATATATTTTATTAGTTATTAATGTACATTTTAAATAAAAAAATGGTTGGTTTTACTAACATGCAATACGAGTTGCTTAATCTAGAAATAAGATTGTTATTATTATAGATATCATAATATTGTACAAATATGAACAATATAAACATAAAAAATTTAGAATATTTATATTACATTTAATAGCCGATGGATAAGCGAGCAATATATTTGTTTCTCAGGTGGTCGGACCGGGTTCGATTCCAGGAGACTACATAAGAACTTTACAAAAATCGTACGTTTTTCGGTTACCACGCTAACACTTGTGTTAGTCTAAGAGAACGCTTTCTCGATTTCGAGACATATAAGGAGCAAGCAAAGGTAAGCGTCATTGTTTATCCTAAAACTCCATCCAATATTAATATATTCACGATTTCTTAATCACTCTAAAATGGAGGAGTTTCCTATTCGATGAGAAACGTGTCGACCAACTGTGAAGCTTAATAATCTTCAACAAATAGTTGTTGTAATTCAATCTTGTCCATTCCACAATTTGAGCTAATTCTAAATAATTGTTTGAGTAATATGATTTCGAGTGGTACCGGTTTTGGCTAATATTTCGTCGTTTATGTTGCTAGTTTCTCAAGAAATTGTTTTTGGATAACATGCATTATCAAAGGCGACACGTCAAACTAAAACATTGATAAACACGCCACCAACCGGAAGTGCCACCACTAATAACGACTTCGAATTTTTTTACTCCCTATGTTCAAAATACATCTTTTGATCATGAGAACGTGGCTTGTAGATATCTGTTACTATTAAAACGATATACATTTAACACGGTCGTGACGCAACGCAATTTAGTTTTTCTGTCATTATTTTGATTATATATTGTGTATTTTGTGTTTCTGTAAGGATTTTTACTCCCTATATTCACGGTGTTTAAAAATGTGATACCAGATTTTAGGTGTAGGTAGTACTTATCAAAATAAGTTATAAAGTTCTGATGAACATCGATCCAAAAATGCGTTTTGAGGGAGCTGCCGCACTGAGAAGGATAATAAAAAAACTTGGAATTTAAAATAAGTGAGATAAAGCAAATTTGGTGTAATTTGGCATATATGCGAGCTTTTTTATGCTGACTTAGAAGATATTTTTAAAAAATTTAGAAGCCTAAGAAGGGATAGTTTCTGCAGGGACTGGGGTATGTTCTATGCCATAACTTTTAATAGTAAAAATGTTAGTCAATTCTGGATAGATAACCGAAAAGGTTACACTGTTTGACATACAGAAGGTACTCTGTTTTGGAATCCCTAAGAGCAGTAGTTTTTACTGCTTCAGGAGAGTAATCTAGTTATAGCAATGTGTTTTTCCGTTATTCTTCTTGGAGCTGTAGCTTCCATAACACACATGTCTTTCTTTGTATTGTTATACAGCCTACGCCTAAAATTTAATTACACATTTGTCTAACAAGTGTATATTTATTTTAATTTTGAGTAATTTTTGGTCGTGTACCATGTGAGTAAGGATGAATGTTTTGGCCTTACCTGTTGGCGAAAGTTTTATTTGGTATTTTGCCGGCTGGTAAATATCGGCCTAATTGGGCTAACTCGCCGGGAAGAGTCGGGGTTCCAGCTACGCTGAAAGAGAACAACAAAAAAAGAGAGGGCGTCAGGTCCTCGACGTTGTTTTAATCCTTGCGTCAGACCATCACAAGGTGGAGATAATTTTCCAGCAGAACAAACGAAATCAAAGTAACGACCAATAAGATATCACAACTTTATTTAATAGTTGGTGAGTACTAAAGTGCAAACATTCAAATATATATATAAAAAAAGAAATACATCATATACATATATACAGGGTGTAGAAATGCTTTACGCACCATAGGGTTTTCAATGGTAATTTTTTCATATGGCAATATTTGCTTCCCTAATTATTTTAGAGCAAACTTGTACATAGGTTTTTTGTAGAGCAAACAATTCTGCATCCACTTATGCCATCATTTTTGGCATTTTACGTCAGAAAACCTAATAATGAAAGAAACTAGAATTATCATTTTTTCAAAAATCAGTGTAAATTGCGAAGTGGTGGTATGCTGGAAGCAGATCATGTGCAATAAGTGCCATGGTTGCAGCTACATTTGATAGATGCAAACAAATAAACAGCAAACTAATCTGTTGCCGGGGTCGGTAGCTCAGTGGTAAGCATCCTGACTACTGATCTAAAGGTCGCGAGTTCGATTCCCGGTCCCGGTGAGGTTTTTAAAAATAAAAAAATGCAGATGAAAGCCTCTACAGAATGCCATCATTCGGAAGTGATGTAAAGCCGTGGGTCCCATGTTACTACGATGTGTAGCATGTAAAAGATCCCTTGCTAGGGTTGGAACTCCTTAGTCTCGGCAAAATTCTAAGTAGGACTTTGACCATATGACCAAAGCAGTCGGTGTCTAAGGTACCTGGTAGTCTGCATGCCTAGACCTTGTCCATTAACAAACAAACAAACAAACAAACTAATCTGTTGATGCTTTGAGATGCTTCAATAATTTCAAGGCACCACTGATTTGTCTAAAAATGGTAATTTTATTATTTTAAATTTTCGGTTTTCCGAAATGTAAAATGACAAATGCTGGCATAAATGGATACAGAATTTTTTTCTCTACAAAAAAACTTACATACAAGTTTGCTCTAAAATAATGAGGGAAGCAAATATTTTTATATGAAAAAATTACCATGGGAATCCCTATGGTGCGTAAAGCATTTCTACACCCTGTATATTGTTATGATACATGAGGCAGTGAAATTAAGAAATATTTGAAGCAAATAAGCTTGGAAGAATGATATAACTAAATCTTGATTAGGGTGAAAAATTTCAAACATTATTAATAAATTTAATTCAGACAATGAGAGAAGAGATTTTGGTATTGATTGAATATGTTAATTTAATAGTTACATAAAATTTAAATATAATACAAGCCAAGGTAACGATTGATAAATGTGTTATAATAATAATGTGAATTGTTAAATTGTAAATAATGGATAATTTAAAATATGTAAGGGTGCAGCACGGTGTAAGATATTCAGGTGATTCGACTTCAAATGTTTTTGCAGATTCTGATGGCTAGTTTTTGTCCTAGTTCCCGGTGGATCCAACAGGTGGCGAATCAGTAAAGGTGTAATTAATATTTTGTATTATAAGTTGTAATAATGGTTTAATACTGTGTATTGGTAAAAAAAGTACGGAATGGGACGTTTCGCCGCCGCCGTTTCGCCACCGCCGGTTCGCCACCGCCGTTTCGCCGCCAAGCCGTTTCGCCACCAGCCGTTTCGCCGCCGAGCCAGTTCGCCCCCAAGGTTCACGATTTCAAATTTACAGAATGTTAATGTCTACATTTAAGATTATTATTTTTAAAACAACAAATTCCGGACCGGTCTATTCGGCATGCACTGCCAGCGAAGTAAGGTTTATGGTACTATCAGCGTCCGTCAAAACGTTGTGGGTGCTGCTATCGTCTCGTAATTTTTAAAACAATGTTGTTCAGGTGGTTCAGGTTAATGGTTTATGTTAGTTGTTAGTTGTTGATGATTTATTTTAGAGAAAAAATACGAGAGAGAGTCTGTTCAACGTTACATTTTTCTGTTCACTGTTACATTTTAGTGCATGCGCACTAGAACGGACCGTCCACCGAATTTTTACACAAATTCCTTAACATACCTAATTCGAAAATAACTACCGATTTAGTTAGGTTAGGTTAGGTTAGGGTAGGTCATGATCATGTGTGTATCTATATGTTATTCCAAATATTGAAATTGTTCTGGCGGCGAACTGGCTCGGTGGCGAACCGGCCGGTGGCGAAACGGCCTGGCGGCGAAACGGCCGTGGCGAACCGGCGGTGGCGAAACGACGGCGGCGAAACGTCCTAGACCCTAAAAAGTATGTGTTTTTAGCGCCGTCAAATACCGAAATTCAAAAGAAGCGGCAAAAACAGAGTTGTTTGTGTTAACCTAGAAACCACTATCTATAAGGAAGTAACTCAATGTTAAATTGAGAAAATATTACTGGTTGATAGACTGCAACTCTAAACTATCTCTTGCCAACAAGTTGCTTGTCTATAAAACTGCTGAAACCAACACAGAGAGTCGATATCCAGTTGTGAAGTATGTCGTACCGCATCTAGCAAATGTTGAAATCTTTGAACAAGAGAGGCAGTTTAGTGCAGTGCGAAATGTCTTCAGGGATTAGAAATAAATCCTTTTCCATGTGTCGTCAAGCTGAATAGACGTGCTAGCGCAGTGTGCGGCAGTTTTAGTATAGTTGAAATTGGGCTCTACCTACTATCACTGTGATGTTCTACTACAGAATTGCTGTAAATTCTATAAAAACGGGTGGCTATTGTAAATTGCCAGGCGGTGGTAAAGGTCAGTCAGTTTCCAACAAAGAGCTGTCAAACCAAGATGATGTGGTTCAACGTATTAAGAAGGTTCTGGTGTCGGAAGATTTTATAGCCAATTTGATGGAGCAGTTTAAGCAACAGTTTTGAACACGACCTGCGTATTTCTACTTTAGAAGAAACTGGTGCTTCTCAAAATACAACTATCCGAACACACGATTTTAAAATAGATTCAATATTTAAGACGTAATAACATACGTATTCTAGGAATCATAGAAGCTTCCAATGAAGATACAGACCAAGTTCATACTAATTTTTTCGCTTTCAATCCAAGTTCCCAAGGACGCAATTGAAAAGAGTCATAGATTGAGGAGCAGGAATTCAAGTCTACCCACCCCAATCATTGTGCAGTTCGTTAATTATAACGTCTGACAACAAATTTTCAAATCAAAATCCAAATTAAAAGGAACCTGGGTTTCCATAAACGAAGACCTAACAAAAGCAAGGCATTTCTGCGTTCTACACAACAAATATATGTGGATTATGTTATACAAACTGGTAATGTTATCGAACAGTTATTGATAGTAGTAACTGCGGGTAGGCAAAAACTGGTGTGTTGTCTAGTTCATAAACCTCCGAAAAATAGTCACTTGGAATTTTTAAATTGTTTTAATAATACCTATACATAATAACATTTTTTTGTCTAGGCGATTTCAATATATGTAGATTTACATATATGATTTTGAACAAAAAGTAACATTTGATTTACTATCATTTATAGATGGCGTTTTCTTCAACCAAATCATTTTGTATAAATGGAAAAATTTGTTTTTCGCATATACTGCTGCAGGTAAATTGCGATACGTGTAATTTAAATTGTATGGCTATCAATATGGTTATCAATAAGGGATTTCTGACACTGCTGTGTGTATGTTTATATATTTCTTAACAGCATTTCCATTTTGTTCTGTAAACTTAAATTGTGTATATATTTTTTAGTACCTACTTACGTACTTTGAATAGTGTACCTTTCGCTCTGTTCTGTTCTGCGTATAGATTTGTTTTTTAGTCTAAAATTATAAAACAATCCTATGTAATGATTTCAAAATTAAAATGTGCTCACATTAAGACACGTTTACTGGTTGCCAATTTTGATGTTTTCAGGGGAACCATTATTGATTCTTCATTTATTTTGCTGGCTGTCTGCAAAACTTGATTTTCTGATTATGCAACAAATGAGATTTTTGTTGAGGTTTATAATATCAGACGAAAAGATCGAACATTTAAAGGTGGAGGTGCAGGTGACACTTTATTTATGAATGTTTTTTCATAATTTTAACTACTTCCGACTATATTGAACAATTATAAGCATCACTCTATTATACAACCCACATCAATAACATTACCTAGTAGGGATGTCGTACCCGGTCTAAAATCAAACCCGGGTACCCGAAAGCAGTACCCGGGTACCCTCGGGTACCCTAAATATATAACAAAAATGTTATTGTACATCTGAAGTAACTACAAATTGCTTTCTTTTTACGCCGCCAGTTTTAAATTGAACTAAATTGAAATAGTACCTACTCCCTAATTCAAACTGCAACTCGTCTGTTATTCGTAGTATTTTCACACTTCCTAGTGCTATCAAATTCAAGTACGTGACTTTTTGTCCGAAATTGGTAGCAGCATTAATCAACATCACACACAGGCTGTTTATGTTACTTCATCCCATACTGACGCAATTTAATGGTACTATTGACGGGTTGAATATTTCCGTGAAGCGGATTCATTGCCTTCCTTATATGAAACAAAAAACATTATGTGGTATGGGATCACGCCATTCCATTCTTGTTATTACTGCATGGTTATGTTTTTCTAGCGCTTATTGCTATTATTTTTATCATCTTCTCCGCAAAAAGCTGACTTCTTGGAAATTACATAATTTACTAGTCGGGTACCCGGGTCCTGAAACTACGCGCGGGTACCCGCCGACATCCCTATTACCTAGCAGTTGTCAGTATTACAATAAATAATAATACAATACCTGTTACAGATACCATTAAAAATGTGGGTGTAATCCTTGAATGAAATTTTTGTTTTAAAAAACCCATTTAAATGTTTTTAGGATACTGCATTGGTAACTAGCGTTTAGATTGTTACAAACGAGTCCGGTAGATAAAATTTACCGGCCTAGACCAGTAGTAGTTGACAACTGCCGGGTCAAAGGCAAATTAGGACGTTGTTGGAATGCACGAATAATAATTTCCGGATATGAATTAATGCTCGAATGCAGATTCGGTAAGAAAATCGTAACGACACAAACCTTAAAAAGAAGTAATGTCTACCTACAAAAAATTTCCAAGAAATTTTTGTTGTTGTTTTGGTTACGGCTCGTGAACTAATTTTTCTATTGGTCATTAATGAGTGTCGTACTATTTTCGACATAACTTTGACTACTCATGGTATTATAAGTGAATATTCCATACATTAAGACGCTCATCGGATAAATAACTTTAATAGATGTCGTTAACATAGTGACCGTCTATGTCACAAAATTGTTCTATTTGAAACGCCACCCTACTTACATAATAAAATTACATTTCGGACAGATGTTCATAAAATGCATATGAGGTTTAGGGGCAATGTATCTATTCCTTTACAAACAGAATTTGTTAAACAACAATATATTATTATGTATTTATTACAATTAAATTGGATAAGTGAAATCAGAAGGGAAGGGGCCAAAAGGGCAACTACTTTCTCATATTATTGTTAAAGTGCTGCACTAAACTTTTGTAATGAACTGTTTTGCTTATTGTTGAAAGTGTAACAGATTGCAAATAAATTACCTGTGAAAAAGTTCCAAGTCTTTTGATATCCTCATTTTCTTCACGCTGTGAATCAATTTCGAAGGGCTCAAACACTTCTGAACGATGATTTGTACATAATAACTAGTCATATTTTTGTATATAATCATTTGTCACATATTGTCGTTTCACATGTCACTTAATTGATGTTTAACGTATTTGTAGGATGTCATTATTGTTTATATCTGCCTTTGCTGCATAATTAAATTGTTAATTATATTTTGTGTTTCTAGAATTTCTTTGAATCACTCCCTATAATGTACTATAATATGTAATAAAATAATTAATATAATTATGAACAATAACATTATTAAAAATATTACAATTTATATAAATATTAACCCTTAACTATGCATTAAAGGCTAATAAAAGTCAAATAAGTTTTATTATTTTAATAAATTAAAGAAAGATTTATTACATACTAATATTTTTACATAAGTGAAAATATTACAACCTTCCAGTGGTAGATGCACTATCTCATATTTGGAAAACTTATTGATCATAATACACATTTCATAACAAATAATACTTGTGTTAGGGATGAAATATTTTATGGTTTTGGGGTGCGTTATTTTTAAGTTTTAATTACGAAGTTTCCACGCCTGGAATGTTTTGAGCCCTAAAATGTAACACATTCTTAATAAATATATTTGGCGTTAAATCGCGAGTTCTTGTTTTTGGGGGAACTCGGCATAGCAGGTGCAACCGCTGAAGCGTATCGAGGAATGCATGTTTGACCGGGGGTTGAACTGGAATCGGGCTCGGTTAGAAATGAAATTAGAAATAAGGCAGAACGTTTCGGGGTGCGACAGCGGCGCGACGTGTGAGTGAAAGTGGTCTGTTTTGCGTAATTATTTTTTGGCGTAAGCGATCATATGCGAACCAATAATTAATTATAAGGTGATAAGTTGCATAATGCGAGGCGAACCGGCGAGCGTAGCTAGGCGTAATTAGGTAGAGGATTAAATTAACTAGAGTAGAATGTACGTACTATTGTAGCTAGTTGAATGGCATTTGGTAGACTTTTTGGCAATTACAGCGTCCGGTATACGTCAGAGGTTCTTGCTTTGCTAGTCGACTATGTGATAGTCAAAGAGTTGAATCCTGGAGCTGAAGCACGAAGTTCGCCCAGTGATTCGCGGAAGCATGTGTGTTCCGCACCGGAAGCATGGAGTTCCAAATTATAAGCCCCATTAGAGCAATAGCAAGATTTACGGTAATTGCTGTACTGTGGAAGATCAGTATACTACGGTAGTTATTACCGACTCTGTACGGGTTGTAACAATAGTTAATCTAGTGGATTACAGTAGTTAAGGTGTGCGGGTTCTAATACACTTTGCATAATAGGCCCCGCCCCCTGGGTTGAAAATTGTGGGGCGTGTCTGTGGTGTGGTGTGATTGGTTGTGGTGGGTGTGATTAGCATAAATAAAAATGGCGTGTTGTGTGTATCTGTGCTGTGATTGGTTGTGTATAATGTGAATGGCGTCGATGGGCGTGTCTGTGGTGTGATGTTCATCCAATAAGCGTCGTGTATTTGTAATGTGTTGCAGTCGGCCATTTTGTGCTGCGTCTTGGGTGGTCGTATCTGGTCTGCAAAGCGTCAAAAATCCTGCCTCGACATGTAGCTGTGAGTTTGTTGACCTTTGTCGGGCGCGCGGCGTAGTTGAATGTGGGGCCTTTTGCGAATAATAATTAGTCGAAACTTGTTTGTTTAGTGGGGCCCTGTTCGGGTGTTAGATTTGTGGAGGTTATTTGAGTTGGTTGGCCTTGCCCTTGCTGGGGGCAATTATATTTTTGCGCGGCGCTTGTTAAATGTTATTTTGCTAAATATTTATTGGGCGTGTTTAGATGGCAGGTTGTAAAAGTTGCCCGGCCCTTCTTAATTGATTATTCTAAGTGCTTAAATGGGGGGTCTTTAATTGTTTTACTAAGAAATTGGTTGTACGTTGTGGTAATAGAAGGTTCGAGTAATGGGGGTGTTAATATTTATTGATAGAAATGTGATGTGGGACATGAGCATCTTTATCGATACGCTAACCGGCGACACATTTGATTTGGAAGTTCACTCCACGCATACTATCATGGATGTTAAATTGTTGATTCAGCGAGACACAGGTATTCCTGTACATCATCAGAATTTGCTATTTCGACTAAAGGAGTTGGATAATTGCATGATGCTGCACGATCTTGGCATTATTAATTATTCTTCGCTCACACTAGTGTTGTCTATGCGGACGGGCAGGACAAGACCCCAAAGATGAATGTATTTTTAGCGAACTGTTAAATGTTATTTTGCTAAATATTTATTGGGCGTGTTTAGATGGCAGGTTGTAAAAGTTGCCCGGCCCTTCTTAATTGATTATTCTAAGCGCTTAAATGGGGGGTCTTTAATTGAATTGTTTTACTAAGAAATTGGTTGTACGTGTTGTGGTAATAGAAGGTTCGAGTAATGGGGGAGTTAATATATATTGATAGAAATGTGATGGCCGACATGTGCATCTTTATCGATACACTAACCGACGGCATATTTGAGATGGGAGTTCACTCCAGACATACTATCATGTATGTTAAATTGTTGATTGAGCGAGCCGCAGGTATTCCTGTACGTGATCAGAATTTGTTATTTCGACTAGAGGAGTTGGATAATTGCATGATGCTGCGCGATCTTGGCATTATTAATGGTTCTTCGCTCACACTAGTGTTGTCTATGCGGACGGGCAGGACAAGACCCCAAAGATGAATGTATTTTTAGCGATATGTTTTCTGTGATTCATGACGTAGAAGGTATAAATAGTCTTTCTAATAATAAATCACTTCAAATGTTAACATTCGCTAGTGGTGAGGGCGTCGTAAATAGTCTTATTAATAAGCTGCCATTCGAGCTTCATATTCCTAGTTATAATTTTTGCGGACCTGGAACCCATTTGAAGAAAAGATTACTTCGGGGCGACCAAGGTGTCAATCCGTTGGACTCATATTGTAAAGAGCATGATATTGCATATTCTAGAAACAGCGATTTAAAAGAGCGGCATAAGGCCGATAAAGTTTTAGAAGAAGCAGCGTGGGAGCGAGCCAAATCCAAAGCAACACCATTTGGTGAAAAAGTTGCAGCTTGGTCAGTTGCTACAACTATGAAAGTAAAACGAAAATTAGGTCTAGGGGTTGTGCAGAATGGTAGTGACGATGGCGGTGGCGATGAGCGCCGTCAGCGACGTCGCCGCCGACGCTGCCGCGGCAGGGGTATTGCAAGAAAAGCAACCAAACGTGTTGCGTTTAAAGGTGGTGCCGTTAAGAAAATAAAAACTGCATTGGCTCGCAGCCGCGGCAAGGGTATTTCAAGAAAAGCAGCCAAACGTGTTGCGTTTAAAGGCGGTGTTGTTAAGAAAATCCAAACTGCATTGGCTCGCAGCAGTAAAGGCGTTAGTAGCGAGCGCGATTTGATAAAAAATGCCATTGTTGCTGCTAAACGAGTCATTAAATCGATCGGAGGAAAACGAAAAATTGAGGTACCACGAATAATACCAATCCCAGATACGAAGAAAGGTGGGATATTGCCTTTGCTACCAATTTTTGCAGGACTTTCAGCTCTCGGAAGTCTTGCAGGCGGAGTTGCTGGTGTTGCAAAGGTTATACACGATGCTAAAGCTACAAATAGGCAGTTTAAAGAAGGTGAGCGTCATAATAAACGCATGGAGATTATAGCAAAAAGTAAGAAAGGAGAGGCTCTCTATTTAAAACCGTATAAAAAAGGTGGCGCATTATATTTTAAAAAACACAAGGCGACGTCGAACAAGAATCGCCGACAGCGTCAGCAGCGACAGAAGCAGCCGTTAAAAAACTAAATAACCTGCCTCGAAGACCTTTAACCAACTTTGACTTGGACAACTATGGGATGAAATTTATTCCCAAGTTTAGAGGGGTCTACATGCGCACGTCATTGCCCTCGAAGCCATTCTGCATAGAGCGAGGTGTTGTAAATTTGGATGACGATAAAGGTGCTGGAACTCATTGGGTGGCGTATAAGAAAGATGATAAACGAGTTCTCTACTACGACCCCTTTGGAGATTTAAGACCGCCAGTTGAAGTGTTAAAGTATTTTCGAGGCTGTAAAGTGTTCTACAATTACGAACAAGAGCAGAATTATAATACATATATCTGCGGACATTTATGCCTGAAATTTTTGGTCAAAAAGAGTGAGCCGATAGTTGTTTAATTAGTCATTCGACATGATTCGGACGTTCAATATAGTAGGCAAGGGTAATATTATCTCTACAGGAGATATATTTCCTCCGATAAAATTGGATTCAAATTATACATATTCTTTGGGTTTGGTTAACTTGTATACTTGCAATACGGTGCGCAACATTTTCAGGGGAAATAATAAGTTTTATTACGATGGTGATAAGGAGATAACAATAGAAAGTGGTAGTTACGAACTGGACGAAATAGCCGATTATATAAAGACAAAAATTAGCGATAATCGAGATGAGGCGGAAGCAGCTTTTAAATTGAGAGCTAATAACAATACATTAAAGTGCGAAATTGAATCTATATATGATATAGATTTTAGCAAAACTGACAGTATTGGTCGAATGTTAGGATTTGGTAGTAGAATTTTGTCTGCAAAAACGAAACATACTTCCCACGAAGACGTAGACATAATTTCGACGCCAAATATATTTATAGATACAAATATTACAAGTGGAGCGTATCGAAACAATACGTTGTGTCACAGCATTTTCGAATTTGGTATTAGCGTACCTCCAGGTTATTTTCTAGAAAAGGAGATTTCACACGTAATCTATTTCCCAGTGAATGTTAGCGAAATTAGTAATATAAGCTTAAGGTTTGTAGATTATCGCGGTAATTTAATAAACCTCTCTGAGGATACATTTAGCAGCGTTCGATTAGAACTTATACGCGAACAGTAGTAGCAGTAGCAGCAGAAATGGGTGTAGATTTTATATATAAAACAGGATATTCATATAAACCACATTCCATTCAGAAACAGCCTTGTTACCAGCAAGACGTAGCAACAAGAACAGCAACAACAGCAGGCGCATTGATAGATAGTGACGTGCGTTTTCTTCAGTCGCTGGGTTACGCTGTATTATCAAAACAAGGACGCAGTTGTTACCGCCAACGCCGTCGCCACCAACACCGAAATCGCAAACAAAATTGATAATATGGCATCGTCGATGAGAAAACGAAAAGCTATAAATTTAGAAACTAAAAAAGAAAAAATAAACTTGAAGCGCTCCAATTATAATGATGTAGATAAATTGAGTATTTTTAGAAGGCCTTATTATGATACATCAATTACTAAAGAAGATTATCATACATACCTACCTTTTACGTTGAATGCAAATCATTCGGATGCGATTAGAATTGAAATTCAGAGTTCTGATATAATAACGTCTATGTATGATAGTTACATTTGCATTAAAGGTACGTATAAGCCAAAAACTGCCGGGAAAGCGTATACTATTGTCAATAATGCAGCATATTTTTTCTTCTCCGAAATGCAATTGATTTTGGGTAGCAGTCAAGTAATAGATATTTGCAGACAGCCTGGAATAACGAGCACAATTAAAGGTATAGTGTCACATACTGCAGATGATTTGGGTCTCAGCTGCACTAGCTGGGATAAAGTAACAAACGGAGCTCAACAAGTTTTTACAAATGAACGATTTTCGTGCATTATCCCATTAAACACAATTTTCGGTTTTGCAGAAGATTATAGAAAAGCTATAGTAAATATGAGGTCTGAACTTGTATTAATACGCTCAAAGAATGATTTTAATTGTTATAAAAGTGAGATGGGGGATGCTGGAACCGATGTTGATTTTACTATAACCAAAGTTTCGTGGGAAGTTCCCCATATTACATTAGGTGATGAGTTAAAACTCAATCTAATGAATGAACTGAAGATGAATTCGTCTATTGTGATGCCATTTAGGCAATGGGAATTGCACGAATTGCCTTCATTTAATAATGCAAAATCGCAAGTATGGAGAATAAAAAATTCGAATGAATTAGAAAAACCTCGATGGATGTTAGTAGCGCTGCAGCGAGACAACACGAATGTTAGAAACGGAAATCCGACTAATTTCATACACTCAAGCGTAACCGATTTAAAAGTCTATCTCAATTCTCAAGTTTTTCCCTATCAACGCATGCACCTCGATTTTGATAGTGACGACTACGTTACGGCATTTTTAAATTACAGTCGTTTCCGCGCACAGTACTACGGAAAAGAGCCTCATAAGTGTTTGCTTACTTACAGCGAGTATAAAAGTTGTCCAATTTTCGTAATAGATTGCTCCAAACAGCATGAATCTTTAAAAGATTCCACCGTCGATATAAGACTAGAATTTGAATCCTCAAATAACTTTGCGGCTACAACTAAAGCTTATTGTGTAATTTTGCATGACGCCATGATGGAATACAATCCGTTTACTGAAGATGTTACGCGATACATTCATACATCCTTCTAACTATAAATTTTACGCTATTTTGAAATTCAGCTCAGAATCATGAAAATCGTTAAACAGAAATTGTCCTTGACAATTTTAGATCTTGTTCATGATCATCGCAGTTCCTTAACATCCAAACATGGCGATCTATTCCCTTCGACAATTCGCTGCATTTTTTGCGGACCTTCTAATTGCGGAAAAACTCTTACAATGATAAGTCTAATTATAAGTGCAAACGGATTACGCTTTCAAAATGTATGTATCTATTCAAAATCGCTTAATCAGCCAAAATATCAGTTCCTGCGAGAAGTGCTTAAATCTATCGAGGGTATGGGGTATTCGGAATACAATGAGAACGAAGCAATTATATCACCAGATAAAGTTAAAGAAGATACTATATTTATTTTCGATGATATTGTGTGCGATAAACAAGACAAAATTCGAAAATTCTTTAGTATGGGCCGCCATAGCGGTACTGATGTATTTTATCTAAGTCAATCGTATGCGAGGACTCCCAAACATTTAATACGAGACAATGCAAATATGTTGGTGTTGTTTAAACAGGACGACTTGAACCTTAGGCATATTTATGACGATCATGTGGGCGCGGATATGACCTTCCAAAAATTTAGAGATATTTGTAATGAGTGTTGGAATGGTGACGATACACACGGGTTTATTGTAATTGTCAAAGATAGTGCTCTTAATCAAGGCAGGTACCGTAAAGGATTCGATGCTTATATATGCATTGAAAATACTAAGTAATTCATTCTGGCGATAACAATGAGCAGCAGTACTGAGCTGCTGAAGCGGCAGGCAGCCGACGCTGCGAAAATAGACGGATTACGCTTTCAAAATGTATGTATCTCTTCAAAATCGCTTAATCAGCCAAGATATCAGTTCCTGCGAAAAGTGCTTAATATGAGGTATTCGGAATATAATGATAATGAAGCAATTATATCGTCAGATAAAGTTAAAGAAGATACTATATTTATTTTCGATGATATTGTGTGCGATAAACAAGACAAAATTCGAAGCTCTTAATCAAGGCAGGTACCGTAAAGGATTCGATGCTTATATATGCATTGAAAATACTAAGTAATTCATTCTGGTGATAACAATGAGCAGCAGTACTGAGCTGCTGAAGCGGCAGGCAGCCGACGCTGCGAAAATAGTTCGAAAAAAATTTTTAGATTTTAGACGAGACAAAGCTAAAGCTGAACAGATATATCGCGATGTTCATAAACAAATAATAGAGCCATTAAAAGGAATAGAAACTGCTGTGAAATCAACAGCTTCTACAGCTCAACACCGCCCAAGTGTATTACATATTTCGAAGAAAGATGAATTACCAATAATTAAGTCAGAAGCCGCCGAGAGTAGCAACGTTATCGCCGATTATGATGATGATGATGATGATGATGTCGATTATGGCGATATTGGTGGTGACGATGGTGAGAAGGAAGATGATGCTGATGGTGGCAGTGACGATGATGAGGCCGATCCCAACAGTCGTGAAGAAATTATATTGAATAGATACCATGAATTACCTCAACAGTATGCACGCTTACTAAGTCGTAAAAATAACGAAAATGTAGATCGCTCTCGTTTTGCACTTCATTATAAACCCAAATCGAATACATGGGAAATAGGTAAATCGAAGGTGCACATTATAGGCAAAGATCTGGTAGTTAATACTAAGCGATATGCCGGCACTAAAGGATTGTACACATTACTCACTCATAAGAAATTAACCGCAGCGGAGGAAAGTGCTTTAAAACGAAATGATTTGCGCAATTACAGAGATATTATATTGCAGTCACATGCACATCGCACACAAGCCGGCAAAACTGTAAAATCGACCAACTGGAAATTTAAACGTTTTATTAAACCTTATCTAAATAAAACAGGTAGTGGCGGTTTTGGTCGTACTAAACTTTCGAGTAAAAGGACATTTAAACAGCTGAATAACAAATCCGTCGAATATGTCTTTTGGAATACGCCTAGAGAATTAGTGCAGCGGTTGCGCTTATTGGTAGCAGCGAATGCTGCAGGTAACAACAGTTTGCAGAATAGAAATGAAATTATTTCAATCATTTCCGAATTGCGTGAGGAGGGTATTATTGCATAAATTATTTTGTAGTTTAGGAGCTTCGCTATTACTAGCTGATCAGTTATAGAGAGCTGCGTGCAGCACACAGGATAGGCTAAAAATACTCTGAAAACATGGTAGTTGATAAATTCGGGAGAGAATATCATCCCCAACATGCTGCGGGAGATGTGAAGGTGAGGCAAGGGCCGCCTGGTGTAGGTTTCAAATTAACAGGCGACGGAGAAGATTTTGATATTAGTGGTAAAAGAATGACCAATGTTGGCGATCCGCAAGGAAATTACGACGCCGTAAATAAGAAGAGTACTTTAGTAGTTAATGATGGTGTGGATGTTATCAATGTTCGGGGAAAGAGATTAATTGGAGCTGCAGATCCGGTTGACGACTCCGATGTTTCCACTAAAAAATACGTCCGAATTGCTATTGTTGCAACCGCCAATGAAACTCTAGCAAAATGTTTGAGAGTTGCTAGCGACGGCAAGTTCAGTGCAAATAATAAAGTGATCAGCGAACTAGCAAATCCTGTCGCTGGAAACGATGCGACAAATAAAAGATATGTTGATTCCAAACATGATGCGGCGAAAAGAAATTGTTTAAAGTTGGATAATAAATCGCAGTTCTTCGATGCTAGAAACAAGCGGATTACATCACTTGCACAACCGACATCTGAAAGCGATGTCGCCAATAAAAAATATGTGGACTCGAAAATGTTGCAATTAAAAACGACTGTAGATAATACCAAGGATGGTGTTGTAGCTGTAATGAAGGCCTTTCCGATTTTAATTAAACGATGTAATGATTTATATAATCATTTAAATATACCGATAGCTCCTTCGACAAAAGGCGGTACAACAGCAGAAGAAACACTTGATGATATAATTAGACTATATGGCATTTTAAAACCCTAAATACCCTTCTCTCCACTTTCCCAATCTCCCTTACTGATTAGTGATGGGGCGCGCAACACTGACGATGAGCAAATTATACTGTAGCGCCGACCAATTCAGACGGGCCGTATAAATTTTTCCAAGTAGCGCGCGCGCGCCCGTATTTTCGATTCTGGTACTTGTTTTTAGTTGTGTCAATGGATATGTATTTAATGAAAATACCTTTACTATGTGCGCTGCGTGGGACAATAGGTTGGCCAGAAGCTTGCAAGAATCTACACGCCTACTTACCTCCCCCTAAGAAAATACTCTGCCAAAACCCATCATCATTATATCGCATATGCGTAAATAAAGTAGCTGGCAGTATATACCAGCATCGACAGATGGGAAAATTACCTTTACCAACAAAGATAATAGCAGATATACGAATCAGCTGGTATAAAATACAATTAGAACTTGCACGAACTCAATTCGAACTTGCACGAACTCTGAGGGAGGAAAAGGAACTTCTGCGCGAAAAGAAGCGTCGCATCCGCCGCAGCCGCTTTGACAGACGAGTCAATCGCCACATCCGCAAGATTGTACGACGGCGGTAGCGACACCGATGATGTCGAATAAGAAATTGGAAGTTGTTGACGAATTACATCGTAGCGCTAGAAAAAATTTTCCTAGACTTCGCACGTCCATTAAAGGATACTCTGATCTATTTCAAGCAGATTTGGCTGAATTTATACCATATGCAAGAGCAAATAAAGGTTATCGATACATTTTAATGGTGATTAATTGCTATTCAAAAGTTTTGTGGGCGAGACCATTAAAGACTAAGAATGGTAGAGAAGTTGCAAAATCTATGAAAAGTATTCTTCGTGATAGCAAAATTTCGCCACATAATTTGCAGACAGACAACGGAAAAGAGTTTTACAATAGTCATTTTAAAAAATTAATGCGTGAGTATCACATTAACCACTATTCCACATACAGTAGCATTAAAGCAGCCATCGTTGAAAGAGTTATTAGAACAATTAAAGGCAAATTATACAAATCATTTAGTTTGCGTGGAAAGTATAAGTGGATAGATGTGCTGCAAGATATAGTTGCAAAATATAACGAAACTAAGCATAGGACCATTAAAATGGCTCCAAATGATGTAAAGCCTGATACTAAATTATTAGTCTATACAGATTTTCAAGTAAGATCGCCACACCACAATCCAAAGTATAAAGTTGGAGATGTTGTCAGAATTAGCAAATATAAAGGTGTTTTTTCTCGAGGCTTCACGCCCAACTGGTCCACAGAGTTATTTACTATTACAAAAACTCAAAATACCAATCCCGCATCTTATAAACTGAAAGATGCACATGACACCCCCCTTGCTGGCACTTTCTATGAATTGGAGCTGCAGAAAACCAATCATCCGGATGTCTACCTTATCGAAAAAATTTTGAAGAAGAAAGGAAATCAGATGTATGTGAAGTGGCTGGGAATCAATGAAAAATCATGGATTGATAAGAACAGCCTTTTGCTGCAGGCGTAAACAGTTGCACTAACGGCGGCGTCGGCGGCTGCGAGGATGCTACTTTTATTATCTTAAGATTTTAATTGCAACTTCTTTAAGTAATTTTTATGTTTTAGGTGCATGTTTAAGAGTTAAATATTGATATGTTTATTTTCAGTTTTGCGATGTGAAATAATTATATATTAGTGCTTCATTATTTAAGTTTATTAAATGCTGTTGTATTGACAATTTCAAGGTGTTGTGTAAAATGTACTCAGTTGATGTTTAGTAAAAATAAATGTTGTTTAACCGAACTTCTTGTTTTATTTATAAAAAGGGCTACAGCTTGTAGAGAGAATGCTACTTAAATCTATGACACAAAAAGAAGAAAATGCGCTCAATATAATCTTTTTTATTAGACGACCAAATACATAGGATGTTAGTAGTGCTGACGCCATTAAACTAGAATATTACCTAAATTTATATTAGTCAAATATTTCTTAAATATATACACTTAAAATACTAAACTAGTCTCACACTCCTTGTCCTCACTCAAATTAGCTTGCTTTGTTATTATTTCGCATATTTTATAATGACCCCATGGCAATGTCGATACGCCGTCGGGCATAATAAATCTCTTATCGTCCTTGTTACTAAGAGCAATTTTGTTTTGATGCGTAGTATAAACTTTGTGCTTGAAGGATCTAATTCTATTTTGATTGCAAGAAACTGCTATTCCATCTCTAAGCACGGAATAGTAATTTTCAAAGGATAATTTTTCTCGCACGACATGTTTTACAATTCCCTTCACCTTTTTAATTTTACACTTGTTATTAACTTTTAAACTGTACATTTTAGACTTTAATCCAACAAAATGTGTTATTATTTCGCCTTTTAGTTCGTCTTTCATTAGTCCAATTTTCTTTTTATTGGCTAAGGGAACGCCGTAAATATTGTGAGGGTGGTAGTCACTCGTATCGTATCGATGAATATCGGCTATCATAGTTTTGTAAAAATCGTCAGTATGTATTTCGTACAAAAATGAATCAGTGTCGGTGTAAAGCATATTATTATTAACAAATTTTTGCATTATATAGTTATAGTGAAAGTCATACATATATGTTTTGGATATGTCCAGTATTGACATTCCGACATAGACTGGTTTATTCATTAAAATTTCTGTTTTGTTCAACTCAATTGCAACTAATTTTTTGCTAATTATTGTCCGATTGTGAAAATTTGGCTTCGAAATATAATATTCAGCCCCGAAACGACCTTTCCACTTGCACACTAATTTTATGTCCCTCCTACGACGAACATTCTCCATCGTTTTGCCGAAACATGCGTTATTTGCTTGTTTGTGGAAATACTTTTTGAATTCATTGTCTGCTAATCCCCTTAAACGAGTATTTAGATCGATATAGTCCCTCATCCAAGCTTTCTGACGAAAACTTAATATTCTATAAATTTTTTTAATTGATAAGCCGAAAGAAATACCTTGCTTAAGGCTCCTGTAGTGAATTACATATTTTTCTTTATCGTATAGGGTTGTAACTAATTTCGAAAATTTTGAGCCTTGCGGCACTCTATTCTCCGAAAAGAAAGGAAAGTCTTTGTGATGGTCGTGCAAGTGTTGTGAATAAGCAATATCCACTTCTAAAATGTATCCCGTTTCACTATCATCTGCTATAGTGCAAACATCAAAATTTTGAATGTCGTCGGAGGAGAGCCATTCAAAGTTTCCAAAGGGTAGTGCCTCCCTCATTGCGAGTCCATACATGTTATTAATATCCAGGTAAACGAGGTATTTAGAGGGTAATTGATTGTCATAATCAGCCATGTATTTATTATTAGCTTCGCTGTAGCGTTTAATAACTTGGCTAATTCCTCCACGTATGCCGCGCTCCACAAAGAGAAGCATATCAATATCGGTGAGGAGTTCTAGTTGAATTCCAGTTATTTTTAAAGCTGCGTCCCATGCAAAGCCGGGAATTGTATAATAATGCAAAACATCTAAGTCGAAAATATCTTTACACATTTTTCGAAAATTTTGAAACACGTCGGCTAAAAGTAAGATATCGGTTTTCAAATATAAATCGCTGTACTCGCCTAAATCTTTTATATTAAATTCTGCCCAAACTTTGCTAGCGTGTGCATAATCTTCGGAAGAAACATTTTTCAAAGTAAGTGAACTATAAAATTTAGCTATATCCGGTAGCGATGTTTCGCTTAATTTCTGAAAAGAATCTACATACTCATAAGGAAATACACCTTTCCGCATTAGCAACTGTAATTGATTCAAACTTAAATTTGCATTATTCTTTTTAAGAATTTTGAAGTCGTCTTCCTTGAGATACGACGCTAACTGGTCTAACGATGAATCCATAAACCTGAATGAATCAATAAATCTAAATTTTATCAGAGAATTTCCCCAAGTTTTCGTCACCGATATATACTTCTCGTTGTTTATTGGAATTAGCTCAATTCTACCGTCTACAGCGGTAGCAACTTTTTTAATTATGAAGTGACAATCATAATTACTAAAATTATGGAATACCACAGGAATCACCGGAAAAATGCGATAGTTTAAATTGCAGCTTTGGTGGCTAAAACCCCTGAAGCGACCGCTGATATGACAGTGATCCCTGCAAACTTGTTCGTTTAATTGGAAGGGCTTATCGCAAATATGACAATTCATGTTTGGACTCATTGCTGTAACAGTGGTAAGATCCATGGGAACTTCTTTAAAAAAGAAGTCGCCATAATTATCTACAACCGATGTTAGCTCATTAACAAACCATCCAGCACAATCTTTACCCCTGTACTGCTTAAAATATGATAAATTATCATCATAGGTGCTGTGAAAGTAGTACCCCATACTAAACGCCTTATGCTTTTGATATTTTACTGTTTTGCAAGCATTTGGCTGCAATTTTGATGGTAGATCGTTGTCGCCAATTACTTTTAAAAGACATTCAATATCTGCGAATATGGAAAAAGGTAAATCAATACGGTTTCTAACGTTTTTAAACGAAAGCCATTTATTCTTTTCTGACGGCAATATGATTTTACACTCATTCAATTGATTACAATCCTGAATGTGCGCTGATAATTTAGCCTCTTTATAAAAATATTGTAAGCATCGATCGCAAATGTACAATCGAGCCTTATGTTTATTAATCTGCGAAACCGCTAAACGAGAAAGACTCTTGATCCAACAAAAATGCCTTCGCTTTGCCTCAACTAATCTTTCTGAAAAATTTAGATCGTCGCAGTCATCATCATCATCATCATCATCATGAAAATTAAAATCGACATTAGTAAAAGCATTTTCTAATTTTTCATCATCTTCTTCCGCATCATAGTTTTCCTCTAACATTAGTAAGTTAACGTGACTATCTAATTTATTTTTGGTTAAATACGTCGGTAGCGTGATAAATTTACCTTTTTTCAATTTCAGAATGTAAACGTTAATTGATATTTTGTTTATTTGCTCAAATTTCGGAATTTGATTCAGCGACATTGGTAATTTAAAACCATTTGTAGTCAAAACTGTACTATAGTGGGGGTAGGCACTTAAGCGGGATGGATTGCCTTTAGGCTTACAGATAGCACTAGCTACAGCAATGAAAAAACAATCTAGATTATTGCTCGGCAAATTTAGAACAGCTTTCTTATATTTGATTTGCTCCGGCAAATCAATATGAGGAGCTGCTGCTGCATTAAACAGCCGTTCACATGAGTTTATGTTTACATATAGGGACACTATTTGGGTGAGACGCCACCCAGAACCTGTAGTTACAAACTCGCTAATTTGATTTAGAATTGCGTCTACAATATTTTCCTGAAACCATTGTTCCACTACCGTAAAAGCATTTTCGATTATAAAATTTCTTGTATTGAAATATTTATAGTCAGTAATGGGTTCTTCGGCGCCTTCAAACGTTTTACTAAATTCACCACAAAAACTAAAATTAATTTTAAAATTGCGCACCGTATTTTGTCTGCTGAACAAATTGGTTATGCGAATTTTCAATAATTTGTAACAATCTTCAAGAAATTCAACCATCTTGGTATGCTTTAGATTGACAATAATAGCACTTTGAATTCTTTTATGAAACGCAGATTTGTAATTCTCCCAAACAACTCGCGATCCAATGGTATTTCTGCACCGAATATTGCGCGAAAGAAGTCTATTGAAACAAATTTTGAATTTTTTTATGAGGCATAATTCGTTCTCAATTTTCCTCTTAGACCCCACTGTATCACAATTTTGCAAACCTCGCCGAAGTAATGTTGCAGTTGTTTTACAATAATTGATCCACATTTTAATATTATCATCGCCAGCGTTGTCGCCACTACCGTCGTATGTTGATTGTAAAGCCAAATATGTCCTTTTCAAAATTTTTATGACGTTTTTGTTTAATTCTCCGAGAGAATCTGCGGTTTCCATTCTATTTGAGTTTAAAATTTTTAGTGTATCAAATGCACGTTTCGAAACTTGTCTAAATATTTATTACATAAATTTTTATTGATTCATTATACTTCAAATGAGCACGTTTGAACTCTCAACAATTTTAACGATTCAAATGAGCGTTCGAGTTCTTTCCTTATGTTTTTGTTAACTTTCACGTATAACTTTTTAATAGATTTTAGGTAGTTATATATTGTCAAATTTACTTGCTCCTTCGACAAACTAGACTGGTTTTTTACAAATTCATCGACAGACTTAACTAGCACATCTGACAGAAAAACGCTACACTCTGAGTGACAATATTCTAGTCGTTGTGTACGCTCATACATGGCCGGATATCCGCATAGATACCAATGCTCACACCCATCACATATTTCTTCATATTTAGTATGGTCAAGCCTATATCCGTGTTCGGATATGTACATTTCGTAATTATTAAAAACCAAAGCAAGCTACTAACGAGGACAAAAAAAGTGAGACTTACAGGCAAGTTGTATTGGTTCTTGATGTTGTAGGATGCCTCGTCAGAGTAAGGGAGAATTCTGCGGAAGATCGGTTTGGGTGTTGGTGGTCGTAATAATGGCGCCTGCTGTTATATGGCTGGTCGTCAGAGTATGAAGAGAATTCTGCGAAAGATTATACATTCCAGATTAGCATTTCAAGTATTAATTTAAAAATCAAACTTACCTAATTTTATTCCTGCTCCTCAAAGGAATATGATGGCGTATTATGCTGCTTGCCCACGTCTTCCATACCCAAGTAAATGAGCATAATTTTCTTCTTGTTCATTAATTCTATATCGTCCGCTGTTAGGGCATCGCACAGACGTTTAGGCAAAAATACTATCCCAGCCTCTAACTCACAAAGGATGTACTTGTAACTGGCTTTCGGAGCAACCCCCGATTTTAAAGAAATTATTGGGTATTTTTGCCCGATTGTGAGGTCTTCTTCTGGATTTAGCTTCGGCTTCTTGACAATCGTGCCAATTTTATTTAGTTGCGAAATAAATGAAGACATTTTACTCACTCAAAAATAGCTGCGTCAACTTGTCGTAATGCGTTTAAAGATGCGGGATTCTGAGCTCGATCACTTTAAATTTAACTGAATTTCCGTGCCTATATATACTAATAGAAACACTCCCCGCTTCCACCGCCAGTATCTAGTGGAAATATCCAGCTCCGGTTTTGCTAAAGTTTAACGACACAGAAGGATGTTATGCAAAACATTTTTATAAAAAATTCTGCTATTCAGGTACGATTTAATTACGTAAAATTCCGCGTGGAAATATCCAGCTCATTTCTACCGGTTTTGCTAAAGTTTAACGGCGGCAGAAGGATGTTATGTAAAACATTTTTATAAAAAATTCTGCTATTCAGGTACGATTTAACTACGCAAATTCCGCCATTAGATCGGTCAGAACGATTTACATATAATTATGTTAATTTTACGCACGTCGTGCAAAACATTTTTTTTATAGTAAAATTCCAGAATCCCCATCTTTCACTTTGTTTGCGTCGACTGGAAAATATTTGAATATCTGTTAATTAACGTCCGCTAGAAGTGCGTTAGCCCCGACAAAAAGTTGTTTTGACAAAACGCTAGAAAATTCTGCGGTGGAACCGCAATCGGACTCTAGGATAATGCAATTTTCTGCTAATGTTGATTGTCAGGTAATCGCTGCGAACAACATTGCACCAAGTTTCTTACTATTCTACTCATACGCTGGGTGAAGAAATAAAACACTAGCATGTGATAAATCATTTATTATTTTCATTGGCAAACATACAAAAAATGTAACATAATCTTATACAATTATATATAAAAACTTAGTCTATGGTTAGTTGCGATAATTTAACATTTAACAGATCATAATTGTTAGTATTAGAGCTAATTCTTAAGGATGACATAAATTCTATCGATAAATTTTTGTTAACATAATAAATATTAATGTCCCTTTTCAATTGCATACATTTCATAATAAACATTACAAGTTTTTGTTTATTATACATATGTTTCGCTTTCAGGCGAACTTGGTGATTGGTATGAGATCGGAGTGGGTGGTGGAATCGAAGATTCCACATCATAAACTAGTTGATCTGGATAAAATTTTATAATTTCCAATACGGCCAGATAGCTGTATAAATCAAACTTAGATAATCTGTCAACAGCGCAAAATTTCAAATGTTCTGCGCAATATAATATATTGTCGCGCAAGTTATGTTTGTGGTTATTATTTGAAATTTCTAGCATACCAACAAGTTTATAAATGCACTTTCTGTAAAACAAATCCAAATTTAAATCGCGTAAGCGTTGGAAGTGATGATTGATAATGTCGCCCAAAGAATATAATTTAACAAATTCCTGCTCTTCCAATATTAGCATTTGGTGGTTTACAAAAATACCTACGCATTTTTGGGTATGCTCAACCTTATATTCCAAGGCAACGCGATCGTTTACAGTGACGATGCGAACTTTTGCTTGCAAGCCAGAAAATTCACTTGCAGTACGAAAAAAATTACGAAATTGTAATTCAACATAACACGTGGATAATGCGTTCCAATCTTGTTCCCTAAATAGCACTTCTTTGTCGGCACAAAATTTTTCTACACATTCAATTTTTAACGCTGGTATAAATGCTTCTCTGCTGTCATTAATAAATCCCACGGCTGCAATATGTGTATGCGAACACCACACATTCGGTTCTTGACCCAAATTGTACTGCACACTTGATATTAATGGAAATATTTGCTTTGCATACTCTTTCTCGCTATTGATGTCTGCACTTTTTCCCCTGATATTACCATCTTGGGCGAGATTGCTACAATTATCAATATCCATGACACGACAATTGCAGCGTCTGTTTACTACTGAAACTACTACATAATTTAATTACGCTAAATAAATATAATTGCTGAAGTACATGCGCACTCTACGCTACATGAAAAACAAAACTCCTATTGGCACAAGTCATTCACCTACGCCTTTTGCAAATAATTAATATACTAACAAGGACAAGCTCCAGGCGTATTGCCTTGATCATTTGGACTATGGACGCGCCTGTTGGAGCCTGCAAAATCAAGTTTGTTGAACTTCGGAAAATTTACTTATGCTATTACGTCACGTACGTCTCGCTGTGCACGACTATTAGCCGAAACTTCTTATTATTCTTAGCAATGGTCTATATCCGAAATAAGAGCACACTAGTATTACTTGTATTAAAAACATGACAATTGAAAATAGAGTAAATCCATCCCAATTATTTTCATCATTACCATTACGCAACTTATATGTATCTAGCTTCCATACTAACGAATTCCAACGACTCTCGAGATGCATAAAATTGGAATATATATACCTAATTTTATAGAAAAGTAAAGACTTATCGGACGCAGCTTGACTACTGTTGTTAAGCAAATTTCCGCTAAACGCATATACGCGACTTTCATTTATATATATTAATTGCATAGCTATCCACTCAGATGGCCATGAACAATTTTTTCCTACATTTCCATTATTCGAAAACGCAGTGCACATATATGCATTGTGACCGATTCCCAAGGGCCGATGGACAATTAAGAAATTATCGTTTATAGAAGCAAGAATGAAGTAAAGAACTTGCAGTCGGAACATAATGACCATTACTGAATTCTAAGCCTGTAAATGAGCCTTTTCATAATAATCGCCCCCTTTTGGTGCAGCCGCCGCCGAAACTCTTTTCTTCTGTATGCATGAAATACATTGAAATTTTTGCATCGGGACTCCATCCAATACATCTCCTGTCGCACCTTCTTTTACGTTCGGAAAATGATCCCAACAGTATTCATAATCGCAAAATTCTTTTTGTAGCCAATTAGGTAGTTTATTAAATTCTCTAGCTATATCCTTAACAAAATATTTTCTTAGAATATGTAAAGGTGTGGAAATAATTTCCTCTACTGTAATACACATGGTGATTTCTTTACCGACACCACTACTACAATACAACTCAGCGAGCTTCACAAAACCTCTTACACGAATTCCAAGATTCAGTTACAAAACTCAATTTCTTTTCCAAACTATCGCGATCGCGTTTACATTCATCATATTTCGCCAACGTAAACTCACAATCAATGGCCAGACGTGTCAAATTATTTTCTAGAGAAATAGACTTAAATTGCAAATACTCCAATTCTACTTTATCGTCACCACACTCTATTTCACGTTTCCTCGTTGTAGCAGCATCACTGCCGCGAAATATTGTACTACCCTCCGTAGTTAGTGGGGGCTGTATTGTCGTAGGCATACTATGACGACGAATATCATCTAATCGACTTTGTTGCAAGCGATTAAAGAAATCGGTATAATTCAGTAGCGGCACTGACTCGTTCTCAAAATTGGCCTGATTCAAATGCATATTGACCCTACTACCATCGCGACTCCTTTCTATTGTCGTAGTGCCATTAATAAAATGTTGTGAATTAAAGTGTTCTAGCCGACTTCCCTTTATCGATGCGATACTAGCACTGCCAGCTGCCGCTGCTGATATTGTAGCAAAACATACTATTACACAAGACATCGTCAACATCATTACTATGCCGCTCGCTTCGAGGTTGCTTGCAGCAAGAAAATCTATCTTATAATGACTATTTTTAAATTATATTTGACCTTTAATTACCCCCTACTATTAAATTAGCTAAATATCAACCAATTTACTTGATAAATATTTGAAAGTCGTAGTAGCATAACACGCTGTGTTATTCTACTACGACTTTCTTGCCTCTACAGTCGTCAGTTCGAATCTCACAATCCTACGAATGCAAAATTCCACATTTTACTATATTTACGGACAAATAATTTATCGAAACCAGCGTAGAACCACTGCCCGACTGTTGAAACTCTACCATCTTTTGTTTTAGTTCATCGACAGCCGATTCATAAATATCTCTAATATTATCGCTTAACAAAATTTTAAAATTTTTCGTATTAAAAAATTTTGTCGCTAATGAATCGGGATCCTCAGGTTTCATATAATCTCCATAAAATACAAAATTAACTTTAATTACATTCAATTTTCTTACTAATCTTCTTATACGCTTTTGAATAGCTGAAAACGCATCGCTAAAAAACAAATCCACATCGTCATGGCCCAAATTTATTACCGCACCGGTTCGTATTCGACCTTTAAACGCACTCTCTATATTTTTCCACTGTACGCGATTACCCACAAATTTTACATTATTGCCACCGCCAACAACACCGCCAGCGCCTATTACAACAGCCTCCTGCAAACGCACCTGTTTCGCCCTCAATTCCGATAATTTTGCCTCTAAATGTCTTTTCCTACCTACCGAACCTGACGGCGAAGAACCGCCGTGTTCTCTACATTCCCGTAATAATCTTAATGTTAACCTAATACCCCCACGATTTATTTTCATTAACTCTTCCATTACTCGAACCTTCTATTACCACAACGTACAACCAATTTCTTAGTAAAACAATTAAAGACCCCCCATTTAAGCACTTAGAATAATCAATTAAGAAGGGCCGGGCAACTTTTACAACCTGCCATCTAAACACGCCCAATAAATATTTAGCAAAATAACATTTAACAAGCGCCGCGCAAAAATATAATTGCCCCCAGCAAGGGCAAGGCCAACCAACTCAAATAACCTCCACAAATCTAACACCCGAACAGGGCCCCACTAAACAAACAAGTTTCGACTAATTATTATTCGCAAAAGGCCCCACATTCAACTACGCCGCGCGCCCGACAAAGGTCAACAAACTCACAGCTACATGTCGAGGCAGGATTTTTGACGCTTTGCAGACCAGATACGACCACCCAAGACGCAGCACAAAATGGCCGACTGCAACACATTACAAATACACGACGCTTATTGGATGAACATCACACCACAGACACGCCCATCGACGCCATTCACATTATACACAACCAATCACAGCACAGATACACACAACACGCCATTTTTATTTATGCTAATCACACCCACCACAACCAATCACACCACACCACAGACACGCCCCACAATTTTCAACCCAGGGGGCGGGGCCTATTATGCAAAGTGTATTAGAACCCGCACACCTTAACTACTGATTACTATTGGGCAGTACTAGCGAAAGGTACCGATAGCTAATCCAGCCAATGAAGGCGGCGATGAGGTGCCAAAGGGTTGAGGCTGACGGATGTAAGGCCCAGCATTGTGATGCCACTGCCAGAAGTACGGAGGGGCCAGGGGGAGGCCACCCCCGGTGAGTACAATTATTATTATCGATGAGATTTACAGGTCAGTAAGTTTATGTTCTTTTACATTTAACTGCCTGCCTCCGCCACTGGGCCAAGGAATGTTCGAACCTGCACTGTTTGCGCCCCGTTGCCGCTTTGTGGTCATGGGTGAGTTGCATCCATCACGTTGACACATTTCAAAAGTATCGGAAATTGAATTTTAATATAACACACATAAACTCCCGTCTAACAATCAGAAGTGGGATATAGCAAACAGTGCAGATTAAATGTGGTGTGTGTAATATCGATATTGAGCGATTTAGATAATTATAAGGAATTAATAATTCGCATTTGCGTATATTTGTGTGCTTGGAGTATTTGCTTGTGGTGTGTGCGGATGTGCTCCGTAACAGGTCGCTACTTAAATAAAATTTCGTAATCATATGTACGTCCAACCACCTGGTAACAGGTGAATGGCAACTCTGTGAAAGGGGGCTCAAAACCTGGCAAAAAGGTCTTGTACAATTCTAAACCCTGTGAGGGTTGTTGATCAATTTTATTAACCGTCAGTGTTGATAACGTTGCAGGCAAATATGTGTTTACACTGCAAAAACACCTAATAACTCGAATTTGTCAGCAAGAAATTATTAATGTGGGAATAATTCACAAAATCACTGTTACTATAAAGCTACTGTGTTAGTAAACGTTAAGTTCGTTCAGCTTGTGTGAATTTATCTCTTAAATTCATTCAGCTAGTTCGAATTTATTTCAAGCGTTGATAAATTTTAGTAGTCATTAGCAGATGTAAATTATAACTGGCCAGTGGCATAGTTATGGGGGGCGATGTGGGGTTGGATCACACCCCCAGAGCTTGTAGGAATAACCGCCTAAATACAATTTTTCTTAAGTGAATAATTGAATACCAATTATTTCATTTCTTATTATAGTGGGATCAGTTTAATTGAGAATTAGTTCATGAACCGTTACGCCACTGTAACTGTCAATTAATTCAATTACAATAACTGTACCCATAGTAGAACAATTGCGATTAGAACAATGTGTGGAATGCTACCACTAAATTAACAAGTAGCAGAAAAATTTATATGTGGAAATGGCTCTATCAAGCCGTTGTAGTATTTACTTTGTACCCCTTTTATTCGGGTTTGTAAATACTACAGCATCTCAATTATTTCATGATTATAGGCCCTTGACCAAATCGAAAGCTGAAAGATATATTGCATTCTAATTATTTTTAAGAATCCATTAAACCCGAACCGAAAGTGATTTCCAGGGCCGGTCGCCCGGGTAAACCTCTCTTTCTTGGGCAGGTACCTATCGGTGGCACATCTGGTTTGCCGAATATGAAACCTGATACCGGGGACGGTTTATTGAAATGCAAGCTTTGATTTGAAGGGTTACTTGTAATCATGTGGATCACTAGAAAGGGGTAAGGTCCGGAATAGACATTATTGTTACTAGTCTGGTAGTGAAGATCGTCAGTGGTTTGATTATACAGCTGAATTAGATGCTGTATTATTGTTGATACTGGTGCATTAAATTTTAGATAGCTTTGTTGTTGAGTTGTTGCCATACTTGCGAGTATTGCGGGAGCTGCAAGACCCTCGTAAGTACTACTCGTAACCCATGAAAGATATAGAACCCCGGACTAATAAAGCCTTTTACTAAATAATAATACCATTGAAGTTTTTATTATGACGTATACAGCTGCTTTGGGTGGTCATACTTGAGGACGATGTATCAGAAGAGCTTTGTCTACATAATCGTCTAAAGATGAGCAACTATCAATTCCCATACCGAATCGAGTTGTCAAACGCCAGTTCGTAGATATCGGAACTCAAAGACATTGTTAAAAACCTCACGCAACTTATTGAATTGTCAGTATCTTAACCCGTGTTGCCAAACCGCCACAACCTTAAGGAACTTATTAGCTGTTGCTAAATTGCGTTCGGAATACGATAGGCTCGCTGTCGATTGCTGGCGTAAACAAATAGAAAAGCTCAGGCGAAAATATCAATGGACAAAATTTAAACAATGGCTAATCACACGATTGCCGGTCTAAAGGGTATTGCAAAAACTCAGTACGATGGTTTGCCAAGTATTAATATTAGTTGGTCCCAGTAGAAAGAGAAATTAACTAAAGCCTCCTACCGCCACAGATATTTGTTAACACAGCAACAACAATAAAAAAAAGGCTTAAAGTCCAAGGAGAGATTGAATGAAGGTTGTGTGCGCTACTATCACGACAAATTAGAAGTAATTAACAAATGTGGAATCTTGACTGGTAATACTGCAGCACAGTGCATCCTCGGTGGTATTTGGAAAGCCATATTCAAGTAGCCGCGCGAGCAGAAGATTTCGCTGAACCAGTGAATCTTCTTAAACACTTAACAACCTGCAGTCTAATGCTCGAACATTATCGTTCTTTTCCCCAAAAGAAGATGTTCTTACAAGGAACTTATTTAGTCCACGAGCACCACAAGATAGACTATAGTGTTTCCGTTGCCATCAGCAAGGGCATGTCCAAAAAGACAACCCCTTGTGCGTTGGAGGGCATGTCCAAAAAGACAACCTCTTGTGCGTTGGATATTCAGAACAACCTTCTTAGCGACGTAATGGAACTAACTTTTCAGACCGTTATCCCTACCAACGAGCAAAGAAGCAAAATACGGCATTATGTCTTCATGATGGTAACACGAACCCAAAGTATTTTGAACACTCGAAAAAGTTTGTCGGACTGAGATAGCTGGGATAATTATTGGCAAGTTACTCGAAACTTACATAATTCTTAAATCCGAATCGGCGTATGCCTCTTATATATTATTGGTTAAGAAGAAAAATGGGCGAGGCAGAAGGTGTATTAAACTCGAAAGCTGAATCGTTTCACCGTCAAAGGCCATTCGTTGCTCATTACCGAGAGTATATGTCCAAATCGATCGTTTGTCAAGTTTTGTTTACCCCACCAGCCTAGACCTAATGAACGAATACCATTAAATATCTTCAAAATCAGTGGTAGCTCTCGTATCACCAGATGGTCATTAAGATTACAGGCGTTTGCTACTTGGTCCTTCAAAGTCGCATCTCTATTCCAAGGATTAATCAGCAAAGTTCTGGCTCCTGCACAAGAGGCAGCTGCAGTTTATCGCAATGACATCCTTATCACAACAAGAGGGACTCCCGAAACATCGAAAATTTAGAAATAGTCCTGAAACTGCTCACAGAAGAATGCCTCACGTTGAATCTTGAGAAGTGGAAGTGTTGTTTTCTAACATCAACAATCAGCCACGTAGAGTTTGAAGTTTCCCCATGGGAATACGACCGGGTTACATCAAAACAGAAGCAGTCAGCGCTTTTCCAACTACAATGGATGCTCATCAAGTTCATCAACTTATAGGCCTAACAAGCTGCCTTAAAAAGTTTGTAGGAGATTATGCCATTGTAGATAGCTGAGCCACTAACTCATCTCGCAAAGAAAACTGCTGCGTGGACGTGAAATTGTGCAGGATAATCAGCAATGTCTATCAAATGTGATCAAACGCTGCAGTTACAAACCCCACGGATTCAATAACTGATATTCTACAATTGGAATCTGTTTGAATGATAACAAAACAATGAGAGCACAGTCAGCAAAAAGAAACTGCACCAGGCTACGTAATGATAAAAGATGCCAAGAAATGTTAAGTCAAGGACTTGGTATTTATAAACAAGAACATCCTTGGAGATGGTACTATTTCAAAGTTGAATCTCCGTTTAAGCAGTGGATGCAAGTAGAATCAAGGAAGCCAAATAGGGCAAAGTCGTCTTGGGACATCACATGAAATCATGGGTACCAATAAGTAGGGTCTCAGATAGTGAGAATGAAATGGATGGTCTCTCTACGTGTGGAGACTGGAGATCCAGTAGCACCATATCGCGAGGACGCGAATGAATGCAGGTTGGCCGAATGTTAGGGATGAAATATTTTATGGTTTTGGGGTGCGTTATTTTTAAGTTTTAATTACGAAGTTTCCACGCCTGGAATGTTTTGAGCCCTAAAATGTAACACATTCTTAATAAATATATTTGGCGTTAAATCGCGAGTTCTTGTTTTTGGGGGAACTCGGCATAGCAGGTGCAACCGCTGAAGCGTATCGAGGAATGCATGTTTGACCGGGGGTTGAACTGGAATCGGGCTCGGTTAGAAATGAAATTAGAAATAAGGCAGAACGTTTCGGGGTGCGACAGCGGCGCGACGTGTGAGTGAAAGTGGTCTGTTTTGCGTAATTATTTTTTGGCGTAAGCGATCATATGCGAACCAATAATTAATTATAAGGTGATAAGTTGCATAATGCGAGGCGAACCGGCGAGCGTAGCTAGGCGTAATTAGGTAGAGGATTAAATTAACTAGAGTAGAATGTACGTACTATTGTAGCTAGTTGAATGGCATTTGGTAGACTTTTTGGCAATTACAGCGTCCGGTATACGTCAGAGGTTCTTGCTTTGCTAGTCGACTATGTGATAGTCAAAGAGTTGAATCCTGGAGCTGAAGCACGAAGTTCGCCCAGTGATTCGCGGAAGCATGTGTGTTCCGCACCGGAAGCATGGAGTTCCAAATTATAAGCCCCATTAGAGCAATAGCAAGATTTACGGTAATTGCTGTACTGTGGAAGATCAGTATACTACGGTAGTTATTACCGACTCTGTACGGGTTGTAACAATAGTTAATCTAGTGGATTACTATTGGGCAGTACTAGCGAAAGGTACCGATAGCTAACCCAGCCAATGAAGGCGGCGATGAGGTGCCAAAGGGTTGAGGCTGACGGATGTAAGGCCCAGCATTGTGATGCCACTGCCAGAAGTACGGAGGGGCCAGGGGGAGGCCACCCCCGGTGAGTACAATTATTATTATCGATGAGATTTACAGGTCAGTAAGTTTATGTTCTTTTACATTTAACTGCCTGCCTCCGCCACTGGGCCAAGGAATGTTCGAACCTGCACTGTTTGCGCCCCGTTGCCGCTTTGTGGTCATGGGTGAGTTGCATCCATCACGTTGACACATTTCAAAAGTATCGGAAATTGAATTTTAATATAACACACATAAACTCCCGTCTAACACTTGAAATATTGTTGCATTTGTCATTGAATTAATAGTACTTTATGTAACTAGTCCTCAAAGCCATTTGAGGACGTGTTGCATACAACGTTTTTTTGTATTAGCTCTCCAAACATTATAATATGAAGTTTATCAATTACCATTAAGGCGGCATTATATTAGGAGGCCGCGCGAAAATGTATTTTTTGCTCCCCAAACTAGGATTCTCAAAATGGCCAATTAGAGGCCTTGTACTTAAAGTCGTCATGGCAACTAATGTTTGAGTCCGCTAAAATGTTGCCATGACCACTTTAAGTACAAGGCCTCTAAATGGCCATTTTGAGGATCCTAGACAGTTTCCAAAGTAACCAGTTTGGGTAGCGAATACAAAAAAAATAATTTTTACCCAGTATCTGAAAAATAATAAAGTACCATACAATTTGTACAATTACGATAAAACACTCTGTTCAAAAACGCGATTCATTTAATGTTCACTTTTATCATACCTAATTATTATTAGTGAGTATTCTACCATTTTTCAGATACTGAATAAATATTTAACATTGAGTGAATATTATAAGAAATCAAGTACGTCCTTGCAAGAAAGCTCTGAAGTATAAACGATTTATAAACTTTAATCTATAATATAAGAGTAATTAACTTACATTGCAAAACCGTTACTAAGAACTTTGGGTGCAAGCACAGTGTCTAGCAAGCAAGCGATAGTGAACTTGTTATCTGTGTCAGCAGGTAAAGTTCTGGTAACAACCGAGCTGTATACATCGTTTTATGGTATTCTGAATCATAAATTATTGCAAAAAATTCTTAAATTCAAATGACGTTGCTGCTTTTTTTATATCTGGAGACGGTTTAGTAAACAGGAGTCGACAATTCAGAATAGCATAAAAGTAAAGTAAAGTTTACGACGCTTCATTCCACACGTAGGAATATGACCCGAGACACAGCGAGTCAGGGTTGCCGAAATATCTCTTTCCGAAACCCAGTCAATCTGGCACACCGTTACCAGTATACTGGGTGATATAGTTAGCATCATGCCTTTGACGACTACCTTACTTTCTCTACTTCCACAACTGTGGTTTCGGAACCCAGTATTTAAAGCAACTGGATGGGCCACTCGCCAGATGTGGTGATTGAACCCCCAGAATATCATAAAACATTTTATTAGTAACTCAGTCACCTTGCACCTGGACTGTGTGTTGCCTAATTACAAAATTTCAGGGTTTTAAAACGGGTACCCAAATTAAAACTAAATTAAATCCGCTCACATTTAGTTCAGTCAAATAAATCGTGCAGTACAACCAAATCCCTAAAATTAAGAAAATTGGCTGATCAAGATCTTACATGAATATGACCACACGTATAAAAATTTAGTAGGTACCAATTAACAATTAAATAAATTGCAGTAGAAGGAAACAAGATTATTGTAATTTATAATAAGAAAAAGAAAGTTCAAAAACTGTCGCAAGCACTGTGCATACCCAGCAACAAATCGAAAAACAATCCTCTAGGTTTCGCACTCTACTTGTAGCTGTGCGTTTTAAATGCTACCTGATTTTATTATTTAATTTAATTTACCTTAGCTTTATTTATAACTACCTACCTCGGCTGCTATCTCACTTTCGGCATCTGAGACCACACTCAGGGCAATTTAAGTTACTGCAATGAGGCGATGGGAGGCAGCAATAAATAAAAAGCCTTTACGCTTAAAAATTTATAAAAAACACCAATTACCGCATACATGTAAACAAATCGACCCTAATTCCCTAATCGTTAACTGATATTATACTAATCTACTTCATTAAGGGTTAGCAATTTAGTTTTATGCTATATTAGCTCTTAAATATAGGCACTAACCACTGGTATTGTCCATTTGGCTCGTTCACGGTGGAGTTGCTGAGATCTCAAAGGCTGGGCTTGGGTGATGATGGCGGAAACATGTGTGGATTTGGCGGTCGCGTCCACCTGTGGCGTCTTTGCAGATTACCCTCTGATTTTGTTGCCAATTAGTTTCTTGAACCAAACGGGCTGTTGTCACTGCTCCAATTTTTCCACCTTCTCACACTTGTTTCGTTTCCCTTCACGCCGAAACGAAGGATGGCGTCAGGTCAACAAAATAACGCTCACACCTCACAAGGGTTGCCAGCTTGTACCCTCTGACCTCTCGCCTCTGGTGCTCTCACCCTTGTCCTTTGCACCCCCGAACTCAAACCGGCTCACAATTCAGTCACCGCACACACACACGCTCACGACTTAAATATAAACTATAATAGATACAAAAATATTATAGCGATATTTAATGAATCGTGCCCATTACCTACATATTTATCCTTTCAGCACACTTAATAAATATGGTGCCATCAACTGAATCCATGTTTTTGTTGTGCAGAGCGCAAAACGGTTAATCTAATCACAGTTAATTGAAAAAGGGCTTTATTTGAGCTTGGTTTTGGCCCTAAAACTTCCGTCGATTGCTGCCAGCGAAACTTCGATATTTGGCTTATCTTGAAAGAATTTAATTAATGTAACATTGGTATCTTCAGGATTAACCTCACCCACACAAAAAATACACAAATTGTTGCTCCAAAGCATCGATTTTCTGCCCCTGGTTACAAATGACCTTATTATGTGTTCGGCCGCTATCTTCCATATTTTTAATGCGCCGCTATCTTCTGTACCACATAGTTGATGCTGCAGCTCTAGATAGCCTCGTTTTTTCACGAGTCGATTCCATTTCGAAGGATTCAAACACTTTTGAAATACGATTTCATTTCACGTTAATATTTGACGTTTTTGTAAGCCATTATTGTTTACGTAAATATAGTTCAAGGTGGCCTTGGCCTACACTATTACACATTCGCCATCTAGCAAAATATTTGTGATTGAGGTCAAAATTTAGTTACGTAGAAATCCCAGTCGAATCACCTGAATATCTTACACCGTGGGGTGCAGTAAGAATAGTATTCAACCAGAACAAGTTTTTGTTTAAAAGGTTAGTTACATAAAACAAATCATAAGAACATGTACGTATTTTAGATATGATAATTTTGGAAGAATAAAAATTGAATCTCTGCCTTAATATGTGTAATTTTTGTACTTACAAATTAAGAAAAAGCTTAAAACAAATCTCCGAGGTGAAAGTCAAATAAAATATTAAAAAATGGAAAGAATATTGTGATATTGTGTAATAAGAAGAGCTACAGATACAAGTAATTGGAAATGGAATAAAGGACTTAATACTAGTTAATGGAATTTGGATTTATTCATACGTACAAGTCATAAGAAGAGGTATTTTACAATTTATAATTTGATTTGGATATTTGGTGTATGTTGCTTGAGACATTAGATTATCTGCAAATAAATGGAACGAAGTTAGAATTGGAATTTATCAAAAGATAGAAACTTACCAGGATTTGAATCTTATGGTGGAGACATCTAAGAGGAGCGGCAGCTGTGACTTAGACATCCAGAAGGAGCAGTAACATTTGGGAGGATCAGTGCTTTCCAGGAGGAGCCAGAACACGATTTTGATGCCAGGGTAGTTAACGTGACTTAACAGAACCAGATGGAGGTTGCAGGAACTGGGATCGTGCGACGGTGACATCCAGGAGGTGACAGGACTGGAATTGGAAATTTAAGCAGTTGGTTTGACAGAAGTGAAGGAAATTGAACGGATTCATGTACCATAAAAGGGGTTGTTGTTAGTGAATGGTACATTGAGTGCTGCAGGCTATTGAAGATAGGATCCAGTAGTGGTTGGTGTTTGCGGTGAAAGCGTAAGCAGCTATTAAGGCTAAATAGTTGGCAATCGAAGTGTGTCTACACGACGCAGAATGATTGACCTCTTCAGCAGCAGAAGAACGTCGATTGACGGCATTAGCAAAGGGTGGATAATCTAAGTACATGCCAGGCTGCATGGCTGAGCTACTAGGAATAGACTGAGGGGCAGAGAACTGAGAAGTGAACAACGGGCGACTCCACGTAACCGAGCTAGCAGTGGAACGAATAGGCAAGGCACCGTCTTCCTGACACGTAGTGACAACAGGGCTATGGAGGCGAGTTTCGTGAGGCAAAGCTACTGAACCATCCTCCGAGCTTGAATCACTCGGTGCAACTGTCGTATCGTTGCGAGCTTGGGCATCAGCGTGAAGCTGAAGCTTCGCTTCCAAGGTAGCGAGTAATTGATCGCATCCTTCCTTCAGGGCCTCTAATCTAGATGCGGAATCTGGCTCTGCTGTAATATGACCTAAACGACCTTGTACATGAAGAAGGCGAGTACCTAAACGTTGAGCATCATTGTCCAGGTTCTTAGAAGTGCAACTATCAACTTTGACAGCTAAAATAGACAGTTTGTCTTCGAAGACCGCGAGTTCTTCAGTAGCGTCCAAAGATACGGGAGTGAAAGTGACATTCATAAGAAGATCTATCTTCATACGGGCATGGAGTAATTTACGTTTGTCTTGAACATTGCCCTGAATGGCAATGATTCTAACTCGAAGCTCATAGTCGAGTTCGTCGACAAGCAAACGATTAACATCTAATCGAAATACCATCTTGCTGTTCCAACAGGACAAGATGATCAAAAAAACTTATTTAAACTAAGCTATAACTAACCCAAGCAAGACCTGTAATTAGCATGCAATAAACAAACCTATAGCTAGAAATAACCAATTGTAAATACCCAGCAAATATCGACAATAAATAGTACCAATAAATCCTAACACCCTAAAAATTTTGTTTGCACTATAGTACCACCTAACATATTACTAGGGTGTAACGACGTAGTCGAGCGCCCCACGCATGGGCGTCAAAATCCTTTTGTGAGGAAGGATGAATGTTTTGGCCTTACCTGTTGGCGAAAGTTTTATTTGGTATTTTTCCGGCTGGTAAATATCGGCCTAATTGTGGTAACTCGCCGAGAAGGGTCGGGGTTCCAGCTACGCTAAAAAGAAAAAAAAAAGAGAGGGCGCCAGGTTCTCGACGTTGTTTTAATTCTTGCGTCAGACCATCACAAGGTGAAGATAATTTTCCAGCAGAACAAACGAAATCAAAGTAACGACTAATAAGATATCACAACTTTATTTAATAGTTGGTGAATACTAAACTGCAAACATTTAAATATATATATTAAAAAAGAAATACATTATATACATATGTATACAGGGTGTTTCATTAATAATTGAAAATATTTTAACTGTAGAATCCTGGGTTCAAAATATTAATATTTAACAAAAACCACTTAGATAAAATATGGCTCTTTACTGAAATATAGGGTGTTTTATTTGAAAATTTAAAAGTGATTTTTTTCCATTACTTTAAAACTATTCGACCTATCCGTATCACATTTGGCAGGAAGTGTAGACACTGTAAACCATACTAAATTATGTTAAATAAACGTTTCTGGCTACTACCAAAGGCGTACGACAGGGGAAAGTGATTGGTTGACCCTTCCCTGGCGCAATTGCCATTTTAGCACACTTTTTCGATTTTTCAATACTTTCTACGTAAATAACATACTCTTCCTTCGTAATGATATAGTCATTATTTTTCGAGATATTTAAAGTTAAACATAAAGCTGAACAGTTATTTTGATTTTAATGTGTATTAATTATGTGTGTGTTTTTTGTCATAAGATTGCATTTATTACGCAAATGAAACTTTAATCTGTATTAACAAAAAATCACTGGTATACTCACAAGAAATCAATAATCGTCAAAAACTATGGCAGCAAATAGTAAATTCCGCTAATTTTATTGTCAATCAGCCAAACATATTTTTTAAAGTTAGAAGATCGTTTAGGAAAATAATTGATAAGCTTATTGAGGTTAACGGGGGTCAGTTTGATCATTTGTTATAAAAGGTTTTTGATATTTTCGTGTTATTAAAATTGTTCTTTTATTTAGATTATAACAAAATAGTTATTTTCAGAACCACAATTTGTTTTTATGTTGAATGCATCTATGTATTCATTTCAATAAATTTCATTAAATAACATTATGTTTTTTTGTTAATACGGATTAAAGTTTCATTTGCGTAATAAATGCAATCTTATGACAAAAAACACCGACTAAATTAATACAGATTAAAATCAAAATAACTGTTCAGCTTTACGTTAACATTAAATATCTCGAAAAATATGACTTTATCGTTACGAAGGAAGAGTATGTTATTTACATAGAAAGTATTGGAGAATCGAAAAATTGTGCTAAAATGGCAATTCCGCCAGTGGCGTAGAATTTGGAAAAAGTCAATCAATCACTTGCCCCTGCCGTACGCCTCTGGTAGTAGCCAGAAACGTTTATTTAACATAATTTAGCATGGTTTACAGTGTCTACACTTGCTGCCAAATATGATACGGATACGTCAAATAGTTTTAAAGTAATGGAGCAAAATCATTTTAAAATTTGTAAATAAAACATCCTATATCTCAGTAAGGATCCACATTTTATCTAAGTGATCTGGGTTAAATATTAATATTTTGAGCCCAGAATTCTACAGTTAAAATATTTCCAATTATTAATGAAACATCGCCGCAAAGGCAATGAATAAAAAAACAATATCTATATATATATGTCCCAGAGCGGGCACAACAACTAATACGCCGGTATGCATTTATACATTCCGTATATGTATTTGGCACCTAAGGCAATTTCATTGGTCAGATTCGAATTTTAAACCAATCAGACTAGAAGTGCGAAATCTATGTACGGAATTAAAATCGGTGCCAAATTCGCATACAGAATGTAACAGTTATGCCCATGTAGTCCACTGCATTTAGTCAAAAATAGGTCGAAACTACGGAATAATTCATATTGAAGCAAATAAGGTCAATTTAGGTGTGTTTTGGTGTCCTGAATATAAGTAGCAAAAGTCCCGAGCATGGGGTTGTACGCTTAACATTTGGCAACGCTGTAATGGGCTGAAATTGGGCTTCTTGGTATCTATCGACTCTACGATAAAAATACATCACGGCAAAAATAAAGGTAAGGAAATTCTCTACAAAAAAGATAGGGAGTCATTTTTTCGTATAGGCGATCGTTTTTGTCAAAAAATCAAGTGAAAGGTCATACTCAAAGAAAATATTTCATTTGTAGCCGTTTTATCACACGGACGCATAAAATATTTGAAAATAGTATATTATTATATGAGCGATTATGACAGCCATTATTCACGAAGATGACATTTGCGCCACAAGCCGAAGGCGCGTGGCGCAAGTCATCTGAGTGAATAATGGCCATAATCGCGAATATAATACGATATTTTATCTACTCCTATGCAGTAGGAGCCTTGTGTTCATATTTCAGAATTATGACATTTGTAACAGCTGTTAACTTCAAAAGCCATTTAATAATAATAATGAATTTTGTGATTAGCTACAACCTATTGAATAATGAAAATAGAATTTTCTGATTGGTTGCAATTTGCAAACTATTGAATAATGAAAATAGAATTTTATGATTGGCTGCAAACCGTGAATTATGAATCATAATTCATGGCCATTGTGCAGTAGGAGTAGATAAAAACCATTATTCTATTGCAAGTACCTTGAGATCATCTTGAAATCACAGATCATAAAAATATAGCAAACGAACTTAATTCATTCTTTGTAAATGTCCCTACAGAAATTATTAATAACATTCGCAGTGATATCGATTATGATAAAGAAATACAATGTTTCGGCAACTACAATAATCCAAATTCGTTTGTGTTGCTGCCTGTGACAGAAGCTGATATTGAGCGCATTATTTCAAATATTAAGTGTAATAAAGCACCGGGATTTGATGGAATAAGTGCTCGAATGGTCAGGGAAATTGGAAGTCAAATTGTCCCAGTTTTACGCCACATATTTAATTTATCAATAGAAACCGGAGTAGTACCAAATGGTATGAAGATTGCTGCTATTGTTCCATTACATAAAGGAGGAAGCGTAACTACCATAACAAACTACAGACCTATAGCACTATTATCAATCTTTTCAAAAATATTTGAAAAACTTATTGCAAGTCAGTTAACAAACTTTTTAACTAAATCAAATTTCTTTTCTAATAACCAGTATGGTTTTCTTCCTGGTAGAGGAACGGAACTAGCATTAGTTAACTTCTCATCATATATTTCAGAAAACTTAGATAAGGAAAACAAAGTTACGGGATTATTCATAGATATATCTAAAGCTTTTGATACTGTATGTCACTCAAATCTAATAAAAAAACTAGAAAATGCTGGTATTAGAGGATTGCCACTAACTTGGTTTAAAAATTATCTACGAGAAAGACAACAGTGCGTAAAGATAGGGAACACATACAGCGAATTTATGAGAGTTGACAGTGGTGTGCCACAAGGTTCGGTTTTAGGTCCGATACTATTCTTAGTATATATAAATGATCTATGCGAAGCAAATTTCAGAGGGAACATTTTCACATTTGCGGATGACACTGCTTTGGTTTATTCTGCCAAGTCTGCCATGCAAAATTATGAAAACATGGAATTTGACTTAAAGATAATTAGAGCTTGGTTCAGTGTAAATAAAATGGCTATGAATACAGAAAAAACCAAATATGTCAATTTTAGCTTACGTAATGATTTTGAATTTACGAATCCTATCAAATATCACTTGAAAGATTGTCCTAAAAATTGTGACTGTACTGTTTTGCAATCAAATAACAACATAAAATATTTGGGTATTATTTTTGATAACCAGATGTCCTGGAAACCGCACGCAAACGCTTTATATAAAAGATTAAATTACGCTTCAGCAAAATTTTACCACTTATCAAAGTGCCTTTCGTCATCAACTTTGAGATCTGTGTATTTTGCAATTGCAGGCTCTCTGTTTTCATATGGAATATGTGCTTGGGGTGGTATATACACATCCACAATTAAGTCATTAATAACGTTAGGATGATTTCAAAATGTAGTAGAATTACACCGTCAAAGCCATTATTTAGAAAATTAAGATTAATGAATTTACAAGAAATGTATTGCTATAAAGTATGTAATTTGATTAAAACATGTAAAAACTATTTACCGGTAGAAACTAATTATTTAGTTAGAAAACCAGAATATTCAATACTTAAAGTACCTTTCTGTAGGAAAACAGCTACACAGCGAAGTTTTATCTATTTGGGACCAAAAATATACAACTCACTTCCTGGTGACATCAAATGCGTGCACCAAAAATTATTAAAAAAAAGATCTGCTTGTTTTATTCGAAATCAAGAAGATTTTGCAGAAACATTGTTGGCAAGAAATATGTAAAAATTAAATAGTAATATTTTTGAGAATATAGTAGGGTACCTACAATTGCTTCCACTACAAAAAAAGAAAAAAAAAATGTAATGCTAACTTTAAAACATAAACTTCTGTTAATATTTATCTTAAAATTTAAAAAGAAAAACAAATTAAATACACCTTCTACACACAAGTTTCTTCAACTTTGTAGAAGGTTTCCCAGGGAAGTAGCTTTTCGCTACAGTGAATTTATTTAAATTGAAAATATATATATACATATACATGTGTGAGTAACTAAATTGTTTTTCAGTGCATTGTATAGTATTGTAAAGGGGGAATAAATGCTATTATTATTATTATTATTATTATTTAAAAATGGGACAAAGAGTGCCATGGAATTTCTGTTTTACACATTTATATGTACAAGAGATGGAAGGTCTAGAAAATTCAATGGACAATGCAGCTTTTCAGAAGTTCACCGACTTTTTCTCTTAAGCGCCCTGATAAATATTTCTGTGGAACATCTACTGATATGATAATTGAGCAATCTTTGATGAAATCGTCGAAATCAAAATGAGGTTTTACACGTGGGAGGAGTACAAATGAAACTGTCGTCAATAAATGGGTGTTCGGTTTACTGACTGCTAGTAACATCAGCGAAGGACTCACTAACTTTTGTGGGATTCCTTTTCACTCTGGAGAACAGCATGTTGATGCTCGTGAATCTCGTATAAAGAGAGACCTTGAGGATATTCAAAAACTAACAGATTGGTTCAATTCTCACAATCCTTTTCCAATTTTACAAAAAGTTATGTCGATTGCAACAGGGGTTACTGGTGATGAAAAAATTAACTGTCACAATGCTTATAAAATTGGAACTACTGCTATGGAGAAAAAAATTGGAAACAATTTCTATAACATTAAACTCTCACGTGCCGACAGAGTGCTTCCACTATTAACCGCCAACAGCGATCTCAAAGTCCATGATACAACAGTGCCCATTGATCCACTCTTATTGTTCCAGAGAATTAGTGTCATGAAAAGAACAAATGAAGAGCTTCGCACCTATTTTGAGTATGAATTGGCTCCATTTCCGGTGTCACTCTTTGATGAAAAACCAACAAGTCAGCTTTCTATGACAATTTCCTGCCATTAGAACGTACACCAGATTTGGATAATGTCACTTATGTCATCGATGGAGGATTTCTTTTGCACCGCGTTATATGGCATCAGAATGAAACGTATGGTGCTATTTGCTAAGCATATGTTAATTATGTACAAAAGCACTTTGGTTCAAACTCCATTATTGTTTTCGATGGCTATGAAAATACAAGGAATAGTGTGAAGGCTATGGAGCAACTACGCCGGTCGTCAAAATCTTCATCTGTTGTTATCTGCTTTAATGAGCAGATGGTTGCAACTGTAAGCCAAGAGAAGCTTCTTTCAAACAATCGAAATAAAATCAGATTAATTTCGATGCCGAAAGAAAAATTTGAAGCCAATAGTTTCATTATTGAACATTCTGAAGATGATGCTGACATTTTGATAATTGAAACAGCACTCAGGGAGTCATATAAAAATACCACAGTTGTTGTTGGGGAAGATGTGGATCTTCTCGTAGTTTTAACGGCCCGTACACCTATCGAAAAAGAATTTTTTCTTCTTAAACCAGGCAGAGGAAAAGTCGCACGAAAAATTTATTCCTCACGAAGCTTCGATCAACACAATGAGATTCGAAATCAAGTATTGTTTTTGCACGCATTCTCTGGGTGTGATACGACATCTGCTCTTTTTAATAAAGGCAAAACTGCAGCTCTGAAACTGTTGAGAAAACGGCAAGACTTGAAAACTGCAGTTGAGGTTTTCAATAAAAATGATACTTCTAGTGGCTTGATTTCTGCAAATGGAATCAAATTTTTCCTCCCAATGTATAGTGCTCCCGCTAAAGAAGTATCTATCAATAACTATCGCTATTCTAGCTTGATTAAAGCTGTGAACAGAAGCAGACCAGTGAAATTGAGTTTATTACCACCCACTCTTGAGGCAGCTCAGCAGCATCTATTTCGTGTTTACTTTCAAGTTCAGAAATGGTTAGGTAATAAATTGAATCCTGAGGAGTGAGGGTGGATGTCAAAAGAAAATATATTGTGGCCAAGAACAACATGCCAACCTCCTGCGCCTGATTGCCTTTTGAACATGATTTTTTGCAATTGTTCGAAAGGTTGTGTAGCATTATGTGGCTATCGAAGATTGGGGCTTTGCTGCTCACCAGTTTGTGGCAACTGCCGTGGACAAGTTTGCTTGAATGCTGAACCAATTGAAGACTCGCCAGAAAAAGAAACCACCAGTGATGCAGAAAATCAAAGTTTTGAGATTGACCCAACGGATTCCCTCGAACAATACATATAATGAATTTATAGAACGAATAAACAACATTTATACAGGGTGATTCACGAATAGTGTCTGATTTAGCACCGTTTTTTCTGCAACACAATCTGATTGACACATTTGATTCACACTTTTGTTTCATTTTTCTGAAATCATGATTACAAAATTGTTTTCAAATTGAAAAACAGCGAAGTATTCTATGAAAGAGTAATATTTGTTGCAGGAATAAAGACGCTAAATCAGACAATATTCGTGAATCACCCTGTATAAGTATTACAGTCGTGGAGTAGGCCCTCAGGGGATAACACATGAAAAAAAGAACGCTACTACTACTCAACCTCAAGGGTGGTGTGGAATAGAGTACTTTAATTACCTAAAATATCACATAAGTTCTAATTCAATCCAGGATTTTGACAAAAACGATCGCCTTTACGAGAAAATGACCCTCTATATATTTTGTAGAGAATTTCCTTACCTTTATTTTTGTTCTGATATATTTTTATCGTAGAGTCGATAGATACCGAGATATTCCCGAAAAATGATTTTTGAGGCCAATTTCAGCCCATTACAGCGTTGCCAAATTTTAAGCGTACAACCCCATCCTCGGGACTTTTGCTACTTCTATTCAGGACACTGAAACACACCTAAATTGACCTTATTTGCTTCAATATTAATTATTCCGTAGTTTCTGCCTGAATGCAGTGGACTAATGGCGCGAGGCGACTGTTTACTAGAGATGAGTCGTTATTTCAGTAACGTTATTTTGGAACGTTATTTTACGGCAACGTCACGTTTCGTTACTCGTTCATTAAATAACGTGTTATTTTGTTAACGAGTACAATGGTACACAGTGAGATACGGACAGTGGCACTAGCGTTATGGAATTAATAGATCACGAGTTTTTGCACAACGTTACGTTAAAACATGCGAAGTCGTCGTTCCAAATATTACAAATGGAATTGAATAAATAAATCATTAATAATTATTACTTAGAGGGAGGTTTCGGTAGAGGGTTTTTAGCTTATAAAAATAAGCAAATCTTATAATTACTTATAAACATAACGGTGAGCTAACAAACAGCTATGCGATTACCTACTTTTTGATTTCGGAATAAAATAAGTTCCAAATCACAGGTCTTTCTTGAACACATTTCTAGTGCTAAATTTGTGACCGCAAGCACCCACACGATAGTATAAAAATTTATATTAAAAATCTTGGTTTTGGCGAGTGAAGAGTGAATAGGTACTGTAAAATTATTTGGCTGGTCGGAGTTGTTTAGAGGAACAATAATACAATAAATAATGTGCACGTGCTGAAATATACAACAAACAGAATAAAAATGCAGACGCCGTGGTCTTCGATATTTGGGTCTTTCAGGGCGTTCGTTAGCATCAACGATAACAGCATTACTGGTCAGCGGTCACGGATGACTCACATTATTACGGAACGCCGTGTGTATGTGCGTTTTATCAGTAACGTGGTAACGTTATTTCGGAACGTTATATTTCGGTAACGGGAACGAATGTAACGTTACTAGTCAGTAGCAGTATTTTCCATCTCTACTGTTTACTGTTTTCAGACTGTTTATAGTTTGTCGGTCAGTTTCTCATCGTCATAGTCATGGATGATGCAGCAACAAATTTACCATCTCACTATAAATACTTTGAAATAGCACCAGGCAAATTTATTAAATGAGAGTGATGCAAAATAGTGGATGGAAGAATACGTTTCTTTAAGAAATTTCAATTGAAGAATACATAACGCCAAAACTAATATGCCACATTCAATGTGCAGGTAACTATATGATTATGTGGCTTTAGATAGCTACATTGAGAAAAATCCCGTTCTTATAATTAATAAACGGCTCATTTGTGGATTATTTATTTACAGCTAATTAAGTATAATAATTTATTATATGTATTAATTATTATCTTATATTTCCAAATCAATTTATTAATAGTTACAAGAACCTATATTAACTACAAGTTTGTTTATCCCTAATGAATTAGGATAGTTATTAATAGTTGTTGATTACTTCACAACAAATATTTCAAAGCCAAGCTTGATTTCGTTTTCGTTTGCTCACATATTATAATTTAAATGACAAATGTATCTTTCTACTGAAAACCATTTTTTATAAAGAAAAATATATTAAAAATGCATAAACATTAAAACCGTGATTCAATTTCTTTTTCTATTTGTCTTACTTTACTGAACATTAAATTATTTCAGCGTGTACTTTAGCAGTCCATTCGTGTATGATTGCATGTTCAATTATTAATTTATAGTTCAGTCTAGAATACAATTGTTATGATGCATCATATCGCAGAGTGGATCCAAATAAAAACGTAAAAGGGGAATCTAAACATTGTGGTTGTAGTGCGAAACTTAAAATTACTATAAAACATACAACTAAAGACACGAAAAGAAAAGGCAAACATGTAAAGGTGAGGCGATTATATGATGTATAAATACAAAGAGTGCAGAACTAAACTTTATATTTTTGCCTGTAGGAAGGAATGCCTAAGTTCATTGCAATTACAAAGGATCACAACCATAGTTTGACCTCTGGAGAGAGCCTAGCTTAATTATGCCCTACACGTAAAGTGAGAGATCAGTTTGACACCTATTTCGATAGCGGATTGGGAATTTCAGAACCTATTCAATATCATGAACTAAAATTAGAAGTGAAATATGGCGTGGGAAGCGTTGAGTTGGCTAATGCATTGTTAAATCCTAAATATCGAACAGTGGCTTTTTGGTACAGCAAATGGCAAACTCTTAATTTGTAAACGTGCCATAGAGAAGGTGTTTTGGAGGTACGTAAATATTGCTCTAATTTGCATTTAATTTCTAAAAATAGTGTTCCAAAAAATCTAACAAGGGCAGAAATTTATGATGAAAATAAAATATTTGTAAAACTTCAAGAGATCCATTTACTATTGTACTAGTAGTAGTATTATTTGTGGGGAGATTCATGTCCAGAAGTAGGCCTTCATAGGCCCTTTTTGCCAACCTCGTGGACAAGGTCTAGGCATGCAGAGTATCAGGTACCTTAGTCCTACTTAGAATTTTGCCGTGACTAAGGCGTTCCAACCCTAGCAAGGGATCTTTTACATGCTACACATCGTAGTAACATGGAACCCACGGCTTTACATCACTTCCGAATGATGGCATTCTGTAGAGGTTTTCATCCGCATTTTTTTATTTCTAAAAACCTCACCGGGAGTCCGGGACCGGGGATCGAACCCTCGACCCTTAAATCAGTAGCCAGAATGCTTACCACTGAGCTATGGAGCCCGGCTACTGTTGAAGTAATAACAAAAATCATGCAACGGGCGCATTCTTTACCATTTTCTTAAGATATTGTATTCACAGATAGTACTCTTGCTGTGATTCATTAAATCATTCTGTCACCATTATGCTTACGCCTTGTGAAATTGGAGCCGTTTCTCTAGGCGTCATAATAAATAATAAGGGGCAAACGGAAAACTACTATATTGTAATTAAGAAGAACGTACCCAATTCGTTCTGTCAAGAAGGATACCCTACAATTTTAGTGAGATTACAGTAAGATTGTTATAATGCAATAGCATTAATAGACTTTTCCTGTACACTTGTGGAAGAATATTACCAGCGTCGGTTTAGAAATTTTATTAACAACCGAGATAGTTCCCTGAAGAAAATTGATTATCTACAGAAAGAAGATATAAAACATCGTCTCTTCTTTATGCAGTTCCAAGCTGTGAAAATAATGTAATTTACTATGATATGCACGTCTTTAAATGGCTAAACTATGCTTTAGTGCTAATATTCAACCGCTGTCGTTTCTTGAGCCCTTCGTTTCTCATCCATCAACAACCAGTCGCATTGTAATCGAAAGCGAAAAAATTATACCTCAACAAAATAATTTAGCCCCTACAAATGCCAAAAATAGTGAAGTGGAAGAAAAACTTGTAGGTGTAACGGAAATAGTTACAAGTACTGAGGATTACATCAATATCGTCGATTAATTGCTCACCAAAAATAGAGACTTTGGAACCAGCACTTGAACCGTCGAAATGTTTTGCCAACGATTGAAGCAAGTGAAGACAAGTACAACTTGAGAAAGTTTTTTGTGCACTGCTGGGAGTTCATGTTCCCAGCGCTACAGGCAAAAGGCCAGCATCAACGTTCAGCCTACAGTATTAAATAGAAGGAAAGTCGGCATAACAAGCGGGAGGGAAAAGGGTCTTGGGTCGTCCATCAAGTGGGGAACATGCCAAGAAATGCTTAAGAAGAAGCATAATGTATCACACAATGTGAAAAAGACTCCACCAAATGCAATGAAACATGGCTCCTAACAATAATATATCACTCCTATATTATTCGTTTTTTGCTTCTATTTTATGTAATAAATATATATTGGCACTTTAGCTTTTGTTGCATATTTTCCTTGGCCAGGAGCACAGGGCATCTAAAGTCGGAAAAACATAGGTGTTGTATTCGCGTTTTTTGCTGCAATTTTGAGCCTGCGTGCTGTTACATTCTGTATGTGAATTTGGCACCGATTTACATTCCGTACATAGATTTCGCACTTCTAATCTGATTGGTTTAACATTCGAATCTGACCAATGAAATTGCCCTAGGTGCTAAATACATATACGGAATGTATAAATGCCGCCGGTATATAGCAATGCAAGTTTATCCTGGCTAACGTTTATCCCCGAATGTTAGCTCTAATTGACGTTAAAACTAAGCTCCAAAATTTCTAGCGGTCGAAAGCAACGTACGTCTAGCGTGACCACATCTTACGCCGAGGTCTTTATTAATAGAAAGGCATCAGGGTATTTATGAATAAAGTAGCAAAGACTTGTATCTGCTCTTTAACAAATTTGATATAGGTTTAAAAATAAATAACCGGGTCGCGGAGACTTGAACTTGAACCTGCGGCTTCCGTGGTCGGATCACCAACCACTACCGTCGTCTAGCGGCTATCTTCAAGCTGTAAAATTTTGAACCGCAAATGGTGGTGTGCGAGAAAAATAGAAAAGTGTAAATACAGATCTACATTTACATATACCGGGTGACAATGAGACTAGGCCATGTTTATATCTTATTTATTTATGAATAGATTTGGATAAAATATTATACTAAGATACTAGACATAATTTCTGATTGGCTGATAGATATAGTCAAAATAACTGACTTCCGGTTTTACCGGAAATGATACTAACTTTGATTTTTTAAATGGAACACCCTGTATATTTTATGTTTTTCGGAATCTACGAGTCAAATTACATAATAATAAAAAATATTTTTTCAATTTCCATTTTTTTAAACAAAAAAAATATTTTTTCAATTTCTATTTTTTACCATAGAAGGCCTTGACTTGGAAAAATCTATTCTAATTGACTCTAGCAACTCTTAATAATAGCTATTTTATCAATAAGGTCAATAACAAATCTTTAATAAAAGAATATAATTTGCTAAACTCGTTTTTTAAGAAAAAGTCACTTTTTTTAAATGGCACCTACCAAGGGCCATCTTGCCATTAGATAGAAAATGTAATTACCAATCTAACAATATGTATCATGCACTACTTTATCTTTATCTGAAACTGAAAATTAATTAATTAATTATTTGTTTAAATCTATTTAAAAAACCAATGTTAGTGTCACTTCCGGTAAAACCGGAGGTGACACTAACTTTGGTTTTTTAAATAGATCACTCTATATGTTTTATGTTTTCGGAATCTACGACTCAAATTACATACAACAGTGTTGAAAAATTTGCTTTGGTATTATTAGTTATTACATAAAAATATTAAAAAAAATAATTAATTAATTAATTTTCAGTTTCAGATAAAGATAAAGTAGTGCATGATGCATATCGTTAGATTGGTAATTAAATTTGCTGTTTAATGACAAGATGGCCCTTGGTAGGTGCCATTTAAAAAAAGTGACTTTTTCTTAAAAAACGAGTTTAGCGAATTATATTCTGTTATTAAAGGTTTGTTATTGACCTTATTGATAAAATAGCTATTATTAAAAGTTGCTAGAGTCAATTAGAATAGATTTTTCCAAGTCAAGGCATTCTATGGTAAAAATAAAAATTGAAAAAAAAATTTTGTTTAAAAAAATTTAAATTTGGAGAGACTGTTATATGTAGTTTGACTCGTATATTCAGAAAAACATAAAATATATAAGGTGTTCTATTTAAAAAATCAAAGTTAGTATCATTTCCGGTAAAACCGGAAGTCAATCATTTTGACTATATCTATCAGCCAATCAGAAATTATGTGTATCATCTTGGTATAAAATTTTTTCCAAATCGATTAATAAATAAAGAAGATATAAGCATGGCCCTAGTTTCATTGTCACCCGGTATACCGGGGCTGAGGGTTTAACGCGCTAAGCTGTTAATCACAGCTACCGCATGCTACCAGGTAAGTGAAAAGCAACATACAAATAGGATGCTATCAAAGCTCGGAGTCCTATGATATTTATTCTGTAATTGTATAGGGGGCCCCACTGTAAAACAGCGGAGTCAAGACCGACAGAACTTTGGTAAGCCTAATTGACTTTAATCAATAAACTGCAAAAAGTAACCGCACGAATTTTGCGGCAGCCCTAACATTCATATATGAAACGAAAACATTTACAAAAAGCAAAGTACACGAGGGGTACGATTCGTCACGCGTGCCCTAATTTCTATCTATACGAAGCACTACTATTCTATTATAAAATACAAGCAATCCAGTGAGACAAATGTCTCATTTAAAAACACAAAAAAGACCGTTTTTCAAATAGAACGCGTATTAAATAAAAACTGTACCCAGACCTGGAAGGTGTCAAAGTGGTTGCCTAACCGATCGACGTTTTAAGGCGCAGAGGGTCGCAGCTCCGTTTGGCTGCTGAAACATTTTTATTTAATACGCGTTCTATTTGAAAAACGGTATTTTTTGTGATTTCTCGAAAACCGGAAGTGTCACGTGACTGAAATTTGGTTCCTGAGCTGACATGACCATTCCAAACATATAACTTTCATAACTTTTTTCTCTATCTCTTACGGTTTGGCTGCTGAAACAGCGTCCCGGACGGACGGACAGGACGGACGGACAAGTCTATTAGATAAAAGATACCAGGCGCAATGTAGAATAACTATGTTAGCGTTTTGCCTGCAGGAAGGTACGTTGGAATCTAACCTTTCCGTTGGCTTCCATGTAGTCGTGCGCAGCTGGAGGCGGCCGGGGAGCGAAGGTCACGGCAGCAGCTGCTGACGGCGGTACAAGCTACGAAGGCTGTAAATGGCCTGCAGGTGGGTGAAATGCAGTCACGTATTCCCTAACGTAGCCCTCAGGCGTTGCGAAATCCACAGGAAATTTGACAGTTTCAACGGCCCAGATCGACGGCTGGATTCCAGCAAATTGCAACCGAACGGGGAATGCTTAACCCCAACAGGAAATGGCTAGAACGTACAATGCCCAAATGAGCCCGCGAATAAAAAGACAGGGCCTTATCCTACCTAACGATGGTATGAAGCCATGGGAATGCACTAAAGTTGGTCTCAGAAATCAGCAAAAAGCGACGGGACGTAGGTAAGCAACTATATACCAATTACGAACGTCCGAAACAAAGCAATAGTACTTCCAGATCCTCCCATAAAACTATTCGGAGATGAGCTCAACAATAAGGGCTCTTTGAAGCACTACGCTGCAGGGGGATGACCAACTAGCACGGTAATTTTGCTTGGAAAGACAGCAGAATTCAACACCAGCTTCACAGGTCACAAGATAACAAAATGTTTGGGCAAGTGGAACCAGAAAAAGTGCCTGAAAGATATGACTGCAACAAGAGGTAACAAATTTGTTCTAGCAACAATTTAGGCCAGAAAATAGTTTATAATGAATGCATGTAAAATTGTCTAACCACCAGGCTTAAATATCTGTAGATATGAAACCAGAATAAATTTAATTAGTAAAATAAGAGTAATTACTAGGGGAGTCGCTTACGAAAATGCTTAATACTTATAGGAAAATATTTAAAACTAAGATACACCTAACCAGACCTAATCTAAAGCATGCAAAATGTTTACTAATACAAAAGACGCTCCAGAAGTACCGTAACAACCACCTATGAACATTTTTTACCTTGCAACCGTCATACACCACCGGTGGCAACTAACGGAGGTTACGAAATGTGTTGTAAAATTGTAATACTTTGCTGGGTAGTGTGTAGCTAAATATGATGGGTTCTAGAGCTAACAAATCTGAGTGTACTAGAAAATAAATGCTACGTCTAAATAAAAGCAAGCCATCAAGATCATCTACATATGATGAAATAGCAACAGAGCCTTCAAATTCAGGTGCAAAGCTAACTGAACCATCATCTGAACCCCCAGCAGGATCAACGTCGTTTCCGAGTATTAGTAGCGATGGTTCATCTGCAAATGATGCAAGTGCCGAAGACCGAATTTCGAAGATGAATATAACACAGGAATACCAAATGTGGGTGCATGGAGACCTTGCAGTGATATTTCTCTATTTTTTTAATTTTTTTTATGCAGACTGGTTTACGTACTTAACTTACTCCTTGGCGCTGTGGTCCACAAGCGGTCATGGCCTCCCGAGAAATGGGTTACTAGACTGCTGTTTTACAAGATGCGGTCATCACTCGCGCCTAAACCTTTGGCATGGTTGCCTGAGAGGGGGGGGGGGTAGTTTCTTGCTATTTTCTCATCTCCATTCTTGACATCGTTTACAATTATTGTCCACTCTTTTCTGTCAGCTGCCTTCTGTTTCCATTGGGTAACTCCAATTGTTCTTAAATTTTTATCCAATTCTTCCATCCATCTTAGTCTCTGTCTGCCCCTGCTTCTCCCCCTTTCGGTTTGTTTTGCACTACCTTCTGTGGTCCTCTTGTTGGTTGCATCCGCTCGATATGCCCCAGCCATCTTACCCGCATGCTTTTAATGTCTTTGGATATGCATGTTTCCCTATACCGTGTTCTGATTTCACCACGATTCTGCCCCGTAAGTCACTACCGGTTTTATCGCTGTCTTATACACTTTAATTTAATTTATAATTATAGCGTTTTTGAAGTATTTATATCCCTTAGCCCGAAATAACATCTATTACCCACCAAGATTCTAGCCTTCAGTTCCTCTTCTATATTATTTCCTTGATTGATTATAGAGCCTAAGTATTTGAAATATTTAACACTTTCATATCGGTTATTATTTACAATAATTTCTTGGACATTTTTGTACCTATTTACATTGTTCGTGGTTATCATATATTTGGTTTTAGGTACATTAATCTTCAGGCCTTGAGTGTCCGCTGCTTCTTCCATATATTTGACAACATCTTTCAGTTCTTCTATTTTCCTAATTACTATATCAATGTTATATGCATATGCCAGTAATAATTGACACTGTCTATTATAGATGGTGCCTTCCGGGTTAATAGGGACATTTCTTATTAGTCTTTTCAAAGCGAAATTAAACAGCGTTGTTGACATAACATCCCCCTGCCTCAAACCGTTACTTATAGTAAAACTCTCTGTCAGTTGTCCTTGTATTCCAACCTTTGTCGTCGTGTCTATTAGACACATTTCTACTAGTCTGATTAATTCGACGGGATAGAAACAAGACTCAAGTCGGGATAAACTCAAGTCTCGGAATAAGGGCGGAATGGGAATTAAAATTCTCCTCGTTCGTGAACTGGTCACAGGGCTGCTTTTATATATGCTTCACTTCGTACTATCAAAGCAGCCGCTGCGGACGTTCTTAGGTGGGGGAGCGGCGCGGGAATCTTCTGTTTGTGTCTTCGGCGCAGCTTGAGCCTGCGTTCGTCATCTCTTCGTCGGACGTCGGTAAGATGCCACCCGTAATAACCCTTGGATTGGCGATGCATAAATTTAAATACATTACATATGTAAGCTAGCGTTACAGGTTTACTGAGTCTTTTTCATCCTGGTCTTCCCATCTTTTGTTTATTGGGTGTTCTTTATCCTGCACCGGGTTCAATAATTTCCCGAAGTGTTCCTTCCATCTCGTAATTATTTCTTGCTTACCGCCCAGCAGAATTCAATCTTCACCCTTACAGAGTACTGTTCTTGGTTGGAAGCCAGCTTTTTAAGTTTTTATCTCGTTATAGCAGCTCCTAATATTTTGCCCTCTTTCTGCTTCTTCTATTTTCTCCATTCTATGCTGTTCATGTTTCTCTTTTTTTTCTAAATTTTAGATTAGCAATTTTTTTTTGCTTTTAACATTTTCTATTTTGTCTCTCGGTAAGTCCCTTAGCATTTCTAATCTTGCTTCATTTCTTTCGGCAATTACTCGTTCGCATTCTTCGTCATACCATTTTTTCTCTAATTTCATTACTCTCTCTAAGTTTATCAATGTCCAGTTGTGGTTTATTCACTGCTTTCTCTTAATTTTCGCATGCTATTCTTTGTCTGAATGTTACCTTTACTAAGAAGTGGTCTGTATCACAATCGGCCCCTCTATACCTTCTTACGTCTAAATACTGCTCGTGTGTCGTGCATCTATTACCACATGACCAATTTCATTTCTGGTTCTTTTGTCCGGTGATATCCATGTGTCTTTATGTGCCGCCTTATGTGCAAACCTTGTACTCGTCACCACCACATTTCTTCCGCAGGCAAAATCTACCATCCTCATTCCATTGTTTTTTACTAGCAAGGTGTAGACTATGTTTTCCTATAGTTGGTACATATGCCTGTTCTCTTCCTACTTTGGAGTTCCAGTCTCATATCAACATCTTGACATCGTGGTTGCCTGTATTATCCATAACGTTTTCTAACTTTGCATAGAACATTTCTTTATCTTCGTTTTTTTATCTTCGGTTGGTGCGTGTACATTAACCAGGACTATATTATAGAATGTTGCTTTGAGTTTTAAAATTGCAAGTCTTTCATCTATTGGTATAAACTCTGAACTCTTTATATATCATAAAGCCGGCATCTACTTGTTCTTTCTTATCTCCACTATAACATATTGTATAGTCTTTTATATCTGTTACGCCGCTTACCTTCCATCGCATTTCCTGTATTGCCAGGATATATATTCTTATATTTTTTAATTTCCTTTAGTAGATTCTGTATTTTATCAGCAACTCCCAGGCTTCGCACGTTCTATGTACCAATTGTTATGCCCCTGTTTCCATTCCGTTTATTTTATTAAACTTTTCCAATATTTTTGCCATTACCATTGCCATTTTCGTCGTCTTTTCTAGTCTTATCGCTTACTCTTACTACTTTTTTTATTCTTGTTTGTGTTATTTTTCTCAACTGTTCAGTGAGGTTATCTTCTTCAGGAGATCTCTCTCCGGCTCTTGACCTCATTATTTTTCTAGGTTTTCTCCAGTTCTTTCAGATCCTCAATTCCGTACGTCTTATTGTTGATTGTTAGTTCATTATATCTTAGTTGAGCTCTATGGCCCTTCTCTACCTTCTTTAAAAAGTATCCACCATCCACTACTAACGTATTGATGTCGTTTTAGATGTTGCTGGAGAGTGGAGTAAAAATAGAGTAGAAACTGAACTTGGTTCCCTTTTGCATGCCCTGTTCATTGAACAATGACATTGGGAATGATGCTAATTCATACTTAAAATATTCTTTTAATTCCTTGTCACGATTTTTATCACTCCTTCGGTTCCCAGTTCGTGGGCCATGATGCCTTGACCTCCTACGACTCCACTACTGATGGAAGGTAACTTATCAGTAAATGGAATTGGAGGGTGGAGAATGAACCAGTTTTTCAGGTTTTCCACATTAGCACCTTCTCGAATGTTTTGAGAAGACCTCATAGCAACATATTGTTTACTAGTAGAACTGGAGATGTTCAGCATGTACTCCATTCCTACGGTTCACCGTGCCAGCGCATTGCTGGTGATTCCACACCCGTGAGTCAATCCGCCGCAGCTTTTTATCGACCTCGTTATGGTTTGCTCAATTGTCAAGTCTGACCACAGGCCGGACCAAAACTTATTAGATCGACGAATTACGAAATCATCTTTTGTGAACTTGTCAAACTCAGGTTGATCCATCCTCTGTTCTAGATCCATCATATCTTGTAAGTATTGGTGTGCACTCCTTGCGTAGAAGAAGTTGCCTGCTGAATGAAAGAATAGTAGCATTTTACAGACAGTGTCCAGGTGAAGCTTGCAATCACCCTGCGCTTTGTCTGGATGAATTGCTTCATGAGAGTAGACATGTGATAATATTGGACCTAGAGCTTTGATGTGAATTTATTACCTTCCAGTTTATTCAATGCAGTTTTGAATTTGGTTCTTCATATTTGGAAAGTCTCATTTTCCGTTGCAAACATGTTAAGAAACCTCTCGCTTTCACTTAGTATATTTGCAGTTTCAGCTCTTTTCTCCTCATTGAAGTCTACCCCATTCAAAATAATGCCAGCCAATACAAGATTATGCAAAGTGTGTGCTCGTACAGCCCGTGAATAGGCATAACCATACATAGTCTTTTCCACACTGTGATTTGCTTAAATTGTCACGAATAGCTCCTTCAAGCCACTCAGTGCCATTATTGTACCTATGCAAAGAGTTCTCTTGAAGACCAAGTTCCACACTCGCGTGAATAAGTGAAAGAATACCTCGTTCTTTAACGACAATGACACGACCCTTCTCCAGTACACAGCGACATATAACACAAAAGCCCGCTGGAACAAACATTTTGCTGAGGTTATTCACTTTACACTCAAATTTCACATAGAGATCCGAACAATTCGGTTTCTACGAGAAAATTGACGAAAGAATGTATAGGAAGTGGAGAGATTAGAGGGAGCGAAGAAAGTTGGGGAAGCGACCTTCGGAGCCTAACCAGGAGGAAATACCACCTAGCGGAGGAAAAAGTCTCTTTATTTGTATTTATATACAGGATTGATGTTACAAGAGGTGAGATGGACTAAATATTGTTGAATTTTATTTTAAGATTGTGGGATTAGGTCCTGCTTGGTCTGAAGAGAATTTTAGGAATATTTTCAGTCTTTGAAAAAACAAGTCGGCCTTGACAGTGTAGCGAATACTATTTTCGTTTTTGGTAAACTATTCTTTCTGTTTATGATACGGCAAAATTTTATCAAGAAAAGTTGTTTAGAATGATATATTATGGCTCTATACAATATTTCAGGAAGATGTACTTAGATTAAACCATCATTTCTAATAAACACAATTTAGCATAATTTATAAAAATTACGGTTTAATCTGAGTAGGTAGATCTTCCTGAAATTTTATATAGGGCCGTAATTTATCATTTGCAACAACTTTTCTTGGTAAAACAAAAAGGGTAGTTTACCTGAAAAAAGTATAGTTTTTGCTTCACTGTAAAGGTCGACTTGTTTTTTCAAAAACTGAAAATATTCTTAAAATTTTCTTCAGACCAAGTAGGACCTAATCCTACAATCTTAAAATAAAATTCAAAATTTTTTAGTTCATCTCACCTCTTGTAGCAGCACACACTGTATATTAGCAAAAACCAGAAGATTTCGTCAAGGCATTTTCAGATGGTACGATTGTACGAGTTATTTGTCTAGTTTTCTAAATTACGACCCCTTGTCTATACAGGATACTCATATTTTTCGGCTTAAATTTAAATGTATCGAGTTTTATGCAGGCTTTGGCATTATAGCGTCACGCACCTCTGAAACCGCTTCGGGCTGTCTGGCTGGACACGTGTGCTTTTTATGGCCTCGCAACTGTTGCGAACTTGGACACCAGCGTGTTTTGTAGCTTTGAATTTAAAACGCCAGCCTATGAGTGCAAGAGAGAGGTAATTAATGGTTTTCGCTCGGTTTCAGTCTGTCTGGGCGCGTTGCAGCATCCGCCCTTCCTGTTTTTCTTTCGGCTGCGGCGTCGAGTCAGTTAGTAGTTGACAGTTGGCCACGAACCTCGTTATGTTACTGCAAGCGGTTCTTAGAGTGTGGCGCTTCGCCGCCCTCGCGGCTTCGGTCGTGGGAGGCGGCGTCTTACAGAGTGAGTTCCGTTATGTGGCTTGTTTTTAGAGTGTTCCGAGACTCGAAGCGAGTAAGTTGAGTGTTGGTGATGCCTTCGTCGACTTGACCAAACGCTTCTCGTTTTGTCGTCGACCGTCGGCCAATATACCATTGTTGTGTATGTGGGATTCAAAAAAATCGAGAGCGTGCTCCTGACAATCTTTCACGTCATTTGTGGCCGCTTCGTGAATTCTGTGAAGAAAACTGTGGGTCCTCATCATCAACGCCTACGCCTGATGGAGCATCTCGCCCCGTTTCGCATGCCTTGTGCCACCTGAGTACTAATTAAAGCCAGCAATCATGTTTTGCGTAATAATTAATGCTAGCCATCATATTTGAGTACTAATTAAAGCCATCAATCATATTTCATGTACTAATTGATGTCTGTAACTATATTTTGTATACGGTTGAGTGGCAACAATCATATTTGTGTAATAATTAATGCCAGCGATCCTATTTGGTGTACTAATTACTGTCCATAACCATATTTGTGTGTAAGGACAATAGACCTATTTGTTAAACGCTACCGTTGTATTTTCTTTCTGTGTTGCATGGCGAGTTTCAGGTTAAGCAGTCTGTAGTGTAAGATCGACGTAAAGCGGATCCTGGACGAATTTGTGAGCGTCAAGGTACAATGGCTATATAAGGACAGTGTGGTCAATTTTAAAAAAGGCAGCCATTAAGAGTCTTATTTGCTACAACCAGTCACGCCGTTAGATATTGCTCTGTGTACGGCCTGCTAATTGTAAGACAAACGTCACCCTGCTAAATTATAACATAAACGTCATTTTATACGGACTGGACATATGTGTTCCGAGATGCTGTGCAGAGCGCTGTATACCCACGATCGCGAAAATTTGTGCAATGTGAGGTGGTCAAATGTGCAGTGTAATATTAATTTTACAAGAATGTCAATAATATTACTTAAACAGAATTAAACGGCAAGAGACAATGTGAAACGTAAGGAATCGCTGCCAGCGATTAAAAATCCTCGTTAACGAGCAACCTAATATTGGGATATAAGTCAAGGTGTTATTATCTTCTTTATTGTGTTTTCGTACATAGAAAACGAAAATTGACAACATTTTGCGTTGATCGACACAGAGATTAAGTACAAAAGCTCAACAAAAAAACTTTTTTTATATTCATAATCAAACCGTTGTAGTTACTCCACCAGTTAATTTAGAGGAATAGAATATTCAGTGTTACGTAGCCCATAAATTCTCTTTAATTTGATGCAATAATTTTTGGTATTAAGACATTTATATAGTTTATTATAGCTTTTGATTTGGACTAATGCGCAATTTTCGCAAAAAGCATTTTACTTTAACTCGTTGACATTTACTTATGCATTCTCACTTGGGCATTCGCTTACTCAGAACACTGTAGAATTTTATGATGATTATTTCATTCCACTTCATGTTGGGGCTACTTCCAATAATAAAGGACTTAGAAGCAATTTTGTGTGACTATGTGTAATTTCGTAAAGCGACTCTTAATGGCGGATTTTAAAACAACTAATCAGAAACAGGACCATTATTGACGACACTGTCCTTATATAGCCACTGTACGCCAAGGTAGGTTTGAGCGCTCTAGTTGCCGGTTTCGGAAAGACAAAAGGCTGTACACATATCCTTCCCCGTTTAGCTTTTGGGTTTCTGCCAAGTGTAAAGTTAAAGGGTAGGTTCATTTGCTTTCCTGTTCCTCAGTGAATTTACCTGTGCATTCTCGTTCATCTTGATGAAACCGTGGTGGCACACAATCTATTTATATCCGTTTACCTTCATTATACCGTTGCTCTTGTGTTATCTCGTGTTGGACTACCTCTCGCTTCACTAAGCCTAGTCGGCACATCTTGTTACGGGCTGGGCAGCGGTCCTATGTGAGTTACATTCCCAATTTTAAGGGATATCAGACGCGCTAGTCGTCGATTTTTGTCGTAACTTTTCGTATGAGCTGGTGCGGTGTCGTTAACGTCGTTCTTGTCTAGTCACAATTTTCCTCTACTTTTTATTTCAAACAAGGTACTTAATTTATTACGGTTAATAAGATATTACGCTAACATATAATATAGTAAAATATAATAACCATAATAATAAAATGTGAGCAAACGAAAATGAAATCAAGCTTGGCTTTGAAATATTTGTTTGTGTTGGTGGCACTGTAAGTCTATGTCAAATTCCATGTTCGCAGATTAGGGTTTGCATCAGTCTGTGTCAAAACTGACGCAAAACCTAACCTGTTAACCTCGAATTTGACAGAGACTTACAGTGCCACCAACACAAACAAATATTTCAAAGCCAAGCTTGATTTCATTTTCGTTTGTTCGCATGTTATAACACCCCGCATTCAAAATTTATTTATAACTTCTTTTTTGTTTTTTAGTATCTAATTGATGTTTATTGTGCTCAAAACTGTTTGCACCTATTTTCCTAAAATCCATTTTTTCCGAATTTTGGTTTTTACCATTTTCGAGGGAACCCTTGGACCTATCGGCGCCCTTTTGAGCTCTAATTAATAGATTTTCCACAAATTTATTACCTATGACAGTCCTCAAAGGATAAGTATTTTTCCCGATATTGGGCAAGATACATGATTATAATGAAAATTTTTCACTTTTTGGAAAAAATTGTTATTTTTGAACAGCTGTATATTGTAAACTTCTGAAAGTACGGAGCTCAATTTAGGCTTGAATTATATAAAATTTAATCTACTAAAAAAGTAAAAGAATAGCTTTTAGTAAGACTCATACTTTAAGAGATATTAAGTCAAAACCAAAACTAGTGCAAGAATTTAGCTGTTCTTTGGGCACTGCGTAGCTCGCACAGGTCTTTCGAAGCTACAAACTTGGTTTCTTACTATTGGCATAGGTGCTAACAACATATTAACAACATATGGAAAATGAGATTGTCAGAAAAGATGAAAGTTCTTAAAACTTGTAACATTGAGCAGCTATATAGTTTTATTAAGAAATGCATTTACAAGGTTGCTATAACGAAGCGTTAAGTTACAAGGTTAACAAAACAAAAAGAAGAAAAAATGGCGCATGGTGGAATGGAAATTTATAATAACTAGGTTTTCCTCTTCGTTCCGCAGTAATACAGTATGAATATCCGCAGCCGAGGGTATCTTTACTGCTAGACCATCGAGCCTTATAAAATATTTGGTTACTCGGTTTTAGCACCTTAGTAGAGTGAAAGATACACTTGTTGTACAAAGCTTTTTTATTTTCGCTGTTATACATATACAGGGTAATAGCGTTAGTGGCTAGACCAAATGATTGTAATACGCGTTCCAACATATTAAGAAATACGTCACAGACAAACGCAATACCGCCAATAAAAGAGTGCTTAAAATAATTGTAGATAAGCAGCAGGAATTTTCTGCGGGGGCGAGCAGCTTCGTCAAGAGAGCAGGTTTATTCTTTAGTAAAATAGTTTGCCAATTGGTGTCCACCGCATATGTAGGAAAATAAAACTTTACCTTGAAAGTTATAAAATTATGTTCAGTTAAGTTGTTCACTTGTAGTTTAAACACGGAGACAGTCTCCAATAAACTGATATCTCTTGCACGCCACGTCATGCTGGCTACTCCATCATTATAAGCAAGAGAAGCTGATCTACAATGAGGTGGTTGAAGCACATATAGAATCCCATCATCAACTGCTGTGTTACATTAAAAATTGCCTATATTAAATCGGAACATGCAGTCAGACTAACTCAGGAGAAGGGGGTAAGCAACTTACCTTCAAAACTAATAGATCTAAATTTATAGGGGCACCAAATGATTTAGGTCCATGTTCTTTTGTTCGTTTGGGCGAACGAACCATTAAATTGCTCAAAGGTAACAACCAAGAGGACTGTACTAAGGAGAAATAACTCGCGTTTCGAAGCGGACCGCTAAAAGGTGACAAATATGGTGGTCGTCGTGTACTTATCCATTCACAAAACTCGTGAACTGTCAATGTCAAATATTTCCTGAGTGTAACTGGAAATTACAGTTTTTACAGACCATGTTTTAACAATTAACAACACGTTGTTCTCTGAATGTCATTTTTTGGCAGTGATCTATTATGATATGTTTTTCGAACTTTTTCCACTGTCTAGGGTGTAATTCACACATCGTTTCGGGAGTTTTGTTCTACTCCCGTCTTCAGGTGTTCCTGGTTAGTCCTGAAAAACGTGCAATATCAGTCCTTCTCAGGACTAACCAGGAACACCTGAAGACGAGAGTAGAACAAAACTCCTAAAACGTTGTGTGAATTATACCGTAGACAGTGGAAAAAGTCCGAAAAACATATCATAATTAATAACACACTTGAAATACACTCCATTTGATTAACAACCGTAAACTGACTTTTAACAGTGATTACAGTTTAATTTAGCTCGCTTCCTACTCTCGAACGGCAGCGAAAACGAACGAAAATGACCGAAGAGAGTACACGTTGTCGACAGCTCCGCGACGGCTATCCCCGGCATAGGGACCGCTTTTATGCACAGCCATCATAGCAAGTTACGTCTTCTTGGTAACAACACACAAAAAAAATCAATAAAACCCACATTTCGAAAAATCGTATAAAGATTCAATCAAGTACTGAATCGCAGTAGTGGGAAATAAAATCGATGTAATTACTGGCATCATCGAACAATAACACTTAATACTGTATCACATATTTAATTATCACAATTCATGCCTGAGGTAGTGTGCGTGGAAACGCAGCCCTCGCTGAGTAAATATCTGGAAATTTTTCTAACTGGTTTAATTTAAATTGTAAGGTAGCCAAAGCAGTTCATTTTGAAGCAACCCGATCGCTGAATGAATGACAAAACGTTACAGCGTTCCACACTTAGTGATTTACTTACATACCGCGAATATCCTCACATACAGATATCTGTATGGTAGTTTTTATTACAATGTGATATGCTAGGATCGTTTTTCCCAGCCAACAAACTTAATATGGGCGATATTTAGAGGAAACAAACGTAAAGCGGTGCGACCACCCACTCAGCTAATATCAATATACAAGGCGACGTTATCTAGTCCAAAAGTAAACCACTCATCTCTAAGCTGGCGTCAAATCAGCACACACATAAAAAATACACAATTTGCTAAAACGGTGAAGCCGTAGAAGTGAAATCGACTGCACATAAATTTATACAAATTACATATAAGGCCATTAGGTTCAAACCCCCAAACTGGACATAATCTGCATATCCAGCACGAGGTAGATGCGACGTTCACTCCAGTCTTTCTGCCTGCACGTAGGTGGACAAAGTACTCGGACAATTCTCGTACCACTCAGGAGCTGCGAGCAAGTTTGCTACTCCGGAGACATTCCACTCGAATCGATCAGCTTAGCCCGTAGGGTGAAGGCTATACATACACTCCAAATTAGCAAATTAACCACCAAAGACTAAAATGCCTTACCAAAACAATCTGCCAGAATATTCATACAACACCGAAACATGTGCTCGCTCAATCAATTCATTTAGCCAGTTTTTGGGTCAAAATATGCCTTGATTGTCCTGCATTAGCCTGACAACACCAGCAATTCACAAAGCTCAAAAACCATGACTCAAGGCATTCTAAAGCCCGATGGCCAAGGATGCACACCAAGATCCAAGAACGTGAAAACGTCTCTCCATGAAATTTTGCATACTAGAAATGATCCAAAACTATATCGACATCTAGCGACAAAGATTGCAATTTGCAGGAAACAGTACTAAAGCAGAAAACTGCATTCGACAAAATATAAATTTGCAAAACCAGTTGCTTATTCGAGTTGGCGTTTCTATACCCGTAAAAATTGCCAAACAATGGGATGGACAAATAAATTATTCTCAGCTGGTAGGGCCATTCAAATATTTACAGGTAACATGTTGGACGCATCGAAAGAGCACAGTGAACGGTTCGGTGAAAGACAAACTTAAGTAGCGTGACAGCGAAGAAGTGGCAAGTGGTAGAGAAACTGCACTTTGCATCACTGATGAGAACTGCAAGCTTTGGTGTAGGCTGGAATTTTACCAGTGTTGTCGGCTGCACTCGTACTATTGTTACCTGTTACATCCATTCCGGAGGAAATGGTTTGCAGCTCGTCACAAAGCTTGAAGATTTTGACAAACAAGCCGTCGATGCTGTGTAAGTGCTGCTTCAAAGTGGCAACTTTGCAGGTGGGTGACCAGTGGAGGTGTGCAGATAAGGGTTTGTCAGGATGTTCCCAAACATAAATCTTAATTCTGCAGTAAAAACACTGTACAAAATCAACCGTGTTGTTGATGTAAAAGAAAACGGCGTCTGCAAGCGATTCTGGAGTTTGAAATCGTCTTCAATTGCTGAATGCTCGGGCCGTTTCGAATAGCACTGGAAATGCGGTGCTCAAACGCCAAAGCACGTGGTAGCAATGGTGAGAACGCACTAACAAGCCGCATGTTTGCGAAAGCCTTTTATTGCAGAAGTGAAGGTTACGCTCTTCGAAGTCACAACCATCACGTGCACAATACCTTGTAATTCGCGGTTAAAATAAACTACACAAATGTTGGAAAATATATAATTACATGCATTTACATTTATTTATACCGAGTGTTTCTATCTTAAACAAGCAACAAATTCAATTAAAATAGTATCAAATTAAGCGAATCTCTTTCTCTTTCGACTGATACCACTATCAATCCTTTCAATTCAAGCGGCAAGCAGGAATCTGCATATATACGATTTCTCATGTTATTTCCCTATGTTCGCGCCTTAAGTGAAACACTCGGTATATATATGTAATATAAGCAACTTCGCCATTCTCCAGTCGGGCCAGAAAGCGGTCCACCGGCTTGTAGACGTGGTTCCCCTACCAGACGGTTGTTGATCCATCGAGTGGTGCAGGCCACGTCCGGAAAATGGTTGTCTGCCCTAACCTCTCCCCTCGGATGTCCATGGTGTACTTAATGGTTACCACGGCTTGTAGGTTTCTTCCTCGAGCCGCCGGAGGGCAACCAGCCAAAACCTGACGAAAGTCGCGGTAGACTACTTCAGCTGACCATAGTTGCTGGAGGATTATGGTAGCTGCAATAGCAAGCAGTAAACTTAATCAAAAATGGAGCCAAGGACAAAGCGGAGTCAAGGAGGGAAGCTTTGTTATATACTTATTGCAATTGCATTATAATTTATATTATTCATGTTTCACTTTTACTATACAAAATCAATTATTTACTTTAAATTTTATTATTCTTAATGACTAATTAATTTTGTGCTCTTTTGTTCAATTTTATTAAACTAAATATCACTTTGAATTGACTAACTCTAGCAGAACAATCCAATTTCAGGTTAGGTTCATGCATATGTATTTTTTCTAATGATATCCAATTTATGTTGTATTGAATACTATTAGGTTTATTAAGATGTTACGGTTCAAAAGTCATTTATAGTTATTCATTTAATTATTTGCCTTAATTCTAGCTAAAGCTAACTTTTTGCCTTATCTTTCATAAGTCTAATTTTTCCCTACAATACGTTTTGATCTAACGGTTAGCCACATCCCAAAATTCCAATGTATGAGAACTCCTAAAGGTTAGTTTCCCTCTGCGCATAGAGCTTTTTGGGTTGCATATGTCGAGTTTCCTTCAAGGCCCAAAATTTTTACTCCTTATCTGTTTTTCGGCCATTTGCCATGATGTCCTGCTTCATAAAAGTTGCTTTGTTAGACTACATTTTGAAACGTGCCTTAATTGAAGAGTGGAAGTACCAAAGGGGCTAAGTGCCAAATTTTACAAATTTTAGTTTTTGCTTTAGAAAGGTTCCATGTACCATGCCGCATGTCCTAACAAAAGTGCTAAGTGCCACTCGTTACACAAAGGTTGAAATTAAATATCACAGATGGAGCTGTGTGTATGTTGCAGGCCTATTTTCCATACAAAGGTAGTAAGTGCCTTTACTTCAACAGAGTCACGGGTGTCACTTGTTATACTTTTATCGGCCGTTACTAAGTGTAAAATTGGAGTTTTGTGTATAGTTGTCAAAATGGGAAAAGAGAGTGGAAGGTTCAGAGCTGTTCAAGCAATGAAAAAAGTGGCAGGACAATCTTATATCAATCGTCAAAAGAAAGAAGTTCCCGCCAAAAAGGAACCGCAGCCTCAGGTGGGTTTATATTAACCTCTAAATTATTGTTTATGGCAAGCAATTCAGCAAAAAATTTATACTAAACATACACACCTATTATAGTATTTTATATACTTGATCCAGTATGTATGTATTTTATATAGTACGTGATTAAGGTGCATAAATATAGCAACCTTGGAAATATAGGCCATCCCATGTATTTCTACAATGCAGCGGGCACGAAAATGGCGCCAAATGGCGGGAAATTTAAGCATTGTGGTGTACTAGTAAATCACCACAATTTTGAAGTGTATTACGAATAGTTTTATTAACTAGAACGTAACGATTTATGAAACCACTTTCATTACTGAATGTAATTTTAATAGCTGAATTTTTATTTCAGAGAGTCTGCAAATGTTATTATGACTGCAAAAAGCTCACTGCTGAACGAAAACTTCAGCTTTTTCAAAAATTTTATAGTGAAAGTTCTCAAGTTCAAGGTACATATTTAATGGGTTTAATATCCATATCGGGAATAAAAAGGCGAAGAAATGGAAAATATCAAGATCCTGCAAACAGTCATCGTCAAACTTCGGTTTTCTATACATTACCAGATGGTGAGGGCAATATTATTCGCGTTTGTCGATCCACGTTTATAGATACTTTCGATGTTAGCCGAAAAAGACTAGCTGTTATTGTTCAGAAAAAAAAGCTCGGGGAAACTACTTATAAGGATTTGCGCACTAACCATAAGATTTCAAAATTTGGTATTGAAGACCGCCAACGAGTTCGCCAACATATTCTATCTATTCCAAGAGATGAATCGCATTATTCCAGAGCTAAATCTGTCAAACAATATATTAGTCCAGATTTAAATCACCACCGACTGTATAAAGCGTTTAAGGCAAAGTACCCAAATTTGCCAATGACTTACAAGTTGTATGTTAAGGTGTTTAAGGAAGATTTCCCCAAGTTAAGTTTTCATCGCCCTCGTGTCGACACATGCCATACGTGTGACAAACTTAACTGTGCAGCCAAAATTGGCCCGAAGAAGTCCAATAATGCGAAGATTCAACTTGAACTTCACCACAGAAAGGTAGAGCGAAGTTTGCAATATATGAAAAAAGAAACTGTTGATTCTCAACAACCTGATAGCCAGAAATGTTGTATTTCATTTGATATGCAACAGGTCATGTTCGTTCCCACCTTAACTCACAGCGACATGTTCTACTTAAGTCAGTTATCATGCTATAATTTGGGAATTCATATTGCAGATACTAATCATGGTTACATGTGCATGTGGCATGAAGGCATGGCTGGTCGTGGGGGTAACGAAGTAGCATCATGTTTGCTACGAACTTTAAATAATGGAGTTACCCACAAGAGAAATTTAGTATTATGGAGTGACAACTGCGCAGGCCAAAACAAAAATAAGATGGTTCTTTTTGTATTGATTTTTTTAGTCGTACACGGGGTATTTGATACCATTGAATATAATTTTTTGATAAGTGGCCATAGTTATATGCCTTGCGACAGGGACTTCGGCCTAATAGAAAAAAGAAAAAGGGTTATGAAGTCGATGGTTCCACAAGACCTACATGAAGTAGTAAAGTCGGCGAAATATACGCCACCATTCGACATTATTGATATGGAAGACAAGGGATTTTTTGACATAAAAAGTGCAGCAGACCTGTTTTTAAATACTAAAAACCTTAACATCAGCAAAGCTGTAAAAATAAAATTTGATAATAGAAACCCTACACTAATGCAGATGAAAGAAACGTTTGGCGATATTGAGCCATGGAGAAAAATAAATATTTTGAAAAAAGGAGTTACCCTCTTGCAGCTTAAAGAAGCAGAGCTGAAATTGCAACCAAAGGTAAACAAAATATCTGAAAATAAGAAAAAATCGTTAACCTCTATGATAAATTATATGAAAACAGAAGAGCATAAGAACTTTTACCGCCACATCCTTAACTTGGAAACCTAGATTACAGAACGGCACTTGGCCCATCTTCTAAAAAAATGTTTGGCACTTAGCACTTTTCTATTTGTTTGTTGTATTTTATTTTTTTAATAATAGCTAGGAATGTATTTTTTTTTTAAATGTTAGTTATTATAATTTCCCACATCGTGGTAAACATGTTAGAAATTTTTCAAGCTTGAATAAATGTTTTTGGCAATTTGATAGTGTTATTCTTCAATTACTCGAAAATATGGTTTTGGCACTTAGCCCCTTTGGTACTTCCACTCTTCAATTGGCTTTCGTCACAGGCATCTTGCCTGGGAAATTAATCTTGCTGTGTTTTAGACCTTCGGGAGATGTCAATGCAGTTTTCGTGAGAGTTATTTTGCAATTTCCCAAGCTCAAACTTAGCTTGAAACATTATCTGAGCAGTGCGCATGTCTCCTTTCTGCCAAAAGATACCAAACAGACCTAAGAGTAGGTTTCTTTTGATACTAATTAGTTAGATTATATTGTGTGACGCTCTTTTAGCTCCTTTCGTGGCCCCTGGATAATCCGTCCCGGTGCGAGTCCCTTTTGTTCCGGCGCGAACGCATTTGGTTCCTGGTTAAGGCTTCTAAGGAGTCATGTTCGCAACCAATTATACAGTGCTAAATTATTCCAAAGGAGACGACACTTGTTTTCACTTTCTTGACTTCAGCAATAAATTCTAAGTAGGGCTTCCTGCAGTAAAGAATTCTTAAAATCAATCAAATTTGACCTTTATGAAGTTATTTGATCTAAAGGACACATATAATTAATTATTACCATTTTCCTATTATTATTTCATGTCAAATATTTTATAACCTAAAGTCTTCTTTAAAAATTTTTACATACTAGTCAAATTCTATATCTATTATTAAACCAAAAGTTCATCGAGAAATACTGTATCTCTTTGTTAGGCCTCACACTTTTGTTGAAAAAATTATTTTAGATTATATTATTTACCTATTCTACGGCCTACGTCGTTGTCGGTTAGGCAACTAATATAACAAGCTGCCGTAAAGCCTTCTACCTGCAGAGGAATTATGAGCTAATTGACATAATCTGTTAAAGTGATACTTATCTTGTAGTGTTTTTAAAAGTAAATGCTTGATTTTGCTTGAAATATAAAAATAGATTAGTTGGCTAAATGGCCCATTAGTTTTGTAGGTTCTCATGTGCTCTAAAAGTCCCAGCTAATAACGTTTGTTGGTGATATTAATTTTTAAACAAAAATCAATACTTTCCAAAAACTAGATGACAAGAAAGGTTAATTCTGCACATATTTAGACTGACAATATATATCGATAAACATTTTAAACTTTTGTTATCACCCACAATTTCTGTGTGTATGTTAAGGATGATGTAATGTAAGTCATTAATACAGAGGCAAACCATAACATGGCAGAAACTTATAAGTCCCTTTCTCTTTCTGGTTTCTAGAAAACGTCTATCAACTAAGCCCATCTTTTTCTGAAATAGTGATGCACTTACTGTTATCTTAGTATCAGATCACAGTTGAGATAAGGAATAACAATAGAACTTTGATTTATAGTAAAAACGTTTTAACATAATCCAATGCGTGGAAGTAAAGACATGTTTGGATTATAATAAACATAGGTATATACCACGAGATCGCAGAAAAAAAAGTTTCATAGAAACCAATGCGTAAAGTAAAAATTAAAAACATGTACGTATAATGTATGTAATTGATTGTAATGTATACTACAAATGTAATGTATAAAACAACAATATCCTTTATCTAATAGACTTGTCTGTCCGGGACGCTGTTTTGTCTGTCCGGGACGCTGTTTCAGCAGCCAAGCCGTAAGAGATAGAGAAAAAAGTTATGAAAGTTATATGTTTGGAATGGTCATGTCAGGTCAGGAACCGAATTTCAGTCACGTGACACTTCCGGTGTGTCAGTACGCTGTTTCAGCAGCCAAACGGAGCTGCGACCCTCTGCGCCTTAAAACCTCGATCGGTTAGGCAACCACTTTGACAGCTTCCAGGTCTGGGTACAGTTTTTATCTAATACGCGTTCTATTTGAAAAACAGTCTTTTTTGTTTTTTAAATGAGACATTTGTCTCACTGGGTTGCTAGTAATATATATAGTATGAATGGTCCTCGACATCGAAAGGTAAATGAGGCTATAAATCATGAATGAATGAATGAATATAAATTGAGATTTGGCACGTAAGTAGTCATATGAATAAACATGCGATAAGCTCTTTAACAGTATCAGGCGACTAATTTAGCTCATGTATACATTGCTGACGACACCTTCTGGAGTCGATTAACTCGGGTAAGAACGATTGCATATAAAATTCGCTAAGCTTCTTTGCCATTTGTTCTTTCCATTTGTCATCTCTATAACATATAGAACAAACGTTAACTATAAAATAAATACACTATTTAACTATACATTTTTTAAATCCACTTCATAGTATAGTTCTGGAAACACAACAGGATAAAATTGTTTCTTTGTTTATTTACAATAATACCGATGAGACAGAATAATTAAAAACGGTATGTCTAGTTTGGATTCAAACATTTAAATTGCTGAAACGCTACATTTTTATTAATAATGGTATGACATGAAAATTCAAGTACGTGTGATTTAAAATTTACCTTTTAATCTCTTCTACGTGTAATCCTCCCTTGGTAAAGATCACAAAATAACAGAGTGCTCGCTTGGTTATATGCAATAAACCTTGCACTTGGTAATAATAATTGTGATTCCGTTTCAGAAGAATTCCGTTATTCTCTACAGTACAGTAATGTCAGTAATCTATTTTCCGCTGATTAACTGCATCTAGGGGCGAAATATTTCCACTCCAATATTTTTTATTTACTCGTAGGTACTGGCAGCATGATATTGTTTATTTTCGTCATATATACAAAATATAAAAAACTACTCATAACTTCCTGAGAATTTTCATATACATACTTACAATACCGCGAGCGGTCGACGAATTGCCGAAAATTTTTGTCAAAGTAGGTATATGAGTATTTATTGCTTCAATATAAATTGGCCGAGTACGACAGCGGCTTTTTTATCAAATTATTCCACAGTCTAAAATAGTCTGATACAATTTTCTATTGGTAGTTATGTATATAAAAGAAATAATGTATGAAATAGTGTAATTATTTTTCAGGGGTTACCCTCTATTCTCAAAAATATAAATTTTTTTTTTCGAATAGTACACCCTCTATATTTCTAAGTAAATCGATAGGAAATTAAATTATTAATAAGATGTTCATATGAATTTTTGTTTTTGTTTTAATCACAAAGAATTAATGGTTATCATTATACAATGACGTAATGTAACAAAATCGAAACTAAATTTTTTTGTCGCAATCATTAACACACCGTTTAACATTAGTCAGTTGGATTAGAAACGGCTTATTATAACACTAATATGAAAAGTAAAGATGTTTGACGTACGAAATGACATTAGGTACTTATTTGTCAAATTGAAGCATAAGAATATCAAATCAATAGAAAAATTAAATAAATCTGACAGAACGAGCTTTACCGAGTTCATCTACCCCGATCTATTATAGATAACAATTTTCTAATTTTCCAAACGTTCATCTGGAAAATGAGATGTCTGTCATGGTATCGCGAGATAATATTTTTTTTTAATTTCATTTAAAAAAGTAGGTAGGCTTTTTTTAATTAATTTCAGTGTGTGAAGTGCCACTTTTTTTCACTCAGTGAAAAAAGTTACACTTTGCTTTTAATTTAGAAATGAACGATTTTATATAGAAGTTTCCTTAGTTACCAGAACTGACCAACGCACTTGACTAAAATGAAGGCAAATACAATTCTATACAAAAAGGCTTGAATAAGTATTAGACCACAAGTGTTAGAAGTGCAACTTTTTTTCACAAGTGTGGAGGGTTATTAAACGAGGCGCAGCCGAGTTTAATATTCCACACCCGTGAAAAACAAGCGCGCTAACACGAGTTGTCCATAAGATTTTTAAAGATTGTTTTATTATACCTGCATCAGAATCGCCGTTTAAAGCACGCATGAGCGTGCAAAAACAGGCGATTAAAGCTCGCCGAGCTTTAAAAGTTGTTAAGCAAACGACTGAATGCAACAACGGACGTGGACGCGACAAAAATGTAAACAATTCTCGTAACTATAGTAGCAATATTATTATGCCCTATCGATTTATCAAGACAAAAATTATTTCTAAGTTTTTAGCGCGTAATTTATTTCCAGTATTGCAGGTATAATAAAAAATAGCGTAAAGTATTTGTGGATAACTGGTCTTTAAAACACTTGCTCTATTTCGAGCACTCCGGCTACGCCGTCGTGCTCGAAAACTCCCGCGTGTTTTAAAGACCTTGTTATCCACTCATACTTTAATATACTATTTAAAATTTCATTATACACTCAAATCCAAGCCTATTTTGTATAGAATTTTAGTTGCATTCATTTTAGTCACGTGCTTTGGTCAGTTCCGGTAACTAAGGAAACCTCTATTTCAAATCGTTCATTCCTAAATTAAAAGCAAAGTGTCACTTTTTTTCACTGAGTGAAAAAACACACACACCGAAATTAATTTGAAAAAGCCTACATTTTTAAATGAAATTTTAAAAATAACTATTTATTGCTGCTGCTTTTTGATATATTGTTATTATCAACGCCAGGTTTAATTTTATTGAAAAGTTTGCAATTCAAACACCATGCATCTGAATATAAACATGTACACGTTGAAATCCAACAATAATGAATAATGAAAAACGGTAGATACAGTACATAATTGAAGACCTAAGTGGATAAAGGTGTTATGTCACATTTAAAAAAAATGGCTTTATTTACTTTTTGGGTCCCCCTGGTACTAATTAAGTTTTAATTTGTCATAAAATATCTAAAATTGGGTATTTAAAAAAACTACCAGATGATAAAGGTGGTATGTCGCACTAGCATACTGAACGTTTTAGTGGATAAAGGTGTTATGACGCAATATAGGACATAACACTTTTATTCACTAAAAAAATTTTAAGGTCCAGTTGGTTGTTGCAATGACACCAGGTATAATAATGTGACATGTCACTTTTGAGGTTATGTTTTGTAAGTGGTTGTGTACACCGTAGCTCCACAAAGTTTTAATTAATTAGTGAGTTTATTTGTGTTATAAAGTTAAACTATCATGGAAAGTAGAGGCAAACGAATTCTTAAATTATTATTTGAAAAAGAAAAGTTGAATTCTGCTAAAAAAGGTAAGATTTCTGTTTTTTAAGTGCCATCATTTTTAACAATATTTTTTGTTTGTACCTACTTGCAGATGCACAATGCAGTTCAGTTACTATAAACATTCAAGAACAATCTACAACAAATGAGCACAGTGTGCAGTTCCTACAAGACAATACCCAAAAACCATCTACTTCGCGAGGTTTTGTAGGTTAGTTTTATTGGTTTTTCTTTGTGCAATTACGTTAGTATAGTACGTTATTTTTAATTTTAGATATTGCAGAAAGCGACGAGGAAGAATATTATGTTTCATCCGGTGACGAATGTGTTCTTCCCGATAGGGAATATTCTGATGAAGACTCAGATGTTGATGAGTATTATGAAAAAACTAAAGATAAAACCTTCTATGAGAGAAGAGAAAGGGCAAAGAAAAATATTTTTTACCAAGATATTAATACTAAAAGTACTCGAAATGCAAAAGTTGAAAATGAAGCAAATGAAGTTCATATATTTGAAATTGAAAATGGCGCAGATGAAATCAGCACTTTTGAAAATGAGAATATTGTTAATGAAGAGCTGAAAAAATTACATGTTACCGCGGAAGGTGGTGAGTGTCTCAGTGTAAAAACACAGAAAAAAATAAGAAAAAATTGTTTGAAATGAAACCGAAAATTTCACGAAAAAGGTTACGTCATCCCCAAGAATGGAAGCGAACAAAATCTTCAATGTGTAGAGAAAGAGGGTTGGAATATGTATCGCAAACAGGTAAAGTCATGCCAAAAAAAGTTATAAACAAGGACTTAATGTTGTGCAAGGAAAAATGCAGGTTACAGTGTGGATCTAAATTTAGTCTAGAAGCAAGGGAAACCATTTTAAAAATTTTTTATAATTTGACCAATAATGCCAAAAATTGTGTTTTGTTTAAAAGCATTAATATAAAACCAGTTGCTCGGCATCGAATTCGTACAAAATCGAGTACAAAACGACCGAAGCAATATTCGTTTGCATATTCAATAACTTTTGAAAAACCAAATATACCGGTGTGTAAGGACGCCTTTTGTTCCCTTTATCAAATTGGAAGAAAAAAGATAGAAAATATACAAAATCAACTTAAAACTGGCCAATCAGCTCCATCACCAAGTAAACAAGGATTACATAAAAATAGACCACACAAAATTAATGAGGATGTAATAGCCTGCATTATGAATCATATTAATAAGTTTCCAGCGGAGACCTCCCACTATTCACGCAATAAAAATGAAAACAAACAGTTTTTGTCCCCATTATTAAATGTAACGTTGATGCACCAACTATACATAAATGAGTGTAAAGAAAAAGCACTTGACGACAAATATTTGGTCAAACTTTCTATGTATCGTCACGTATTCGAGACCAGATTTAACCTTTCATTTCGACATCCCAAAAGCGATACGGGTAGTGTATGTGATGCCGGTGGAAATACTGCTGACCACAAAGATAACTATACCTTTGCTTTCGAATCCCAAAAAATAGACAGGCAAAAGCCACTTTCTGATAAAAATATAGCTTACATCACTATGGATTTACAGCAAACAATGCCTTTGCCCAAGCTATCAACATCGAAGGCATTTTACTTGCCGCAAATGTGGCTATATAATTTTGGCATACATTGTATTACCTATTTAGGGCAGAAATCATACTTCTTCACATGGACTGAGGATACTGCCAATAGAGGCAGCAATGAAATTGCAAGTTGCCTATTTCGGTTTTGTAAACTGCTTAAAGAAGAATATCCAGAAATAAATCATTTGATTGTATGGTCAGATTCATGCGCCGGGCAGAATAAGAACTTTGTCATTCTTGGCTTGTATGAATATTTAATTTTAAATGGCTTTTTAAAATAATAGATCACAAGTTTCCCGAAGTAGGCCATAGCTATCTTGACTCCGACAGGGACTTTGGTCGGATTGAGAAAGTCATTAGAAAACATCAAAACATTTTTGTACCAGACCAATATGGTAATCCAGTCTGCAAGCACAAAAAACAGTATTTGTTTGAATATGGAAAACTTTTTTTATAACTTTGAAGAGCTCCCAAGCAAACTATGTTTGTTTAAAAAGCAAAAAAACACTTTAAATGACAAGATTAATCTTCGTGATAATGTCAAGTGGATTAGAGTGGACGAATTTGGCTACTATTATTATAAAACATGCCTAAATGATTATACACCATTTCTTCAAGTTGATTTACAGAAAAAAGGTAAGCAAAATCTTGACAGAAGTGGATGTAAACCTATTAGACTAACACAGAAAACAGGCGGTTTGACTCTTGATAAGCTACAGAATCTGAAAGATCAAATTAAATTTGTTGACGAAGAATACATGTGGTTTCATGAAAGTATTTTAGAAAACAATATCGAAAATCCAAAAAAGAAGAGAAGAACATGTTAAATTTTTGAATAATCAGTTTTTGTGTATTTATATAAACGATAATAAACAAACATTACTCTATTTAACTCTTTTATCCATGTAACCCTAACCTTACTTTAATTTTAGATTTGGTGGATAAAGGTGTTATGTACAGTCGTGTGCAAATAAATCTGGGACAGTGGTTTTTTCATATGTAAATTGAGTTAAGATTTGAAGCATATTTCCATGGATTTCCTGCTATCAGAAAGAGTTACATTAAACTTTGACAAGTAAATGAAAATGTAGCTCTTTCTGGTAGCAGAAAATCTATGGAGATATTCTTCAATTTCCAACTCAACCTACATATGAAAAAACCATTGTCCCAGATTTATTTGCACACGACTGTACATAAAACTCAAATTTTTGTTGTGAGATCAAACTTTTTTCAAATTCAAATTTAAGGATATAAAAATAATGATTATATAACTATTTAATCAAAATCGCAAGCTTAAATCAAAAATTACACAAAAAAGTTCCAGATCAAAATAATTTATTGCAATTTACTCAGAACTTTAGTTTTGTGACATAACACCTTTATCCACTTAGATCTTCAATTAGTTGATGAATCAGACAATACTATTGTGAGCTAACAAGTGATTTATTAAAATTGATTTACTTGATTAATCATTTTATAAATTATTGTCGAGTCTTACGGAATTTTAGTACATGCAAAATGAATTCAACTCTCTTACTATTAGGCCAAAACATATATTTTTTTATTATCATGCAGTCCGAATGATCGTAGATACCTAAAAAAATTTCAGAAACTGTATTTTATTCAATTTTTACAGTTTAAAGTGACATTATTAACTCTATAACAACATTCATAAACAGTCTATGATTCACAAGTAAAATAAAAGTGTTTTAATTCACTAGAGAATAAAAAAAGTGTCAATGAAGAACAATATATTTTTATTATTTCTGCAAATATTTACATTAAATGATTATTTCTCTTGGTAGTGTGCAATATACATATAATTACTAAAATTTAGATCAAATCGCCGATAAATGGGTAAATTTATATCTTAATTTGATTATACCACTCCTTCAAACATCAACCAATGGAAAACGGCAAAATGCATAGTTACGCATGTACTAACTTTTGATAATGAACATAGCAACTGACAATCACATACCGTCCTGATTAAAAGGTGATAATCACACGCCTTCACAAACATCATGTTACCTGCTGTCAGTACAATTGTCATAACAACTACATTAACTGTACCTTTAATATTTAAAATACACTATTCAAACGTTGTTTATTGACTCGTGATATGATCTAGCCGAATGCAACTCGTGTTTTCTTGATTATCAAATCATTTCTGTTTCCACTCGATATATTGTTTCAGGCAATCACGCTCGTCCTTCGGACTCGCGTAATTGCCAAACAATATATCTCGTGTAAACAGAAATGATTATTTGATAATCAAGAACCCACTAGTTGCATTATATATGACAATTTAACTGGTGTCAATGTCAACCAACGGCATTCTTCAATTTAAAAATAAACTACCAATCGAACCATTATTTTAGTGACAATAATTCGAGGAGCTTTATTTCAGCGACAATAATTCGAGGAGCTTTATTTCAGCGACAATTGTTTCTGTAACAATTATTGTAGTGACAATATTTCGAGGAGCTTTATTTCGCGACAATTTTTTCTCTAACTAATTTTTAATGAAAAGTTAAATTGTTAAGACCAATAGGACTCTAGGTCGAAATATTGCAGACAATTTTTGCTCTTCAGATTGTCTCGTTTCTGTTGCTTTAGAAAATAACGACTCGTGCAAGCACTCGTCCCTATTTTCGTCGCTGCAGAAAGTAGTATCTGAATGGCAAAAATTATTGTCGGCAATATTTTGACCTCTCGTCCTATTATTACTGAATATTTTTTTATTTTTTATTCAAAATTTCGTCAAAACTGAATAAAAACATATATACGCCACGTCAATTAAACATTTATTAACTCAAAGATATGATTTCACTCGCACTACGTGCTCGTAAGTTCAACATCTTTTCGTGAATAAACATATGTTTAATTCACTTGGTGTATAATATTTATTATTGTATTAGTTGATTTGATTTATTCCAATAAATAATACACAGAAATAATACGTACAAGAGACAAAACCATATTATAATTAAAACAACATTAGTAAACATCTTTCAGTGTTTCAAAATATGAATTTGTTAATATATTGGGAATTGCATTTAGCTATGGAGAATGTATATTGTATACTTATTCACGACACTGACTGCCAATTGCTAGAAAAATTATTTTTGAAACATTCCGGTGATCGGCAAACTAATCCTTTTCCAGGAAAGGTCATTATCGTTTAGGAATGCAGGTACCTAGTGTGAGTCAAACCGCCGAGTTACAAGAGTAAGGATGGTTGCCTATTTAAAGTTAAGTAAGAGTAATCACAAGTTCAAGTCTCTCTCCTTATGGGCCTTAACTGGAGAAGTTTGACCCCTATTTACCGCCTTGAGTACTGTGTATGTGGACAGTCCATGTCTGCAACAGAGAGCGAAGGTAGAAGCTCTCGTGTAACCCCTTCGTCGAAGCTCTCACCTGCTGCTCGATAGCCTTGGCTAAGCCTGTTGCATTTAGCAGGTCGCCCTGATGCTTATCGGGCTTTCCGTTTGCGCCTGCTCTGCTCAAAACCTCGGTGAAGGCCTAAACTGTCCACCAAACTATTAAAAATGTTCAGAATCAGGATCCGAATTAAGCCGGAAACCTAGTTTGCTCTATGAATCTGCCTACACAGCTCCACCACAGCAAAACTCCAAACAGACCTCGGTCGTAGTTACGTTATTTTAATACTCAATCCAAGTCATTCATTTGAATTCCGTTACAGCTTAGCACCAAGAATCCAGACCAGAAACAAGCCCAACAAATACGCTCACTCCATCCACGACTTCCCTGTGATCCTCTTCCTTTGTAATTTGTTACTTGTTATCCAATTCAATCAATTCCAAATGTCAACTGCAAACTTACAATAAATCCAATTCAGTCGCTTCCTCCTTTTATTTGCTTTTATAAATTATAAATGTTTTAGTTTAGTCTTCTCACCACATTCTTTATCTTCCTCCATATAGTCTGCATACTTTCCCTTCATTTAACACATTATATTTTAACCTTTTTTTAACACCACGCAAATTTTATCTTAAACTTTTAACCATTCTATATGCCAAATTTTTTAAATAATTTTTAAGAGTCTATTTATTAATTTCTTATTACAAAAATTGGTTACATGCTTTTCGTTAAAAATTTCTTATATCAATAAAAACAAACTCCTTTGCGATTTTACTTATTTTCTCCATCCAACACACTATAAAAGCTTTTTATTTGATTACTACCTACTACTTTCAATAGTCTATTTCAAAAAAGTATTTGTCATCCTTTTTCAATTTCATTTTAGATATTAAATTAAGTTAGAATCCTTCTGTTTCTCAATCAGTTTCATGCTATTAAATTATAAATTCTATTTTCTTTATTTACTAACTGCATCTTAATCTGATTATTTTAGACCCTTGTACCAATATCAAAACATAATATATCTGAAGTTCATCAGCGTACATATGTATTTGGTAGCGTTTGATGACTTGAGGCAAGTCCTCGGTATATATTGAGAACAGAGTTGAGTCTAGTATGCTGCCCTGAGGTACGCCACTGATAGTTTCTCTGTGTTCTGAATATGTCAAAGGCCTTGCTTTGGTCTAACAGAACTAAAAATGTAACCATTGCACTGTCCATAGCGGTATATGCATCATTTACTATTTTAAGTAGAGCAGTGCTAGTACTGTGCTTTTCCCTAAACCCTGAATGACATAAAGGCAATGTTGCGTACGTATCTAAGTATTCTCGTAATTGAAGAAATACAATCTTTTCAAGTAATTTCGATAAAGTTGGCAAAATATTTATGGGTCGATGGTCTGTATTGTTCTTAGGGTTCAAAACTTTCGGTATTGGTACTATAATAGTAATTTACGATACAAGTGCGTAAAGCTACTCTTTAGTCACGAGTGGGGTAGAGTTAAAATGCGAGTGAGCGAGCGTTTTAAGCCCCGCGAGTGACCAAAGATGCTTTACACATGTGTATCGTACAATATTTTATCTACGATAGAATCTAGAAAACACGGTAAATATAAAAAAATATATTTAAATGTAAATTAGGATTACCAGCAACCGGTCTTAAATTTTCGTGTTTTAAAAATTTTAAAACCCGTTGCTACTGACAACGTACCTAATGAAATCTTTTAAACACGTTACTACTGACGACGTAAACTAATGAAAACATGTTATTAAACAGTCGTTTTACAAACTTAAAACTGCCAACTAAAAGGCAATTTTACACACTGTCGTAGATAAAGGTTGTTTTCCAACTTTGAGGAAGCTGGCCTATTGCTAAAGTACTATTAAACACTTCTCTTACTGCATCTATACAATAAAGCATAACAATATTCAACATTTTCAAATTTATATTATCAATTCCGAAAGCTTCGGACATCATCGTTTTTAGTTGCTTAAATACAGAGTGGTTAAAAAACAGCTACATCTAGTTGGCTTTGAAATTTGTTTGCTTGTAAATTTTTATATGCCGCTAGATTGTTATTGGTATTGTATCCTGGAAAATTCAAAGCATACTAGATGTAGCTCTTTTTTAACCACTCTGTATATATCATCATTACTAACAACTTTAAAACTAAAAGACGCTTCGTGTAACTTATTACTATTAAAAAACTTTAGCATATTTTTACTGGTGTCAGAATCACCGGCAGCACTTACAAAATATATGTTTAAATCATCTACGTTAAGTAGTTCTACAGGTAATTCATTACACTTGTGGGATTTATTACAAACACCCCAACATGTTAATTTTTTCCAAACAGAGGACTGATTACATTTTCTTAACTGATAACTCATGTATTCCTTTTTCTCATTGTGAATTGCATAAAGAATTGCATAAGGTTGCGTTAGTCATTGTTATATTCGGAGCGCGTAGAAGAGACGAACTTGAGAAGACTAGACATCTAGAGTTTCAAGATGTGCATGATTATTTATTTTGTTAGGGTTCGAAAACTAATTGTCAAAGTCTCTCTCTTTCTGCCCAAGTGGGTACTTATGCGACAGCTATATATACAGGGTGTTCCTAAATAAGTGTCGCAACGAAACACTGTAGATTCCTTGAGCAAAAATATAATGATTCAACTCAACTTACCTATATACAAAGTTGCTTAGTTTAGCCGCTAGAGGTCTTTAAAAACGGTTAACTTTTTTAAATTTGTTAACCCCCTGTATAATAGCTACCAATTTTTTTTCTGAATAGATTCTTTAATTTAGAAGCTATTTCCTCTCTTACAAAATGTTAGTCGGGTAAACGGTTTACCCACAAAAAATATTTTTTAAATCCCTACAAGCCTAGTGTTAAGTTACAATTACTGATTCAGGCTTGTAGAAATTTAGAAAATATTTTTTTTGTTGCTAAACAGTTTACCCGACTAAAATTGTAAAAATGAGAAAATAGCTTTTAAATTAAAGTAACTATTCAGAAAGAAAAATTGGTAGTGATTATACTGGGGGTTAAAAAAATATGGATGGATAATTTATTGTGACGAAGTTCTTAAACCCCCTGTAATTTTCAAAATTAGAGTATATTCTTCAAAAAGCTGTAGTTTACTGGTACAAACGCATGGCCAAAAAATGAATAAAATCTATCAAAGATTTTTCGACTTATTTGAAAAAATTTTAAAAAGTTAATCGTTTTTAAAGCCCTCTAGCGGCTAAACTAAGCAACTTTGTATATAGGTAAGTTGAGTTAAATCATCATATTTTTGCTCAAGGAATCTACAGTGTTCCGTTGCGACACTTATTTAGGAACACCCTGTATATCGTTTTATTATTTCTGTTAGTAAAATAGTTACACATACTTCAAAACACAAATGTAGGTTATATTTTTCAACATGCGAAATTCATAGTCTTTATGAGGGTTGTTGAAACTTGAAAGAGTTAATAATTGTTATACAATGTACTTGTTGTATAATGGAATGTTATAAAAATAACAACTAATTAAAATTAAAACATGTTGGCAACTCACAGACAGCAATTACTAATGCACGTAAGTTCAATGTATAATTCGGAGAAACTTTATAAATTGTCTGTGACTTCTCTGTATGACGACCGGAAGTTGCAAAATGTGCAATTGTCAAGTTTTCACTAGAGTCAACATAACAAACTAAAAAGTTCTAGTTATAGTGACAGTTAGTTTCCGAACCCTATACGAAATAGGTAATCGAACACATCTAGGAACTCTAGTGAAGATGAGGTTACTAGAGATCTAAGGTACTCCCCAGAGCAAAAATGGTCGTCTCCGGCAAATTCCTCGAATGCAATTGTTCGAAATCAATTGCTCGAAATCAATTGCTCGAAAATCAAATTGCTCGAATGTAACTTTTCTCGAAATACAAGTTCCTCGAACCGCAATTTCTCGAAAATGTTTTGCTGGAATTTATGTAGTCTTAAATAATGCGTCAATACTAAAATCTTCAAAATCTTTTGTAGGAAGTGGTCAAAGACAGTTGGAATGTAGTTACGGGTATTCATAATCAGGATAATGGGTTTGTTCTTATTAGAAATAATGTTAAATATGTTTTTCTTAAGACACGAAAGTGATTATCATGGGAATGTAATACATACCTATACCTACTTTTTATTAATAAAGGTTATAATTTGTAATTTGTGTTTTTTTATATTCGATATTAACTGATTCGAGTTAAGGCTATTTCACAATTTTATTTTTTTCGAGCAACAGATGATCGAGAAATTGCAGTTCGAGAAACTTGCAATTCGAGCAAGTCACATTCGAGCAATTGACTTTCAAGCAACTGATTTCGAGCAATTCGTTTTCGAGCAATTGCATTCGAGCAATTTACCTAGAACCAAAAATGGTCAACAAAAGATCTTTTTAGTTATCCCAGAAAGTAAACTGTGTGCATTAAAGTTGATCAGACATTATACCGGGTAATCAGAAATGGTTGTGATTCTTTTTCTTAGGTTGGTACTGTTAATGTTGGTTACCCTGTTGTCAATTTTCTCCGTACGTGACAATTGACATTTAGATAGGCATGCGCATAAATAAATGTCAAAATGACGTTTTGTTTATATTTCGTATTGGCATGTTGTTTTAAGTATCAGGTCTGCCAAAGTAATATTTTAAAAACGTTACCAACCTTCGAAAAAAATCACAACCATTTATGATCACCCGGTATAGCATTGCAACCTGATAAAGCGTGATAATGATAGATGATTTTTGTCCAATCGGTATAAACGATGTACGCTGAAGCCGATAGGTCAAGAAAACGTCTAAAATTGCGGAGTATTAGGTTTACCTAATGCTAAGCCATATACAGGTCATTGTCTAAGGCCCACAGCTGCAACGCTTCACCCTGATGCAGGTGGTAATTCAGGAAATTTAATGAAACTAGAAGGCTAAAGAGTTCATCGGTGGTACGAGGATGTGTTCCAGATAGGCGAATGCTTCGCTGGCGCTGGTGGCAGCGTGAAGACGCCTACACAAATTAAATTAAGAGAATCTAATGTTGAAATTAATTTAAATAATTGCTGTACTGCTAATACTGGATCATATCAAAACTCTACAATATCAAGGCGGTCTATATAGATCGCCTTGACAATATCCGTCCATTTTGAACAATTCCACATATTATGTTACAAAATAAAATGTTAATAGGTATGTCATTTGTTTGATATTTCATTTATATTAACATTAATAATGGTTATTTGTAATTTTATTTTAGAATTGGCTTTATTCCATAATACCCTAGGGCGTTATATGCAGTATGTTTGTAAATCGCTAGTCGTAACTTTGCTCATAATTGAGATATTGAGCAAAACCTTTTTTTAATTTTAAATGCTAGTGTGTAGCCTAGAAATTGTCATAAACCAATTTAAATCATATCGTTCTATTTTTGCGTAGTGACGCACGACTTTGGTTTTTTAAATGAAACACCCTATATATTTTTAAATATTTTAAATCAGTGCTAAACATAATGTATGGTAGTATACCTAAAATACAGTTTTAAAACTTATGTTATTATTATTAAACAAAGCTATTTGCCTAAACTAGGCCATAACAAAATCACTAACGATCGACCAAGCAACGGAAAAGGAAGTCTACCTGGCTCTAAAAGTTCCTGATGGACGAATTATCGCACCATACTTACTAAAACAATTAGAAACTGCCTTTTTTTATGGAATAATTATTTTTGCGTTGTATTTTAAAAACAATGTATTTTTTAGAAGCTACTTTTAAATGAAATGGCTCATACGTTCCACTTAAAAAAATAGCCTTCAATTGTTTTAGTACGTTTGATGCTATAATTCGGCAATGAGAAATGTTTTGTGCTAAGTGGAGTTGGTTTTGCATTTCTTGTTCAATTGTTAATGATTTTGCTTAAGTCGTGGCCTATTTGAGCAAAATAATTATTTAATTGTAAAAAATTATGAATTCCAAAATTTTTGTTTAACACGTTACCATAAAGTATCTTTTACGCTGATTTCAAATACCTAAAAATATACTCGGTGTTCCATTTTAAAAACCAGAGTCGTCTCTTACTACGCAAAAATAGGAGACATGACTTTGATTGGTGTATGACAGTTTGTAGGCTGAATACTGCCATTTAAAACAAAAAGAAGTTTTATTCAATATCTCTATTAGTAACGAAGTTACAAGCTATATACTGTTTTTGAGGCTTTCGCGGTTACTCGAATTATTCTTGTCGACTTTGACTCTGATGATGCAAGCTGCAAAGTCTTGCGAAACGTTAGTCAATATGGGTGCACAAACAGCAAAAAGGCCAAATGTGTGTAAGTATCCTTGTTCACAAGGTACTCAAACAACACGAGCCACCAAAAAGCACGGCCATTGAGTGGATCCTTGCCTAAGTTTACAAGGTGAAAGGCACATTAAGACAGAGAATGCTGGATGTTTATCCACAAAGACTACGCGGTCTAAGTTGAAATTCTATGTTAAGAAGAATAATAGAAGTTATAGGTTGTCTAGCGATGTACAAACACCCTGTATACTCATAACACCTTAAGGTGTTATTTCTAATTTAATGTATCGCAAAATAGGGAGATTATTGCAAAATAACAGACTAGTAGAACATTAACGTAAATAGCACGCTTACAAACGTATACAAATATTATTATCGTTTATATTTAAGACTATCTGACCCGGCAAACGTTGTTTTGGAGAATGACATGATGGGGAAAACCCTTCAACCCATTAAGCACAGAATCATAAAAGTATGACTGCAAATAGAAAGTCGTACAGTGTATAGAAAAACACACTTTCGATATTTTCCAATTTTCCGGCTTTCCCTTTGGAATTTTCAGAATTTTCTTTTTGCTAAACCACCTCGGGAGTAAGACAAACAAAAAAAAATCATCCAAATCGGTCAATCGGTTTTTTGCGTTACTAACACACGGCGATTGATTTTTATATATATTGATATTGAATGTCTGTTCGTTTGCTGTATAGGTACTATTTATAGATAATAGGATTTTAAACATTAGTTAAACAGGTTTTATCGACCGTCAACAAGGTCACATATCATCCTTTAAAATAGAATTACAACTTGCACTTTTAGGTTTTTAAAATCAAGCAAAAGCAATTATGTCCGCTAAATCCAATTTGTCATAATTTATATAATAAAAAATAAATGATTTTCGTAAAGACAATTTTTCAATTATATATGTTAACGTAGACTTCTAATGGACTTTACTTTCTTTTTTTTATGAAACTCGTGAAATTCGAATAGAATACTTATAGTTAACCTCTTGTATCCTTGACTACATTGACACAAAAACATACATTATTAAATTGGTAGTTATATTTGCTAGCTTTTTGCCGTAACATTCCGGCCCCCTTAAAGGATTGCATCTGTAAACTCTCAGCAATCAAAGATTACAATAAAAGTTAGTAAAACCAATAAATAGAGACAAATAAAAGGTCTTTTAACAATCAACGTCAGCTGGAATATTATTACCGGGAATTGGTAAAATACATAAATTAGAGACAGGCTACTTCACTATGTGATTGTTTATTATCATGTACACCACTCTTATTATTTTATACTCGTTTGAATGCAGTGACACACCCAAGGTTGCACTTTAGGGGAGGGATATTCTCTTTCTTAACAAGACCGATTGTACCAACTTGAACTGGGTTTGGATGGTTCCTCTTCCATTTGGTGCTTATTTCAATTTAGCTGAGATATTCGCTGCTACATCGGTTCTAGAAGTGCTGAATCATATTTTGTAACCTTTCATATAATTTATGTGCAATTTGTGATACGGTAACAACACTTCTTTTTGGGGGTAGGGGCGATTACTGGTTTACCTGGGAAAAAATGCGCTGAATTACGGGGATTTAATTGGTCGGGATTAGAACTTAGCAGATACAATGGTTCTAAATTCACTATCGCATCGATTTGAACTAACATTTACAAAATTTAAATGGGAATCGGCAATAATTAGCTAGAGATGAAATTTTAGGTTTTGAATTATTTTAATTATTTCAATCTCGCAAAAGAAAAGAAACTTATTCTCGGTACAGCATTTTTTTTTAAATTTTAATTCTTGTGAATAAAAAACTTCGACTCTGGTTGTCTAGAATTTCGTATTTTTTATATCCTTGCTATAAGAGATTTTTGACTATACCTTGACCAATATCACCACGCCTATGATGATTTACAAAATGTGTTTCGCATGTTTTTTCAGATTAGATAAAACATAGTTTGCTTGCACTCTCCAACTTGCCCATATTTATAGAATTGTGTAGCTATTGTTAGAGTCCGATTAGTATGTGACAGCTGAACGATTGATTATTTTTGACTGAAAAACTTACTGCTAAGACGCGTTTTTTGCATTATTATATTGGTATTTTTAATTTTAACTTGTGCTATGCATATAAGCTCCTGAAAATTACTAGAAACTATCAATACATTTTTTGCGCTTAATTGGCTAAATTGCGGATCTGCTAATTGTAATGTTTTAAGTACACTGAGGCATTTGCTATTAAATCAAGTAAGTGGGAAATCATCTGTAATTCTACACAAAACTAGGCAAGACAATGAAGTCGCATACGATTTATTGCCGGAAATAATGTTTATATCTGCTATGAATTTTATATTTTGAACCGCCACCCGGGAAAAAGGCAACCTAATAAATCTATTTATGAAAGATTGAAAGAAAATCCTATTTATTATGGGACATTTAAGAAACCAAGAACAAAGAATTATAATGTTGAAAGTGCTGAGGAAGTTACCGTCAATGTTATTGGAATGGCAGTTGCAAATCCTTCGATTCCAAGCAGTTAAATTGAGGCATATCAGGAAGCCGAGCATTATCAGTTTTGCAAACACACAAATTCAAACCTTATAAATAAGGAAACAACAACAACTCCAACCAACAGATCCTGAACGACGCCTAGACTTTTGCAATTGGTACGTTCAACAAATTGAGCAAGATCCATTATTCTTTAGAAATATCAATAGGACGGATGAAGCATATATTAGCAGTGCCGGGATTTTCAACCGACATAATGAGTACTGGTGGTCCGATGTTAATCTCCAGCAAGATGGTGCACCACCTCATAATACTAGAATCGTCTCGGAATTATTAACTGTTGCTTTTGGAGGCAAATGGATAGGCACCAACGGACCAGTAAGGTGACCACCACGTTCGCCGGATTTAACGCCACTAGCGTTTTCTTGTGGAGACCCATTAGAGACAATTTATATAAAAATACTACTAATAATGTAAATGCACAGAGACAAAATTTTATACAGTGTATTAATTCCGTTTCTAATTTCATATTTATAACCCAATTCGAAGTGTTTCAAAGCGATGTGAACTACGTGTTGCAAACAATATACGTCAATCTGAAAATTTAGTGTAAATAGTTTTATATTCTTTTTAAATTATCTTGTAGTTTATAGTTTAAAGCTCACAATTTAGCTCTGTATGCAGAGAAAAATATTGAACAAAGTCAATTAAAGCACAGAGTTGAAATATTTTATTTAATTGCAATCAAAACAGTAGCAGAAGTTATTAAATGCATTGGTAATGAGATGCAAGAAGCATAACGAGAGGGATAGAGGCAACCAAAAGCAAAGCAGATTTCAGAGAGATTGAATTTGAGATTTGAGTAAAAGAAAGATTTAAGATGGCTAATATAAAATAAGTAATATAATATATTTAAGCATAATTGAAGCCGGACCAAATGAAATTAAATAATACAAAAGGTTGGTTATGTGCATAATGAATGCGCGTAGAGTTAGTAATAAATGGACAGGCCAGTGAAAGCAAGCAATCTGAAAGGTAGATGGAAATCGAAGCAAGATAAGATAAGATTTGCAAGGGGCAATAAAGAAGGCAACTGAATTGAAAAAATCCATTGCGTGTTTAAAATTGAACTCAAGTGCCAGGGCATTGTAAAAATTAAGTGATTATAGCAGAGCAGTGATTGTAAAAAACGTTTTATGTGACGAGAAAGAACAATTTTTAGGTATGAGAATAACGACAGTTTTAGATTTAAGAAACATGTTATCAAATTTTATTCCTTGATGTAAAATTGTAACTAAAACTAATTTCTTATAAACAATTACAGATCGTGGTTACTAAGCAACGTTATGCTGTTTTGGCAAAAAGATAAGAAAATTTCTGTAAATTGATAAAGTTTGAGCAAATTGTGCTCCACTAAATTTAATGTTTTAAAACAAATAAAAGTGTTTATCAAGTCAAAAAAGTATATTATTTATTTATATCAGTTACCAGGCATCTGTGGTAGTGATTGCAGAACGTTCTACGACTTTGGTTTAACAACGGCACCGATCACCTGGAGATTCCGTAGATCGACAACAAACCATTTGAGCTGCAGAAGCCAGGTTTCGCAATTCCAACGGCCTAGGGAGTTGTGTACGAGCATCGCAGAAAAACATTTTATGCCAGGAAAGCGACTTCAAGCGAGTTAGGACCTCAGCGTCACCTTGCACCAGCTCCGAAGCGAAAATCGGCCAAATTTGAAAGGTAGGAGTTGGCATGTTTTGAGTGTTTGGGAGCCGGGAAAACTAGTAAACTCCAAGAATACACATTGTGGAAAAGATTCATTGTATTTCCAAGCGTCCAGATTCGTCTCAGTTTGAGCAATTTGAATAGCGTTAGTAGAAATTGCAGTTTTTGCCAAAAAATTGGAGCAATTACAGGAAGTGGAACAAAAGAGCAGCTGGCGTCGTTTTACGTCACATCTAAACAAAAGCAAGTTATGTGTTGCTAAGCGGGAGTTTTAATTCGATTTATCTGATGGTTCTTTGCACAATTTTATATTTAAATATTAAAATAAGCGCTATATGTACTAACAGCTGTCTGTGTTCAAAGTCAAGTTTTGTGAGGTTATGAGTAACCGAATCTAGTAGAACAGTTGTACTAAAATAAACTGCCTATATGAGCTACGCTGAGTCAAATAATCTAAACAAAATATCAATTAAAATTCAGATTTGAACCCAACCTGAGAGAGTAGTTTTGTGTTTTGCCGGAACTAGCCCAGAATATTATTGCAATTCGATAAAATATAGAAATGGTTAACTGACCCATTTTTATTGAAGTGTAACAAATAAATTTCATTTTGATTAACCTAAAATACTGGCAGGCAAAGTTTTACACAATAAAAGTACCCTGAGCATTGTGGTGATTTGCTCTAAGTAATTTATTTTATTTGTTCTATACAAAAAACAAGGAAGCCACTTCAATATATCAGCATCTTCAATATTATAATTCTTTATTCTTGGTTTGTTGAATGTCCCATAATGAATTAGATTTTGTTTTAATATTTCAAAAATATTTTTATTAGATTGTCGTCTTTCCGAGTAACGATTAAATATGTTTTACTTGCCGCCTTAGAATTAATATTACTCTGAATAAAACATTCTAACATATCAAACCTCTTTATTTTCATAAGCCATTCCGCACCTTTAAGGTGAAATATTATTATGAATAATCAAACGTGATTAATTATGCCAATTAAGTATCCAGTATTGTAACAATGCACTGACAGATGTTTTCTTTAATTATGTATATTCGAAATGACACAAGTCTTCCACTAAAAAACCATGAAATAATAAAAACTATGAAATTATGAATTTTTGCTATATATGAATACCTATATATATAATCTGTAACCTTAAGTACTCTAAGGTGCTAAAGTCCAATTTACCATAATGCATTTACAAATTACAAGTTCAGTCACAAAAAGCAGTCATAAATATTTTATGAGTAAATAATTCTTTCTCATTCTTTGCCCCTCTTTCCAGGATATTCTTCGTTCCTGCAAACATTCTGCCACTACTTGATCCCATGTTTTTCTCGGTCTTTCTCTTGGTCCTTTTTGGATAGATTTCGCTAACCATACTCTTTTCGTTTGTCTTGTATCCTTCATTCTTACTATGTGTCCAAACCACCTTAGCTGTTGTTTTTCTATGCTTTTCAATACTGGTTCTACATTGTGTTCTGCTCTGACTGCTTTGTTTCGTATTTTATATCTTCTAGTAACACCTTTGGCACCTCTTAGATAATTCATTTCTAGTGCTTGTATTTTGTTTTTCATTTGACTGTTTAACACCCAGCTTTCACATTCGTAGATTATAATTGGTTTGTATATTGTGTTGTACACTGTCATTTTCGTTGTCTACGTTATCTTTTTGTTACATATGAAGGTGTTATGAATCGTTTTTGCTATAATGTAGTGAAAATAAATAATTCGACCCCCCCCCCCCTGATATATATCATTCGAATGAGAAAAAAATGTCTTGCTTTTAATGCCAGAGCCAATAATGCATTCCATATGAAGAATACAACTTTATGCTATAACTCGAATTTCAAAATATGTTTGAACATTTGACTATGCCACTGTATTCTATCAAAACAGTGCCTGACGAACGTAGAAATTACTTTTTTATATTTTCACAAATAAGCCCGATATATCCCATACAGTTAGCAGATAAATCAATTGCACATAACAAGGAAGTACACCTCATTTTCATAGACATAAAAAAAGCCTATGACAGTGTCCCTATAAATAAGTTATGGGAAGTAATAGAAAGCAGCACGGTAAATAAAATTTATGTAAATACCATAAAACAAATGTATAGCAATAATGTCAGTAGAATAAAAATAGGAAACTCACTTTCCGAACAATTCACATGTACAAAAGGGCTTAGACAGGGATGCTCTATGTCGCCCACTCTATTTAAGATCTACATTAATGTAACGCTGAAAGAATGGAAGAATAAATGTCAAGGAATGGGCATCCCGATTGACGAAAACATTATTTATACTCTTCTGTTTGCGGATGATCAAATAATTATTGCTGGGGACGAAGAAGACGCAAGCTATATGGCGAGGAAAGTGATAGAAGAATATAAAAAGTGGGGACTAGAAATCAACATACAAAAGACCAAATATATGGTGATTGGTGGACAAGAACGTAATCTAGTTATTGACAGGGGGAAAATAGAAAGTTGCTTAGAGTTTAAATACCTAGGGGTAACTTTTACAAAGGAAGGAATCAGAAATAAGGAAATTACAAACAAAATTGGACAAGGGAGAAGGACTATACAACTATTAAATTCTGTGTTATGGAGCAATAAAATTACAAAGAAAACAAAAAAAACTATATTTAGGGCAATAACGGAAACTGTAACCACTTATGGGTCGGAGGTATGGGTATTGAATCAAGCCCAGGAAAGAAGATTGAAAGCGCTTGAAATGGATTTCTGGAGAAGAAGCTGCGGAGTATCAAGAGTAGAAAGAGTGCGAAATGAAGTAATAATTAACAGAATGAACATAGATCACTCCATCCTAGACACAATAGATAAAAAGCAATTATTATGGTATGGACACGTTAGAAGAATGGACGACACCAGATGGCCGCAACGATTATATGAATGGATTCCAAATACTAGAAGAAGGAGGGGACGTCCCCGTACCAGATGGAAAGAAAAGGTGGACGAGGCAATGAGAATAAGGGATCTCCAGGAGGATGACTGGCTAGATCGAAAACAATGGCGACTAAGAAGCGAAAGGCGGCGTCAGCCGTAGGAATTCGCAATATATATATATATATATATATATATCCCATACAACGAAAATTTAAAAAATCGAACTTTTGATTATAACTCAAAAACAAAACACGATAGTTAATTTTGGATTTCACCATTAAGGTTTTCTCGAAAAAAAAGATCGAGGTTGGAAGGTCCATTTCTTTTCATATCTGCTATAGTTACCGGAATTCCCTATGAAAACATCGAAATTTGGCCACCCTGTACACTTAAATTTTATAAATATCAGTCATACATTTTCGTTTTCGTCTTATGTAAAGAGGTAATTTTCCTGGTTTGCTGTCGTAAGTAGTATTCTCCATTTTAAGTAAAGGCTATCTTTTCAATTTTTAATTTATTGGTATTAACTTGAATCTCAGTATACGAAAAATTTGCTTCGATAAATTGCCATCGTAGGCAGCTAAACTACAGCATCCAATTAAAAAAAGTAAGTTGTTTTTACTATATTTCCCGTAAAATGTTTGAAACACTACTAACTGAATTGAGTATGCCAATTGTATAAGAAATATATGTTTTTATTCTTCTATAGCTTCCTTAGATCTTTCAAATTTTTGACATTTTTATTAAAACGACACTACTCTGACTTAATTCCAAAAGTAATACAAATGCATACATAGTGACATTGAAAGTTCAGCCTATACTATCTAGGCGTACTTAGTGTTTATAAATTTGTCTTTTTAACTTGAGAACGCTGCAATGCATCTTATGGGTTTAAGATTTGTTATTGCGTTACTATTAATTAATTAAACAGAAATCTACTTCATCATATATTTCTCTTTATTGAACCACATTGAAGCTTAAAATAAGCCTGATATATATTGAAATGGTTCAGGCTCTTTCCTTGTTTTACCTATGAGTATCTGTTTATAATTATCTTTTAGTCAATTTAAATTGCACTGTTTATTTTATTTGAATATTAAAAATTTATCTTTTGAATAGCTCCTGCAAGTAAGGTGTGGATTCCTTTTATCTAGATTGCTTATTTTGAAATTTGATGTTCCGATTTTAATTTTGACAACTCAAAATAACTTCTGTCAAATGGTACGTCAAACAACTTAGAAAATTCAATGACAAGTACCTGATCGTTACATTTGTTATATAACAATATCAAACAGTAAGTAATTCTTTAATCATTAATTCACTTTTAATATTTATTTTCTTTCGGTGCTTATTTTAAATACTCATTTACCTTTCATTTGAACTTATCAATGTACTCGGCAGTAACCAACTCGTCCCACTCTGCTACCGATCACAACTGCTACACCCAATAAACACGGCGAGGGCCTCCACTGACAACCAAAATGTCAAAACTGCCTAGAATCAGGAACAGAAGCTTCCTCACAGCATGGATCCAAACAGACCCTAGTCGTTGTCACTTATGTCCAACACCGTATACAAAACCACTCTCTCATAGTATTCCACCGACCAGCACCAAGGAAACCGCACAAGGACAAGATACCAGACCTCAATTGGCAAATCCTTCAACACACATTCCCTCTGCCAAAGATCTTCTCGGAACTCTCCTTCCGTGCCAACAGCTCGCTGCAATCCAACTCAATCGATGGGCAATGTCAAATCTTCTCACCATTTTCTTTGTCTTCCTTCATTTTAGTATAATCATCTTCTTATTTTAAAATTATATTTTTATTCCACCAACAAATTTTGTCTTAATTGTAACTCTTTTTATTTTCCAAACATTTTACTTTTTAAAATAGGGTTTATTTCATAATTTCAAGTTACACAAATTAATTACAGCTTTTCATTTTCAAATTTGTTATCTTAATAATCAAAACAGTCCTTAACGATATCATATTTTCGCCTTCTAACACACTATATAAGCTTTATTTTGAATTCTACCCAATATGTGCAATAATCTATCTCGATTAAGTATTTGTCATTATTTTCCAATTTCATATTTAGATGGGGCATTAAATTCGAATCGTTCTGTTTCTCAATTAGCCTCATATTATTCAATTATAAATTCTATTTTCGTTTCTAATTACATACCAATTACTCAAATACCCAATTCATATTCAAATTGATCTTTATAATATCCAACTACGGTAGTCTCTTACTCCTATTTAATTATTTTTTTATACCCCTGTATTCATATCATTACAATATCTGTTCTTTTTTATATCTTTTGTTATATCGTTATACCTTGGCACATCAATTTCTTTATAAGTTGCTGTAAGATTTTCAGTGATTTAGTGAATTTACTCACAAGCTTACGTTCCCTTCATCTCCGTATATTTATTTATTTATTGCTATTTTTGGAAAGACTGTTCAGTTTCATAAGCATGACGTGAACCTTCTCCCAACTGCTTTCAATTTTTCCATTACAATTATTTGGAATGATCTATAGTTTTAATTTTTCCGGGATGTTCTAAATAGTCGGATTTCTCTATTTTTCTGCTGTTACATAGGCCTCTTTTTAATAATGATTGTTATTGCAAATTGGGTTTTTTAGATTTCAGGAGATGGTCAACAAGTATAGTACCTAATACATCTCTAAAAATTTTTAGTGACGTTCTATTATTCATGTTATTTGAATATTCCACTATATTAATTTTTTTTAAATTATATGTTACGAATGCTTTGTGGCTATTATAGCTTCCATCGAAAGATCAAATATTAAATTAAAAATTAACAGTTAAAACACGGCTTTCTACTGGAATTCCAGCAGTTTTAACTGTGAATATTTAATGCTTGTTTAGTTCGAAACGGGGAAATACATTTTACCAAAACGTACTTTAAAAAAATTTTGTTTGACGAAATACCCAAGAAACCGGACGAGTTTAAAAAGCTATTAAACATTTGCAATGCAAATATCCTTTTAATTTACATAAATATTAAATTGTGGCCGCTCTGAAGAGATATCCGCTGTGAGATATAGATGCTGGAATTATAAAATACAATATCTGGAGTACTATCAAACTGTGCTGAGAAATCTTATACTGTAAACATATTCCCATAGTTGGGAACCAAACACGATTTGTTGGTATCACTGCTAACTCGGGAAACCGCAACTATTGCCACTTAAAATTGGAGAGGATGTGAATGCATGTTGTTTATAAATTTATCAGCCACACTGCCAAGTAGCAGCTTCGGAAGATTGGATAAACCAGTTCCATGGAGAACAGATCGCAGTCGACAGCAGTAAGCGTCATAGTAACATCAGATTATCATCAGCAATACGACGACGTATAATAACAATGAATATGTTTCCACATAAACAAATCGTTAGTAGTATTACAGTGATAGCAACGTGGTTGATAACAACTATATTAAGTCAAACCAGTAAGTAAAAATTTTATTTTAATAACCGTTTGCGTTTTGATGCGTGAGATGTTATACAGTGAGAATAATGTAAGACTATACATGGCTGAATTATGCAAAATTAGACTTAGAGAATTTACTTAAAGTTACCATGGTGTTTGTAAACAAAATAACAACACAGTGATTACAGAAACTAATTGAAACTGGATTATTTCATTGTAATTTCAAAACCGAGAATTGTTACTAGCATGGGTAAATTGATTAATGCGAAGAATGTGACACTGTACATGGCTGAACTATGCAAAATTAGACATAGGGAATTTACTTAATGTTACCATGGTGTTTGTAAACAAAATAACAACACAGTGACTACAGAAAAAACCGACAATCGTTACTAGCATGGGTAAATCAGTTAATGCTAAAATAAAGTTCCCAATGTATAGTCTTACATTATTCACACAACATATGATCAATAGCGACACCGGTGAAAATATCCTTGATTTCATAATATTAAAATAGCGAAATGCCGAAAACTATTAATCGTAACCTTTTCAAAGTTGCCTTGACTTCAAGCAATTCCGTAAGATTGCGTATTTGTTGAAGTAATGACAGTTTAATCGAGGAAGTCCCAAGCGCTCCGGAAAAACCTTTAGTCGCTATTTCGATGTACTTGGTAGCTATAAAATATAATTACCAACGTGTTAAAATCATGTCTTAGAAACAAAAAGTTAAAAATGTAGACAATTTAAAAATAACTGAATCGTGTATTTGTTTACCATTTTCTTAATTTTTTGTTTTCGTTCGTAAACTAGTTTGCAGCTGTTTTCACTTATTTACTATTAAGAATGTATTCCTCATTAAAATGTAAACATAGATAATAGTAGGGCGGCTTTTCAAGAATTAAGTGATTAAATAAGAAAACTTTTCTGCATAGTGACATATACCTGAATAATTAAAATACATAATTCAATGTTATTGAATGGGTTTGCAGTTGTATTATCTATTTAAAAGTAATAGAGTACAATTTATACAGTAAAATAAGTGTAAAGTGAGTGTTCTTGTGTGCTGCGTTGGTTATCTGTTACCAAAAACATAATTTGAAAGAACTACAACGAGCTTACGATTGGTTGTGAACAACCAGGGGTTTAGTGATTGCAGTTTTAGAAGTGCAAAAGCAAAGTTTGAAAAATCAGGTACCTATCAAACGAAACAAAAGTTAAGGTCAGTGGATATTCTTATCAAGTTATAAGAATAAAGAGATTCAAGGTGAGTTTAGTACGACAATCTCTAGAAATAAACTGCTGTAATTGTATTTAAAAATTAATTTTAAAATAATTATGTTTCTAAATTTGTAGGTATGTGATTTGCGTACTCGACGTTTTTAGGTGTTTATATCTTGATTTTTGAATATTTTCGTATTAGGTTATATTTTGTAGGATATTTATTTATTAGTCAATTTTGGACACATAATCGATTAAAATCTATATACAAGTTCGATATTTTATTGGTCATATCAGATCAAACTACTATTTAACTTCGAAAGTAAAGTCATATTCTACTTTACAAGTAAATTCATTTATTATAATTTAAAAATAGAAGTGATTAATTCTATATAAGACCATTCAGCTGGGAGTAAGAGGTTTCATTGCTCAGAACTGACTCGCCGAGGTTACAAACAATAATTATATCATGACATAATTTAAATATCAGAATTAATTAAGTAAACTAGATGTCAAACTTATCTAATTTGATTGAGATATAAAGTAAGTTGATAAGAAAACTTCTAAAGGAAATGGTATTTCTTTGAAGCGTAAATTTAAATACAAAAAAGACATAGTTATTAAAATTACAAACTGAAAATACATTTTAGATTTGTAACTGAAATAGGTGAACAGTTGTAATTTTTGCCACAAAGTAAAGAGAATTATTACAATTAGCGCCGCAACCGTGGAGCTTTATTACAGTAGGTAATATATTTGTATTTTTCATATTTAATGGACATGTAAGCGCCCTTACTTAATTTGAGGAAAGTGAATGTACAGAATGAATGTTTATGGATTCCCGATGTGCCTGTGCCCTCTTAAAATTGTCTGTGCACTGGCATTTACAATGAGTTCTGTGTATAGTCATGCAGAATAAATTAAATTTTGTGTTTATAGACTTTATTAGTTAGCCCAAAATCACAATTGCCAGACAGAAGAAATAATCTATTTTTGAGAAGGACTGTACCACTATTTTAAACCTGCCAATTTAAACGAATGCCATGTACCTATATCTCTATATCTGTAACATGCAGTGGTTTTTATTTTGCCTGGGCAGTTGTTGCATGGAGTTAGGAATGTATATTTCAAAACTTAGAAATAAACTTAATTAGACATCAATTTGGTATTCCCTCGTGGTAAACATAATTAAATACCACAGTTTTGAAATTGTTTATACCAACGATATTAACTGTCAACTAGGTTGGGTACATTTTCATCAAGTATTTCACCTAGTGTTTTGCAGTTGCTTTTCTAAAGGGCCGTACAAATAAATATCTTGTTCATTCTTTACGTGTCGAAAATATAATTTGTTAAATATAACCGTTGTTGACATTCTGATATTTTAACAAATCAATTTAGCAGGTATCTAAAGAAATTTGCGTTTTAGAAAGATGGTTATTTTTCATCCAAAAATATAGCACTTACCAACAAGCGGCATCAGTATCGTTTTCGTCCGCTCATCAGTTATTATGCATTATTAAGTTTCTTATACTCTGCAAATTTGGTACATTTTTATTAGATGAATCATCTGATTCATAACCGCGAAGATGACGTCAACAAATTATTAGTTTGTGTACACCTACTTAACAACGACTAAAATGATGGAAGTAAATTTTCCGCCTCAAAATCCCTTGTGCTACGCACTCCGGATTCTTGTTGAGCAGCAAATTTATTTCACACTTAATGATTAGTTTTGATGTAGTTAGCCTCTTCTCTAATGTTCCAGTAGACAAAATACTCAACATCATTACACATAGGCTACAAAACGATAACACATTACATACACGAGCAACAGTAACATTCATACCATTATGGAACTTTTAACACTATGCATTCAAACGACATGCTTTCAACTAAATAATGAATTTTACCAACAAGATTTCGGGATGGCAATAGGTTCTCCTTTATCTCCCATAGTTAGTAAAATTTTTATTAGACTTTGAACAACATGTGTACACATACACCAACAAACCAGTAGTTTGGTGGAGATAGTCGAAATTTGGCCTCATGATATGGATGAGGTGGACAAATTTCTTGAACATATTAACAGTAAAGAAACCTCTATCAAATTCACATTAGAAACAGAGTAAAACGATTAGTTACCTTTTCTTGATACACTAATCACACGCACAATAAATACTTTTGAAACATCAGTATACCGTAAGAAAACCAATACTAATAGGTACTTACATTTTAACTCCAACCGTCACAAAAACATAAAACCAAGTGTTGTAAAAAGTCTTTACAACTCATACTTTAATGCTACTCGAGACTTTTTTTAAATTGAGTCAATAAATATTATGCTACAGCCTCCTCCAAATTTGTTACTATTGAACAATCCTCGTACTAGTACATTGGATACATAGCATCTCTTTTCTAATTATATTTTTAATGTACACGTCCACGGTTGCCTATTTCGAAAAATCTGTTTATTTACATACTCTTATATGCTCTTGCACATTAGATCTTGAAACAATTTTACAATTTCCTAAGGTTCGCAACGGGTAAATTTATTTTGCCCCTATTATATTTCCTCGTATTTTCACTATTCTCCATTTCTTTTTTGTTTTACTTTATTTTGCACACTAGGTGGTCATTATTACTTAGTAGTTCAATTTACAGCAAAATGTAACAACCTATAATTCATTCTTAATGCTAATGTCATAAATATAGTATGTTTAAAACAACTTATTCGCAGTTTGTCATAACTTAATCATACCCATTAAAGTAAATGAACTACTATAAGTCAGAGAGAACTAAAATACATCTGGGTCTTAAACTATTTTCTTAAAAATATACAAAACACTTAAAAACAATTTTTATTGACTGTTATGATTAATACAATCGTTGCTGCTGTGTAAATGCCATTTTATTTTATTTTTTGCTCTATACAGGTACCTAAACTTAATGCAGTGTAAATTTTTACCTGTCACAGTGACATATGTGTTCATAAACAAATTGCAATCTGAGATTCACCTACAGACTTACGTTAAGACATGACTAGATTTTTATCTTTATTTCCAAGGCCTCTCCTAAATGAGTTTTTTTTACACATGATAGTACGCTACGCTTACTAGATCCAATGCTGTTCTATCTCCAGCTCTATCAAATTTGTTCCACACTTTGGCATGTGACAACTCGTTATATATTTTCGGAAGGTTGTGATTTTATGCCCGACTCTGTCAGTAGCGGAAAAAATTATGAAACAATGAATGGAGAAGTTTTTAAAAACTAAGAGATCCACGAGCTTATTCCTGCTTTGGATAAACTGGAATCTAAATGTGTCAAAGTTATGGAAAATGTAACGTATGAGCGCCGTACATGCTCCTTAAGAAGATTTTCACATTAAAGACCTGGTACATTGATTATGATATTTATAAAGGCAGGAAAAAGGCCATGTCTCTCTGATCTAGATTTCAGTACAATCATATTAGTAATCAACTTACTGGTGATATTTGTAACCTGGGTTGCTCTATCTAAAATCTGAATGAACTATATATATTTTTCCATGAAAACCACCATCTAAATTCTCCAACAGCAGTACTCTTTATGCATGTCATATATACCCGGGAAATAAATGTTTCAATAGAAAGCATCGTGCGCTCTGCTATTTGGATTTTTTTCCCAGATTTCTCAAAACTTCCAGAATGTTGTCATTAGCGGCAATGTTACAGTCTGTCACTGTAAGTCGTGTAAGTATGCCTTTAGTGAGAAAAAAAAATATTTTGCTGTTTTTCAAAGTATGTTTCTTCTACAGTAATACATTTGTCCATTATTTGACACCATTTCAAATGAATTTTTTGGAAATTTCTTAAAAATTTTTCGAAATTCCAGTATCGCTGCAACTGTAGTTGGCAATTTTGCCCCTCGCATAATTTTTTAACAGTTAGGAAAAGAAAAGATAGCACGGGGATAGGTCAAGACTAAAGGGAGGGTGGGTACCAACTAAATCTCCGAATCTGGTAAGAATTTAAATGTTGTGGCAGCAGTGTGGGCTGATGCGAGGCCATCGAGGCCATCGATAACTAAAAGGCCCGCAACTACCCCTTCCAACTGCTGCATGAGTCAACCAATGTAGTCTGACAAAACTGCACGTTTAGCGTAACTACTTTTAAATTTCCGACTAATGATGAAAAACGTGCTTTATGGTTACGGACGATTAATAGAGAGAACTTTACGCCGTCTATATATTCATCAGTTTTTTATAAAGCACTTCGATAAGAAGTTTATTTTAAATGAAATTACTGTAACAACAGAAAATGGAGAAGTTCTTCGTGCTTCGCTCAAAAAACTAGAGTTAACAGAGAATGCTTTTCCTTCTTATTTTCCTGGACAACCAGCTTATTTGTCCCAAAAACTTCCTCCTAGACGTAAATCGCCAGCAACGAGATTCACCGAAGCTAAAATCCGTCAAAAACAATCCGAAGAAAAAATATCTAAAGCCGCAGAACTACAGAATATTATAGGAAGTTTCTTGAATTTTAAAGAAAAGTGTTTGCATTATATTTCGAATGACTGGATGTGTAAATGTGAAGATGAATATGTAGTTTTATTTAAAACGAATACGGAAAATGTTCCAAAAATTATAAGCTCTTTAAAAGTAATGCAGAATATGAAATTAAATGTATTTTATAATGGAAAAAAAGGATATGAAATTGTGAAAATGGAGTCAATTACTAATTTTCTTAAATTCATTTGACCTGCCCCTTGAAAACGATTTATAAATTGCAACCTGTCTACTTTGAGGATATATAAATAACATTATCGATATTGAAAGTGACAACGAAGATAATGATATATTTTCAAAAATTCAGTTTTTTCATGAACAATTAGAATTTGCTTTAAATAAAAGACGTCGTTATTCAACGGAATGTTTAATATTTTCTGATAAACTGTATTTTGCACATCCGACCGCTTATAAGTTACTGAGGGACAGTAACTACCTAAATTTTCTTAATCCTAAGTATTTAAAAAGTTTCTCAGCTCGCATTAATTTATGTGAAAGTGGTCTGCAGGATTCCCATTTACACTATCTAAAGAAAAAATGTGAAATTATTGAAGAAAAGGAAGGAATTGTATACATGTTATGTTTGATGAAATATATCTTCGATCGGAAATTCAGTATAAGGGAGGGATTTGCAGCAAATAATGAGCCTGCAAAAACTATGAAGGTATTTATGTTAGGATCGATTTTATCAAAAAATAAAGACGTTTCCTGTAAAAAATATGACCAGTGATGAACTCAAAATATGACTGTACATGTGATTAAAGTGTTAAATGAATGTGTTACACGGTTTTGTCACTATGTTGCGATAACAACCGTGTTAACAGGAAAATGTATCAGCAACTTTCAGGAGGTGCACTGGAAAAAAGCATCATAAATTCATACAACAATTGCGACAGAATATTTCTTTTGTTTGACACAGTACATCTTTTAAAATCAATTAGAAACAACTGGTTAAATCAAACTTTTTTTATTCCAAACAATGTCGACAGCAACAGCTCTGAAAAACAGTTGATATCGAGCGTACAGCATTTAAAACGTTTGTATGAGATGGAACAATTTTCTATAATAAAAACAGCTCCGGCCTTAAATAGAAAGGTTTTATTTCAGACCAACTTAGAAAGGCAAAATGTATAGTACGGGTGTAAACTGTTCGATGACAAGAATATTGCAGCTTTAGAAATTAAACGTAGCGAAAACGATTATGGATATAGGGACGTAAGGGGAAAAATATATCAACGTGGTGGAAAATTGTTAATGTAAAGTCCCTAGGAAAAGGTGTAGCATTAAGAGATCAGTACTGTGATGTTATTCGCAGTGCCTCTAGCATGCAAATAAATTTTTTAAAAGAATTTGTTAGTTGGTTAGAGGAATGGCAAAAATTAGAAGTAGAACTACCTCAACCAGTTAAAAAAAATAAAATTGGAAAGCTGACACCTGAAACATTTTCGGCGCTAAAGCATACTACAGAGGTTTTAATAGAAATATGTAAACATATACATTCAAATCTTAAATGTTCATATTAGTCGAGTCAATGAAGGTTTTAACTTATTAATTCTCAGCATCAGCTCCGATTTTGATCATTATTGTTTTAAAATGTGTGTTTTTAAATATTATTCAAAATCAGAAACATCCGAATTTCAGAAAATAATTTTTTATATTGTTTAAACAATAAAAACTGAATTTATGGGAAAAATTAATTTAAATTTTTTTTTCGCAATATTTTTGAAAATATTAATTGTTTTTATTGAAAATTTATTATCAACAATGTCTCCCGCACTCGTGGTTAACATGGATTTTTATTGTTTAAACAGTATAATAGCAACATTTACGAAAAAAATTGATTTTTTAAATGTTTTTTTGTAATATTTACAAGAAAGTAAAGAGTTTTTATTGAAAATTTAGTATAAATAATATTTTAGACAATTTAAAATAATAATTATTTATATTGTTTAAACAATGATAACCACATTTATATAAAAATTTTTTTCGACATATTTATAGAAAAGTGAACTGTTTCTATTAAAATCTTATGGAAAGATATATTTATTTAAATCAGAGTTAGTAATTATTTATATTTTTTTAAATAACGATAACAATGAAATTTTAATGAAAATTTTTTTTTTAATTTTTTTTGGCGATATTTATAAAAAAGCCAATTGTTTTTATTGCAAATCTAGTACACAAATGAATAGTATACATAATTTGTTCTTAATGTTTTTTATTTATTTATTTTATTTATAAAAGTGTCATTATTTAAAAATATTTACATGAAAACTTTATTAAAGAATATTATATTGTTTTATAATACAGTAGACGAATAAAAATCTAATCGGCGTCTAAATCCTCAATTTCGAATTCTCGCTCCTCTTCAATTAATGGATGATTATTACAATCATTGTCACTACAAACAATGCATGCAGGGGAGCAATGCAAACCACTTTTTCTGCATCCACATGCTGCCTCACATCCGGTTTTGCATGAGCAAAAAATAATTTTTAAAATGTTGTCCGGTGCTGCTGGTTGCGTCATTTGCACTGGTATTAAATAATTTTCTTTTTTCCAACCCCATTTTTCGGGAGGTATTAGTGAATTATTTTTCCACTGCTGTATTTGCAAATAAGCCCTTTTAATATGCTGCTGAGCTGCATCTTCTGTTGGAGGAAGTGATGCAATTTGAACGCTTTTCGTCTTTGAAGCGAGCATTATTAAACGTTTATGCCTCCATTCGTTTAAGTTGTTTGAAGTTTTTGCACCACACAGTGCAAGAATAGAAAATATACCTTTGTTAAAAAGTACTTCTTCACGTTGATTTTCAAGCATAAATACTTCAGCTGCGGCACGTAACTTTACATTATTATTGAAAATTTTTACAAAATGATTTTTATCTCTTCTATAAAAAGCTTATGTTGTATCACATCCTGTAAAAACGTGAATAAACAGAAGATGCTCCTTTTTAATATTTGGAAAATCATTTAAGCCTGTCTTTGATGAGTAAACTCTTGGTAATATATTGTTTTTCGGTGGTCTAAAAAATAATTCCTTATTACCTGGCGATAACGCCATTAATAATACCAATACATCAATGTCTTCAGCTACAACAACGACATGAGGAGAAAGGCAATCTAGAGCTGTTTGAACAATTAAACGATCGGCATCACCTTCTGCTTGAGTGCATTCAAAATTATTTTCAATGAGCTTCTTATAAAGAAGATTAATAAATCTATTTTTATTCTTGCTGTTAGCTAAAAATTTTTCCTTAGTTGTTTGTAAAGTCATATCGTCATCAAATAAATAATCAATCAAAACATTACCGACATATCTACGATTCCTTTCTGACGCTTTAGTGCCATCAGTATTATACCCATCAAATACAACTTTAACATTAGTGCCATAGTTGTTACGTAAATATTTGATGTAGTTTTGACAAATGAAAGAAAATTTTTGATTTTGGTCCCAATTCAATCTGTGTAGTAACATACAAAAACAAAAACAAAAAATTATTAACATCACTAACATTCGTTTTAGATTGTTGAAAAATATCGTATAACGATGATTTTGTAGTTTTTCTCATTCCGGCATTATCAAACAGGGAAAGAGGATAAGGGGCCAACTCGTAATCAAAATAATGTCTAAGTTCGACATTATCTTTTTTTAAAAAACATATTAGTTGAAAGATTAAATTTGGATCGACGGCAATTTCATTATTATTCACTTTAACTTTACTGTTCATGTTTAATAAAGATTTGACGGTGTCCTTTATTGTCATTTTTATGTCTTTAAAGTTGAAGCGGTGTTTTATTTCTTAGTTTTACTCCAACTTCAAACGCTTTATAACAATCTATGGTATCATCACCTACAATTCCTGTAGAAATTCCCATAAGTTGTTGTACATCGGGAAATGGATTGTGAATTGTAAAAAATTCTATAATTTTATGTAAAGCTGTACAATCTTCATTTATCCTACTATCGCTGGCGTCAACATGTTGAAATGATGATGTAAATGACACTTCACAAAATTCTTCCATTCCTTCGACTACAGCCGTTGAAAATATCGCTGATTTGATCCATTTGAAAACTACACTTGGAGTTGCTCCACTTCTAAACGGTCCCCCATCCACCTTCATGGATTTCATTAGTGTCTGCTCTATTGTCTGATCTGTCCATATTTTTGAGAAATAAACATCTGACCTTCTGGCGCTGTGATTTTGTTTAAATTTTTCAAAATCGACCGGATCTAATAAATTGGTCTTCTAATTGACGCATTTTTTGCAAATAAATTTCACTTGATTTTGCATAAAGAAAATGCCTTGCAGCATGAAAAAATGGAATCATTAACTCGACAGTTCTCAAATGTAAATTCCAGTCTCCCATTCTCTCAGTAGCTATAAAATCCTTGACAAGAGATATCATACGAAAATAGGTAATCCAAAGTTTACAAGTGTTACCTCTTTCTTCAAGGAGAATCATTTTTTTTCAAAGAAATTCACTAATTTGATAAATATTTCATTATTTTCCATTTCAGTGTAATAAAAATTGTAAAATATCGCAGAATCTTTAAAGTTTCTTTCAAATTCGGCAAATTCTTCATCACTTTTAAGATCATCAAATATAATTTTTGAAAGTGCTAGTTGCACTAAACTGTGAGCACGCACTGATCTTGAAAAATTATGTCCTGATAGTATTTGATCACAAGTTTTATGTGCATATACAGTTGATAGTACTTCTTTTAGACCACTGCCAGCCATAATTGTAAAAAAAAATTATATAAATGTTGTTATCATTGTTTAAACAATATAAATAATTATTATTTTAAATTGTCTAAAATATTATTTATACTAAATTTTCAATAAAAACTCTTCACTTTCTTGTAAATATTACGAAAAAACATTTAAAAAATCAATTTTTTACGTAAATGTTGCTATTATTGTTTAAACAATATAAATACATGATAACCACGAGTGCGGGAGACATTTTTGATAATAAATTTTTGATAAAAACAATTAATATTTTCACAAATACTACGAAAAAAAAATTTTAAAATAATTTTTCCCATAAATTCAGTTTTTATTGTTTAAACAATATAAAAAATTATTTCCTGAAATTGGAATGTTTCTGATTTTGAATAATATTAAAAAACACACATTTTAAAAAAAATTTGATCAAAATCGGAGCTGTTGCTGAGAATTAAGAAGTTTGGTCGATTTTTAGGCTTTATTGACTCGACTATATGTCTTACTTGGAAAATTTCAGAGCGATCCTTTATGTTGTCTTTAATACGTTTAAAATCGTCTACACGAGGGATTTTCATTCTAAACGATTTTACAATTGCACCTAACCTGGAGTGCGTTGATGAAGAAATTGTCAATTCTGATTTTTCAGAAATACTGTTGGAAGAAATAAAATTGGATTTTGATAATAGTACCTGCCAAACTTTAACGTTCATACGCGATTACATTGCACAAGCCATCATCAAAAAGACCGATTGTACTGATTGCCAAAAATGTATAGCTAATCTGGAAAATTTAAATATTGACCACGAACATTTAGATACAACTTATTTACAAGCTCTGAACAGAGGAGGGCTTCGTTGTCCTTTAGATGTTACTTTAAATGTGTGCTTATACACTTTAAAGATTTTTTATATTTTAATTTCTGAACAATTTCAACAACAATTTTTACGATGTAGAAGTCAAAAGAACCTTTTGTTTTCATTGAGTATAAGAATAATTTAAAAAAACAATATTTACTCAGATGATTTCTGTATGTGCAGAAAAATATTTTCAGGGATGATTAAAAAAGCCGTGAATACCATGGCAAATATCTTATTAAATAATTATTCAAAACAACAAAATGATAAGATTTCAAATAATTGTAAAAGCAAAAAGCTTAAAACGATTAAATAATATAATAACTATATATGAATATATGCTGTTACGTAGATAATATTTACAACACCTTTATGTAGTACGTTTAATGTTAAGTTTCTAATCTATTCGTTTATATAAATATTTTTAATATTAAGTTTGTCATTTTTATGTTGTATTTTGTGGAACTAATTACAATATATTAGATTTTCATGTACAAATGTGCGTTATTGGAGCGATTCTGCATAAGAAAGCGCAGCAGCGATCGCCTACATTGAATGACTCATGCTAAGGCAGTTGCAGGCCTTTTAGTTATCGATGGCCTCGGCTCTACCCATATGTCCTCTATGGGCTGCATTTTGATAGTATGATCAATGTTGTACCTGAGCATTCAAGCTGCTTCATAAAGTTGCTATGAGCTCTATACATATGTCCTATGTGGATTGCATTTCGGTAGTATGATCAATGGCATACTTGACAATTGAGGCGCCGCATTATGCTCCTATGGCCTCTATCCATATGTCCCCTATGGATTGCATTTTGGTAGTATGATCAATGCCATACCTGAGCATTCAGGCTATCTCATGACGTTGGTATGAGCTCTGTCTGTATGTCTTCTAAGAATTGCATTTTGGTAGTAGAGTCAATGCTATACCTGAGTATTTAGGCTGCTTTATGAAGTTGCTGTGGGCTCTATCTTATACATACAGATATATTTTCACCATGGGTTGAACTTTGTAGTATGACCAATGTCAGACCTGACTATTCAGGTTGTCTCATAAAGTGGCTATAGGCTCTTCCCATATGTCCTCCATGGGTTGTATTTTGGTAGTGTAATCGTTATCATCGTGTGTTGTTTAATTGCAGATTTCCTTCTGTTAAGACACATTTCGCCTCCGTAATCACTTTGTCATTTCATTGACTTTTCTGTATTATACAGCTGTATAGTATCATATAGTTGTCGGTAATTATCTGCACCGAAAAGGCTTTTCTTGTCATTTCCATATTTAAACATCTGCAACAATTTTCATTATTTGCCACCCGTGGCGAAACAAAAACTGTTTGGACCTTCCTGCTAGCAACCTGTATGAGCCCTACAAGGCCACATTCCGTCCTTTGCAAACCTGAGCAAATGAACCATCTTATTGGTAGGGTCCTCTTGCACTGCGGAGCTTACCGGGTTGTTAGTCGTCCATTGATATATTCGAAATAAACGAACGTTGAATACGGGTAACGTACTGTCGTTTCTGTTATTATACGAGAAAACTATTTAGTGTACATAACCTATGGTATCAGCTGAAGATAAAGAACACAGAAACAGCAGTCAACAAAAAAACCTCATTCCAATTAGATCGAAACGAACGAATATAATATAATATAATAAGATTCACAATTTTTTCTAAATTTTATGGTTACATTTACAATTACATATACTGTAATGGTATGATGCTTACAGGAATTCTGGTTGCAGTGCTGAAGTACGAAAATTGAATAAAGATTCAAATATGCCCAGAATTGATATTCTATTTATTCCAACAATAACACTGATAATTACATAAGACATGATCAGCAATAACTGTAATTTAATTTAAAGAGGTTAGTAATTAAATAAAATAGTATCGTTAGAGTTGCGTTCAGCTTATTATTGAATATTTGTGCTCAGCATAGCAAATGTATCTAATTTATGATGACTGACAGGTTAATAGTGTAACGTCAAGACACGATAATGAATTTGCTTAAGTACAATTTCGAAGCGTTACAAAAGTTTTGTAGTCATATCATGATGCCAACAATCGATAACGCAGCTGAAGGGTTAATAAGCAGTGTAAAGGAAGCAGAAAATGCAACGAGCAACTAAAAAGCAACCTAAGAACTATAGAAGACTACAATAAAGTACTAATAACTTGTGAATCAGTGTTTATTAAACTAAAAGTCAGAAAATGTGCGGTTAAAGTGTTCCAGAATGACATTTAAGCAAAAACAATTTAGTAGTTAAAAAATTGTAAAAACTTACTTATAAAAAATTGTTAACTCGTTGCTATGGAAACACAGATGGTCAATTGTTGTTGTTTATTAGGGAAACCAAGGAGAAGCATGTTTGAAATAGTGGATCCCAGTTTTGAATTGATTTCGTACATAAAAGTTTATAATTTCTACCAGTTGTCGAGTTTTATTTATTCGCCAGTGTGCAGAGCCCAATCGTGCTTGATTTTGATAAAGTTCCAAAGAGCAGTCCCACAGAAAATTGAACCTAAAGCTTCGCCCACTTGTGTTTGACTTCGGAGCTAAATTTTGGCAAGTTTTGAAGGTGCAGGAAGCAGAAAACAATGTTCATCGTATAGTGGGGCCTTTGTCTGTGATACAAGAAGGCAGCAGCAGTTAAAAGCGTTCCAAAAGGCAGGTACGAGCATACCGTCTTTTTGAAGCGAAATCAGATGAGTACCTACAAGGTCAACTTTTTAAGCCAGATCCTAGAAGCCTGGGGACTTCAAAATGTGCAGAGCAATGTAGAACATCTGGGAAAGGCTTTGTTTCGTGGTCCAGAGGTAGGTAACAGCCACGGGGAGCGTTCCAGAATAAAATTACCAGCTTGCCGTTACCCCAGTTTGCAGAAACCGAACACGAATTTGGAGAGCAAGCAAAACAGTTGACAGTTAGCGCGTCCTACGTAAAAAGAAAACCAATACAGGTTATCCAAACAACTTGATTCGTTAAATTGCATTGTTTATTTTGGATTTTTGTGTATTCGATCAGCTCTGTTTTCTGTCAATATTTGAGGTTAACTGCCACTTATTAATATCGAGCATTTGCTATACTAGGGCAAAATTTATACGGTGTTACAGCCTAACCCTGCAGATGTTGGAGTTCTCAAAACCTAGCCGGCGCATAATTTTAAATTAGTTGCGAATAATTAAAATATAGGAGGCAACATACCATTAAAATTTGCAACAAAGCTTGATTAATAATCATAATTTTTAATAAGCCCTGAAAGAAGCAATTATTCATATTAGAACATGTAGTATTTGTTTTACCTATTTAATTTATTTAAATTTACCTAAAACGTTATGATTATAACAATACCTACATAAAAATTGGTACTAACATTAGATAAAATAAGCAACCCCTCAAAGCAAACCGGTTTTGAAAGCAGATGACAATGAATCAAGTTAAGAGTAAACACATGTTACTAGGTACAAATGGCCACCATGTTGAAATTACGCAATTTCTTATGTGGCTCCAATTAATTAGGGTATCACCACATGTAGAGAAATATCGAAAAGATACCTTGTTTTCGTCACGATTCAGTTACTTTTCACTTCCTTTTGCAATAAAGGAAGTATTGGATTCACTCCAAAAAATTAGAAATTGAGTTTTCAACAGATCTTTACGTATTAGAGTCCCCTGAACCCAAAAACACATGTTTTTGTTCATTGGTCTGTCTGTCAGTCTGTCTGCGTGTGTGTGTGAACAGAATATCTCAAAAACGAAAAGAGGTATGGCCTTCAAACTTCATATATAAGTTTTGAGAACTATCTAGATGCGACAGCGAGCTTTTGATAAAAATTGCATAACCGGAAGTATGGTGTTTACTGTTGTAATTTTTAAGGTTTTTTCGATTTTTGTTAGACTTTACATTTTTAATGTGTATTGATGTGAGATTGGTGATTTTCCAGTTGAATACCTCTAAAATGGGTTTCTTTTGTTATTTTCTTATTAACTCCTATTTCAAATAAAACACCCGGTATATTATTACATTTTTGAATTCAGCTTAAAATTTTAGAGAAAATTTGTCTCTTCAACACTTTATTTTGTACGCTTTCTGTTGAAATTGTAATTTTTGAAAATGTTTGACAAATGCTTAAAAATTAAAAATCTAATTTTTCTACAACCGTGTCTAAAGTAGATACTTTAAACACGTTAGTTAGTTTGTAAAGTTCCACTTTTTAAAAAGCAGTGCATAGAAAGTTCTTTACAAACCCTAGTGCATAAAAAGTGAAATGTATTTTAGGTTGTCTATTTACATAACCTTATTCTAGATGTTAATCATGTGAAAAACCAGCAAGATGTAATTTATTTAATAGAATTTGGTAATTATAGGTACAAAACAATAATAATCGTGAAAAATTAACATAATTAATGAATTATTATTAGTAACAGTAATGGTGCATAAAAGGTTCTTTACAAACCCTAGTGCATAAAAAGTGAAATTGATTTTGGGTTGCCTATTTACAAAATTTTGCATAATTTTGACAGTTCATCGATCACGATCAGTGGCGACAACTTAAAACTAATTTCAATCAACCAACCAGTTCCGTACCAAAATAAATAAAGCAATTGATAAAAAATGTGAAATGTTCAGTTGTAGAAAAAATCTAGTATGCAATACGTGTGTAAAAGGTCTTTTTTTAATCTCATGCTACCATTTGCGCACTCGGCTGGCGCCTCGTGCGAAAATCTCCGCACTCGATTAAAAAGACCTACTTTACACACTAGTTGCATAAATAACTATTTTGGCTAATTATAAGATCATTGTAAAATGAAATTGTGTGCATGTATCACACCAGATTATTTATATATTTCATAACCAACATTCCTAATTTATTGTTAGGCTATCAAAACCATCGATGTCCAGTATAAGCGGTCTTAAAGCTTTCTTCTGCTTTTGGTTCCGATTAATTGTGTGGTTAGCTTTTACTGTCTGCGATAAAATATAGTACATTGTTTTTACATTTAACAGTAGAGTATTGGGAACTTTCTATAATAGATAACAATATTACTATATTAATGATATGGTATTTTCACCAACTATCTACCTCTCGAACAGCATTTAACGAAAGCAGAGGACATTCCTTGTTGGGCTCCATCACAAAATACATAGTTATTGAAATGGTTTACAGTGTCAATGGATTGCGTCAAGTTTACGGAATGTTGAAAACCGTTTAGAACTAAATACTAAACAAAGGTGCAACTATAAATAATGATGACCGAGCATAATTAGCAGCATGGAATAACGACGTCACAACACAATTATACATATCAAATATTGTCGGGCTCAGTGGCTCAGAGGTTATGCATTTGGAAAGGAAACCGTAAAACTTATTGCATAAAGCACAAACAAAGACAAAATTTCAAAGCAGCAGCGGCAGCTTATAATGGTATAATCGTTCTCAAGCAAATCGCCGCTTGAATTTGAGTATAATCAGTTTCTAGGTTTTTAAACAACGTTAAACCGCTTACCTCTGCTTTAGCGCTCACGGCGTATCCCCGTCTTCATGAACCAATAAACAATGCGCCGATGTCACCTTGGCGGAACCTGAGTTCGCGAACGGTGGAAAAACTGAAAGTCTCATCGGTGGTAAATATTTTAATCTGTCATGGAAAGTAAACTCATGAAACTGATGAAACTAATGAAATGGGACTTTTCGACAATATATTTAGTTATATTTTAGCAGCAACATTATATGACGCATATGCATTCAGAAAATATTATGTTTATAAACGGATACAGAATACAGGTTCAAACAGGTTTCAAAATTCCTTCTTCATGAGATAGGTGGTTAAAATAAGCGTTAAACTGAACCCAGAAATGCAAACAAGTCCGGTGTAGAGATGTTCAGTATCGAGATATTCCAGTTATTAATACTAAATATTATATTCATAATTTGACAACGTTGATATGAGCATGGCTCAGTATGTTCATTAAATCACATTTAAATGAGCATGTGATTAAGTGAAGGGTTTTTCTTTATGATCTATGTAAATCATAATATTTTCAAAAATGCTAAGAATAATTGTTACAATAAATGTTCAAAGATGGGTTCACCAGTTTCTATACATAACCAAGCCCGTCGAATTAAATTTTTGTGAATTCACTGGAACATGATCGGAGTTATTTTCTGGATGGTATCAATAATTCTATAGATTTACTGGAATTTGGTACATTTTATTCATCACATAAACCGCAAAGACTTCGAATCAGGAGAACGTGGAGGCCAATCGCAGGTCCCGCATGCCCTATCAAGCGTAACCACTTCCGAATGTTAGCTGCAAAACGTGGTGGTGCACCATCTAATTGCAACCATAAATTTAAAATTTTATTCATTGGTAGCTGTTCTAATTGCCCTTCTAAATCTTTATTTGAGAATTGCAAATAATTGTCACCTCGGAAGCAAAATTGATCCTAAACCGATTATTCAAAATACCGGGCCAAAGGTTAATTGAAAATCTACGTGAAGTCCTCCAGGATAGTACACAAGTAAATTTTCAGCTGCCCAATGATAGATATTGTAAATATTAAAATATCCGTGTCTATTAAAAAACACTCATCTGTACAGACATTTTTTTAAATAAAATACGGATCACGATCATTTTGGTTTATTGGCAACGACAAATTTCCAATTCTCTGCGGCAATCTTCTGCTAGAAGAGCCTGTGCTTTCGTGTAATGGTAAATATGTACTCATTTCTCGGTCAATATTCTAAAAATCTGATAATGAGTTACCCTAAATAAGCTTTCAACTTCCCTGATGCTGCAGCTTGGAGTGCTGGTAAGGAAATTCAAAATTGCTTCCTCCATTTCTGCTATTCTTGGTCTACCTGCACCAGTTCTTACTGGACTAAGCTATCAGTTGTTTGTAGTATATTGTGCAAGTTTAAAACGGTTTTTTGAGTTGGATGCTTCGATCAGGAAACCGTGCAGCGTAGACCCTTTTTGCAGCTCTAGCATTCATAATTTCCTACCCTCACGCCCAAAGATTATATGCATGTCACCATATTCTTCGAAAGTGTATTACATCATCAACAACAAAGAACAATTACTTAAACAGCATTTTTCACTTCTGTAAAACTCATAAATTAGTATTGTCAAGAGCACCTAATCATTTTTATGGGAAAAATTAGAAGCAGGAAATAATTTTCTATTCGGTTAGTGTTAATTTTAAGGCAGTTTTAATTATGCGTTCATATCGCTGAGTTAGTGTTCAATGTAACTAAAGATTTTTTTGGTATTTAGTCATAAATAAATGAAAACGTATTTCAACTTTCGGGGATTAATTAATTGTAGGTTATTATAACAGTTCCGCCATTTCTGTTTTTATTGATAGGTTCAATTTTAAGTCTACCTTGACCACTTTCTCTGTGAGGAAGGACGGTTAACAAAATTCATTTAAACAAATAATAGGAAACTTGTTGGAACATATAACAGACGAAGTTATATCTTTTATACATACAAAGCAGAAGAGCTTCGTAGAGACAAACACACAGAATATCATGGATAGGTTGTTGGTTCAAATTACATTTAATAAAAACACCAATCAGCTAGGAAATAGAAAGACATTTACGCAATTATGTAACACAAAAATACGTAAAACACATAAATGATTTATATGAAGTTATCGATAAATAAATAGCAAAAAATCTATATTATTTGGCCGGCCATCCACTGGCGCCAACTACGGGTAGGAGAATTTTCCAGGTTGACGCGTTTCCGACTCACGAACATTTAAAATGGTAGTGTAACAATTAAGGAACACTGGATTGTTTGCTCTCAAAACTACTTAACAGCACGCTATAAACATAACAATATACTGCACGAAAAACGTTTAACGACATAATCAGGAAATATACGTAGAATACGTGGCCCTAACTCCGTTACGGTGTACGGTAACAAAATGTTGCTCCGGCTAGAACTCAGTCGAGAGAGCGGGTTCTTGACGACCTTTGAATTAGGGCTGCGCTCCATAAATCGAGGTAAAAGATGTTAAAAATTGATGGGCCACGACATTCGGACTAGATCGGGAAAACAAAATCAGCAACACAGGTCAACGCACTGTGAACGTGGAAGTAAGTGTCTCATCTTTCTGCCTCTACCTTGGCACAGTTTGAGGTAGCGACTGCAACAGCTGAATTGAACCTACCTTTCGTTACACTTGCTTAGAATCCATCTGGTTTTCTCTACATAAAAGAAAAACCACAAAGGTGCATGCAAATATCAATGAACAACGTAAGTAACAAACAATAAACTCTATTAAAATATTAAAAAAATATGTAAATGACAATGCACATAAAAATGTTTACTCGTTCAAGTTAAAAATATATACGAAAGGGGTTAGTCAGGTTAAATTGCGACGTTTAAACTAACGCAGCAGTAAAATGACGATCAAACTGCATGGTTACATTCTAGACAGTAATAACTTTGAATTTGCACAAACAAACTACGTTACATGATCAAAATTATCAACAATTGCTCAGCAAACGCAACGATAATGTTTGCTTGAGCTTCCAATACAAAACAACAATATAAACAATAAAACTTGAAGGTAAAACTAAAAATTCACCTCAAAAATCACTTCACTGTAAATGTGTAGGAGGTACAACTGTTAACAACTAACAGATACCTTGAGTTGAAGAAATTCAGACGTTAGGTATTCATGTCTAATTCTAGCTGGATGTCGCACTTTAACTATTCCTCGAAAAAAACGACCGGGAAACCACAAAGTGTTTGCGGGATGCGGTAACCGGGTATCGATGATGTTTACCACAGCCAGGGGTTGGCAGGGCTATAATCCACTCAACGGGTGAAAAGACTTAACGAAACTCATATTACAGGAACAACGAGACGAACCCTCAACGTGGGAGATACAACATCACACCTTAGTTAAGCTAGAGATGGTACCTTTAAAAGTCCGGTAAATGATCCGCCGTGGCGATAATTAAGGGTCTCGCAACACCACGGTAATGGACTCTTGACCACACTAACTTGCTTGCCTAACTTTAACCTCAACAGCTAGTATGCGCATCTCGACGAAACATCATAGGCACATAAGCCGACAAGAAGCACACCGCTAAATACTAAGCGGGAGTACAGCTTCTTCGAAGGGCACCCCGGTCGAGCAAAGTGATGCGAGCCGGAGCGCGAAATCGACACACGTGTTTTGTAACTCAGAACCGGGGCGGTAATCTGAGTGGAAGTGAATTTCTCAGTGCAGCGATACCGGGACTAAATGGAAGGCACACGCTCTGCTTAAAAGCGTTCTCTTTCTAGCTGAAGCAAAACGCTCGGAAAATTCCAAGTTGATGAAATCCTGACTAACCATTAATCCTGGGCCTGCAAACTTCGATAAACAATTAAAACAGCGATAAACCGGACTGGCAAACAAGGACAGATTGCGTCACCCAGGCAGGAACAAAGATCTATGTAGAATTGAATTTCGACGAACATAAATGAACTGCAATCCGCTGATATACGAAATAGGCGGAAAGAAGGATCGGGCAGAGTAAAGGTTTAATTACACCACTAAACTACCAATTTGGCTTAAACTATGCGGGAAAAATACAGAATACATGTCGATTGTCTTGCAAGAAGTAGAATGTGTGTCGCTCGTGAAGTGTAGTTGCACTGGAATTGCTCTGGCATTTCTTATTAAATCACAGTTTTGAGTATATTTTATGCAATTTTGTTAATATCCTACGTACCTATTTCGTTCTATTCAGTAAGCCTTTTACGCAAGAACAAAAAGTGGAAATTTCTGCCCTGATCACAAAAAAACTGTTTCGCCACTTCTTGAAGCTGACAGGTTTTATGGGCATATCGTTGCAACTATTACTGCCAAACATAATGAGAAACTAGCTAAATTGAAAATGAGTTACAAAACTGAACTTAAACAACTGCGTTAAGAAAATAAGTCCTTACTTTATCTGCAGAGCTGGATGATCTAAATCTACAACAATATTCTAGGGGGAAGAATATTCGTCTACATCAACATATGTCATCGTGTGGAAGCTACTCAAGGAAGTCAACCGCGTCCAATTGTTAGAAAATTTACCAGTTACAAATATTAAGATTTAATTTTTAAAAACAAGCAAAGCTTTAAGTATACTCAAAGTATCTTACAACGTTACCTTGGAATCTCATTTATGATATTGAATCCATCGATGACAAAATTAATTTTTTAAACAATAATTTTTTACATATTTTTAATATTTTTCCTCCATTAAGGCTGGCGTTTGGTTTATGTTGAAATAATAGGGACAGATTGATACATAGGAATCACGTATTGTCGATTCACACGCGTCGTATGAAGTTATACAAGGCTTCATTTCAAAGACGAATGTTGACAGATCGGCGTAAACTATTTTATAAATGGTAACAGATTCGCTTGCGCTGTAAAATTGTATTCAAAATATCGACGCTTTTGTAGGCATTTTTCATTTGTATTTCTGTCATCCAACAGTAAAATTTACTTGTGAAAAATAGAAAACAGAAACTGTAAAATAGCTTACAGGAATATACGATTTTTGATCTTTCATTTAAGACCTCAGTGAACTATTTCTGACGTTTAATTATTGATAGTACGTGATTCCTAAAGGGAAGGTCCTACAAACAACTGCGACAATTATCGTCTTCTTGCATTGATTTCTCACGCGAGTAAGGTTTTGTTATATATTATTCAGGCCCGACTGGAACACTACCTCGCCTGGCAGATATCTCCAGAACAGGCTGGATTCGTTAAGGGACGCGGTACACGAGAGCACATCTTAAATCTTAGGCAGGTTATTGAGAAGGCTAGAGAATACTACATTCCAGCATACATATGTTTCGTCGATTACAGCAAGGCGTTCGATAATCTGAAATGGGAAAAACTCTGGGATGTATTACTTACTATGGGAGTGCCTAAACATCTAGTGTATCTTATAAAAGAATTGTATAACAATAACTCTGCTCGTGTGAGAGTCGATAAATATCTATCTGGAGAATGCACTATAGGCAAAGGTGTCAGACAAGGTTGCGTTCTTTCCCCATTGCTCTTCAATGTCTATAGCGAAGTAATAATGAGACAAGTGCTGGAAGAGTGGAATGGTGGTATAACTATTGGCGGTACGAAAATATCAAACCTTAGGTTTGCAGACGATACCACGCTGCTTGCTGCAAATGAAAATGAAATCTCCACACTCTTAAACAAACTTGAAGAGATTAGTGTTCTCTACGGTCTCAAGATTAATTATGATAAAACGAAAATCATGATAATTGACCGTGAAAACAACAATTGGCCTCACATTCAAAGCATCGGCCAATGCCAGGTTGTAAATAGTCTGACATACCTGGGAGCTTTAATAGACAACAGCGGCAACTGTGAATACGAAATTCGACGCAGGATACAGTTGGGCAGGACGGCGATGACTCAACTTAACAAAATATGGAAAGATACAAATATCACGAAACACACGAAAATCCGACTCGTTAACTCGCTGGTATTTTCCATATTTCTTTATGCCGCCGAGACATGGGTTGTCAAAGAAGCAGACCGCCGTCGAATTGACGCGTTTGAAATGTGGATCTGGAGACGTATGTTGCGAATTTCATGGACAGCTCACCGTACAAACGTCTCCGTTCTCGAAGAAATTCGACCACGACAAAGACTCTCGTGTACCGTTTATAGTCGCATTCTGTCCTTCTTTGGACATATCCAACGCAGCGAACACAATATTGAAAGGCTGGTAGTGCTAGGTAAACCAGATGGAAAAAGAAGACGTGGACGATCACCAAAACGTTGGATAGACTTAACAAGAGATCTTCTCCACACTAGTTTGAGTGAAGCCGCCCATATGGCTTCCAGTAGACAAAGATGGCGAAACACGGTAAAAAGAGCCATCAGTAATATCCAAAATTAATAATGGGTCACAACACATCTGTCAAGATGTTATGAACAAGAAGAAGAGATTCCTAAATAAATTCAAGCTGTTGTCATTTAGGACGAATATTACAACGCCAAATGCCGGTTATCGGTGCTGTTTTTGCAGACACCTGATAAATTTCCACATAAATAGCGTATAAATAGTTTAGGCATTGTACGACAGATGTCGTATTGTCGTTACAAAGCCATATACAAAACCAAGGTTGTGAACATGGCACGTACGTGGGACCCGAAAATAAAATTTAAAGTCCCGCACGGGCGGAGTTAAAATCACGCGTTTGCCCGTTTGTCCTATGGTACGGGATTGCTAATTATTCGTTAGAATCCCGACATACTTTCATATACTTTTGCACTATAATTTCTAAAATGTTATTAGGTAGAGACGTAGGTAAATGAATATTTTAAGTTATTTAATAAAAACCGATTGCAAAACCGATAATAATTTAATAGAAAGCTACTAGATAGAATGAGCAACAAAATATATGTTTTTCTTTTTACCTATATATTAATAAAAATTTTACACTAACAAATGCCTATAATAAATCAGTATTGTGTGATCTTCCATAAAATACAAGATACAGTATTGATTTGCAGTAATTTTGGAGGCTCTTTAATTTTTCCTTTCTTTCTTTCTTGGTAAACCAATAGCTGTTAGCGATCTTCCTCTAGGTCTACCTCGAGATTTTATTGCTTCCTAAAAATATGTGATTACTAAAATCTAAGAAATGTCCGTAAAAGTAAATGCTTATAACATACCGGCAAACAAATGTTATGTAAACATGATCCATCATCAACAATTTCTGAATAATTCATATCACAAACGATTTCTTCTTTTGTCTCTACAGAATGGGATTAATCGAATTATAGAATATTATTAACATTTTCTTCGCTCATAATGTCTACCAAATTTTTGGTGCTTTGGCAATCATGTTCTACTACTAGTAGATTATTATTACTGTAATAATCGTGTTCTACAAATCCTTCGTTCAATACCAAATTATTGGTGTTTTGGCAATTACTATATACGTCGTTTTGAAAATTAATAATTTAAACTTTCTCGTGAATGCAAAGTATTTTATAACATAATACTTTAATGTTGAGTTTGCGATACTGTATAACTTGGGGCAGTGATTTTTAGCATTGGCAAGAGTTTTGCAATTTAGTTTCGAAAATTGTACTTTATTCTGTTTTTCATGTAACATTATGGCTTCATTTAATTCTTCATAACTGTTAAAGGCATCGTTTATCTTTAATTCATATGAAGTTGCCATTATCAATCAATAACGTTAATAGCAGACGACAATATTAATTAATATACATCGATGAACAGAACAGCTGACCGACACACTATAAGAACGCGGAACGGATAAAAGTACAAGAGGAAAGACCGCGCAAACGTGTGATAAAACTTCGCCCGTGTGGGACTTTAAATTTTATTTTCAGGTCCCACGTACGGAACTATATCCACGTTTTGCAATGCAATGGGAAATGCGAAATTTACAATACGGTAAATCGCGAATACGAGTGACAGTGAATGATTATTATTAGAGCTCGGATTCATAGCTGTTTTGCTATACGTAATAATTAATAGCTGAACAGAAATGTTTAGAACGAAATATGAATTATGAAGAAAACAATTGTTGAAGAATATTTATTTTTAGGTTGAAAAAGAATGTTTTTCCGCAACCGTCTTGAAAGTCATTACTACTAAAATCTGTCATTAAAGTAGACGTTTCTCTTACTTTTATAACAGTTATATTATAGAGTTGTTGGGAACCAATTTGCTTTACATTGTCACAAACTCACAGTCTCTTATAAAAATATTATACAGTGTTGTACAAAAGTCTGGAACACCTGAAATATCTTGCAAAATCCTGTTTTGTGGCAAAACCGCTTGAAGGGGTCAAAAAGCATTGTAAATTTGCTATCTTTTGAAATACTCTAGAACTATATACAGTGGCGTACACCAGCAGGGTCAATTGGAGCATTTTTTTAAAATGATAACCCCAATATTTTGTTCGAGGAAGTGGAAGAGCACATTGAGTATTGTAGTATAAAAGTTTTATGAAGTTGCATAAAGAAATTTTCGAGAAAAATGCAAATAAAGCAAGATATTTCAGGTGTTCCAGACTTTTTTACCACACTGTATAGTCGTACAATATGCAGCCTTATGGAAACGATAATGAAGATTATTAAACATTAAAAAAAAATTTTAACCTGACTTGTTCAGCTGCTGTACGCGTTAATCGTTACTTTTGATTGTTTAGTTACAAAACCGTTGTTTTAAATAACTAAAATATTTTATAATATTAATTTTAATCAAAATTACTATTTATTTCTAACTTTGATAGGGTCCTGTCGCTGGATGCGCGCCTCTAAAAAGCATTATTTTATAGATGTTTTATAAGGATCACCTAAATAGTTTAATTATCACGTTCAACACAAAACTGTTGAATGTAGATATGCAATGTATAAATAAAACAATTTTAAAAATAATTTGTTTGATAGTATCTTGTAATGCTTAAATAATCTATTATAAAGTGGTAATCTCATTTCCAATGTGTTAATATTTGAATAATAATTTACTGCTGAACTAATTTCAGTGACTATTTCCCGCATCTTCTATTATCCAATCAAACGCCATAATTTTCCAAAATTCAACCAATCACGTGTTTTTATAGTGGCAAAAATCAAAATTTTTCCTTGAAATTTTATCAGTTTCTTTTACCACTTGTATCCATGGAAACCACCAAATATGTTGTTTTAAGCAATGTGGCATTTGAAAAACGTCATTAAACTGTCATTGTGAATATATAGTATAAATGTCATATTCATTGTATACTGATACAAAATTAACCCATATTTGGGAAATACTCCACGAAATGTGTTTCGGGCTCATGATTTTGCTCGGAACACGTTTTACTCAAGATTTGTTGTTTTTTGGCAATGCCCTCAACAAAATAACTTTGACAAATTCCCTCATCTATAAAGTTAGTTTGTCTTGTGACATTGCCAAAACAAGAAACTTTCGCAAAACATTTTTACCGGCAAAATCATTTGCCCTTAATACATTATTACTGATAAAAATTCAGTCATTAAAATAAGTACATTTTGGCTTAAATATCATGAATCTGGGAAGTATATAGCTGGTTGAAGAAGAGAAATTATAACCCTGTATAGTGTATATGCTAGGATACCTGACTCTCGCTCAGGAGACCCGTGTTCATTTCCGCTACCGAAAACTTTTTTAAAAATTGAATTGTAGTTTATATCTTCACGTACATTACAAATAATAATGTAACAGATTAGTTTTTTACGTAATACGTATGTACTTTCTTGCTTAATTTACTACTAATGTACTTATTAAATGTTGTATTCATATATTATAGCATATATCCATTTCCACCACTTGGGGGGAAGGGGTGGAATTTTAGAAATCCTCCCGTTTTATTCTATGAAATATTTAGAATTCGTGAAAACATAGTTTACCCCATTTCACCCCTTAGGGGTAAAATTTCTAAAAATTATTTCAGTCAGTCTTATACTGAAATGAACCCAGAGCGAAAAAAATCATTCTAACCCCCTACCCCTTTTCGGTTTTCCGTTTGTACCGCTTTAGTGGTGAAATTTAAAAAAACTTTAAAACCCCTTTCTAAAGATTTAAAAAACACATCTATATACCAAAAAAGAATGCTCTAACTTAACAACCACAGGAGATACAAGGAGTTCTATACTTCACCCCGAATGCAGATTCGAACTTTAAGGGTTGATTAGGGTAAAATCCCGAAATGAGTTTTTAGACATTTGCATTGGATACTTATGCAAGCAAACACCAAGTTGATATTTTACCGGGTCTAAGAGATACTGACGAATTCGTGAAAACACAGTTTACCCCTTTTCATCTCTTTAAGAGTAATTTTTTCAAAAAATAATTGAAAATGTTAATTACTTCGTTACATTTTTTATTATTTACCGACAATTAGTATTTTTTAGAAATGTAAATTGGATAAAGAAAAATCTCATTTGGACAACTATAAGAAAACATTTACAGGATTTTTGTAACAGTAATTCATTAACAGGGCTAGATTAGAGTTTCTAGAAGCCATTTAAATAGCTATCAATTAGAATTGAAAAATATTTGTCCTAAAAAGCGCCTTGCATAAAAACGGAAAAATTCTGCAAACATACTACTTTTCGGTAAATGATAAAAACTCTAAAGAAGAAATTAACATTTTATATTATTTTTTCCACTTATAAATCTTTAGTCTTCACATAAAAATTTTTGATTTTAATAATAAGTCCTGGTATGTGAAATTTTGAAAAAATATTTCAAAAATTAATAATTAGCTAAAGTTATAAAAAATAGGAGTTTTCTGGCCTGGAATTGTTTAGTTAGCTAAAAATAACACACTCTAAAAAAATCTGATTGAAATCTTACTTAGTTTCCTAAAAATAGCACTTTTTGGATTTTGACAATTTCGGAAAACTCCATTTTCTAAATAAGTAAAAATCATTCGGTATATATGATAGGGGCTAAATAGGTTTTTAGACAAGCACAAATTATTGACGTAAAAAGTTGTTTTGAAAAATCAAAATAATTTTTTTCCCATATTAGGCCGACTTTTTGGCGGTCACTGTACATAATAGATTCAGAATTTGGCAGAATCACTTGGTTCCTGTTTATTTTAACTAAATTTCACAGATTTCTTTGTTATAGTGACTGAAAGGCCAAGAAGCATAAAGCACCGGATTCAAGGTAAAATGAGGTTTCGATAATACACACATACAAAGGCCATGAAGCTTATTTTACTTAAAATCACAGAATAATCTTAAAATTATCTGCACCGGCAAAAACATCTGTCCGTGTTTTTGGCCCACATCTGCTTAGAACACACCTGCTCAGCAGAGAAACAAACCCTTGCATAAGTTGAATAGCGAGGTAGAAATTATACGGTGGAAAATTCGAGTGCGTCTATATTAATACAGATACCAGCACCACACAATAGGATAAAGAAAGAGGGAAGATTGGTGAATTTTCTTCGTTTCAATCCCCAGCCTTAAACACAGCTACATTTTATAAACCAAGAGCTCCTTGGCTCACATAATATTAGATGTATGATGAGACCGAGATTCTGCTTATAAAAGATTTAAACAATCTGAACACCCGGGACATTGGAATTAGTATCAATAAAGAATCTTGTAACTTTATCTGCAAGAAATTGAAAGAACGTGTAATTAAATTATAAATTTAGACAGAGTAATTCTAAATTTTTCTAGAGAGAATTAAAAATTGCGATATCTATAATAAAATAACACGCCCGACTATCCCAGCTACTATTGGTAATACAAATTTAAGTCAATGAATACTTTCTTAATTCAGTTCAAGGTATTGATCAACGAAATATTCAAGTTCTTAAACTTTATGAAACTGTAATGTTCGATATTATTAAAAATTTTATTTTGAAAACTGTTACAGAGGAGTTTGTTCTCCAGAAAATAAATTCCTTTACTTCTATAGCCTGCGGAAATGATGGCGTTAACATACTGATGATACACCTGTGTTACCCCTTTCTGGTGCCTTTCTTAACCCGCATAATTAACTTTTGTCGATTAGAAGGCGTATTTCCTAACCAATAGAAAATAACTTATATAATGCACATAAGTAGTGTTAAGGTACCTAAAGAATTAATAGACCTTAGACCTATCAGTGTTCTTCCTGTATGTCAAACGTCAATCTTCAATACATATCGGCTACTTTTCAAAGTTACAGTCTGGTTTTCACTCTAATCACAGATGTGTTTCTGCTCTACTAAAGGTAACTGATGCATTATTCGAGCTTCTGACGAAGGTGATTTAACTGAATTAATTCTACTGCACTTATCCAAGGCCTTTGACACAATAAACCATGAGATTCTGATAATTATTTTACATTCTTTTGGATTGTATGCTAGGGCCGTAATTTTTTTTGAAAATTGTTTAAAAACAGACAAGAGTGTGTAATTTTGTCAAATGACAGTCGACTTTCTTAACAATTAAATATGGGGTGTCACAAGGCTATATTTTAAGTCCATTGCTATACATAATCTATTCTTCTGGCTTTTGTAAGGTTGTAAAACATTGTGTGTATCATCACTATGCAGATGATACCCAAATGTATCTATTGTTTAAACGTACTGATGCCATTACTGCTTGTAACCTTATTAACTCTTAATATCAATCCTTTCAAATCCGTGGTCGTCTTATTTGGCGATTGAAATAGCAGATCTACGGTATTAACTCTTATCCAAATTAAAATCAATGATACGATCATTGCTATTAATGGCAGGGCGCAAAATTTGGGTCCTACTCTGGATTATACGCTTAAATTTCGTAACCATATTAATAACTGTATACGTAGATAGGTTTTACGGAAACCTTAATCTAAGTTATAATAATACACAAACTTTAAATAAGAGAATGAAACCGATTTTATGCGAATCCCTCATGTTGTCACAATTTAACTATTGCGATGTTGTCTATAGGCCTAGCATTGATAAAGCAACTAGTAGAATAATACAATTGGTACGGAGTTCCTGTTTGAGACTTATCCAGGGTGTCAAACGCCATGCACGTATATTACACTAAGTTATAGAACCCAATTGGCTCAGCACGGAAAAACGTCGCATGCTGCATTGTTTGGTATTTTATTACAAAATAATTATTACTAAAACCTCCTTACCTTTATAATAAAATTACACTTCGTACTGATATACATAATTTGAATTTAAAGATATTAGATTGGCTTTTTAATTTTTTAGCCTTTAGCATTAAGTAACTTAGTATTCATATTTGTTTAAAGTACTTTACTATTATCATTGTTATTATTCATATTATTATTATTATTATCTTGTGTTGTTATTGTGTACTTTCTATTTTTTCGTGGGTTATGAGGCTTAAACAATTTTATTAATACTCTGTGACTGCGATTAATCGAAGAGCAGGGACCCCTTTATGGAGGTCATAAGACTTTCTTCGAATTTCCACATGAAAATATGATTGTATATTTTTTTAAATAAAATTTATTATTATTATTATCCGGGTAGCGTAGCTGGCACAGTTTCCAGATTTAATTTCATGTAACCTTTTATGGGGGCTTATGCCAAGGAGTGCATTTGCAAAATTCTTTGTAAGATTGAACATTAATGTCTGTAAATAAGTGATTTGATAAGAATACTTCTGCTGCACCCGTGAGTAATTTTATCATTTTTGAGGTTTGTAATAATTATTATGCGTGCATTAAAAAATAAATGCCACAAATTTGGGTTATCTTATTTTATACCATGTTAGGTACTTCCTTAAGTGTGGGTAGTCAAATTAGATATAAATAAAATTTCAAGTATTCATTAAACGAAATGAGGTTCGACGCAATACTTTTTCATTGGAAGAATAAGGATATTCTATTTTTTTCTGGTTTATTTATTTACTATTTTTGTCATACTTTTGAAGCCTAATTTTCATTATTCACCCAAAAATAAATAGTCGTTTCAATTCTTTATCAATGATATTTACTTTTGATTTGTTCGTTTGATTTACTTTGAGTTTCATCTTACTTAAGAGGATTTTCTTGCGCAACGACAAAATAGTTGAAACAAATTAATTCTCAAATGGACCCTTCTCTTTATCTATAAATAAAACAAATATGCACACACATATGCAATCAGGTTAAGTCAACCCCCCCCCCCCCCCTGATATCTTAAGAATTCGCCTCCAATGCACCATCCGATGTCTATAACTATACGAGAGCTGTTTATCTAAATGACGTGGAGTACATTGGAACAACAAAGCAGCAGTATTTATTCAGAATTTTAATTTATTTTCGTCAATGAAGATATCGAAAACATGTATGCTTCAGTTTGTTGTACAGGGTGGCCAGATAAGAATGCAAAGTGCTGTATCTCGGAAACTATTCGTCGTAGAGACTTTCGGTAAAAAATTTTATGACTAAAGTGGCCAAAAGAAGACCGTGGAAAATATTTTCAGATTTCCAAAATGGTCACCAGGGGGCGTAACCGCCATCTTAAACTTTTAAAGTGATTTTTTACTGAAATCCACCTAGTAAATGTTACCAAAAGATATATGCTTATTAAAGCTAAGCTTCACTCGGGTAATTTTTGTTTAAGACTTTTTGACTTATCTATTAAAATAAAGTGGTGAGGGGTAACTCAATGTTTTTTTAAATAAACAGCTGTAACTCCTAAACCACTGAACGGATTTTAACCAACTTAGTCTCGTTGGAAAAAGAGTTTATTGTTCCATGAAACCCATTTTACCTGTGATATGTCTAATTCTTAGTGATGCCGCTAGAGCGCGTTTTTTGATATAATAGCAGAAAATTGTAAAATTATCTAAAAAATTAAATGCAATAATATGACTTTTTTTCATAAAAATGTAGTGAAATGATACCTAAATAGGCTAGTGAAAACCGTATCTCGCTATCTTATTCGTAGCCTGAAATATCGAAGAAAGAAAATTTAGTTATCATATAATTTTAAAAAGACGTTATTACACCGATATTTATTGTTATTTATTTGTCTTTTTTTCAAGATTCAATGATAAAATTTCATAATTTAATAATTTTTAAATATTAAAAGTATTCTTAGTTCAAATAATTTAAAAAAACGTGTAGGGGCATAATAAGAAAAAAGGGCCGATTTTGAAATAAAACTAATGCCTCCTTAAATGCTCGAACTGTCTTCCATCACTCTCAATGCATTGTTGGAGCCGCTCATGCGTGGACATTACAGCAGCTTCAATTTCTGCTCTTGAAAGGCTACGAATGGCCTCCTGTATTCGTATTTTCATGTGGTCTCTCGTTGTTGGTGGAATTTGATAAACAATATCTTTCAACCGACCCCATAGATAGAAGTCCAAACAGGTGAGGTCTGGGGATCGGGGTGGCCAAGGAAATAGACTTCCTCGCCCAATCCACTTCTGGTGATATGTTAGATCTAAATGTTCTCGCACATTTCTTGAGAAATGTGCTGGGCAACCGTCGAGTTGCAAAAACATATTTTGCCGTAATTGCAAGGGCACATCTTCTAATAAAATAAGCAATTGGTTTACCAGAAAATCAAGGAACACGGCACCATTTAGTGGTTGATCAAAGAAGTAGGGACCTATAATAGTTCCGCTCAGGATGCCACACCACACATTGAGACTCCAATGGCCTTGATGTTGGACCTCCCGCAACCAGTGAGGATTGTTGTCAGACCAATAATGCATATTATGCAAATTAATGTTTCCATCACTTCCAAAAGTGGCCTCATCCGTCCAAAGAATTTCGGATAAAAATTCTCTATTTTCCCTAATCATGCCCAACATCCAATGACAATAATCTATCCGTCGGTCAAAGTCTTCGTGATTTAAGGCTTGATGTAAAACCATATGATATGGGTGCAGTCTAAAAATTTGAAATAACAAACACATTGTGAAACATGTAAGGTAGTATTTTTAGTGACATAAAAACTTACCTGTGATTCTTTAAAATGTTTAGAATAGTAGTACGTGATATACCCAATGCGCGAGACATTCCTCTCGTACTAACGTGGGGATACAATTCCACGTCTGCTAAGACATTAACAATATTGTCTTCCGTTGTTCTAGCAGAGTGTCTTCGCAACTGAGGTCGAAAGCTGCCAGTATTACGCAAATTTTGCACTAAACTCGGAAAAATTCTCGCATCGCGTAAACGCCGATTTGGGTATCGAGCTCTGTATACTCTTTGAGCCAATGCCGCATTTTGAAGACATTCAAAATATACCGCAATCATATCGACAGCTTCATCATTTGTAAATAGTAATTTATTATACAAGACGATAAAGTTAAATTTTACCCACGAGTGAATCGTTTAACGTCGAGACGAAGTCGAGACGTTAATGATTCAAGAGTGGATAGAAATAACTTTATCGTCGTGTATAATACAATATTTTTTTCTATAGCAAGAACTTTAAGAATTTCAAAAGAAAATAAGGAAAGTCAATGACATTTCAAAATGTCAGTAGCTGGACTGGGCTGCTAAGATAATACGAAGCTTTCATATTTAATTTAAACAAATGTTAGAAAATTAAATTACTTTATCTATCCTTGATGTTAAAGTGCTACTTTATCTACCCTTGCTGTTAAAGTAAAACTTGACCTTTTGTTTTGAGTTGATAAAAGCACACTTTAACATGTACTATAGAAAAAAGGCATTTTAAATAGTTTCAAGGCCTTACTTGTGTGTGCAACGAACACAAATTACACTGTCTCTATAAGTATAATTTTAATATTTGTTGACAAGTTGAATTTAGGTATTTACTTTTCCTCCATGGCCTACTCTTCATATTCTGCCTACCTTGCACTTGCATACTAGCTGCATTGATTATTATGCCCCTACACCTCTTTTTTAACTAAGAATACTTTTACTATTTAAAAATTATTAAATTATGAAATTTTATAATTGAATCTTGAAAAAAGACAAATAAATCACAATAAATACCGGTATAATAGCGTCTTTTTAAAATTAGATGATAACTAAATCTTCTGTCTTCGATATTTCAAGCTACGAATAAGATATCGAGATATGGTTTTTACTAGCCTATTTAGGTATCATTTCACTACATTTTTATGAAAAAAAAGTCATATTATTGCATTTAATTTTTTAGAGAATTTTGCAATTTTCTGTTATTATATCAAAAAACGCGCTCTAGCGGCATCACTAAGAATTAGACATATCACAGGTAAGATGGGTTTCATGGAATAATAAATGCTTTTTCCAACAAGACCAAGTTTGTTAAAATCCGATCTGTGGTTTAGGAGTTACAGCTGTTTATTTAAAAAAACATTGAATTACCCCCACCACTTTATTTTAATAGATACATCAAAAAGTGTTAAACAAAAATTACTCGAGTAAAGCTTAGCTTTAGAAGCCATATATTTTTTGGTAACATTTACTAGGTGGATTTCAGTGAAAAATTACTTTAAAAGTTTAAGATGGCGGTTACGCCCCCTGGCGACCATCTTGGAAATCTGAAACCATTTTTCACGGTCTTCTTTTGCCCACTTTGGTCATAATTTTTTTTACCGAAAGTCGTTACGACGAATAGTTTCCGAGATACAGCACTTTGCATTCTAATCTGGCCACCCTGTACATTAAGACTGCAAGGCATACCAGCGGATATTCTGGTGTGACTATATTATACAACCAATGAAGGAGCATGTACGCGTGCAACGTTCGGATAACTGTCTAGTCCTTTTTTGGATATAAGATGTCTGCATGAATTAGCAATAAAGCATAAATTACCACACCCACGCGGTGCTGATATTATTGAGACTTGTCTTTACATTAATAATTTATTGTGTGGTAGTGATTTTTAGACAATTTTAAGATAAATTGAATATTATAAATATTTTAAATTCAGGGAAATTTCCAATTAATGAATGGTCTTCAAATAACAAACTCCTGGGAGTTACAAGAAATATTGATGGGTTAGCAAAAGCAACTTGCGTACATACAAAAACATGGATCCTGTGCCGGGTGCTTTAAGGACATGTAACTATATAAAGTTAAAATTCATGCATTTTTGAAGGCAAGCGAAGGCGCTTATTATTAAGTTATTATTAAGTTATCGTTTAAGTTATGCCCTTGATCAGACGGTACATTACTCAGTTCTTATATGCGAACAGTGGGGTTACACCAGTAAAGCATGCTTCACTGTCCAAGCGTTTTACTAGGGATTAAATTACTCGATTAAATTAATAAAGCAGATTTTATATATTAACACCAAATATTTTTGGAAGATTACGTTAAACTGGATCAAAATACACAGGCACTAAGAAAACATTCGTTGCAAATCTAGTATCGATTATACAGAATTTAACAGAATGGTATAATGGCCATTCCAAGGAAAATCCGACTGACATCATTTTTAGTAGGGTACCTGCCAAGGATATTCAAGGTTCAAGGTTTTGACGACCCCAGAGCTTAAGTAGTCGCGCAGTAAATTTGATCTTAAAAAAGTAGACTTTTTACAACGCAAAACAACGTATGTAACGGCTCGAGGTAACTTTAGAGAAAGTTAATCATTAAATTGCCAATTTGACTCCAGACGAATTGAATTACGGGTTAAGCATGAAAACATGTCTTTAAATCAACAGGGTAAGATTGCAAAAAAAAAGGATCGCTCGTGGCATAGTGTCCATCTATCGACGATACTGAATCAGAGTGGATGGGAGGCTACGAAAGCCTCCATAGCCATTCAACAACTAGCATCCTATATTACTGAATCCAAAGCATCTGCACACAGAAGCTATGTCGCTACAATAAAATTCGACAATTTGCGAAAAGCTTTGGCCAATAAAAAGAAAACATTGCTTAAAAAGGTAACACATCATTGCAAAACATGCAACTTTACGAGGGATAAAGTAGTTCGGCAACGAGTATTCAATCACTGCGCAGCAGATTTTTAAAGAGAAGACAAAGTCACTGGTGGTTCATTAAAATGTACATTTATTTATTAATATGTGTGGTAGACCACTAAAGTTACTTAGATATGGTTCATTTGTTGTCATATGGAAATGCAATCTAGGGAAATCATTAGCCTCAATCATTGTCACCCGATTGAATTGTGGTGGTACGTAGGCTTTTAGTTATCGTTTTTAAAATGAGGTCAGGTTTAATGTTGACTGGTTGACATCTTTATTATTTTAAATTGTAGTTTTGTCTATCATACTCTTAAGTTGTCTTCAGTGGAATACCTACATAGTTGAAACCGAATTATAAATTGACATTTCAAATTTATAATAACCAGAACTACAATTTAATAGTTATTTATTTACCAAGACATTATGATAGACTCGCGGGTAACAAGTTTACAAGCCCAAGGATTTGAAAGTTGCGCGAGGGTATAAACATCAAGTAATGCCCGCGGTGCATACAAAATATTATGTTTTACTGGTGTTTCTTATTATTATTATTATTATAATCAATAAGTCCAATGTACCGTTAGGTGTTGGACTGAAAAATGTAATACAATTTAAATATTACAATGTATCTATTTTCTATGACATTTCACTTGTCTTCCTCTTCCAAAACTTTCTATCCTGTGCCCATCTTCTGGTCTCAATCCACGGAATTCTTCGGTTTTCCGCTTCTTGACGCACTTGATCTTCCCATCTTAGTCGTGGGCGTCCTATTTTATTCTTTCCCTGAGCTCTTGTTTCGTACACTTCCCTTGTTTGTCTTTCTTCCTTCATCCTATGTATGTGGCCTAGCCAACTCAGTTGTCTTTCGCCAATAACTGTTCCTATCGGTTTTATATTTAGTTCGGATATTAATGTCTGGTTTCTTACTCTGTCTCTTCTTGAGATCCCTTTTATTCTTCTGAGAAATCTCATTTCAGTAGCCACGATTTTGCTTATGTTATTTTTTGATAACGTCCAGGATTTACTGCCATATACTATAGATGGTCTGACAACTTTCTGGTAGACTTGTGTTTTTATTTTCACATATAATCTCATAAGAGCATTAATTCTTTCCGGAAATTTTTTTGAGTGCGTTCCAACAACGTCGTATTAATTTGCCCGAGCGGGACGCGTTGAATGCAAGAAAAATAATTTCCCGATATGAATTAATGCTCGAATGCAGATTCGGTAAGAAAATCGTAACGACACAAACCCTAAAAAGAAGTAATGTCTACCTACAAAAAATTTCCAAGAAATTTTGTTGTTGTCTTGGATACGGCTCGTGAACTAATTTTTCTATTGGTCACTAATGAGTGTCGTACGATTTTCTTTGGAATCTCTTTCTTTCCCAGGAACGTGGTTCTTAGGGCGTTAAACATTCTTCTTGCTTTTCCTATTCTTTGGTGTTTCTTAATAACCTAAATAATGAATTAGAAAGCTTATATCGGATTATTAACTATTGCTGTAAACGCATCGATGCATTGAGGTTCGTAATTGGTCAGAAATTTAACAGTTGTCAGTTCTGACCATTCACACACTATAGTAACTCATAATGCCTGCCAGGGTATTGTGTACCCCATAATGTAATTTGTATCAAAGTTATTAATAAACAATAATGTAGCAGTAATACAAAATAATTAAGATGTCAACCAATCAACCTGAAACCAAACCTCACTGCAAAACCGAAAACTTGAAGGACCATAGTAGGAGTTACCCCATAAGACAGAGTAAGGAGCGAAAATATCAAGGAGGCCTGCAGGGTTCAAGATGTTGTGAAATGGGTGAGAACTCGATGGCGCAACTGGAATGACCATGTAAATAGAATGGACGACAACAGACTGGCAAAAATTGTAATGAAGGAAAATCCAAACACAAACAAACCTCAAGGGCGATCTCCAAAGTGATAACAGGAAAGCTGGACTTTAGCATCCCAAGATTAAGACGCAGAATTGAAAATAACAGAACTAAGTCTTACATTCCTTCATCACGAAAATCAAAAAGGCTTGATGTTACTTTCGTGTTCTTCGATGGTAGCAATTCTTCTGGGATGTAGAGTTTGTTTTTTCTCAATGTACCAACTAAAGTGAGCCTTTGTTCTCTGAGGCAGTTTACCTAGAGGAGTGACGTAAAAAAATTTTCAGTAGTGATGTTTCCTCCGGATCTTTTGTAATACTGACATAGATTCATTAGTACCTCTCTCCAACATCGACTTGGCGTGCTTTTCCTTCTTTTTTACCTGTAAAGACAAACACTTTCATTATTGAAATGGAACGAGAAACATATTGTTTATTATGTAAAAAAATTACCGTTGTAATCAAACAACTGAAGTGCCAAAGCCACTCGGCCCAGCCACCGGTTCGTTTGGATTCACGTCCATTTTTGTTGAAGCACACACACACAAACTGACTGCACTCTAAATCGTAAATAACGCAACTGACGCTCTAAGCTTCACAATTTCATTATTCTAACTCATAAAATTTGAAAACAAAGCATAAACAAACAATAAAAAAATGAGCTATGACACACAGAAACAAATGTCCGCAGCGATAATGCAGGAAAACTATGCACAACATGCATGTTAAATGCCATAATAGAGGTAGTACCCGGGTACTCCGTATGGGAGATAGGTGTAAGTTTTTATGGTATCATAAGGGTTAAACTTATAAAGCACACAACAAACGTAAAAAATTAGAATCTAGACACAGGTCACTTTTTTGTAATGCATGTATGTTGTTACTGAACTGCTTTGTACTGTTGCCATATTTTCTAACTTAAAAACAGCATTATCTCTGAAACGGTTGTCGGAATAAAAAAATGTGTGTTAACTTTTTTGTAACTTTACCCATGAAGAACATCATGATACTATTCCATTGCGCGACTTTTTCAACACCCTTATATAATGTCTAGACAATATATAAAAAATGATCTTAAGAGATGCATGTCATAAGCTGCCGAGTCGTTATATCGATGGGGCTACAATTATACAGTGTGTCCCAAAAAGTTTTATACAAATGGAGAAAAAGTTTCACATTTCACAAAAAAAATATCCTTGATAAAAAGCTCTGCATGACTTGTAGATCCATAATCAAGTACGACATTTTTAAAATATTGGCTAATATACAGGGAAAATCAAAATTATGACACTTGTTGCATAAATAGCTATTTCGTATGGTCATCTCTTTCTTACTCAAGCATTCTATTTGGTTGTTCATATTATGTCATTGCTATTATGTAACGAGAGATCAATAAAAAAACCAATTAGGGCAGGCTGTGATATGTGTTATACGTTTTACAGTATTGAAGTGTATTGTCAGTCTATGTCAAATTCGAGATTTGCAGGTTAAGTTTTGCGACAGCCTGTGTCAAAGAACAAACAAAACCTAACCTACTAATCTCGAATTTAACATAGACTGACAATACACTTCAGTACTGCCAAACGTATATCACATATCACAGCCTGCCCTAATTGTTTTTTTATTGATCTCTCTGTATAATTATGGCCCCATTAGTATAAAATGACTGAATTATACAAGTTACCTGTAGTATATGCATATTTCATTTACCGGATATGCATATTAAAATAAACGTTACTGTAATTGCATTAAATTGTCTTATTGCTGGTGTTGGTGAGGGCAGTTGCTCTCCAAGAAGTGCTGAAATGCGCATAGTACAACGCACAACTACAAGCGAAGCGGCAAAATTTATGAAACACTTAACATACCGCCCGCCTTGGAAAGGGTAACCTTTCAAATAACAACAGTACAAATTTGACATGTAACAGCTAGAGTAAGACATGTAACCAAAATCGACATATACAAAGCATAATAATACATAATTCTTAAGGTAATACAAGAAAACCCGAACAATGGAAAGCCAAAGGGCTTTACGAAACACTGCGCAAAACGCTAACGTGCTAGTTCACAACACTAGGTAGCGGGCACAGCTTGGCGAAGGATCGCTTTACGATTCCTGACACAGTTTTCACTGACGCAACACGCGTAACGCCGTCAAGGCCCGGGTGCAGCTCGGTGACCCGGCCTAACCTCCACTTCAGAGGGGGAAGGTTGTCATCCTTGATGAGGACCATGGAACCCGGCTGGAGGTCCGAAAGGTGTGTGCGCCATTTGGTGCGCTGTTGGAGTTCTGAGATGTACTCCTTAATCCATCTTTTCCATACATTCTGGTGGAGCTGTTGTATTCTTTGGTGTCTAGACAGCCGAGACTCGGCTATCACAGTAACGTTGGGATCAGTCAGTGACACCAAAAGACGACCGATCAGAAAATGAGCAGGAGTCAAAGGCTGAAGGTCGTTTGGATCAGAGGACAAAGGAGACAGGGGTCAGGAGTTTAAGGTCGCTTCCACCTGTGCTAGCAAAGTGCCAAATTCATCGTAATTTAGACTAGCGTTACCTATAACGCGCCGTATGTGATATTTGGAGGACTTAATTCCGGCCTCCCACAATTCGCCAAAGTGGGGACTGTGCGCGGGTATAAAATGCCAAGCTACTCCGTCGTTCGCGACTGAATCGGAAATAGAAAGGCCTTGTTCCGCAAGAAAATTGCCTAATTCGATTAATTCGAAATTAGCGCCGACAAAATTAGTGCCATTGTCTGAATAGACATGAAGCGGTTTGCCTCGACGAGCTACAAACCGGCGAAAAGCCATTAAAAAGGTTTCAGTAGAAAGGTCAGCGACCAATTCAAGGTGTACTGCTTTTGTGACAAAACAAACGAATAGACAAAGGTAGGACTTCACTAGTTTAGAACTACGTCCTTTGCGATCCTTTATCATGAACGGTCCACCATAATCGATACCAGTTGTATGAAATGGGGGCGATGATTGAATACGAGAGGCTGGCAGATCCCCCATTATGGGTTCGGTTAACTTAGGAGAAAATCTAAAACACAGCAAGCATTGATGAACCACTTGCTTGACTATATTTTTGCCAGAGGTAATCCAATATCGTTCTCTGAGATTAGCTAACAGCATTTGAGGTCCGGCATGGAGAAGCCGAAGGTGCTCATGTGAGACTAGGAGTCTGGCGAATGGATGTTTGCCAGAAATCACTAGAGGAAACTTCTTGTCAAAAGGTAATTGAGAGTTGTGGAGCCTACCACCAACTCTTAGCAGTCCCTTGGAATCCAGATAGGGGTTCAAGGATATCAAAGCAGAAGATTGTTTCACAGGCTTGTTCTGTGACAACAGCTTAAATTCGTCAGGAAATGACTCACGTTGTGAAAACCCTGCAAGCCTTACAAGGGATGATTGCAGTTCATCTGTAGAAAGGGGCCTAGAAAGACGATCAGCTTTGGGGGTCCGCGCATTGTTATAAAAACGAAAGCAATAAGCTGTAACTCGTTGTAAGCGAGCCAAACTTGAATACTGATTGAACGGAAATGGTTCAACAGAGGTTACAGAAAAATTCTGAACTTCTTTTTTGAATTCTGGAAGCTCAGCAAGAACATGTCTGGAAGTAGGCCAAGATGCCTCACCTTCGCTTAGCCAGGTGGGACCATGCCACCAAAGGCTTAATTCTTTTAAGACTAAAGGAGGGATTCTCCTAGTGAGAAGATCAGCAGGATTCGACGCGGTAGGAACATGCCTCCACGTGGCATCAGAAGTGAGTTGCTGAACATCTGCAACTCTGTTGCACACAAAAGTTCTAAGAAGATTCGGACTGGTTTTCAACCATCCTAGCACTATTGTTGAATCTGTCCACAAACCGATTCTAAATATGGGCAAATCAAGTGCCTTTATGACTTGCACGGAAAGTTTACTTAGAAGAACAGCTCCGCAGAGCTCGAGCTTCGGAATTGTCAAGGGCTTTAAAGGGGCTACCTTGGCCTTGGAACAGAGAAGGTGAACTTGTACTTCCTCTTCCTGATTCTTGGAACGTAGGTATATCGACGAACCGTAACCATTGTTGGAGGCGTCGCATAAACCATGTTGTTCTATCTCAACCACGCGCCGGCAGAGGACGTGACGAGGAATTGTTAAGTCATTGAGCATGAGAAGATCACTGCGATATGTAAACCATTTTTCTTGTATGGCGTTGGGAACGGGTTCATCCCAATTCAACTTTTCCATCCAAAGTTGTTGCAAAAGAACCTTGGCACCCATGGTGCATGGACTTAGCAGACCCAGCAGGTCAAATATCTGTGATATTTCAGACAAGATGCTACGCTTGGTAGCCTGACTACTTGTATAATTTGAAATATTGAACATCAGATGATCGCTTTTGAAGGACCAAATCAAACCAAGGGTGCTTGTGTGCTCATGTGCACTGAAATCAAGAACACCAGGATGCAAATCGAGATCTGGGATTCCATCGAGAACTTCTGGAGAATTAGAAATCCACTTTCTAAGTTTGAAGCACCCTGAATCAAGAATCTGATTCAAGTTTGAAACGGACATATGACCTAATTTAGAATATTCATTCATGAAATTCGAATAGCGATTGGACAAGTCAGGGTTCGCTTGTAACCGTTTCTCTAATGATAAGAATCTTTTCTGAGCGATTTGCAATGAATCACCCAATACCTCTACAGGTTTCTTGAGAGGGATAGAGACAACGAATCGACCATTCGCTGCTCGTCGCGTATTTTGCACGAAATGTGCCTCACAGGCGTTCTCTTCATTTGTGCGGACCTTTTCCTCTGGGTAATGTTCGAGTTGCCAAAACCTAGCAATGGGGTCAGAAGCATCCTCGATCGTGCTAAGATTGCAATGTACAGGGTACGCAGAAGGGGGGCCTGTAGGGCCAGAAACAATCCAGCCAAAACGAGTTTTTTGGAGGATGGGAAGATTTGGGCCTAGACCAATTTGTCCAATACAAAGGAGCTGCCAGAAAATGGGCGAACAATCAGAATGTCGATGGTGTCCGGTTGGTCATAGGACAGATCTGATAACTTGATGTTATCAGGAACCTTGAAACTGTTTCGCTGGACGCGAAGACTTGGGGTTGTACCTGTAATCTCATCGATAACAAGACAGGATAGACCAATACTGTATGAGGTGTGAGGGGCTTGCAGCTTGATATCACACCTAGCTTTGATTTGAGAAGTAGCTTTACTTAAGCCAGAAACAGCAACGTTGACTTCGCGAATTGGAAGCTTCAACCTTTTACACAAATCTGAACGTATGAAGTTCGATTGGAAACCGGAATCTAGCAGGATTCGCACAACATGAGGCGTACCATCATCAGCGATGAGTTTAGCGGTAGCCGTAGGTAAGAGTACCTGCAAAGCATTCGAACAGAATGCCGAAATCGATTGATTTAGTTCAACAGGGGTTTCTGCTGACACCGCAGATCCTGGTTGACTAGAAGAAGCATTTTGAGATTTGTCCTCATGAAGAAGGGTGTTGTGCCTTGATTTGCACTTTCTACACGTATATTTGGAGCTACAGCGGCTCGAAAGGTGACCCTGAGTTAGGCAATTAAAGCATACACGGAGCTCTTTTGCCTTTGAATTTCTGTAAAGAGAAGACAGCTTGACAAACTTATCGCATTTGTACAAGGGATGAGATTCTTTTCCAAATGGACACGAAGGGGTACCTGACACAAATGATTTCGAATGTACCTTGGACGACTTTTCGGGTACAAGCTTAATATTTTTTACCTCTAGAGTTTCTAGAAGATTTGCTGTATTTTGTAGATATTCCTTGAACTCGTCAAGATTAGGCAGGTCAGAACTTGACCGGTTTCTAAGGACCTCCCATTCACGGAATGTAGTGGGGTTCAGTTTTTTAGAAACGACATAAATGATAACAACATCAAGAAGCTCGCTTTCGGTAGCTAATGATTTGATTGCTGTAAAATGTTTGAATAACATATCGCTAATCGTACGTAATTTAGTTGCAGATTCCTTACTGCACGATTCAAGTTCGAAAATAGCATTGAGGTGGTTATGAATCAGAATTTTTGGATCATTGTAACGATTACACAATGCATCCCAAGCTAGAGTATAATTACTCGCAGTAAACTCTAAACTTTTTATAATTTGGCTTGCATCACCCTGTAAACTAGGCTTTAAGTAATGCAGCTTTTGAATATTAGTTAGCGTTTGATTTTCATGAATTAAACTAATAAAAATCTCACGAAATTCCAACCACTCTGACACGTTCCCTGAATATTTGGGAATCGAGATGGTAGGAAGGCGTACAGCTCGAGTATTGCAATGCGAGCTGCAGCTTGAATGCGCTGATCTCACGCTACCGTTAGGAGATGCAGAACGATCTGGTGCAACATCAGACTGTTTGTTGTATTCATTAATCAAATATTCAGCTTGTGAAATTGCAAAATAATAAGAATCTTCAAATTCAACTTGTTGCTGCATTTCAGATTCTGCATCCTTACTGTTTTCTAAAATTTGTTATGAACCGCATAATATTCTGATAACAAGGTGGCTGTATCATTCAATCTTTTTTGCAATTGAATAATCTGAGCGCTAGATAAGAATTGATCTGCATCATGAATTGTTTGCAAAGATTGCACGTAATTTGAGAAACGCGTAAGCTTGCCTTTGATAGAGCAACGTGCTCTTACAAGCGGATCCATAATTGTTGAAATTAAAACAATTTAACAAATCGAACCAACTTTCGTACGCCCCTGGCGGGGAATTTTGTTTACAACGCAAGACAGCGCTGCCACGACGCGAAATTAACTTGGCGCTACGACGCAAAGAACGGCACTGGTACAACGCGAGATTAACTTGTGAATAATTCGACTGCAATATGAAACATGCAGGGGATATTGTACTCGCGAACAAACGAAATAACCTAGCATTTTACGCAATTAAAATGTTTATATGACTCATAAACCATTTGTTTACGCAATAATACGCAGCTGAAATTATGCAGATGCAGACACAGATGATAGAAAACCAAATTCATGCATAGGAAATCACAAAAAAGGGAATTAGGCTTACATTGATATTGGTGTATGTGCCGCCTTGCCGCCTTTCTCGTTGCTGTGGCTTGAACTGCCGTCGCGCCGGCTGCTGAAATGCACACCTGCACGAACTTGGCGCGGAACTCGGCGTTTGGCTTTCTCGCTCCCACGTTGATAGCACCGTATGCTGTCTGTATGTACGATTGAAACTTGCCTTGTACTTGCCTTGCCGGCGAATTTGGGCTGCTTTTCCGGGCCGATGGACCATCCGGCTCGAAGGACCAATGTTGGTGAGGGCAGTTGCGCTCCAAGAAGTGCTGAAATGCGCATAGTACAACGCACAACTACAAGCGAAGCGGCAAAATTTATGAAACACTTAACAGCTGGAATAGATTATAGCTTATCAAGGATTTTGTGTATAATAAAGGTAAATTTTGTTAGCTCAGCTTTGAAATTTAATCTTCCTTGCGACTTTGGTACTCACTACTTACTCAGTAATAAAGGAGAATTTTCCAACTTGCATTTTGCGAAATGTTGATTATTTAAATTGGTTGTGCCTGTATTAAGTTATATACAGTTATTGATAACCCACTCTCTTCTACTAAGGAATATCAAAGAGAGGAAACATTTCGAAGACTTACCCTGAGACAACAACATGAATTTATGTAAAAAATAACTCGCTCTGCGTATGCTTCGCAAGTGTTAGAAAAAACTCTTTACGTTCATTCGTGACAAGGGGCGATCGGATTTAAGTAACAAGCTAACAAGGCATTGTTGCAAAATCGTAAACAATAGCAAGGGATTTTAGTGAGTAGGTAGGGCCAGTATTAAGTAACATTTAAACGAAATCTGTTTTGGACTAGCTGTAGAATAGAATTCTGTTGGGAAAAATGCAGAATCCGGGGCCAATTTCCCTCCTATTGTTAATATTAATTATTATTAACCATGTTTATCTAGTAACCATAACTAAATTTACAAGGGAAGCAAATAAAAGGAGGAGAATGTTTGTTTGTTTGGTTGTTAATGGACAAGGTTTAGGCATGTAGAGTACCACTTACCTTAGATACCGACTGCTTTGGTCATGCGGTCAAAGTTCTGCCCCGGATTCTGAATTTTAGCCATTCTGTTTTATTCTTCACCTTTGAAAGCTGTTCACGAGAATTATTGTCAAGTGACCATAAAGATTCATCTTCAAATAGTCAAGATGAGTCATGCCACTTGGATTATTTCAGGGTTTGGGGACGTACGTAATTCCCTATAGAAACGATCACACAATTGTTGAATATCAGCTACACGATTGCACACAAATGTGGTGTGGTTAGGACTGGCCTTCAACAACCATAGAATGAAAACCGTATTATTAAAATGAGTAAATCGGAGATGCCCGTGTATGGCTGCATCACATAGACCACGCAAGTATACAAGAGCAAATGGTCACACACAACATGTCTAAGCATTTCCAGGTTGTTAAGATTGACGAGGTTGAAATAGACATGGATTTGATTTTGCATGGAATTGGATTGTCCTAGGAGAACCTTTCCATTCATAGTTGAGGGGTTAGAAGTTTTGCATTGATGGTGAATGGTGTGAGAACACCTAGAGAGTCAATTATCTGCGACATCCTCAAACAAATTTGTCTCTTTGTAATCACTTCAGCACCGGATTTTTTCTTGTATCCGCCAATGCAACACTCTGTATATAAATAAGTTGTAGTTACTAGAAGGTAAAATATGCACACGCAAAAACTAAAAGGTGTACCGACTTGAACGCACACTGTGGGTATCCTGTAGTAAAGTATTAAAGTTCAGAGAACCTCAATGGCACACCTGCTGGAATGAAATGGCTTCCTCCAGAGCTAAGGTTCGAGATACCTTCGGAGATATTCTTTGGAATGACACAAATTCGCGATTTTTGAGGTACGTGACGCACAAACAAGGTCGAAACTGTATTGTTCTGAGTTTGCGAAAAATTCGACAGTTGTTCGCTGGCGCTTGGCGAAATCGGCCAACGTATTTTAGCAAATCGAAATTGTTATTATCAATCCACTTAAGACTGATTAAATAAAGACATGGCACTAATAACTTCACTGCACCGCGTTTGTACGTTCGTCTGTTTCCAGCCGTTGCTTCTCTCTCAAAATGAGAACATTTTCCACACGGAAAATAGGTAGGCTTCCGGCCAAAGTGAACATAAAGAGCCGTTATTAGTGCCCATGGCTAGAGGCGTCCGGGCTCCCAACCGACCTGTTTGCTCAGGATGTTAACTGGGACTGCAAGACGGAACTGACGGTGTAGCGCATTTGTGAGTAGCGACCGCCAACATTACTAAAATATCTCCCTTGCCATTAAACAAAAAACTACAATGACCAGACAATTCTAAAAATTTGAAAATAACTGTCAATGTTAGATTAAAGAAAATCTTAACTGTACCGGTAAAATGATGTTTTTTCTATTTTGCGTTTAGAGTAACTCCATTCTACCACCCAAATGACGTCATTTGAGTGTTAGAATAAGTGACTATGAAATGACGTCATTGGGGTGCTGGAATGAGTTTATTTATTCTAAACTCAAAATAGAAAACATTTCTATTTTTTTAATTTATAAAATGGTATAAAGCGGCAAAATAAAAAAAAATATTATAAACCACTCATTGCAGAAGGTCTTTCAAGCACTCATTTGTTCCTCAACTTGCCGCTATGCAGCTCGTTCGGAATTTCAGATTCGTGATTGAATAGATGCCTTCTGCAACTTTTATTTTAATATACTATTCTGACTGTACAGTAATCAAGTTGCGTAAACGTCATAGACAGAAAGTAAGATTATCGATTAGATATTTGTCTGAATCGAAATATTTAGACAATTAAAGACAATCAAGTACGTTGGTTTGTAAGTTTTGTGATATTGCACTCATCTGGTTGTTTACTTCCCTCGTTTAAAAGACGAAGGAAATCTTGTAATCGTGAAAAATTCAACTTGCGAGATTTCTTCCGTCTTTCTGCTTTCGGTATTTTTCATGCAGATTATGTGGCTTCCTGGCAGAAAGCAAATAATATTTTGGACAAATATATACAGGGTTAGCACTTAAAAATTAAAAATTTGTTTATTTTTGCTATAACCGATAAATAGATAAAAGTAACAGTTTGCATCTAGCTCAGACTTTACTCTTGACGAGAATGGCGTACAACACACACAGGAAAAATGCTGTAAAAGATAACAAGAGATTAACGAAAAAATGAGTTCCATTTAAAGTAACCGCGACACAAGGACGCTAGAAGTGCTATATGGCGCAAATAGGAAACCGCCGACATACTTGCATTTGGCAATACATCAACGTTAGAATCTTATTCGCAGCCGCTATAGTTCGAATTCGACCGCCCGTAATGTGTTTTTTTAGTTGAAAATTGATGTATTTTATAGTACCAAGTATTTTCTTTTATTGTTTCAGTATTATTAGGAGCGTGAAGATATTTTTAACCTAGTTTCCTTTGATTTTTAAAATTATTTGGTGCAACAACGTCCACTTGCGAAAGAAATTCTAATTAATCTCTACAGATTTTTTACTGCTAAATTTCTTTATAAATGAATTAACAGCAATTAATTTAATAAAGTTCAAGTTATGGCGTTATACTCCGTTTAGAAGTTTGGTGTAAGATTCGGTGTATTTTTTCAATTCCTTCCTAGTAATTTTCCCGAAAACCGTGTCTCGATATACATGATTCGAGATGCTATTTTCACGAACTCCGTGAAACGGGTCGGTCCGAATTCGTAGTGAGTTTGTGAGCCTGCTCATTATGTCGGACTTTTTTAATTTTGACTTTACGATGAAAAAGTAAAATAAGTATGTCTGAAGAACCAACCTCTTATCTTGTAAAGAACATGGAAAAAGAAACATCAAATTGAAAAAAATTAATATAAAGAGTTAACATCACAAAGACGTCACTTTTACATCTATCTATACTGTCTGACCCAGAGGCGTGGGCGAGAGCCAATAAACTTGCCCGGCGGTCAATGTAACTTCAACAAATCATATAAGACGAAAGACGGTATTGGTCCGCCTTCTTTTCAAAAGTGTATTATCTCGCTTCAAGCTTTCAAAAGAATTTTGTTGCTTTGTTGAAGTTAACGCCTTTAGAATTTTTAGGTCATCTTCTTTTATACTATGCGCCGTTTCGTAAATATGTTGAGCAATACTCGATTTTTCGAATCTATTGGATCTAAAATAGCTAAATACTCTTTAAACCTAGTACAAAATTACGACGTGTTTGCCCAATATATTTAGAATCACAATGGGAACATTTAATTTCGTAAATTCCAGATCTTTCTAAAGTCCTCAGTTTGTCTTTTGGATTTCCCAACAAATTTCTAATACTGTTGTTTGAACCATACACAACTCTATGCCCCGATTCTTTAAAAATGTTTGTTAGGGCCTTTGTTGCCGGGTGAAATGGAATTTTGATGTACTTGAGTCCTTCACTTCTAAGACCGACGAGAGTTGTGGAATTTCGAACGTGCAATTTTGTTTTTGTTTCCTAATCAAATTATCAATAATTTTAGAAGAGAAACCATTGTACATAGCGATGCTTTTTATGGTCTGAAGTTCAGTGGTATATCGATCTTTGTTTAAAGGAAAGGTTAACAGTCTATGCACTAAGAAATTTAGAGCAGCCATTTTGTGTTGAAAACAGTGATTTGAATCTGTTTACATTGGTTTCCTTTCTATAAACATCAAACTCCAACTTATTTTTATTTCTTATTACTAAGGTATCTAGAAATGGCAGTTGTCCGTCATTTTTCATTTCATATGTGAATTTTTTGCTAAGAAATTTGGAATTTAACTGATTCAAAAAATTATTAATACTATATTTAGATAAATCAAAAACAGCAAAATTGTCATCCACATACCTAAACCACCTCCTTGGGTAAACTCTATGTTATTCTAAAATTCAGTTTCGAAATTTGACATAAAAAGGTTGGCAACAAAAGGAGAAAGACTGTTTCCCATTGCTGTCGCATAGAATTTTCCATCTATTTGAAAGCAATACTGGGACATGCAATGTCTAGTTAATCTAACTAACTCGTCAATGTTGTTTGAATCCAAATTATCATCCGTAAGCAATTCCAGCAGATAAGTCATAGTTTGTGAGACTGGTACGCTTGGAAACAAAGAACACACGTCAAATGAAACTAGAATCTCGCTTTCACCAAGTTCCAAATCTATAATTTTATTTATAAACCCCAACGAGTTTTCGACCGAAAAATTATTTTGAAGTTTTGGCAAGTTTCTAAATTCATTTTTTAACCATTTAGATAGGAGGTACGTTAGGGAGTTAATACCAGAAACAATAGGTCTCACCGTTTTGCCTGTTTTGTGTATTGTTATGGGCCAAAAATTACTTCTCATATTTATTTAACTATTTGCCTTATCCCTGACTAATTCAAGTCACTTTTCATATTTTTTCTAACTATTTACCTTATATGTGACCAATTCCAGATTTAACTTACTTTAAATTTACAACAGATTAGTTTCATGTATTCATATATGCTATGTTGGTTGCAGACACGTTCTTTCCGCAAATTTGGAATTTTTGGCCTAGCTGTCAATTGCCATTTTGCCCTGTTAGAGTACGGATGTAGTGAATTTAAGCGTCTTTGGTTGATCGATGCACGAATTTTTAATTCGGTTTTGTTGCACTCATCCTAGCTTGAAAATGTACGTTTTGGTGTGAATTTTGCTGGAGAGACGTCTCCGATGTTTCGTTGTGGTAAATTTCGAACACAAACTACTGTTTGGATTTCACTTAACAAGCACATGTCACTTTTGGGCAAATCGGAGCAAAACATCTAACGGTATGCTATCTTGACAATTGTTGATTATATTTCTAAAGCGGAATGATGTCCTTTTAGCTCCCCTTTGGTACGGGCTGTGAAAGCACCCCCGCCCCTTTGGTACGAGTTATCGCAACTTTATTTTTGTGCTGCACCCCTCTTTGAGCTCCGTATATGGTGGCGCAGGACCCCTTGAAGTGTTTGGTGGAAGAAATTAGCCCCTCTTGGAGCACACTTTTTCCAGGAAGTTGCCGCAGTCGGCTAGCTGTGAGTTTAGGAGGTTCCCGATTCCTACAACAGGGTTGCAGATTTACTGGCCCGAGATTCCTACTTTACTTGCAGTGAAGCTCTCTTGGCCACCTGGCCTCCTCGACATCTTGCAACAGATCCCCGGCCTACACGTTCACCACCTGGTGCATCCAAGGTCTGTCTTTTGTAAAACATTCGGCTTTCCTGGGCGGTATGGCTCGGCCAACTCAACTTGTGTTTTAAGAACCCCCCTTTGAATGTGTGTATAATTATTTATGGAGCGCTTTGGGCTACAGCCAGATTTTGATAATTTAATTAATTTAATATAGTAAATCTCACCTGCAGTTTAAGACTAATCTATGTTGTTGCCTTAACTAGTCGTTGTTTGCCAGTTGTTGACATTTCAATTACATTAAAATTTTGTTCTGTGTTTAATGTACGAGCAGAGTGATGATAAGGGCCACTTATGTACATTTTTGTAAAGCAATTCATGCATACGCCCTTTTGAAAGATTTTGGATCCGATCTCAGTTGAGAAACTTTTCAGGTCGGTTGAACTTAACACATTGATGCCCCGCCTTGCAAGAGCATTTGTGCATTTAGTCCGTTCGTTGTTTGAGGAATTAACGCCCTGTAGGGCGAGATTTTAATAAGCGTGTTTCGGGTTCTATTATGCCCTATATTAAACCAAGATCTTGGGAATTTTGGGATTTTGTACAATTGATTACACGAATAACTATGTATTTTTGCAACTGAGGGTTTTAGCGTTGAATTCAACTTGACAGACAAAAACTGTATCCACCGTTTAAGTTCAAGACGCGTTTGGCAATTCATGCGAATTGCTACGATCCTTGACTACGTTTAATCTGGTAAGTTCAGTCTGTGATAATCGTACTATATTATTATATGAAATCTTGTTTGTGATATCGTTATTGTGTGGATATACTACCGAGCATTTTTGATATTTTATTAAATTATATGTACTCATGCCTGCGAATTTTATTTGTGTGCCCTTGTCGTTATTTCTAAGTTTCAGGATCGCTTAGTAGCACCTTCCGTAGTGTCTTGTTTGATAATTAGCAAAGTGCTGGGTCACCTACTACTTGGCGCCCATATATTATTTTTCGTTTCAGCTAACACTTTGAGTCTACTGTTCGACCCACGACCAGCTCCGGCTGAGAACTTGGTAGCCTTTGCTACTCCTTATTTTATTGTCAAAGTGATGTAACTGTATCTTAGGTAAACAATACATTTTTGGCATTTCTGGATTAGAAGGAGTCAGCTTATATCTAAGGGCTGGAGTAATAAGTGTGGGAGAGGACTTCATCACATCCTGTGTTTTGACAATCATGCTCCTTAGGAAAGACTTTTTTAATACTTTATAGGGTACATTGTTAAGCAACTACTTTATCAAAATAATCCTGATAATCTAAAATAACAATCTTATTGCCTTTGTCAGCCTTTAGATAAAAACATCCCTTGTCGTGCAATCACTTAAAAAGTTCATGGTCTTTTTAATCAATTCAGTGGTTTTACCTTTTCTATCTTTCAGGTTTTCCAAAAATTTCATTTTGCAAGCTCTTCTAATAAATTCTTTATACTGTCCGTCTAAAGTGGCAATTGAACTTTCGATACCGGCAACGGTATCTTCTAAAGGTGGTTTAGTATGACCTAAATTGAATTTTAACCCCTATTTAAAAAAGCCAATTCGTCCTTCTTAAAGGATTCTGAAGACTCCTTTTTAACAATTAAATCCTTATCAACTACTTGGGCAATTTTCAAAGATGTGGCATTTTTATCCAAATCAACGCCTAACTTTACAATTTTTTTCTTGTGATTAATAATCTTCTGTTGAAATTTATTTTCATTAATTTCGAATACACGTCTTTGAAAATTGTTCCATTCTTGAAATTGGTATTCAGATAAATTGCATGTGAGGGTCAAAATTCGAAACTGAATTTAAAAATAACATAGATCCCAAGGATTTGGTTTAGGTATGTGGATAACGTGTTTGCTGTTTTTGATTTATCTAAATGTAGTATTGATAATTTTTTGAATCAGTTGAATTTCAAATATCCTAGCATAAAATTCACATATGAAATAGAAAACGAAGGACAACTGCCATTTCTAGATACCTTAGTAATAAGATATAAAAATAAGTTGGAATTTGATGTTTATAGAAAAGAAACCAATGTAAACCGATCCATTTTAGCGAATTCAAATCATTGTTTTCAACACAAAATGGCTCCTCTAAATTTTTTAGTGCATAGACTGTTAACCTTTCCTTTAAACAAAGATCGATATACCACTGAACTTCAGAGCATAAAAAGCATCGCTGTGTACAATGGTTTCTCTTCTAAAATTATCGATAATTGGATTAGAAAACAAAAAACAAAATTGCACGTTCGAAATTCCACAGCGCTCGTCAGTCTTAGAAGTGAAGGACTCAAGTACATCAAAATTCCATTTCACCCGGCTACAAACGGCCTAGCACTCATTTTTAAAGAATCGGGCCATACAGTTGTGTATGGTTCAAACAACAATATTAGAAATTTAGTGGGAAATCCAAACGGCAAACTGAGGACTTTAGAGAGATCTGGAATTTACGAAATTAAATGTTCCCATTGTGATTCTAAATATATTGGGGAAACACGTCGTAATTTTGGTACTACAACAGATTGGAAAAATCGAGTATTGCTCAACATATTTACGAAACGGGTCATAGTATAAAAGAAGATGACCTAATTGTAAAGGCGTTAACTTCAACAAAGCAACTAAATTCTTTTGAAAGCTCGGCCATTTTTAAGAACCGAGGTAATATACTTTTAAACAAATATGGCGGACCAATACCGTCCTCCGTCTTATATGATTTGTTGAAGTTACATTGGCCGTCGGCCAAGTTTATTGGCCCTCGGCTACGCCTCTGGGTCAGACAGTATAAATAGATGTAGAATGCGCGCACATCGCCCACTTCCATTTGTGATTTGGTCACGAGTACATCGTTGGCTTTTTACTGTGACAGTTTTTCCTAGCTACCGATGATGACAGCGTGGCTGTCAAAATACGTATTTAACAGTTGTTAAATATTTGTGTGGTGAGAGGTTTAACGAATTTGTGATGTTAACTCTTAATCTTAATTTTTTTCAATTTGATGTTTCTTTTTCTTTTCACAAAAATAATGTACTCTCCGTTCATAGGCGTAAGCGCAACCGTTTACCTTAAAATGCTCATCAAAGGTTTTTGGTTGTCATTAAGACATGCAATTATCAAGTAGCCATGATCACAAAACCAAAGGCTAATGATTGTAAACAACAACAAGAAATTAATTAATCACGTTGGTGACATAAGTTTTTTGTCTTTTGTGCTTACAAAAATGCTGCGACATAACGAACCTTTCAGCATTGGAGAATTCGTTATGTAGCGGCATTTTCTTAAACATAAAAGAACAAATTATTATGTCACTAATGTCATTAATTGATTTATCATTGTTTTTTACTATAGGACCATTGTTTTTCTGTGGTCATGGCTACTTGATAATTGCACGTATTAATGACAACCAAAAACCTTTGATGAGCATTTTAAGGTAAACGGTTGCTTTTAGGCTTAAGAACTAAGAGAACATTATTTTTGGTGTTTTTAATTATCCTTCAGATAATAAGCTAACATTTCAAAAAATGTTACAGGTAACGAAGTTAGAGTTAAAATAAGTTTTCAAAGATGGGTAAAGTGCCGCTTACAATCAAGTCTAACTTATGAAAAAAAACTATTAGTGCAGTACATAATAGTAAGTACGTATACCAAAATTCAAATCGATAAATCTACATTTGTGGAAATTAACAAAAAAAAATAAAAACTAAAAATTGAACTTCTTCCTGGCGACTTTGTACTAAGGTATATTAGATTTAATCGATTTATTATAACGTAAGTAATCAATGACTAATCGGTATCCCATTCTTTTTGGGACACACTGTATATGATTTTATGTTTATCCACTCACCCAGTCTCTAACAAACACTCGCCACTATTAATATAAGTGTTAACTCGCTACGTAATGATTTAATATATTAAGCCTATATTTTAAGCAAAACTTTAAATGCTTTATAGCTTATAATGTATAGGTTTCGACTGTAATGGTGATTGGAGCTGCACAACCCCAAACGGAGAAGATGGATATTGCATACCTCACAGTTTCTGCAAACCATTCAATGGCCTAGTTTCGCAACTTACTAAATCACAAGGACTAACAAACGATGTATCGAACGTTTTAAAAGAATTTAATTGCGGATACTCTGAAGATCAAGCGAGAATTTGCTGTCCGTTTGCTCCAATTCTGCTAGAAACTCTTGTCGATATCAGCAGTCATCCAAATATAAACTTGTTACCTCAAGACTGCGGTCCTACAATAGAAATCGTACGGCGAATATATGGAGGTAATTCCGCCAGTCTCTTTGAATTTCCGTGGATGGCTCTGCTAGCATATGATCTTGGTATGAGTTTAGAATTAACTTATTGAAAATACTAACATTTGGGAGATTTTAAGGTCGCGGATCGATTGGTTTTCATTGTGGCGGTACCATTATCAGCGACAGGTACATTTTGACAGCAGCCCATTGTCTTGTAGACCTTCGAGGCAAAAAACTGTAAGTAACGTTTAGATGCATATCGTCAAGTTGTAAAAACGTCATCTGTACTAGTCATTTGCAGCATCGGTGTTCGGATTGGGGAATACGACATTAGAAGTCTAACAGACTGCGAAGGTAGCAGGGGAAAAAAGATTTGTGCACCTCCTCTGCAAAATATTGATATCGAGAAGACTATTCCACATTCTGAGTACGGCTTTAAATCAATTGCACACGACATTGGTTTGATACGTTTAGCTACACCTATAGACCTCTCTCAAGGTAAGGGATTTAATAGAAACTTTATGTTAATTATGATATTAATATTGAAAGACTGCAACAGAAATGTTGTGTTTAGTAGCTGTTATTATTAAAATAAATTTAAATAGATGTCTTTAGATTAAACCGTAAATTTTTTTTTCCAGAAAATTCTAAACCTATTTGTTTACCAACAGAAAAGTCATTACGAAATATGGATCTTTCGTTGCGTAGTTTAACCGCTACTGGATGGGGATTGACATTTCAAAGTAAGTAAAAAATATTTCTTATTATACCCTCAGACATTGACAGAAACATTTTGTTTCTGTGGAATTCTATGCACTTTCATCTATTTTTCAACGTTATGTCAAAATAATTCAAGCAATTATTGCACGCTAAGCTAATTTTAAGCTACTCTGCTCTTAGCAGTCAGTCGGTTATGGCATGGGGTAGTTCTGGACACACTCCATCCACACACTTTCATGCAATAAAAATGATGAGGTATCAGGAACCCGCAGCTTTTTCTATTTCTTCTCTTTCGTTGCTTAATTTCCTAGGACCTCAACGAATTTTCTCCATTCGAGTATGTCTTGTGTTATGGATTTCCAACTTCTCTATCGTAGGCCTCCATGTGATTTTTGATCTGCCTTATTTGTCATTGTTTCAAGAGATCGAAGAAAAGTATACGAAGTGCAGCTTGGTTTTCAAAAAATAGTTTGACTATTATTCTGACTGTATCGATTTGGAATTTAATAGACCAGTCTTTTCTATAGCCCTCATGTTTTTGTGCCAGTTTACTGTCTACTGGCTTTTTTTTCAGAATTAGTCTTGCCAGAATTTTTCTACATCGACAGCAGTGTGATAAACATCCAGTAGCTGCAGCTCGAAAAATCGCATTCCTTAGGTAGTTTAATTACAACGGAATTCTTCTTCCTATATCCGTTTCAGCAGTTGCTCCAGATATTTTTATTTGCTTTGTTGTCTTCAAAATATCACTTCTATTGAGGAGTTTTGTAGTGAACAGCAAGTTCCTCGTTTGCTTCCTCGCATTTGTCGTTGTTCTTATGTTAGAAGTTAATATTTTCAATCGATTTACCTTACGTGTGTGTTTTCTTAGACTCCTTAGATCTTGTTCTGCTCTTATTGATCGTAGGTTTTTATTGTGTTATTATTTTGATGTAATTCCATGTGTCACTGGAGATCCATTCTGCCTGGTTCTCAATAACCGATAATATTTTCGCAGGCGCACTGAAACAGTCTTTAACTTCATTCCATCTCTGATATATAAAACTAACTGCTCTAACCTCTTCGACTTAATTTTTATCGCCAGCATCTATATTTGCTAATACGTCATACTTATTTTGCAGTTTGAGCACTCACTTTTTTCTTTCTTGTCGTTCGAGTTTTATTACCCGCCTTAAATCTCTTTTTCCACTTTTATCGTGACCTGACCCATTATAAACAAATTTACCAGCCGCTAAGGCTGAGGTAACCCTGAACAAAATCCTTTATGTTCTCTCTTTCTAGAAGAATCCCCCAATCATTTGCCGGCAAGATTGACTCAGAAATAATCATTTCTTTGACTTTCAAAAGTGTAGTTTCACCACCGGGAACTTTTATAGTTTTTGGAATATCCTCTACAGAGGGAACTTTATACATATTATTAAAAGTTATAAAGTTTTCCTTGGTTTTCCTCAGATACACAATACATTTCCACTGCTCTTTTATAATAGTTCTTTTTACTATTGCGAAGCTCTAACACTTATACTAATATGAAAAATTTAGTTTTCAGAATATTTTTTTTGTGATACGTTAATTTTGTCCAGGAGTATATTCTACTTCTTTTAAGCCATTCTAGGGTCATATGATTTTTTTGTTTGCTTTTGTTGCAGTGTCCTTAGCATAATATTTATATTTGCGACTGCAAATCCGTCTTTCATATTTATTTTTATTGTCCCGAGTCTCCTTAAAAAACAAACAGAAACAAAGAAGGCTGGTAGGACTAGCAAAATATGCAAAACAAAGAAGTTAAATTATGCTAAATTCCAAACAACTGGCTTTCAGAAAGAAATGCTACTTGTGCGTATGTCAAATAGGCTCTAATGCGAAATAGATGGTCATAGAAATTACATTTCATACCTGGAACTGGTTATATATACAGAGTGTCCTCGACGTGACTCGCTAAACCTGTATTTCGTTTATTTTTTAAGATTACGCCGTGAAACCCTATATATTCTTAAACAGGATGAGATTCTCTAGAAGTTGGCAGTATCGTTATATATATATAGATCAGAGAGGCAACATTCAACTTTTTGGTTTTAAATAACATCGTAGGCATTTTTCGGCTATTCAGTTTTTATGCTCTTTTTAAGCCCGTAATTAAATAAACACTGTTCTATTACAAAACGTTCGATATAAACGCAATTTAAATTTTGTGGTAGTGGGTAGGTTGCCTTGATGTTAATTTGACGTATTTCTCGGTACCCTTTTATAAGACAAATACGTCAAATTGACATCAAGTCACCCTAGTAGTGAGCGCCCATGACCATGGTGTGTGGCCATCTGGTCTAGGTATGCAGAGTACCAGGTACCTTAAACACAAACTGCTGTGGTTATATGGTCAAAGTCCTACTTAGAATTTTCCCGAAGCTAAGGAGTTACAACCCTAGCAAGGAATCTTTTCCATACTACACATCGTAGTAACATGGGACCCACGACTTTATATCACTTCCGAATGATGGCATTCTGTAGAGGCTTTCATATGCATTTTTTTATTTTTAAAAATATCAAGTAGGTATATTGCTGTTCACCTGTTCGGTACCTACTTGATGTTTTCTTAAAAATATATTGTATTAACAATATCACGGCCGACCACTGCTATTGAATTTTTATTGCGTTTATATCGAAAACTTTGTTATATAACAGTAATATTCAATTACACTGTCAGAAATTTAATAAGATGCTCTATCGAAATAGCTTTATCTGCGGTGCTATTTAAAAAAAAAATCTCATCCCAGCTAGGAATATATACGGTTTCATGGGGATAACGAGATACAGGTCTGGGGAGTGAAGTCTGGGACAACCTGTATATTTTTTTACGTTTTGTTCCTTTATACGGAAGTTAACTCAATATATTATTACAGTAGTATTATATCACAGAGCTGTACATATATGTTTTCTAGGTTAGCGTACTCGCCCATAGAAGATAGGGTGCTGAGTTACACGTGTAGAATATGCAATCCACTGATAAGATAAGCGCTTCTTGCAGCCTTATCGCATGTTACGTGTAATTAACAGTTTTTGCTCGCACTTATGTGACTGGGAAATAATCAGTTGCTTTTTCGCTAGCTTAACACAAACATCGCTTAAGTAATAGTGATTTTGTAATTCCGTGTATGTAGGTTAAATAAACATTTTTAAAAACTTATTTTTTTGCCTACAACACGTCACTGCTGTTGCCCTTTTTTACAGTACTTCAAAGGTTTTACTTTAAGTACAAAGAGTAAAGTGAATTAATTTATACAGTGTGCCAAATACATCGTGTTCACTATGATTTCACAGGCAGCACAATTTGCAATTTTCAGCTTTTATTCTTTCTGTATAATCGGCTTATTAACAAATAAAGCACAATGCAGTTTTAGCTATATTAAAGAGCTATAAAGTTTTGATATATTTACCACAACTTTTAACCATGTGCGTGCTGGAATAAAGACAATAATATTAATTATTTTTAGGTGAAGTACGTCCAGTACTACAGAAAGTAGATATACCCGTAATACCGGAGGAAACCTGCCGTAAAGCATACGAAAATAAGACCTATGAAATAACAATCAATCATATATGCGCCGGCAGTGAAACAGCTGACGCATGTGAGGGTGACAGTGGTGGTCCTTTACAAGGGATTGACAATTTCCGAGGCAAATCCAGATATATTCAATATGGGATCATATCATTTGGACCGTCAAGGTGTGGCATTACAGAATCACCCGGTGTTTATACGAGAGTAGATTCGTATTTAAAATGGATTCTAGACAATATGAAATCTTAGCAGTTACTACATAAAAAACAAAACGAAACTTATTAAATGTTATATGTATGAATAGCCGCTTTTCTAATTTATGCTCCGTTAAGGATAATATGTACAAGTTTATTCTGTTATAATGGAAGAGGATATCTTCAAACAGGTTTAAATTAGACATAGTTTTATAAATAAAACACTTTTAAATATGCAAATACTAATATAATTTGCATACAAATTATTGAATGGTTGTGTCATTTGTTTCTCTTATTAATATATAGGGTGTATCTGAAATAGGTCTGTTAATTTGAAGGTTTAGTATAGTTCGTTAAATTATAGCTTCTTATGATACAAGTGCCAAAAGTTACTGTTTATTGCACGTCAAATACAACAGTACTGTCGCCACGAGTTTGCATACAATATTTCTTCTATAATCTTAGCTTTACGGCTATTAATCCATTAATATCGATTTAACAAAAGTTTACATTTTGACAGTTATAATGTGTGTCATAATAACAAATGAAAGTGTATAGATAACCGGTATCGTTGAATATTTCTGCAAGCGGTAGTTGTTAAAAGTAATTAGTAAAAACTTTATTTTATTTATTACATGATACTGTAATTATTTAGAACACTTTAAGTATCTCTAAGGAAATATATAGAATAACTATATAACTTCGCTTCCAGTGTAAAATACGTTCATTCAAAATTAGCTGTTTACCTTTACCACGCGTGCTAAAATTCAACAACTGATTTTGCTTTTAGCACGCTGATCTATAATATGCCATTATTAGTTCAATAAGCTAATCATAACAGACCTACTTTTAGTAGGGGTTGTAGAAAAAATATGTTGTCCTGGTCCGAAAATTTGGTTAAAAAGATGCATCAAAATATTGCTTAATTTTGATAGAAGAGGAACATTGTCAAAGACGTCTCTTTGTCGAAAGTCATGATGACTATTTAGGTAAGATACCGAACGACTCGTTTGTGGGCCAAAAAATATGAAAAACAATACGATTTTTGAAAATACTATAGAGAAAAGTTATTCAACTTTGAGTAATATGATTATGATGAATATGATTTATGCATTAGATTAATGTGTTTTATTGATTGACAAGAACTTCACATATCATATTTGTAAATCGAATTACAACCTACTATTTATGATTATGTAATAGTATATTATGTAACAAGTTTTATAAACGTCACTTTAGTCACGAGTATTTAATAAACGAGTGTCTAGACGAGTTTATATAATGTGTTACATACTATACTTTTTTTACGACCACACATTTAGACAATATAACATCATATTATTTCATTAGGATTTTGAATATTAGAGGTTATGTTAAATTAGGCTCGACAAACGTCGTTGTTGAAAATTAACTTGATTTTAGTTTTCGCTGTAGCTAATAAAGCAAATACTGTTTGAACCCAGTGATGTAGTGGCAAATCTGCCAGTGGGAGAACGCTATTCTTCTGAGGGATATGGAATATCCCCCAAGAAAAGGGGGATCCGGGGGTCCTCTTCCAGAAAATGTTTAAAAGTGTAGGTGCAAAAATATGCGTTTCGATGTTTTCTGGTGCAATTTTTCCGTATTACGATGTTGCCCGTTTCGTAGCTTTAATATTTAAATATCAATCCTACAACTTTCTAATTCAAACTGTTTTTAATACTTTGCATATTAATAGCAAGTAGCAAGTCATGTTTGACGTAATATTTCTAAATAATAACATAAACCACTAGAATGAATAATTATCAAATCATTCGTGCTAATAAGTAAATGCCATAAATTCCTTCTTTATTTTTTTAACTTAACAAAAAACCAGTGGGGGAACGCCGCTCCCCCGCGTTCCTCCTCGATTACACCCCTTTTTTTAAATTTCCCTACCGACTACCGTTGCCCCCCGCAACCGCTTACGCATTACTTCAGGGGGCGCGGGCGTCACTTAAACCTAGCCTTAATTAATTGAAAATCTAGACCTCCCGTGCCGGGAGTTGAACTCTCAACGCTCCGGCTCGAGCGCTCCATGATTTTCAATGTGACCTCGGCTGCAACGGCAATCGCCGCTCGCCTACCGAGGTCCCTTTCGACTACACCCCTGTTTGAACCTAACCTCACACCGTGACTAAAACATCGTGGCTAACTTCAGCCGTGACTAAGAGGCTCTTTAGTCACAGGTTATGAAGGCGTGATTAAAATGTCACTTAACGACGTGTATTTTAGTATGCTGAATGTCATTTTAGTTACAGGAGTAGAAAAAATATTATAACATACACTATAATAAAGATGAAGATTTTTAGAAAACTTTTGTGCAATATTTTGATAGCTATTAAGGATATTTTAAATAAAAATTTGTTTTTACTAACACGCAATGTGGGTTGCATATTATAGAAATGAGATTATTATCTATTTTAAGCATAATACTACTATAGTATAAAAAATATATATCTTGTGTTTAAAACAAACTCATTTAGGGTAGGCCATGTCTTGACAGTCTGTAGGTGAATGTCAGATTGCATTTTGTTTATGAAAACATCTGTCACTGTGACAGGCCACCAACGGGTGTATTAATCATAACAGTCAATAAAAATTGTTTTTATTTAGTGTTTTGTATATTTTTAGGAAAATCGTTCAAGATCAAGATGTAATTTAGTTCTCTCTTACTTATGGTAGTTCATTTGCTTCAATGGATATCTATGAAGTTATGGCAAACTTCAATTTGATCATGGTATGCTGGGAATAAGTTTTCTTTTTGTTGAAACACGATATAATATATTAGAATATTTATATTAGGTTTTTGTTATACTGCAAGCAAAACCAAGTATTCGACAATTAAAAACGGCATTTTTTGCTGTTACCCTTCCCAATATTACTATACTCAGGCGCTCGTCTAAAGTACAGGATTTTTCTTGCTGAGAAGGAAAGCCTCACAAAACTGGTGAGGCTTAATAATCTCTTCTGTTCCACAATTTCAAGTCGTTCGTATCATATGTACTTCCGAGTGGTAGCGATAGATAAAATATTAGACAAACACTGGTTCACCCGGAAGTCATTCAATGAATTCTAGCTCTTGTCATTTCCTATATTACTCCAAATACATCCTCTGGTCATAAAAACGTGAATCCTGAATAGTTGTTTCAAACTATTAAATTGATATACATTTACAACAACAGTATACCCGGTGCTGACTTGCGCGACGCACCATAGGAATTTGCATAGTAAATTCTTTATGTTCAATTATTTGCTCCCCTAATTATTTTACAGTTAAAGTGTAAATTAATGTTTTGTAGAGAAAAGAATACTGCATACATTCATACTGTTGCTATCAATTTTTCGTTTTCCGAAACTGAAGGAATGCAAAAAATCAAACTAGCATTTTTACAAGAATCAGTGATGCCATGGAATTATTGAAACAAGCCAATGCCAAAGCAAGTGCGTGCGGGACGATCATCCAGTCACTGCCGCCAAAAGATTGAACGTAATGTCGTTTTTCTCGATTTGGTGTAAGTTCTAAACCTCATTATTGCACCTACAATTATTTAATAACGTGCCTGTAGTTTTAAACTTAATGTATCAGTCTATTATAAGTTGTACTGTTTGGAATTTGCTGATACGAATATTTTATAATAAACAAAGAGCTTACTTAATAAACGTCCACTATAAAACCATTTTTGTTATGGACAAGGTCCAGCTACCTTAGACACATTAACCAGAGCATCCTTTATCTAATAGTCGTGTCTGTCTGGGACGCCGTTTTTTCTGTCCGGGACGCTGTTTCAGCAGCCAAACCGTAAGAGATAGAGAAAAAAGTTATGAAAGTTATATGTTTGCAATGGTCATGTCAGGTCAGAAACCGAATTTCAGTCACGTGACACTTCCGGTTTTCGATAAATCACAAAAAAGGCCGTTTTTCAAATAGAACGCGTATTAAATAAAAGCTGTTTCAGCAGCCAAACGGAGCTGCGACCCTCTGCCCCTTAAAACCTCGATCGGTTAGGCAACCACTTTGGCACCTTCCAGGTCTGGGTACAGTTTTTATTTAATACGGCTTCTATTTGAAAAACGGTATTTTTTGTTTTTTTAAATGTGACATTTGTCTCACTGGACTGCTAGTAATTAATAATGAATTATTACAAACGTCAAACATCAATGACAAACAAACAAATATCACATATATTGTCGCTCCGCACGCACTTGCGTTGGCATTGGCTTGTTTCAATAATTCCATGGCATCACTCATTTTTCTAAAAATGCTAGTTTGATTTTTTGCATTCCTTCGGTTCCGGAAAATGAAAAATTGATAGCAACAGTATGAATAGATGCAGTATTTTTTTCTCTACAAAAATTATATTTACAATTTAGCTCTAAAATAATTAGGCGAGGAAATAATTTAATTTAAAGAATTTACTATGCAAATTCCTATGGTGCGTCCCGCAAGTTAGCACATTTTATTAGAAAAAATCAATATATTCATATTTAGCTGCAGTTCATAAATAAATACATAAAAGTATCTAAAAACCATCGCCTAAATAAGATAGATCATGTCTGGATTTGTAAGAGAAGAGCCTTGTTAGTAGAAGTTGTACTATCGGAAGCAATTGAAAGTGAACGTGAGAAATTCTAGGGCACAGTCTAGGAAATCGTCTGACAATTCTAGGTCTAGAATTTCCATTGTTTTAATCAAGTAGTACTATTGCTAGCAAAAAGCTAGGACTATTTCTAAAGCGATTATCAATGAATGTTTATTATCTTAGTTGATTGAGTTAGGTACCTTAATAGTCATGTGTATAATTCAAATCTATCATGTAATATCAAATTTTAATATGAAAAACTACAATATAAAACCATCATAAAACTAGATAAATGTGCAATTTGCCGAATAGTTATCCCGTTCTATAAACAAGAAATAATCTTAGCTTTTGAAACTAAACTTACTCTAGGCATGAATAACAGTGACGTTTTGAAATAAATAATTTTAAATTTCTTTACCTCTTAGTTGCCAATTAAAGATTCAGACCTAGCTAAAAACGCTGTCCCACTTTTTTATATATTAATAATAATAATAGTAATAATAATAATAATGATAATAATCATAATAATAATAACAGTGACTATATTGACTCAAACATAAATAATTACATATGAAAGATACCACAGGAACTAACAACCAGCTAAGTAAAATACACAATACTAATATAGCAGTATAACAAAATTTCAGTCGAACTCAAGGCGAGGTTTAGAATAATGGCATGACCACTTTCTGCTCTAACACCTAAACCCTGCACATATATACTAGCAAGTACTAAACGTAATGTAAAGAAAGAACAGACACAAATAAGCATAATATAAATAATCATAATAATAATAATATATACATCATATGAAAGGTCTACAATAATTGTGCTCGATCTGATATTATTAAGGAGGAAGTAAGCTATGCTTTAAATTTCAATAAATAAAGTTGTTTAATGTTATGAGATAGAGAATTATAAATTTTAGAAATATTGATGTTATGGATGTTAGTTCTGAATATGAACTTATTATACAAATAAGACGGACTTTTTGTTTTGGCTTCCAAGTGTTTAATTGTTTCCGGTTTATCGACGTAGACATGCGACTTTGCATATCCTCAAAGAAAATAATCTAAAGGCGTCAAATCGCACGAAAGAGGTGGCCAGTTAACAGATCCATTTCGTGGATCCATTTTGTGGATCTGTTAACGGGCCACCTCTTTCGTGCGATTTGACGCCGTTAGTTTATTTTCTTTGAGGATATGCAAAGTCGTATGTCTACGTCGATAAACCGGAAACAATTGAGCACTTGGAAACCAACATTCGACGCGTTATTGCCGAAATACAGCCTGATTTACTGCGAAGAGTGTGTAAAAATTGGACCTCCAGATTACATGACGTACACGCCAGCCGCGGCGGTCACATGCCCAAAATCATATTCAAACTTAAATGCCATAAAATTATCTTTCAAATTAAGCCAATTTCATGATTAAAAACATTTTTCTGTGTTTTATTTCAATTTAAAGTTCTCCCCCTCTAAAAAACACCCGTTACAACAGCGAACAAAGAATAGAGCCTTGAAGTACACCTGTAGTTAGACATTAGGAATGTGATATCTGACCGTTTACGAAAACTTTTCCTGACCTTGACTAAATAACCGATATAGGATTGACTGAAATTATCAAAAATGAAATTTGGCAATTCGTGGTTAATTATTTCTAAAGCCTTTGAAAAATCCAATAAGATCAGAGCTGTGAATTGCTTCTTATCAACTGCGGTGCATGTAGCATCCACTATGTGCAACATAACTGGCCTGGTTGAAAACCAGACTGCAGTTCCGGTAATATTTTATTACTTTCAAGAAACGACTTTATTTGAAAATCGACAACCTTTTCAAGAATTTTTGAGAGTTATGGTAGAATAGATATGAGCCTCAAGTCTTTAAATTTGAGTGGTGAAGTAATTTTAGGTGGCGGAAGAACTTTAGCTTCTTTCCATGAAATCGGAAAACAACTATGATCTAAACAGATATTGATGTTATGAGTTTAAGTGCGGCAATAAAACTGGGGAAAGAAAACTGGCCTGGTCCTCCAAGTTGGGGGTTGGGGCGATGGGCCAGCAACCCGTCCTCCGGAAAACATCTTTTAGGAGATAATTAGCTAAAAACCCCAAAACCATGCCTCGGATTAGGACGGAAAATCGAATACGGAAAAAGCGACGAAAACGGACATTGACCTTAGGTACGTGGAATGTACAAGGTATTAATAGGAAAATAAATGAAGTAGTAACTGAACTAAAAGAATTAAATATAGATTTGGCTGTTATAACCGAAACCAAAAGAAAAGGACAAGGGTCCGAAAATTTAGGAGCATATGACCACTTCTTCAGCGGGGTACCAAAAACAACTAGAGCCAGTAAAGGTGTATCGATCATAATACATAGAAGGTGGAGGAAATTTATAAAAACTTGGGAAGCTATTAATGAAAGACTTATAAAAATTAATATATGTATATTCGGATACAAATTAACGATTATAGGCGTATACGCCATCAACGACGATGAACGGGTTGATGTGAAGGATACTTTCTTTCAACAGCTAAACGATGAGATCTTGAAAGTCGGAACATCAAGAGAGCTTATTTTACTCGGAGATTTTAATAGCAGAACGGGAAGAAAAGAGAAAGATAATATCGTAGGAAGATATGGAGAAGACACGGTAAATAATAACGGAGAAAAACTAATAACAATATGCGAACAAAATAGCATGAAAATCGTAAACGGTTACTTTCAACACCGTGACATACACAAATATACGTGGAGACAAGAAACTCGAGGACTAAAGTCAATTATTGACTATGTCATTTCAAAACAGAATGCTAATATAAAATTTCAGGACGTAAGGGCGTGTAGAGGAGCGGTTTGTGGTAGTGACCATTATCTCGTGAGAACAAAAGTATTATTCCCCGGAAGAAAGAGTAAAGATGCAGAAATGCAGCAAAAACAAAGTGAACAACTACAACAAAGAAAATACAACCTACGAAGTTTAGAGGATGAAAGTACGAGAATGCTTTACAAAACCCGTTTAGATCAAAAGTTAGAGGAAAAAAACTTCGATAACATAGAAGAACACTACAACCATGTAAAGGAATGTATCCATGACGCAGCTCTGGAGGCCTTAGGTACATATGAAGGGAACAAAAACAAACGTAAACCATACTGGTGGGACGAAGACATAGAAGATGAGATAAAAGAAAAAAGAAAGAAATATCAACAATACCTTAGCACCAAAAGCGTAGAACATAAATTAATGTATAAGGAGGCCCAAGCAAAAGTACGTAGAAAGATTAGTCAGAAAAAAAAATGAAACATGGGAAAGGAATTGTTCGAGAATTAATACATATTTAGGAGGAAGAAGAAGTACAGAAAGCTGGACAATACTTAAAAACATGAGAAGAGAAAGGAAAAAAGAGATTATATCACCAATAACACCTGAAAAGTGGGAATACTACTTTCAACACCTGTTAACAGAAGAGCGCAGGGAATTTGAAGAAAATAACCAGCCATGCAACATAAGATTAATAGGATCGCCTATTAGATTAACGTTAGAAGAAGTAGAAAAACAATGTAAATCCTTAAAGAATGGCAAATCACCGGGCCCTGGCGATATCTACGGAGAACTAATAAAATATGGAAGCAGCAAGCTACATAAGCATCTACAAAAGCTCCTCCAACAATGTATAAACAAACAAGATATACCAGTTGAATGGAAAGTCACCTATTTATCACCTATATTTAAAAAAGGCGACAGAAGTAGATGTGAAAATTATCGGGAATAGCTGTAACAAACACAATTAGCAAACTATACGGAAAGATAATAAAACAAAGAATAGAAAATTAATACCAACAAATGGAAGCTGAAGAACAAGCTGGATTTCGAGCAGGCAGATCGACCATTGATCACATATTTTCGATCACCCAAGTTATTGAAAAGAAAATGGCCTTTAATCAAGAACTACATCTACTTTTCGTCGATTTGAAAAAGGCATATGACAGTGTTCCACATAAAAATTTGTGGGAAGCTCTTGAAAAAACAAATATTAACGTCGAATTAATAAGAAGCGTAAAAACCTTATATAAACAGTCACAGACAAAAATTAAAATAGGTAACACTGCTACAAATGGATTCACGACAACTAAAGGACTAAAACAAGGATGCTGCCTTTCCCCAACACTGTTCAAAATTTACCTAGAACAAGCATTAAAGGAATGGAAAAAGAAGTGCCGAAATATGGGCCTACCCTTAAACGACAACATTTTATATACCCTATGTTTCGCGGATGATCAAATATTAGTAGCCCAGGACTACGATGACATGAACTATATGACCCGCAAACTTATAGAGGAATATGCAAAGTGGGGACTAGAGGTAAATTTGAGCAAGACCGAATATATGTGCATTGGAGGAGAACAACAAGACCTGATAATGGAAAATGGACAACAAATAAAACAATGCAACGAGTACAAATATTTGGGAATAAAAATATCGCAAAACGGTATACTGGATGAGGCGATTCGAGAACGCAACATACAGGGCAGAAAAGCTATTGCTATGCTAAATAGCATTTTATGGGACCAAAACATTTCAAAAGAAAACAAAAAACGAATATACAATACTATAGTGAAAAGTATAATAACGTATAGCTCGGAAGTTTGGCCAATAAAAGAGAAAACTATAAAGACGTTAACAGCTACAGAAATGGACTTTTGGAGGAGGGCAGCAGGCAGATCAAGGATGGAAAGAGTAACAAATAACAGAATTAGGGAAATTATGACGGTGAACCACACTATAATAGATGACATCAAAGACAAACAATTAATATGGTTCGGACATGTTCAAAGGATGCCAGAAACAAGAATACCTAAGCAAATTTTACAATGGAAGCCGGGAGGAAGGAGGAAACAAGGTAGACCCCGAAAGAGTTGGCAAAGTGGCATCAACGAAGAAATGAGAGAAAGAAGACTGGAAGAAAATCTCTGGAACGACAGAGAGGAATGGCGATTGGGTATCGGAAGACGTAGGACGTTATAAACCGATATATATATATAATAAAACTGAACAGCATAATGTAATCATTTTGATATTAATATTGTCATAACCGGTAGAATTAGTCCTAATACTATAAGTTATTTTTAGAACAATGTCATCTATAACTTGAGAGAATATAAAATTGGTTTCCGAATCAGCTTTTATGTTTGCATTACAATAATCTACCAAGTTTTTATCAAGACCTTTAAATAATTGTTATACCAATTCAATAAAATACGTATTAATTTTTTTCACGTCAGAAAGATGATTTGGGAGATCGTTAACTTTTATTTTGATGTAAATATTTAAATGTTTTATTTTTTTCCATATGGTTGTTTTACTCTTAGGGCTAGCGCGCACTATGAACTTTTTGTCGTCCAACAGTTTTGTCGGTCGAGTGAGGTATGTTGCAACATATGGGGATGCGCGCATTACCGACCAAACAGTTTACTGAACTTTTCTGTTGGGTCTTGTCACAAACCAGAATACGACTAAACTGTTGGCCGACACACCTGCAACATACGATTTGAATTACTCTGCGCGCACTAGACGACTAAACTGCCCCAGAACTTGCCCGGACACTCTTATTTTTCAGCTGTGTTTGAAAATCTATATGAACATCAGGAATAAGGTCGTTTCATATATTTATGTTATATTCTGTTAAACTGCTGAATAAAATAAAAACTTTTTACAGTACAAAATAATTCAATATTATTTTTGCTACAATCTAATATTTTAGAATATAATGGCTTTTATAATCTAAACAACTGTTTCTGTACTACGATTATTCCAAGTAGCAGGGTCCTCTAATGGGCAACTAAACAAAGTATCTTCAAATTGCACTTCACCTTTTTTCGCATAAATGTGCAGTACACCACAGACTTTGACTATAGAATCATAAAACTCGGGGGACACATCAATCCGTCTATGAAAGACTGTTCACTTGTTAGCAAGTATTCCAAATGCACATTCGACCATTCATTGAGCCCTGGTTAACAGCTAATGGCAAAACGTCTCTGAACAGTCTTTTGCCATATGGACGTAAGACACAAACTAATTGCTTCATCTTCTATAGTGTAGGGAACCTGTGTTAGAGGGCTGCTTCATTTTAATATGCTTGTTATCGATGGCGCCTATACAGTTTGGAAAATGTGTTCTCTGATCAAATGTATCCACTATCTTTACTCAATCATTTTGCGATTTTTCTCGCCATGGATAATGGTTGCAAGTAGTTCCACAATTTGTCGCAAGTATCTCTCACAACTGACGTATTGTTGAGGTTTCCAATCATCATCACCATTGCCAGCGCTCCATCTCTGGATATCCGCCTCCCCAATTCTCTTCTATTCTTTTCTCTCTAGTTATTTTCTTGATATAGTTTCTCCATCTTGCCGTGGGTCCGCCTTAGCTTCTTTTATCAGTTCGTAGCCTCCATTTTGTTGTTCTGCTTTACCTATTTTCTTCCCTTCTCATAACATGATCCGCCCAATGTCTTTTCAAAATTGCAATGCATTGAGCGGCGTCTTCAACAATTGTTATTTTTCTTATTCTTTCGTTAAGTATTTCATTTTGTAGTCTGATACCTAACATTACACGCTCCATATTTCTTTAAGCTCTTCTTAGTTTTTCTATGTCTATTTCCCTTAGAGACCATGTTTCTGCGGCGTAATTCATAACCGGTAGCAAACATTGGTTGAACGCCCTGATTTTTAGATATTGTGTATATGTTGTGTTGAAAACATATTTCTTTCCCAATATAGATTCAAAATGCAGTGAATGAAAATTGTTCCTCTTTGCTATATTCTTACCTTAGTGGAACAGATAGTCTTTCTTCACATGTTAAGCAATTTCTGAATTTTGTATCTTGGTAGATGATTTAATAGTTCGTCACTTGTGACTTTCATTCTATGCTAGCCAAAGAACTTTCTGGGATATGTCCTCAAATCTTCGTACAGCTTATGAAATTAGCCCTTCAGCAAGCGTTGGTTAGTTATTGGCTGAAATCAATATCTCCTTTTCAAATATTTGTTTTTTCGGTGTTTAATAACTAGCGCCGAGACGCAAGCTACCTTTACGAAATCCATTTTGAGATTGGGTCTAGACAAAAATTTCAACAGTTTTGTTTAGGTGCTCGCACAACTAGGGGATAAAACAGTTTAGTTCATTAGTGCGCGTAGATCCTAGTTTCACCGACCAAACTGTCGTTGAACAGTTTAGTTCATAGTGCGCGCTAGGCCTTACTTTCTTGAAAGGTGTAATTTAAAAAGGCCTTCTCTTCTCTGCTAATAGCACTAGTTGTACAGTTACACAGTGTTCTGTAGCAATTCCAATGTTTTCTGTTCTCTTAAATTTGTAGAAGGCTTTGTTTCGAAGTGAAATCGTTAATTTGACATTATTGGTAAGCCAAGGCGCGGAGATTTTGATTTTTTAACCAACTTATAAGGCGCATGAATATCGAACAGTTCTATTATTAAATAGGTACGATAAAAAGTTCACTTGTTCCTCAATATTGTCAATCCCGTTTATTTTGAATTGCTTCTGATCGCGGCCCAATTCAAACTAACGAAAGCCATCGAGTTAAAATATAAGAATGTAAGAAAACGTTAAATGTGAAATAGCTAGATTTTCAGTATAGAAACTCATAGTGTTAGGCCAGAGGTTGCACCAAATTGACTAAAACCGTAAGCAGAAAAAGTGACCAAATTCAGGGAGAAGCAGCCGACGCCACGCCGGCGCCGCGCCGTGAGAACTGCAGCAGAATATGTTCTACGCCAGAAAACACAGTTTAACTGGAAGGCAGAGTTGTTTGACCTAGAGTGTAGGGAGTAAATAAGGAAAAATGTAGCAATACTGAAGATGATACCACCGAAGAGTATGTAAATATAAACATACAATATACTAATAACCAAAACTATCAAATTATACCAAAAAAAAAAAGCAATTAACAAATAATTTAAAGGAGCGATCTTGTGTGAAATAACACAGCTGCATTTTCCTTGTTCATTTTTAATTAATCGTTAAATTTTGACTATTCTTAATTTTATATGGTGGCCAAATACTCAACAACCAGCATGCTTTATATCACACCACAAATAGGTTTCGATATGGACGTCAATAAGGAGTTCCAAAGCAGCTGTAACGGAACAGTGGATGTATAAAAAAATTGGGATAAAAGCTGTTGCCTGAAAATGTGAGGAATTATCGTTCATGATCTTAGTTTTGGCATCTATATAATTAAAGGACTCATACTGTGCGAAAATATTGAAAATAGAATGATACAAATCAATGCCTATGCACACAACTTAGTAATGATCAATAAAAGCAGATCTAAAAACAGGACATTTCAGAAAGTAGATTAAACACGGAACTGCTAATTAACGAGGTAATGTTAAGTATATAAAATTGGCGAACAGCGATCACTGTCTACTAAAGCTTTAAATATACGATTATAGTTTCAGTTCATGCGTTTGGGTCTAGTGATACTGATACCCAGCTGTGAACACATCGTTTCAGGATTGTTCCCTGTTTGGAGACAATCTGGTTAAATTCTGTACCGTTTATCTCTTTTCTCGAAAGTTATTCTGTGTTCAGGTGAGCTTACATAGTTATATTTCGGGATAAATCTGAAGTAAAGTTTTTCTTCTTCTGTTGTTAATTTTTTACAATTTTCCCTTCCCACCTATTCGTCGTAGTAGGCACTTCGATATTTAGGGCTCTTTTAGTCGATGATATTTTTTTAGTCAGTATTTTTGCTAGGGTTTCACTCTTTGCTCTACTGATACCCTCTATATTAAGTTGGTAAATTCTTAGCGGTGCTCTCCGATTTTCCTCATAGTCAACACCGCCCTGTCAAAGTTGAAGTAGGCATCCAATACCACTGGTTGAGTCAACCCCCAGGCCACGTTGGAATTTCAATAAAGCAAAGTGGACCCATTTTGCAGAAGATCTTGACAACTGCATTCACCGCATTAAACCGAAAGCCAAGAACTACCCCAGAGTTGTTGGCCTAGTCACATCAGTAGCCAAAAAGCACATCCCTCGGGCCTACCGAAAGAAATACATACCCGGATGGTCAGCAGAAAGCCCACGATTATTTGAGTAGTTTGAGAAGTGAGCAGAGCCTGAAATCGCCGACAATTTGCTGTGATCTCTGGATGACACCAGACTACATAAATGGAACTCTACCTTTGAGAATATGGACTTTTCCCGATCTAGTAGTAAAGCATGGGGTTTGCTACGCAAACTGGGAGGATGCAATCGAAACATCGCTGAGAAGCTACCCATAAACACAAATGAAATAGTAGGTCGTATAGTGAACGTATCTCGCGCTCCCTCAGACAAAGAGCACACGAAAACTGTTAAAAAGTCCCTAAAGAATCTCAAAAAATTAACACCTGCTGCATCAGAACTCTCTCGAGACTTCTTCAGCAACGAACTAGATAATTCTCTCAGGAATACTAAAATGGGAAAGGCAGCAGGCTTTGACGGTATCTATCCGGAATTCCTTGTAAACTGTGGCACAAAAGTGCGCCAATGGCTTTCAAGTTTCCATAGCAACATATTCAGGACTAGCACCTTACCAGCGGAGTTTAAGAAAACTAAAATCGCCATTCTAAAACCGAACAAAGCGAAAGAACTACTCGAAAGTTACAGACCTATAGCCCACCCAAGTTGCTGCTAAAAATTACTGGAGAGGTTACTATCCAACCGTATGACCTCTCATATAGACTCCACAATCCCAATCGAACAAGCTGAACTTCGAGCAAAACCTAGCTGCACTGATCAAGTTTTATCACTAACCACACACATTGAAGCAGGATTTGAGAAAATGCAAAAAACATCAGCAGCCTTCATAGACCCCACAGCAGCCTATGACACGGTATGACGAGAGGGCCTTATACAGTATGTCCTCGGATTGGGTTACAAATAGGGAAAAAAAGTTTATTTTTGATTTCTCAAATAAAATTACTCTTTGTGAAAACCCCTGCTTGTTCTCAATCTAATAATGTATTTGCCAAAATCTAAATATCTTCTTTCGTATTCCGGGGAGGTTCGAAAATATAAAAATTCTTAAGAATAAAGCAGCCTTATTTTTCAAAATAGACTCTAATGTTATTTGAAAAAGTTGCTTAAAATTTAAAGTAGGGGTCAAATATAAAGGCACAGCCACCTGCTCTAAAAAAACAATTTTCACTGGTTTTTGTTATTCTTCCACTACCATGCGAATTACCAAACGCGATACTTAACCTGAAATTTATGTGACTCGAAGTTAATGCTAAAAATCTCATGTTTGTGTCAACAAAAACAGAAGTATCTTAAAAAAAATAATAATACGCAATCCAAACATCAAGAGCAATTCAAAGCAATTATAATTTGTAATAGATATGTTATAACAGGTATTTCCAAATAACATTATTGCATATTTTGAAAAATAAGGATACTTTATTCTTGAATCATTTTCATATTTTCAAATTTCCCCCGTATACGAAAGGGGATATTTACATTTTGGCAAGTGCATTTTTAGTTTGAGAACGAGCAGGGTTTTTTATAAAGAGTGATTTTTTTTGAGAAGTCCAAAATAAACTTTTTTTCCCTCTTTGTATACCTATAAGCTAATTAGAATCATACCGTGCCTTAAAATATCAACGCTAATCAATAATTTCCTAACAAACAGATGGTTCAAAGTGTATATAAATGGCGCTGAGAGTAGGACCAGAATGCTTAATAACGAACTTTCCCAGGGATCAGTTCTGGCCCCCCTTTTGTTTAACCCCTATACTGCAAATCTACCTGAAACTAAATGCAAGAAGTTTGCTTATGCGGATGACGTTGCAATGCCATTTTAACATAAACTTAAATCACCAACAGAACAGGCCCTGAACGAAGATTTGGCCAACCTAAATGGGTATTTTAAAAAGTGGAGACTGTCCAAATCCATCGAAAACAGAAGTATGTTCTTTCCATCTCTCTAGCTGCTCTAGCCGCCAAGCAAACGATACGCTTCATGTAGAATTTAATGGTAGAGCTCTCAACCACAACAGCGGCCCTAAGTACCTCGGTGTAACTCTCGACCGAACACTAACGTTCAGACAACATCTAATGAACGTATCTGCGAAACTGAGAGCACGAAACAACCTCGTATCAAAGCTTTGTGGCACAACATGGAGCGCCGATGCAATCACCCTACGAACAGCGGCCCTAGTCTTGGTTTATTCAGTAGAAGAGTACCGTGCGCCTGTCTGGATAAATAGCGCACATGTCAAGAAGAGTATTGACAGCCAACTCAATCAAACAATGAGGGTAATCAGTGGTTCCATACGACCAACACCAACTCGATGGCTTCCTGTCCTCAGTGGTATCGCACCACCTGAAACCCGACGAACAGCAGCCCTGGTCAGAGAATACAAAAGATAACTGCTAACGACCGTCTGACAATCCATATCCATATCCCATATATTACACAGCAGAACCAACGGCTTAAATCAAGACACCCTTTTATTAAGAGCGCAATGGAAGTAGAGGAGTTTAGAGTGGTGAATGAATTAACCAATGCATGGACGGAGGGTTCAGCTGATGATTACATCCGAATACTCGATTCAACTTAAGGATTATTCTCCTTAGCATAGAATTTAGGCTTAGACCGCGTAGTATTTGTATATGAACACCCAGCATTTTCTGGCTTAATGTGCCTTGCACCTTGTGAAGTCGAGCAAAAACCCGCGCGATGGCCATGCTCTTTGGTGGCTCGTGTTGTTTCAGTATTTTGAGAACGAGGATACTTAAGCAGATTTGGCCGTTTTGCTGTTTGTGCATCCATATTCACTAACGTTTCGCAAGACCTTGCAGCTTGCATCATCAGAGTGAAAGTCGCACTCAAGGATTCCAAGAATCGAAGCTACCACGCCGGCTTTGGACGAAACTAAACAGAGTGCGAACTAGACATGGCAAGTGTGCTGACTCCTTATATAGGCGGGGAAGAGCGGAATCCCCACAATATGATTGTGGAGCCGAACGACAAACCATCCCCCACATAGTATCAACATGCCCCAATCGTGCCTACCCTGGTCAGTTTGAAGATTTTGCGCTATGTACACCCGACGCAATTGAATGGCTAAGTAATTTAGACATTGACATATAGACAATTTGAAATGACCCTTTACTATACTTGTCATGTATATTGTATTGTATTGTGTTTGCTTTGTTGTCATCTTTTTTACTGTGATATCGTATTGTATAAATTCCATAGCTAATTAAAATAGTCGATGATATCATTTTGAACAATTCTATTTTCATTATATTTTTCACAGTGCAGGCCTCTGCATAATACGATAGACCAAACGAAACATTTAAGACACTTTATTCAAACAGTTCAAGATTTCTAATTTTGAAGTTAATGAAGGCGTTTCGAGTTACTTAAATTTATTTCTGCATCTGGTTTTTCCTCAACCCATATTAGTCCACTCTTGGACAAAGTCTTTCCAGCTTTTTCCATTATTCTCTGTCTTGAACTTTTTGGAACCACAGCTGTTTGTTTTATGTTATTTATCGGTTTGCGTTTTGGTCGCCCAGTACCTCTCTCGATCTCCACTATGTAACTCTCATTGTCCATTTGTTATTATCTTCCTTTGCTACGTGCCCAACACATCTCTATTTTGAGTTTAGTATTCCTTCACTAATATCCACAACGTTTGTTCTTTTCCTGATGTCTTCAGTCTTTATTCTATCTCTCAGAGATATACCAAGCCTTGTGCGTTCTATTGCTATCTACGACACTCGCAGTCGGTTTGCGAGTTTTGTTTGGTGATCGCTATTGTTTTTAAACCATAAGTAGCTACTGGAAAAACACATGTGTCGTAGACATTGCGCTTTAAGTTGATTGGAATATCTTTGTTTTTGAGGATGTATCCGAGGTTGCAAAGAGCTGCCTATGACCAGTCTTATTCTTCTGTTCAGTTTTGTGGCTTGCCACAGCTCTGGTTCTATCTGATTATTAAACCAGTGTCATAAGTACTTATATTTTATTTATTACCAATTGTCAGATGTATTGCGGCGACTGAGTTCTTATTACTATACATTATGTTCTTTGATTTATATTTAGTACTGCTCTTATTAACATATTTTAAATGCTGTTGCGGTGTCATCTGCATGCAGAAACGGTTTCCACATCACTTTAGGTCTTTCAATTATCTTTTTACCAAATATCTGACTAGTACGACAGATATTCCAAAATAACGAGAGACTACAGTTGAATTATAGTTGCCGTAAGGTCCATAGCTCCTCACTAGCCAAGATCGTCATGCGTGATGAAGAGCCACATCCTACCAGAGGTGCCCCTGTGTAGCAGAATAAGGCGGATCTAGACTAGGGAAAGTAGAAACATAATCCAGCTAATGGGACTGGTAACCTCACTTAGCGATAACACAATAAATTCTCGCAAGTTCAACGGGAACCTCGAAAACGACAAATGCCAAGATAACGGACAACGCAAGGATAAAGGCAAACGGAAATCGATATCTAAACAAATGAACATAGCAACTCGGAGTATACGAGAGGGTCTGGCAACAAAACAAAATTATGAAAAAAAGAAAATAAACATATTGGCACTAACTGAAACAAAAGGAAATTAAAAAGAAGCCAAGACATAGATGACAACCTACTAATATGGAGCGAAGTATCACAAGAAGTAAGAGCCAACGCTGAAATAGCTATTTTAATTGACAGCAGATGGAGAACTGTTGAACCAAGTTAGAAATACGTGAATGAGAGAATTATAATTGTACAATTAAAGACAGATAAAGGCCACTTTACACTAATACGCTTCTATGCTCCAACAGATGACAAAAACACTGAAACCCACAAATTTTATTAAACTCTTCAAAAAATATATAATCAAATAAATAGAAACATTTACATAATACGAGCTGGAGATTTAAACGAATCGGACAAACACATATAAACAACATCGCAGGACACCAAGGAGTACCAACAACTAACGATAATGGACTAGATGGTGAACCTTTTGGACCCGGTGTGTCAAAATTCGGAAAAAACCTAGCCTAACTGGGTGCCGTGTCACATCTAGAAATATCCATAATTTTGTGAATTTGGAGGTTTAGTGAAAAGATTTATATTTTTGATATATTTATTTATTAAAAACGCAAACACAAATAATTCTTTACATTGGTGACCTTTTTACTAAATCTTTAATTGATGATTGGTATTTCGTGCACTTCAAGCCCAAGCAAGCGCTACTAACTTCATTTGTCAATCATTTTCTTATACTGATTTTGCGCCCAGAATAAGGCCTCACAAAAGTACGTCAGGAGAAAAATTGTGAGTAAAGTCATCGCTAGACTTTTTAGAGAGCTAAAAGCGTCCGGTTTCAAGCACTCCAAATTTTCTGTTTGTAGTGACACTCTTCTTCATTTTGCAAACGACTTCTTTTCAGATTCTCAAACTGGATGTCGAGGCGAGACACATGTGAGGCCAGTTGCATTTCCAAATCATCAATTTGCATCAATTGGACATCATTTAATTTCAAAGCACTGCTACATCCGGATACTTAATTATTTTAATTTGTCTGTTCCAGGCCTCTAAATTGATTAAATCTTTTGCCAAATTGACCAAGTAACGAGTTTACAATATGCATGAGCTCAATTTCATTTTGTACAGTTGTGCTGTCTTTCTCAAAATACGTTCTTACTCGAAGAAACTTATGTTTTAGTCTCTACATCACGCTTAAAACTGTTAAGTTTACTTTCAAAAGCTTTTGCCACAACCTTGTAATTTTAAGTCCAGTTTATTAATACGATTAAAGAAATCTGAAAAAACATCAATGTGGTGACCCACTTATGATCATTGAGCTGAGGTTTGCCAGATCCTTATACTCAAGAAATTTTGTAAATTCTACAAACCGCTCAAGTACTTTTTCTCGGCTCAGTCACCTCACAATAGGTGCGCGGGGGAATCCCTGCGTCTTCCCGCGGTGACGTTGCTTATCGTCTTCCGCTCGGTCTAACGATGCAGCGCTCCGGTTCTTAACGTGGTTCAAGCCATGGGAGAACGCGCGAAATTATATTTAATTAACAAAAATCGCGTTCGAGCTGGGCGAAACGTTACAAAATCACACATCGCACGCAGCGGCAACGAAGTCAGACATGTAATAATGGTAGCAGTGTATAATATTCAATCGGTAATAATTGCATACAATACCCAGTACAGTGATACATATGAATAATAATTAAATATGTAGGATACACACTCTTTATTCTTTATTTGTGTAAAACGCAATTCCTGTTTGGCGATCGAGTGCAAGTACGACATGCATAACAGCGGTGGTTGGGGCGCATCCCTGGCAGCCATCCGGGATGGACGAACAGACCAGAGATCAGGACGAACTGTTCAAGTATGCGGTCGTCCATTTTTCTGTTGTATTTTACAAACGTGTTCATAGTATTTAATAAAATAAATTAGGAACTAAATTAAAAGAAGTATTCATTTCAATACATGGTTCTTCGAGTGCAGATTGTGAACAAGAAAACAACCTATGAAGAAAAATACAACTTCTGATCAACAAAGAAAACCACGAGGCCTGTCCATTGCCCCACGCAGTGCTACCTTCCACGAAACAAGAAGTGGGGTCGTCCACCAGCAAGAGACGTGCAGCTTGGGGTTATTTCAAGTTCCTTTGTAAGTAGATTCCATTCTTTATTCCTCATATCCCTTTAATTCTGAGTTAAACATGGAGCAAAATTTAGTACCTTTAAAAATAAAGACAGGTAATTTAAAAAATATTGCAATAAAATCAATGTAAGCGATATAAACGATTCAATTGTAACGATATTAGAAGGCCGTTTAGAAAAAAGTAAACCATTATTAGATCATTTTTGTGAAGTAGATTTACATACAAAAACCATTTCTTACACTGATGATACCGATGAAGACGATAATCCCGAATTAGAATTATTTCAAGATAGGTATTTCGAGGTAACTTTAAAGGCCAAAAATATAATATCATTGTATCATAAGTCAAAATTACAGCACGCCCTTTCACTCAGTCAGTCAAAATTTAATATTACTAATATGATAAATGTAGATATACTGCAAAGGAAGCTCTCTAATCTCTACGTTTCGGATGCCAATCATATCCATATAATAATGCAGAAGACTACAAGCCGTGTTTACACAACTAAAAGTACCACAGTTGCAATCGACCATTTCTATTTTCGGGTTTTTGTAAACAAACTTCCCTCAACTTTTAATAGCGATATTATCACAGAAAACAATTATTTATTATGCCTATTTCTTGTGATTTTTAAAACAGCTTGAAACGGAAGTCAATTTTCTTTAATAGTCATATCCAGTCATTGAATGCTGCCAAGCACCCAAGAAAAAGAGCCGTACATTTTACCATAGTGTAAAAGCGTCTTCGATGCTTACGCTACATAACCTAACCTATAAATTTCTTCCCTCGTGTTTCCTTTGTGTTGATTAGTCTTCTACACAAAACAATAACTAATGTCTTCTAGCAGTGGCTACAAGTATTAATTCTGTGATAATGGTCTACTTTTCATCAGATAATTGTAGTACAAAGCAAGGTAAGGGAATAGCGTTGTTCAGCTTTCCCAAAAATTTGCAACAACGAGATTATTGGTATAAATTTTGCAAAAGCAAGAATTGGGCTCCGACTAATGCTTCACGGTTATGTGAGGTAAGTACTTTTGAATAAAATCTTATAGCTTTTAATTTTCTGCAGCGTCACTTTGAAGTATCGCAAATTCAAACTAACGCTGATGGCATTAGAACATTGAAGTTCAATGCAGTACCTACTATTCTTACATCATCTATTCCTGGGAATGTTTCTGCACGTTTCGAATCTGTACCATCAACATCCAACTCTACAGCTATAATCGAGGTATGACACGACGCTAATAATAAAGCATTGAAGCGCTTAATTTTCTTCTTTTCTTATTTGCTGCAGCGTCACTTTGAAGTATCACAAATTAAAACTAACGCTGTTGGGATAAATACATTGAATGCAGCACCTATTACATCGTCTAATTCCGGAAATGTTTCTGCACGTTTCGAATCTAAACCCATCACAGCTGCCAGATTTTCAGGAATGCTGATCAACGGTGAATTACATGAACAGTTATTATTTAATTTTTGTTTCTTCTATTATAGCGACATTTTGAAGATTACGTAGGAAATACACAAAACCGTGAGCTATTGCAAGATCTGCCAGAAGATACACTTGGTTTCATGGACGTAAAGTGCAAGCATTGCGGGGCCTTGCATTTTGCAGCAGAGGTAAGGGGTGGTCGCAGAGAAGAATTCAAAGACTGCTGTAATTTTGGCAATGTGAAGCTCCCAGACCTGCAGTTATATCCCATACAACTGGAACATCTTTTGAATGGAACTGATTCTCGCTCAAACAATTTTCGCAAGTACATTAGGAATTACAACAGCAGTTTGGCTATGGCATCAATGGGTGCAAATATAGTTGCTCCTCGTGGAAATGGTCCATACTGTTTTAAAATACATGGTCAAATATACCACAGAGTTGGTCCGTTGTACCCTGATGTCGGTAATAAGCCTGCATACAGGCAAATATGTATATTACATTCTGAAATGGCGACTACTGAAAGGTTAAGTAATTCAACAAATTCTGGTTGCATTGCATCAATAATGTGTCAGTTAGGTGATATTTTATCTAATATAAATCCATACGTTGCTTCATTGCGGATGATGAAAGAAGTAATCGAGGAAGAAGAAAGACTAGCCCTCCTAGAAAGTAGATCAACTCCATCGGTCAGAATGTTTTTTGATGTATCAAAAACAATGGAACAAAGGCGATATAATGCACCAACTGCTGCTAATGAAATTGCTGCTGTATTCGTAGGTGAAGATGGTGAGGTACCGTTGACACGCAGTTTTACAGTTTTTGCAAGGGGGGGTGGTCTTCGACAAGTTTCTTACTTGTATAAAAGTTGTGATCCGTTGACGTACCCTCTATTATTTCCTGGAGGTGATTTCGGATGGCATTTAGACCTTTGCAAGCAGGGATCTCTTAGAAAAAGGACTCGAGTTACGCAAAAAGAGTATTACTCATATCGATTAGCAGTTCGGGAAAGGTTTTTGGCAATTCACCATTCAGGAAAACTGTTTCAACAATATATTGTTGATTCATATGTGAAACTGGAACAGAATCGGTTAAACTACGAAAGAACTCATCAAAAGGAGTAACGTGCAGACACCTATCAAACGTTGATGGACTACATGGTCAATGTGGCAGCAAATCAAAATGCTAAAGTTGGTCGACGTGTCTACCATCTTCTTATGCTGGTGGCCCTCGTGCAATACAGCAAGGTTACCAAGATGCTATGACAATAGTAGCAAAGTATGGTAAGCCCGACATTTTTTTAACTTTCACATGCAATCAAATGTGGTCCGAAATACAAACACAATTAGCACCAAATGAAACTGCATCTGATAGACCCGATATAGTTGCACGCGTATTTAAATTGAAACTTGACCGTCTCAAACAAAAAATACTACACGATCATCTTCTTGGACGTCTACTTGCTTATGTTTGTGTAACAGAATTTCAAAAGCGGGGATTACCACATTGTCACATGCTTTTAATTCTTGCAGGTATTTATAAAGATAATCTTCAAAACTTTGAATAATTACAAAAATTACATTTTATTAGACGACAAGGAAATACTTTGCAGGTATATTAATATTTACGTTAATAGTATTTACTACCTCTTACATTCAATTTCATTAGGTTTGTAGGAATTTTTTTAGGCTTATTAGGCTACAGATAATTATATTGCATTGCTGTCATTAATTTGTGTGTCAAACATGGAGTGCTCACAGGGATCACAATGTAAACATTTTGTAGTTATTATATGTTCTGCAAATTTACTACTGTAATCGAAATTGTAGCTCCATTAATAACAAACTTAGCAATCCGATGTTGATCCATTGATGCTTTACGTGGGGTTGGATTTAATAAATGTTATTAAACTTAGCAATAGTGCACAGTTAACTTTGAACACCATGTATATACAAAAGAAACAGGACTTACGATAACCACAAAATGTTTAAATTATGATAATATCATAATTATGATTTATATTGGCATCATATATTGTCAAATTCTGCTGTTACCAATAATTGCAACATAATGCCAATATAGCTGGTATAATAATCAGTAGGTAGCGGTCAATCCATAATCACTGAGAATATTAACTTTTTGTATGGGGAATTGAAATTCTTTTGACACGAAATGTCTGTAGCATTATAGTAAAATTTATGCTTTATGTTGTGACATTAGTTTCATTTGTTTTTAGATAAAAGACCACATAATTGATAACAGATGGATTGTTCCTTATAATCGGTATCTATCCTTAAAATATAATGCTCACATAGACGTTGAAGTCTGCTCCAGTGTAAAAAGTGTAAAATATCTGTATAAATATGTTTATAAGGGGCATGATCGTGCTGCTTTAAAATTTAAGCAAACAAGCGAAGAAGGTGGGGGAACAAGCAGTGAAATTCATTATGATGAAATAACTGCACATTTAGACGCACGCTATGTAAGCGCGCCAGAGGCATCGTGGAGAATTTTTGGATTGGATATGCAAAATCGCTCTCACACCATTTATCGTCTTGCTGTACACCTTCCTAATCATCAAAATATATGCTTTGTTGAGGGTAATGTTCAAGATGCAGTAGATCGGGCGCATTCAAAAAATTCCACTCTGACAGCATGGTTTAAGTTAAATAAATTATGTGAAGAAATATTCCAAAATGGTTACCAACCTGAAGATAATATGATCGATTCGCGTACTTTGTATTACCGAGAAATTCCAGAACATTTTGTTTTCAATAAAGCTACGCAAACGATTTGCTAAGGAAATCGGTAGAATGTACACTGTTTGGCCCCAGGATGTTGAGAGATACCATATGCGATTATTGTTACTACACGTAAAAGGAGCTACATCATTTGATGATTTGAAAACCATTAAAGACCAAGTTTACGATACATTCCTTGAAGCTGCCAAAGAAGCCGGTTTATTACTTGATGATCGAGAATATGCACGATGTTTAGCTGAAGTTGTAAATTTTCAGCTTCCATCACAACTGAGGAATGTATTTGCAACGTTACTTTTATTTTGTAACGTATCAAATGCTGTACAATTGTGGCAAGAATTTAAAGCTGCATTATCTGAAGACTTTCACAGAAGTTTGTCTATAGAAGAATCAGAGGCTACCGCTTAAATGCCATCGATGACTCAATGAAAGTTTGTAGGCGAAAACTTTTGGATTTTATACCACTTCCACAAATTCAGCCACCCATTGCCGTCGTTGACAATTCTCAAAACCACCAAGCTGAAGGGGAAAGTATGTACAGAACCCTGAATCCCATTTAAAAAGCTGCCTGTGATGAAATAGTCCATCTCTTCGAACATTCATCACGATCAGCAAAATGTATTTTTATCGATGGATCAGGGGGATCAGGCAAAACGTATTTATATACAACTATAAATCACATATGTAAAGGTAGAGGTGTAGCTGTTTTAAACGTAGCCTGGTCTGGTATTGCCGTTACATTACTGCTTGATGGACGTACAGTTCACAATCGATTTAAACTTCTTGTACCAATTAACAAAACGTCATTTCTTTCTACAATGAAAATGAACACTCCCGCAGCAAGCATATTACAAAGTAGTAAAGTTATTATTTGGGATGAAACTCCCATGGCACCAAAATATGCTTTAAAAGCTGTAAACATTTTGCTCAAGGACATTATGGGTTATAATGAAGTTTTTGGAAGAAAATTGATGATTTTGGGTGGCGACTTTCGCCAAGTACTTCCTGTTGTCCATCGTGGAACAAGGTCAGATTGTATTGATGCATGTTTAAAGACATCGTCATTATGGGCACATTTTAAAGTCATAAAGTTAATAACAAATATGAGGGCAGCAGGAGAAGATATGTGGTCAACATTACTTTTAGATATAATATGTAAGTTGTTATTTTATTACAGGTGGCATGAATAATTATTAAACAAAAGAAAATAAATACCTAGGCTCTTTTAAATTTGAAATTATTTTTAAATTAAAAACAATTATGTATTTTATGTTAGGCGCCAAAAGTAAATCTGTTTACGTTTACAAATTTATTATTATAGGTGATGGTAAAATACAAACTGATAAAGATGAAAAAATTCCAATACCGCAGCAGTGTATTAGTAGTGGCAATTTAATTGAGGACGTATATGGTAAAGAGATTCTTCCAGACAATGCAGATAGTCTTTGTGAAAAACTGATTTTGAAGCCGAAAAACATTGACTCGCTCGACATTAACAACAAAGAACTCAAATTACTTACTGGAGAAGAACAAATTTACATGAGCATTGATGAAGCTGAGTGTGAAGAATCAGAAGTGATCCAGTTTTCTACAGAGTTTTTACACTCAATAGCTGGCCATAGACACACGTTTAAAACCGCCACGAATGTAGTGCATCCGTGCCGGTTTTGAACGTGTGCATATGCGCAGCCATAAGCTGGGCATAGGCACGCTTTCAAAACTTCCACGAAAAACTACATTCGTGGCCGTTTTAAACGCTTGTCTATGGCCAACTGCGGTTAAAAATTGGTGCAATTGTTATGCTATTGAGAAATTTAGATATAAAGAAGGGATTATGCAATGGGACTAGGTTAATTGTACAACATATGGGCAGGTATATTTTTGGATGCTCAGTTGCATGTGGGGCAAACAAGGGAAAGTATGTACTGATTCCACATATCACTTTATGCCCATCTGATATCAATTTGCCATTTGTATTAAAGCGTAAACAATTTCCTATTAGACTTTCTTTTGCAATGACAATAAATAAAAGTCAGTGGCAAACGTTCACTAAAGTTGATTTGCATCTAAATACTCCTGTATTTTCACATGGGCAATTATATGTTGCTTTTTCTCGAGTAAAAACTATGAACGGATTGAAAGTAGCAATGAAAGGTGGTGAACGGCATACAAAAAATATTGTTTACAAGGAAATTCTTTAAAACAAGATGGTAACTCCGAAAAAGGATAAATGTAATCCAGGACCTTGAAGGAGAAAGAACAATGGAGCAACTGTTTCGAGAAGGGGTACGCACACACGATTTACAAGAAAGGGCGTGGAAATTCTTTTTAACAGCATCATTGAGAAAATACCTTTGCTGACACGTATGTTACTCGTTCAGTGATGAAGATGAAACCTTCTAATGTTTTCTTTCACAGAAACACGTACTCCCAATTTACTAATAACAATAAAGAGGGAAAAATACATTTGACGCAGAATCACAATTAGTTTTTTCAGGTACTTACTGTCACAGTTTCTTTACAAGTTTTAATTGTTTTTGTTTTAAGATACAAGGACAGTTGGCGCTCACAAATTCCGGCGATAACAACTTATTTGTGGAAGAGATTCAATGAAATAAAGATATACGGGAGGGGACTATGTTACCAAAATTAATTACATTTTTCAAGAAATGTATAGGACCAGAAATAATTTTAAACAGACAAAGGAGAGTTGATACACCATTTTCCCAGCATATATGCAAAATTATTTAATTATTATTGTTTTAGTAGTGCGAGGATATGCATATCAACCAAACTCAAATCTGCACAAGAGAGGAAGAGGACGACCAAAAACAAGTTGGCAAGAGAAAATCCAAAAGCACTTGGGTCCAGGGTGGACAAGTGTTGCAAAAGTAGTTATTAACAACGCAGCCATGACCGAGTTTTCTACACATTTGTATGTAACGTCGCTAAATTGTATGCAAAATTTACTTGTAAATTTATAAAAATATTAAGTATTGTTCCATACAGAAAATTGGCTGCTAATTTTGCGCTGTTTTTTCATGTAAATTTTCATATTTTCGTTTAGTACGGTTTAGTACTTGAGCAAGTAAAGAAATTAGTAACTGCTTAGTGAAGTGAATAGAAATAAGTTCTATTTACTTGAGCAAGTGGCGTACCCCCCCTACGATTTTCGGTACTAAACGCAAACTAAGCAGGTGTAGACAGGTTACTTTAGTGAAGTGTATTAGTCAGACCAATCGTTCGTTACATAATTTGTTGAAACATGGCGTCCCGTTGGAATGAAGATACAACATTAAAATTTGGAGAGATAAAGTACTTGACTATTAATTTTTTTAAATTAAATCTGTGCTTGTCTTGAAATTATGTAAATACCTATTTCTTGAAAGAACATTTAAATCCGCTTTCAGCCGCAACTTGCGACTTCTTTATGTGAAGCATAGATAGCAGCAGTATTTGATGATAATGCGGGAAATGATAAAATCAGTGACAGCATACATTAAATCATGTATTAAGACTAACACACATTTTTTTCTATTTAATCATTTAGTGTTACAATTTTTTATAAAATTATTTTAATTAGAATTGATACCTACAAAAATCGTGAGATAAATAGTCCTTATCGTGAGATCGTGAGATTTGCAATAAAATCGTGAGAACTTACGATAAATCGTGAGATCTGGCACCCCTGCATGTACCATTTAATACTGAACAGAAAAAAGAAGACACTATTCAATTCAACAGTATTGGCGGTATCCAATATGAAAGAAAGTTGCCCGGAGGCTATCCAAAAATGTCTATAAAACGCTTTCCAGAGACGAACGTTTCCTTTCCAGAGACTTTCCATTTGAAAATATATTTTTTTAAACTTTTCCTTACTGCCAATCTCTAGCGTGTTTTTAAATCTTCTTTAACTGCAACAAAAGTTATTAAATCCGTCCTACATTTTAAATGCGGCATATGCCGCGGGTTTCAGCTAGTAAATGTAATATTTAATAAGTTAATATTTTATGCCCTGCTCAAAGTTATATCTGTGAGTAAATTTAGGCTGGTTAAATTTGAAATGTAACACTCAATAGCTCATATAAATGGTTGCATGCCCCTCCTTCTATTTTATTCAATTGCAATTATCTATTACGCTAGCTCAATGGGAAAACAGAAGTTCTTTCTCAGGTTAGGTTCCGAAGTTGACTATATTTTTTATCTGACTTTTACTATAGCCAGCAATTCTAAATCAGTAGTTTAAATACGCAAGTTAGTTCAAATCTACACAATCTGTCAAATTACACAAAATGTTCGCCCAGTGCAACAGCGATTCTTTGAATGTTTAAACTCGTGAAAATATGAGAAAACATCAGGTAAGCTTTACAACAATTAACACTATTTTGTTTTAGTAATGACGTAGGACAGACGCCGTCTGCTCAATTGTTCTGGTCGCTTGGGATTTTCGCTAAATTGGCAAAATTTGATAAAGCCTTGCTTATTACGCAAATTACGGCGTAGCTGAAGCCTTGGAAACGAGACAATTCTCTTCAACAAGGTTTGATAACATATTTTGCTGCTTTTGCCCAAACTTTAACACGTAAATCGCAGGCATAACCCTACCTCGTTTGCTGGCTTCGAAGCTGCCTGCGCCAATGCTGCTCGGGTTTCCTGCTGGAGATGCTCGTCTGGCTGCAGAAGGTGGTTGAGACGTTCTTGCAGACTCGTGCTATCCCCTGGGCTGCTGTCCTCTGGTTTCCACTGCCTCATTTGCTCGTAGATGGGCCTCGAAATTTTGAAGTGCTCGCTCCCGATGTCATCGTAGATAGGATCGGAGAATTTTCAATATTTGTGTTGCGGAAACTTCCACCAACGGTACCATATGCACTTGGACACTTTTGTAATAAAATGCAATATTTTTTAGCTTGTAAAATGCTCGTTTAATAGTCAAAAATGTATTTCAAAGTGGAGCACAAAACTGACAAACTTGTAATAATTTTTAATTCATTTGTTCTCCTCTGTTTTTAAACAATATCGCATTTAGTTGCTAGGATATGGTGTTATTCTTATGTTAATGGAAATCCGGTTTGATAATTAATGAACATAAAAGGAAATAAATTTGAGTACATAAATTAGAATTAACATTTTTCTTAAAATCTAGATTATTGTCTTCTTCTTATAACTAAAATTGTTATATTGCGTCACACACACAAACGTTTTTTATTATTTGGTCACTGCACTGCTTTGCATTATTTTTATTAATTATTAACGCACGGGTATATTAGAGTTCCACCATTTTCCTTTGTTTACTTCCTTTCTTGTTGCCTTCTTCTCGAATTGCTCTTTTCAATATTCTGTTATCTTTCATCTTGCTTAATTAATCTTTCAGATTCCTCACCATTTTCATTATGCTTGGCTTTATTGAAAACTACGCTCGTTTTAAAATGCACATAACAAACCTTTTGTGTCTATTAATTTCCTTCGGTCTGGCATTATGCACAAACCTATTCTTTTATTAATTAATTTATTTGAAAGTCAATTTCGAACCCTGTAAAAATAAAATTTGCCTTTGCGTACCTTTCTCGACTACGTTACTGTTTCTCGTATCTCATTGTCAATGCATTTAATATTTTATTTTAGTTTAAAATTGCAATTGCATAAAACATATCAACTCTGTCCTTATTGAATCGGCCAATTATCCTGCACTGCAAGCAGAGCCAAGTTGTGGGCCTAATACCATCTCAATATATGATCAACGCCGAGGTTTAAAATTTTCTTTTGCGTGCTTGGTTTTATCGAAAATTGCAGAGCCTTTAGCATCAAAACGATGTGATGCAAATATATTAGGTATTCCTGAAAACATTCTGTTAGCGGACAACTCTTTTAATGTATCTGCTAAAATTGATTTATTAATCGTTTTATCACGATTTTACAATTTATTATCAGTAAGACAAATCAGTTTAGTTAAAGGACATCCCACATTGCAAAAAAAAATAAAACTAGTTTGGATAAACGCAAGACCTATTAATGATCATTTCAATTGTTATAACGGCGATGAAATTGAAAACGACCATTTTCTGTAATCAACGAATCCCGTCAAGATCATAGCCTAAATTTAATACTCTTGAATATACAAAGCATTAATAATAAATTAGGCGAATTGGCTGCACTCGTTGAAGATCTCAATTATCCTAACTTAATTTGTGTTACTGAACACTGGATTAAGAAGGAACAAACAATTCCACAGCTGTTAAATTACAAGGCGGTATCAATATATAACAGAAAAAATCGTAATCGCGGAGGCACTCTAATATATTGCCATGATCAGTTTGTTTTCTCTGAGATTACCGACTTTGATGATTTAATAGTTGAGTTGTCGTTTGAATTTTGTTGTGCGTTTAGTGAACAATTAAATACTGTACTAATATGCGTTTATAGATCACAATTGGGAGAACTAAATCTATTTTTTAATGGTTTAGACTCTCTGCTCAACAGAATTTCGTATAAAAAAAATGTAATTTTAACCGGTGATTTTAATATTAATTTTAACTCTCACTGTCATGACTCCGTAACAATGAAAAATTTATTAAGAATACATAATCTTGAAATGCACGTTAAGTCGTTTACTAGATTTTCAACTACTCCATCTTTGATAGATTATGTATGTTCTAATATAAAAAAAGTTGACATTGAAATACTTGCAGGTATTTCAGATCACGAAGTCATTGCTGCAAATTTTGTAATTAATAAAAATATGCATGTTAGAAATACAAAAAAAACTAAACGAATTTTTAGTAAACGCAATTTTGAAAAATTTTCCTCGTTATGTTCAAAATACAACTGGTCCAACTTACTTAAAAACTCTGATGCTAACCTTAATACTATTTTTTCCGAGTTTATTGAAGTGACGGCTAGCTTTTTTAATACGGCGTTTCCCTTAAAAAATGTCAAGGCACATATTAATAAAACTTGGATAACCCAAGGTATTCGTACATCCTGCAAAAATAAAAGGTGTTTACACTACATAAAAAAATTTACTTCAAACGCCGCAATATTAAGCTACATATCCATATATAATCGAGTTCTGCGAAGTACAATAAAATTATCCAAAAATATGTACTATGCAAAAGAAATGTCTACATCGTCTAATAAGTCCAAAAAAATTTGGAATATAATTAATTCACTTACAGGTAAGGAAAGAAAAGAACAATCTACTAACATTAAATTAAGATCAGATAATAATTCTCTCATTGAAGATCCATTCTCAATAGCCGAATCGTTTAACTCATATTTCCAGTCTATTGCCGCAACCCTAACAGGTAATATAACACAAGGAACTTACCACTTATCAACAATTGGCCCTGTAAATACGAAAACGTTCTTTCTTTTGCCAACGGATGTACATGAAATCAAACAAACAATTAACAATTCAAAGAACAAACATAGTGCTGGTTTAGATGAAATACCTCTACGTGTTATTCAAAACCTAACTGAACCCGCCTTACATGTTCTGACTGAACTAATTAACATGTCTTTTCAAAATGGACAATTTCCAGATTGTCTTAAAATATCACTAATTAAACCTCTTTTTAAAAGCGGCAGCGAAAATGAAATGTCCAATTACAGACCCATTGCACTGCAATCTTCGTTTTCAAAAATTATAGAATGTCTAGTCCACAAGCGAATGGTCGCTTTCTTAAATTCAAATCATATCTTATCATCTCAACAGTTCGGTTTCAGAGCAGATCGAAGTACAAATGATGCTATTTTTAACTTTCTTTCGGTTATATATGATTACCTAAATAACAGCAAAGCTAATGTAAGTTTATTTTGTGATTTATCAAAAGCTTTTGACTGTGTAAACTTTGATATACTGTTAAAAAAATTAGAAAATTACGGATTTAGAGGAATTTCCTTGGATTGGTTTCTATCATACTTAAATAATCGTAAACAATTAGTTGAAATTAAACAATATAGCAGAGATGTGTGTAAAACGTTCAGATCTCATCAAATAGATGTACTATGCGGGGTCCCACAAGGTAGTGTATTGGGACCTCTGCTATTTCTAATATACATTAACGACATTTCGTCCAATTCTACAGGAAACATGACACTATTTGCTGATGATACAAGTGTATCTTGGGCCAATAGCAATGTTCAATCTTTAAATTCAGTTGTTTATCCTGATATTTTAAAAATAAATGATTGGTTTGCAAACAACAAGCTAACACTTAATCTAACCAAAACTAAAATAATGTCATTTAGCATAACACATTCATCTTCAAACGAATTTGCTCTTAATATCGATAATTATATAATAGAAAATGTAGATCACATCAAGTTTTTAGGGATCATCATCGACAGAAACTTAAAATGGCATAAACACATTGAATCGCTCTGCATTAGGCTTACTACTGCTTGTTATGCAATTAAAATATTGCTTTACGAAGTCGGCCAAAGGATTGCTCGTCAAGCATACTTTTCTTTATTTGAATCAGTACTTCGGTACGGTATATCTTTTTGGGGTGTCGCTGATTTAATGATATTAAACACAGTATTTAAAATTCAAAAAAGGGCTTTACGAATATTAAACCATAAGAATCCTAGAGACAGCTGCAGGCCCCTTTTCAAATATAGCAAGATCTTTACTATTACAAATTTATATATACTGGAAACAGCATCACTTGTATTTAAACAGCTGCCGTCATTCAATAAAAGAAATGATATTCATAAACACGACACTAGAAATTCACAAAATTTAGAAGTAAATAAACCTACTAATAAACGCTTTCAAAAATCTATTATGTACACTGGATTATCTATTTATAATAAATTACCTGCAAGTATAAAAAGTTCACAGACTCTTAAGCAATTTAAAATAAAATTGAAACGACTTCTTCAAGATTATGTCTTCTACAATTTAGATGAATTTTTTCAAACATCGTTTTAAAATTATTTTAATTGTGCATGTAAAAATTGTATTTATTAAGTTTTATAATAGGTACTTCCAATTTCCAACACAATTTATATTGTTTTTTATGGAAATAAATATATTATATTATATTTATTTATTTATTCTATTACTTCAAGAAATCATTTTGTTTCAGTTGAATCTGAAAATAAGTACAAAAATTTTTTTCGTTAAAAACTGTAATAGAATTTTAGTAAAATATCATTAGAGGAAAAACTTCGTTAAGGTCGTTTTGTGCAAACAACGAAAAGGAATGCTTCAGGTAGATTTTTTGTAAGAATACCGTTCAAATAAAATATTATTGCTTTTGGTGATACACAAAGCCTGGCTTTAAGTCGTTTTCAGAAACTTGAGGAAACGTTCATTAAAAACTCTGCTATAAAGCAACTGTATTCTGAATTCATAGAAGAATACAAAAGCTAAACCATATGACAAGGGTAACTGGCGACAACGATTATTTACAGGAAAGTTTTTATTTGCCTCACCATGCCGTTATTCGGGAATCCATCTTAACTACAAAAATTCGTGTTGTCTTTGACGGTTCCATGAAAACCAGTACAGGAATATCAGTAAGTGACACTCAAATGGTATGTCCAGTTCTTGAAAATGATATATTTTCTATTTTAATCCGTTTTAAAAAATCGTAATTAGTGCTGACATTACAAAGATATACTGATAAACCTTAATTGACAAGAATGATAAGCGTTTTCAAAGAATATTTTAGGTTTAGTGAGGATAGAAAGAATGCTATGAACTGAACACAGTGACTAATGAGACAGGCTTCGTCCCCTTTTAACAATACAGCATTTGCACCAATTAGCGTCAGAGAATGCCGCCTCTTATCCAAAAACTTCAAATATTTTGCGGAATGTTTTTGTTGTCGATGATTTATTGACACGAGCAAATTCGATTAAAGAAGTTAAACAATTATATTTTGAATTAACACATATCTTAAATTCCGCTGCATTTGAATTAAGTGCTCATTAAATAACACGGAGATATTAAATACAGTTCGCGATTATTTAAATTCACAATCAATAGTATTATCAATTTGAAAGACTTTGGGCATCTGTTGGAATTCAGTGTCTGACATATTTTAATATGACTTCAAACTAAATGATTAAAATCACGCAGTGACCAAACGAACTATATTATTGATTACAGCTCAAATTTTTGCTCCCTTAGAGTTGGTAAGTTCAGTCACAACAATTGCAAAATGTATTATCCAACGTAAAATAAATTGAGGTGAATCCATTCCAATCGAACTGCACACCACGTAGATTAGATTCTCGAATAATCTTAAATTTATAAATAATCTCCGAATAAAGAGGCATGTTTTATGTAATAATGCAATCGAATTACATGCATTTTCAGATGTTAGTGAAGCTGACATGGGCGCGGCAATTTATTTAATGTCAATTGATAAATGTAAAAATTATCACATATACTCTCATAAAAGCATTAATTCTTTCCGCAAATTTTTTTGAGTGCTTTCCAACAACGTCGTATTAATTCTCCCGAGCGAGACGAGAGGGCAATTTAGGACGTGGTTGAATGCACGAAAAATAATTTCCGGATATGAATTAATGCTCGAATGGAGATTGGAAAAGAAAATCGTAACGACACAAACCCTAAAAAGAAGTAGTCTACCTACAAAAAATTTTCAAGAAATTTTGTTTTTGTCTTGGATACGGCTCGTGAATTAATTTTTCTATTGGTCATTAATGAGTGTCGTACGATTTTCAGATTAATTTACTTTGTTCGAAATCACGCGTAGCCCTTTTGCATAGCGTTAGCATGCCACACCTCAAATTATGTGGAGCAGTTTCATTGCCCAATTTAGTTCATAATGTGCGCCAAAATATTAAATTAGAATTTTTTTAATTTGTTCACTGGTGTGATTCAACTATAATACTTTACTGGAGCAAATCTTCACCCAATTGCTGTAAAACATTTAGTCCGAATCGCGTTGCTGAAATTCAAAATTACACTGAACCAAACCATTGGCATCAAATTCGGTCTAATGATGATTTTGCTGATTTGATATCGCGTGGTACTAATCCGAAGGAACTACTTAAATCAAAACTGTGGTGGCATGGACCATCTTGGTTAGAAACCGATTCTTCCACTTGGCCCGCGAAAAACTTTAATTTTTCAATTAACTAAGAACATTTAGAAATTCTTAAAACTACTTGTTTAGTAAATACATCAAATCAGTTTGGCCTATTCTTTAGATACTCAAATTTAGTTAAATTTTAACGAGTCGTTGCATATTGTTTACGTTTTATTAGAAATTTTTGTAATAAAATGGATAAAATTAGCGGACCTATAACTGTTAAAGGATTCAATATTACCCGTACTACTCAGATTTACTACGCTGATATTAAGAATATAAACAAAACAGGATCTGTCAATTCAAACAACTATTTGTTGTCGCTTAATCGTTTTTTGGACAGTGAAAATATATTAAGAGCAGGCGGATGCTTAGATAATTCGATTTTACCATATAATAAAAAATTCCCCGTAGTCTTGCCATCAAGTCACATGCTTACCACTTTAATAATTAAAAACGAGCATGAAAAATTGCTTCATGGGGGAACGCAGTTAGTTTTATCATCTTTAAGGGAAGCGTTCTGACCTGTTTTTGGAAAAATACAGTATTAAAGTTTTATTAAATGTTTCCGCTTCAATCCTACCGGATCGCAAATTTGATTGGCATGCTCCCAACAAATCGGGAGGAACCAAATCCTCCATTTTATAATTGGGAGAGTAGATTAAGCAAGTCCGTTCTTTTTTAAAAGCAAATATTAAAGAGGAACTAAATTAACAAAGGTATATGTTTGGTTATTCACTTGTTTTTGTACGTGGCCATTTAGAACTTGCAGTGATCTTACTACCGAAACTTTAATGACACAGTACGACGTTTCACTTCACAATGCGGGAAGCCCAAAAATATCTATTCCGATAATGCCCTGCTTTGGAGGGCTCTGGGATACTGGTGTAAAATCTACGAAAACCCATTTAAAAATGGCGTTGTGGCGATGCTCGTACTTTTGAACGATTTGACACCGATCCGAGTTTATTTTGAATAAAAAACATGAATTTGACCAAACTATTGAAAATTGCTACGCAACCGTGGGATATATGGAGAAATGTGAAGAGACACTTTTTGTAGAGAATTAAACGCTTTTTTTGAAGAAATAAACAATTTCGGTTTTGAACAGGGTCGTACTAGTGAATTTTTAAATTTATTGATCGCGAAACCCCACATCTCCGCCACGGAATGTCACAGAATGTAGTACCATTTAGGATAGAGCTGCACACCAAATTTAGTTTAATTATCTTACCTGGTTGGGATACTGTAAAAAGAAAATGATATTTTTTCGAAAATTTGAACGCCCTGTATCTTTAAAACGAAGAGTTTCAGGGCCTATGTTCATCTGAAATTTTCGCCTTGAAATAAGTTGTTCTATATACTATTAAACTCCTGCTACAAAAAAGTGGACCACCCTGTATATACAGGGTGTCCCAAAAATAATGGGACACCAATTATCCATAGACTCCTTACGTCATAATAAATCGATTAAACCTAATATACCTTAGTACAAAGTCCCTTCAGTAAGAAGTTATAGGGCCTTGAAGTTCAATTTTCTCTTTGTTATTTTTTTGTTAATTTCCACAAATGTAGAGATATCGATTTGAATTTTGGAATACAGACTTACTATTATGTACTGCACTAATACGATTTTATAAATTAAACTTGACTGTAAGAGGCACTTTACCCATCTTTCAAAACTTTTTTTAGCTCTAATTTCGTTATCTGTAACAGTTGTTAAAATTTAAGGTTACTATCTGAAAGAGAATGAAAATTCACAAAAATAATGTACTCTTAGTTCTTTAGCCTAAGAGCAACTGTTTACCTTAAAATGCCCATCAAACGTTTTTGGTTGTCATTATGACGTGCAATTATAAAGTAGCCATGATCACAAAAACAATGGTCATCTAGTAAAAAACAATGATAAATCAATTATCGACATTAGTGACAAGAATTTTTTCTTTTATGTTTAAGAAAATGCCGCTACATAACAAATTCTCCAATGCTGAAAAGTTCGTTATGTCGCAACATTTTCGTAAACACAAAAGACAAAAAACTGATGTCACCAACGTCATTAATTGATTTCTTGTTGTTGCTTACCTGATTACAATCATTACCCATTGTTTTTGTGATCATGGCTACTTGATAGTTGCACGTCTTATTGACAACCACAAACCTTTGATGGGCATTTTAAAGTAAACGGTTGCTCTACGCTTATGAACTAAGAGTATATTATTTTTGTGTATTTTAATTCTCTTTTAGAAAATAATCTAAAATTTTAACAATTGTTACAGATAACGAAGTTAGAGCCAAAAAAAATATTAAAAGATAAGCAAAGTAGCCCTTACAGTCAAGTCTAGTTTATGAAATTTGTCCTATTAGTGCAGTACATAATAAGTACGTATACCAAAATTCAAATTAATATCTCTACATTTGAGGAAATTAACAAAGTAATAAGAAATAAAAAATTGAACTTCAAGGCCCTATAACTTTTTACTGAAGGGACTTTGTACTAAGGTATATTAGGTTTAATCGATTTATTATGACGTAAGCAATCTATGGCTAATCGGTGTCCCATTCTTTTTGAGACACCCTGTATATCAGATAGCGCTCGTGGCGTTGTACGTTTATGTCAATTGCCATTGCACAGGTCTTAGCCTGAAGTTGTATATTAAGCTATAACTAGCGAGTTTGGAAATGCTACTTCGAGTTGAAGTTTTTAAAATGTTGTGTTGTCTGTTTTGTCCCGATATACAATTATATGTGTATGTAAGTTGGGTGACCCCAACTTTGAATTATTTGTTCCTTCATTCGATCGTTAGATGTTCTTTTGACTATTACTGTATTTGTTGTTGTTCGCTTTACTACATTTAGTTTAAGGTATGCAGCGAAGTTTACAAGGTAGGTGTTGATTTATTTTGCTAGCTAGGTTTGTTTATTTGTTGTGGGTAACGACATGGCGCCTAATTCTTTTATTAATCTACTGTTAAATTGTAAAATCCCGAAGCATTTCTTAGCCTGATTCTTACACCACGCCATATTCTGCAGAGAGTTAAAAGAGCTAGCCGAGTCCTTGTCAACCGCTTCGTGTAGAACTGCACAATGTTACAAACTTGTTCCTAGTACTTTAATAAATTAGTAATTAAGTTAAAACAAGTATTCATTTAAATACACACCCCAAATTACACATTATGATAAAATAGCCTGCCAGGATTAAAAAAAAACAGGCAATAGACAATTAGACGTAAAACTAAAATCGGTACGTTAATTTCGATTTAGACAAACAAAAGTAAAACTACTGCATGGAAGTTGAATATCAGAACAGTCAAAGCTACGTAGTAATAAAAATAAACGATGCTAGAATTCGAGCGTTTCTGAAGGATTCCAGTCGGAAGTGCTAACGCAATCTGCACAGCAATATTTAAAAATAAACACTTAACTCTCCTTGGAAAAACTAGCACAAGTAGTGAGCGCACACGCCAATTTCGCTAAACTTTCTAGGAAGATTGCGAGTATACCATTGGTTGAAAAAGTTGTCTCAGTTGTGACATAATAGTAATTACATTAGAATATGTTCTTCAAGAGTATATACTATGACGGATAATAGCCCACTCCAATATAAACAACTGATAAGGGATTATCACACAAATTAATAGTTTCAAAAATAATTATCGTGCTTTGTCAGGGCTTACTAACATGATGTTTGTTAATTGATTGCAATAAATAAATGGTATCTTGCCCTTTTTATTTTACTCATTGGCAACTCTATTCAAAGTTATTGCTCCGGCTAGCATTTGAGAACTTCTCAAAGGGTTGGATTGTAACACACAGTATGAAATTTACTCTTGTATAGCAAATGACCACTTTCAAAAACGAGTGACACTTAACCTCTAAAATAAATGGTAACGACAGAGTTGTCAAAGACCCCAAAAATTAGAGCAACCTGATTGCAAATTGACCGATAATCAATTATTCCACCTCAGATAACAAATAGCAATGTAATTTAACAAATCAAGTAGTTTAGGCTAACTTGTATTAGGTCATAAGGCAAGCGGACCTGCAATTGTTTTGTTGATGGCAAACTTTTTCTCTGAATCCTGCAGAATTTGATGACGCCACGGCTGTAATTCTTTTCTGGAATACCTTCTGCTCCTGCTTTCTGGTCGAATGCCACAAGGAAGGACTAATCTACACGCTGCACACTATTTTCAGCTTGCCGATACCTTCAAACTTGAGGAAAACTAGCCCAAAAGTTATCCTCAAGTGGGTGAAACAATTTTATCTTGGTTGGCATTTTATAACTTGGTCAAAATTCGCACAAATGGACTCTACACACTGGTGATCAAAATAAAACCAACACTTGGGCACAAAAATAAACTTTTAATACTTAAAATCATTCAAATTTTTGGAGCCAAGCCTAACACCAGCTTCTGGCTTGGTGTAGCTAATAAACAATGACATATACGTAACACATCAAAAAGTTATCAATTGTTCTCACTTAAGTTTGTACAATGTTTTCTTAATAACTAAAATGTATTTGCATAAATGTCAATTTTGAGCACTATAACCCCACTTTCTTCGTATTTTTACTTTATTTTTTATTAACACTGGTTTTACAAACTTATTTAGAGCTGCGCTTTTGTGTTTTTCACTTCTCATGTAGCCTTTTAATGCTCTTTGCATTTCTGTTACTCCTAACACAGCTTTCTTATCCTTCAGCTGCGTTTCCGATTGTTGGCATCATAATTTTACTACTAATGCTGCATACACTTTTGTAAAGTCTCGAAGCACCTCTGTATCCAAGCAAAATCATAATCTTGCCTTGACGTTACAATATTTACCTGAAAGTCACCATAAATTGGATGCATTTTCCATAACGAGCACAAATATTGAATAATAAGTTGAACGCAACCCTGCCGATACTGTTCTATTCAAATCCTAACTTCTGCTAAATAAGTTACAGTTATTGCTGGTCATATCATGGGTAATTACTAATGTTTAGTTGTTACTTATTTTTGCAATAAATATAATACCAATTCTGGGCCTATATGAATGTTTCCTTCATTAGAGTGTTTTTGGTTTCCCAACCAGAATTGCTGTAAGCAGTATACCATTACAATAAATCTATCAGATTTAAAAGCAATCCATCGATTGGATAGGAGAAAAAGAATCACTATTTTGCAAACTTTTTTAACAGATAGTAGTGAACCAAGCTAAGGGTAAATACTTGTTAGAACAGTATATAGTAATAGTACAAATAGCAATCATTTTGAAACGACGCAATTTTGAAGATGGCATTTGAGCATCCCCACATGTATTGAAACAAAAAAAGATTTCTCCAGAAAGCAACATGCGAGACCCAATGTTTGTATTTATAGCAACGGATAATATTGATTCAGTTATTGCTTCCCTCGTCTTAAAGACAAAGTATTGAAATTCTGAAAAAATCATTTTTGAAAATCCTCCAGAGCTTCATGTAGTAGCGGTGTAGCTCAAAAATTATTTATTGAAGGAACTCAATATTTTGCATGTGGATTACACAGAGTGTTAAAATTCTTTATGCATCGTAGGATTTTAATGGTAATTTCGTTATATGAAAATACTTGCTTACCTATTTATTTTACACTAAACTTGTAAATCAATTATTTGTAGAAAAAAATATGTTTATTCATGCCATTTGTCATATTACATTTCGGAAAACAGAAAATTTATAGATATTAGAATTATTACTTTCACATATGAGTGTTGAGTGTTTATTGTGATTATTATTGATTTTCAGCATTTAACTCTGACAAAATAGTACTAACATTTTTTAATGACAGTATTTATCTACCACATTTATTTCATAAATTGGGTTTTGTTTGAATAATTTCAAGGCACCACTGGTCTTTGTGCAAATAGTAATTTTAATTGCTTTAATTTTTCGGTTTTCTGAAATATAAAATGGAAAATGATGTATATATAGATGCAGAATTGTTTTCTTTACAAAAAATTTATTGGCAAGTTTGCTCTAAAATAATTAGGGAGCATATATTTTCATACAAAGAAATTACCACTGAAAACCCTATAATGTACGAAGCATTTCTATACCTTGCATGCCCTCCTGGCACGAAATAAGATATGCTGTTGGTCAAATATATACAGGGCGAGCACCTTAACAAGATAAAAAAATCATATTTTTGCTTTAACCGACGAAAAGATTAAAGCAATAATTTGCACATAGTTCAGGCTTTACCCTTGACGATATGAAGAGACAAAAATGGGCAGCAATAAGCGTGTTCTACATAATCCAGCCGCATCACGCAGATGCGAAGCATTACTTAGTAGCAGAACGTTGAAATCGCTTTCGCAAGCGCTGCAATCGCCCTGAGTTCGAATCATACCACCTGCAATGCTTTTTATTTGTAAATTGGTGTAAGTGTAATTATTAAGTGTTTTTTATTTTTATTGTTTATGTATTATTGGAAACGTTAACGTATTTTCAATAGAGTTTTCTTTAATTTCTCAAAATTTTTAGTGTCGCAACTTCTACTTGCGAGAGAAGTTCTGAATAAAGTCCTTGGAAACGTTTTTAATTTATTTTATAGCTAACATTGCTAATTTATTGTTATTTATCAAAATAATCGACGGCTTTTTTAAAATCTTTGCTTCGTCACAACACATGCAACAATAATTGAGAAAGTCAATTGCTTGCATGAAACTTTCGGCATCTTGCAAAATTGTTAAAAAAATACTAAACGAAGTGCACCGATAAATAACGATACTACTAATAGTACAGGGTCCGGCAATGAAACGGGAAGATTTCGTAAATAATTTTATTGCTGAAAAATTATTTTTTTATAATTATTAATACATTAATGGAAATAAAAGAGTAGCCATTTGATTTGCAATGTTAAAAAAAATATTTTTTGAATACTACATCTGCCAAATGTTCTCCGTTGACATTAAATTTATGCATTCTTGGAGTCGAGCCTGAAAGTTTTGGATCACTCTTCGTGGGGTTACCTAAAAACAAAAGTGTTTGCAACTGATCCACCCAGGACAATCCCGGCCCTCAAACAACGAATTCGTGACGAGATTGCAGCAATACCTGTTGATATGCTGCGAAGAGTGATGCAAAACTTTCAGGCTCGACTCCAAGAATGCATAAATTTAATGTCAACGTAGGACATTTGGCAGATGTAGTATTCAAAAAATAATTTTTTAAACATTGTAAATAATAATTATAAAACAATAATTTTTCAACAATAAAATTATTTACGAAATCTTCCCGTTTCATTGCCGGACCTTGTATAATAATAATCCCATTATGAGAGGGCCATGACGCCTGTGGGAGGTTGCATTAGGAAAAATCGCCGTGTAATCATTAGAGAAAAGTCAGGAATGATGATGCAACTGCCATATTTTTGGGACAAAAGGAAAGCGTTAAATAGTCGCCGCTTTCAATCTGAAGTAGATGTTCAAATACGAGCTATGCAATAATACTTGAAACAGCAGTGACGAAAAGTTCATGAGCAGGGTATTCGTCACTTGGTGACACAGTGAGATAAGTGCCTTAAGGTTTATGGCGAATTTTTCTGATTATTATTCTAAAAACCATTTTTACAAAATAAAAATGCGTTGTGGCTTTAGAAACAACTAAATAATTATCCATCCCAGTTTCTCCAGTCCCATCGTATTCGTCTCTAATGTCTAATGCGTAATTGAAAAGACACCAATAGAAGTAGGATTTAAACACTACCAGCCATTCTAATAACTATCCGGATCACTTTCCAAAAATGCGTTTGTATTGTGAAATAAAGGAATGTACAGCAATGTCTTTATGGAAACATTTTGGATAGATTGAGTGATAGATTTATTGTAGTGTAGTGTGCTTGATCTTTCGAAGATGCAATTCATGTTGCAATGCTAGCTGGGGCTTCGTAATAATCTCAAGTTTATATTTAATTTGGAAAGTGCCCCTGTAGCATTATCAATTATGCCCTTTTAAGAATGGTAGCCCTTGTATTGGGTCCAGGTCCTGATTACTCACACCAAAATATACATTTATTCCCTACTAATTTACATAACTAGAATAAAATGAATGCGTTTGTTGTATAAAGTTACAATTTATATTGTATTTGATTTTTCGTCCTGGTTCCCGGAGACGGTAGGCCACCTCGTATGCATCGATGTATGCCCGTGAGCTTCAAAGTATAAGGCCTGCGGGATCAAGTTGATACAACTGGAAACCAAAATAAAAATTAAATATGTCAATGAGTGTCGGTGTAAACAAAAGGAAGATTCTGATTTATTTTAATTATGAAGTGACTAGATCGGAACTATAATTTGTTTAAATTAAGTACACATCTGTACACGTGCACCTCCTTGTGATATGTTAAGAGTGCAGTCGACCTTTGACCGTGGATCAAAATTCCTTTCGAAGTTATCTTATAAAACGGCGCTTGTAAAGGCTGTTATAATATATGCTATCACAGGGTAAGTATCGAATTTGGACAACGGTTTACTATCTTCCACATGAAATGTGAACTGATTCTAAAATTTGCAAATATTTAATACAAACGAAGTTTGCTCTAAAGTACTCTGAAGTATATGCAAATTTGACTGTATTCTGACAGGGGTTTTAAATTTCGTATGATTTGAATTATGATTATTTCTACACACGTAGTTGTTATATTCTGAGGCTACCTACCTTAATTTCCACGGAAAAACTCCAATTGAAAGTCGCCGATATGCCAGCCAAGTTCAATTGTGAATTATTCGTTCTGTAACATTGCCTGGATCGTTCGCCCACGAAATAAAGTTATTTCGATAACCCAAATACCGGGTGTCCATAAATGATTGTGATGGTTTTTCTTAGGTTGGCACTGTTTATGTTGGTGGAACTGTAAGTCTATGTCAAATTCGAGGTTAGCAGGTTAGGTCTTGCGTCAGTTTGTGTCAAAACTGACGGAAAACCTAACCTACTAACAACGAATTTGACATAGACTTACAGTTCCACCAACATAAACAGTGCCAACCTAAGAAAAACCATCACAATCATTTATGGACACCCGGTTTAAGCTCAATTCGTATGCGAACGGTCGTGGCACACTTTACGAAATTATAAGCACAATCCGATTGTCCAGAGTTGTGCTTGAGTAAACTTATTGTTTTCGATTTACAAATAAATCCACCGCTCCAAATGATTGGTACACCCTGTAGTAGAAAACAGAGCCTTTTTTAAAGAACGTTTTACCGTCTTGACAGAATTCTCAGCGGCTCCATTTGATGATGGATGATACGGAAGGCTAGTAATATGATTAATATTATTGGAATCTAGAAAATTTTTAAATTCTCGAGACACTAACGATTTTCCATTATCCGATACTATAACACGTGGTAGACCAAAACTAGCAAATAAGATTCTAAGTGCTTGAATAGTTGAGGTTGAGTTAATGTTTTTCATTTTAAACACTTCTAACCACTTAGTGTTCCACGACAATCATAAAAAAACTACTTTTGAATTCACAGAAATCGATGTGAATACGCTCCCAGGGCTCATTTGGCAGTGGGCAAGGAGAAATTACAGCTCTTGGAGGATTACTTCCATGTAAATTGCAAGCATCACAATTTTTCCCCATATTTTCAATTTCGCCATCTAACTTAGGAAACCAAAAGTAACCACTCCCAAATGCGTAGAATGTAGTTGAGCTAAAATGTTGGCTTGTAAACCAAGCGGAATTACCAACCTGTGGTTCCACATTACACAGTCGTGTTTTATAAAAAAAATCGAATCGTTTAGCAAAATATGGCTTCAACTCCACCTTATCTGTTTTTTCTGGCCAACCATTATTTATGAAATTTTTCACAGTAGTTAACACAGGATCATTTAATGTTGCTAATTTAACATTATCAAAATTTAATTTTACATCAGAATTATGAGCAAAAAAGTAACAATAATCTACTTCTGCGAAACTTTGATCGGCAACCTTCATTTTCACTGGTAGACGTGAGAGCCAATCTGCCCTGTTATTTGAAGAGTTTACGTACTCGATAGTGTAACTACATCCAGACAAAATGATTGCCCACCTTCTCGGTCTATTACAAGCAAATTGAGGTATGGACTTGCTAGGACTGAATATAGATAAGAGAGGTTTGTGGTCGGTCACCAGAACAAAGTGTTTACCACACAAGTACTGGTTAAACTTAGTTACCCCATATATTATTGACAAACCTTCCTTTTCTATTTAAGAATAATTAGCCTCTGCTTCAGAAAGCGTTCTTGAAGCAAACGCAATTGGTTTTTCTATCCCTGACGGAAATATATGGCTTAAAACGGCACCTATGCCCACAAAACTAGCGTCTACTGTTAACCTCAAGTCTAATTTAGGATTAAAATGACCTAAAACGCTTGTGGATGCTAACTGTTTTAAACGCTAAACTAAAATTTTTTGTCCAATTCCATGTACTATTCAATTTTAATAATAGTAGTTTATTTATCTAGAACGAAAAGTGGCATTTTAAAGACCAGAAAGTTGTTTACGGAATTACTTGCGAGGACCTTTAAAAACGCTTTTCGTTCGTGGTGAATACAACGGTTTATTTCATACTGCAAGTTTAATGAATTTTAAATAAAAAATTCTAAATCATTTCAAATTTCATGTCAACAACTGACGTATAATTTTAAAGTACTTGAACTTTAAAGTACTAGGATTTTAATGTTTCATTTTTGTTACCATAAATAATCCGAAAAATGTCATTTTTGACATCAGTTTGAAATAAATTATATAAAGGACTTAGAATCGTAGACATATTTTTAATAAATCGACCATAATAATTTATGGTACCGAGAAATGATTTTAGCTCAGTAACATGCTTAGGTTCCGGTGCTAACTCTATAGCCTTTGATTTCTCTTTGGAGGCGTGTAAGCCCTCTTTATCAATAACAAAACCTATATATTCCACTTTCTCTTGGAAAAACTTAAATTTTTCTAAATTAACCTTTAAACCCGCATCTTTTAAAATAGATAAAACCTTTTTTACCTTTTTTAAATGCTCGTCTTGATCTATTCCTGTACCAGCATATCATCCTAAAATACTGCAATACCCAATAAGCTACTCAAAGAGAATTTTGTGGGTAGATATGGTTAGTAGCTCCTTGCTCGCATCATCCACCCCAATTTGTTGAAAAGCTTGCGACAGGTCCAGCTTTGAAAAATCTGATCCTCCTTCAAGACTGCTAAAAAGCTCTTCAATTCTCGGCAAAGGGTGCTGGTCTACTTCTACTTCTGGGTTGACCGTAATTTTGAAATCTCCACAAAGTCGAACTTGGCCGTTTTTTTAAAACAGGTACAACTGGAGTCGCCCAAGCACTGTAGTTCACAGGAGAAATGATACCTAGAGACAATAATCTATTAATTTCATCCTCAACTTGATTTTTAATTGCGAATGGTATTGGTCGAGTTTTCACAAATTTGGGAGCAACATTTGGGTTTTTCAAATTTATTTTTGCAACTCCCTTATTTAAATGCCCCAGTTCAGGCGAAAACACTTCATGAAACTGTTTAATTAATTCGTTTAATTTATCTTGAGCAGAATGTATATAGTTAACATTAGAAAATCCAATATTATAAAGGGTCAAAAAATCCCGACCAACTATAGGAGGATTTTCCATGACATAAAAATCTAAATCTTTTAAAGTATCTAGGAAAATTATTTTTGTTTGCATAACTTCCACAGGTTTAACTTTCATACCATTATAGTATAAAAAAAATTACCGGAAGATTGCAAGGGAATATCACTAAAATGTTGACGATATAAATCGTGAGAAAAACAAGAGATACTACTACCAAAATCAATTTGAAATTCCAGTTCTACATTTTCCACTGTAACAGAAATAGTGAAATATTCTTTCGACATTGTACTATCAGAGATATTATATAAACAAAGATCCTCATTTTCACCATCTGCTTCAATGTAATGGTGACCAGTCACATTGCGAGCAGTGTATTTACTAGAATCACATTTTGGACGGCCTGAAATGTTTTCATACTTGCAAACTGCTGCGATGTGACCGGCTTTCTGACATACTAAACAAATCGCATTTTTGTAAAAACACTTATCTTTCGTATGATTGTCCCTGCCTCAAACTTCACAGTTTGGAACGCTCTTGCTGTGATATTTCGGTTGATGACGTGATGCGCGCCTTGGTCTTGCTCCGCTAGGCCCTGCGGTCTGGTAATTGCTGGTTTTCCTTAGAAAATTTACGAGCTCCTCTTTGATAACTGTTGCTTGCATTTCATGAGCCGCCATTTTGGTCGCTGTTAAAATTACCATTCTTTCAAAATCTTCCGTCACCTTTTCCTCCATAAGTCGGTCCAAAACTGGCCCCTTATTGAATCCAAAAACGAATCGGTCACGAAGGCACACCTTGAGCTCTTCTCCAAACTCACAGCCAACTGCTAATCCTCGAATGCGTGCAGCCCACTGATTAGCTGTCTCGTCGGGTTCTTTTATCGCTGAATAAAATTTGAAGCAAGCTGCAACTGCACTCTGCTGTGGCTTGAAGTGACTGTTTAGGATGTCCACTAACTGCTTGTATGTTTTTTCTTCTGGCTTGGTTGGACTTACCAAGTCGAAACCCAGTTTGTACGCCGCCTCGTCTAGAATATTTAACAAGATACTTCGCCTTTTGTTTGCATCCTCGCCATCGGCTTTAATGCCATTTGCACTGAAGTAGTTTTCTAAACGGGCTCTCAAAATTTTCCAGTCCGAATTGCTTAAGCAAAATTCTGGAAAATGTCCTATTTTGCCGGTATCCGTGGACATGATGCGCGAGCGTGGACCAATTCACAAAATTGCAGAAACTTGCACTGTATGGTTTGCTAACGACCTTAAATAGCAAAAATACCTCGTCGCCACTTTGTAGTGTATTGCACTAATATTTAATGAAAGGCAATGCATACGAGTATATGTTTATTCAACGCCGTTACAAATTGGAGTGAGTGTATAAGGCAATCATGCTGCGAAGGCCTGCACGCCGCGATAGCGGATTACAAAAAGCAGATTTTAGCTGCTGCCAAAATACACCACAGTACTCATCTTACGAGAAAATCAATTTGTAGTAAATTTATTTAGCTTTTATTTTAGTGCAAAAGTTCCCTTAAAACTTAAAACTTAAAACAGTTCATATAGGAAGTAGTTTTTATTTTTTATTAAAAAAAGATTAAATTACGATAATAATTAATATATACATGGTAAAAAAACTAATCTGTTACATTATAATTTCATTTGATTCGATGGCCTTGGCTTTGAGAAATACGCAGTGTCCCCCTGAATTGGTGGCGGGAGCTATTCAATTCGTTCGGCAAAGATAAGGCTGGGCTCGTCTTCGTCGTCGTCGGAATCATCAAGATGAATAGATGGAACGTTCCTGGATGATTTGCCTCAGCAAAATGTACATAGTAGTTAGCATTTTAATTCGACTTTGTGGCAGCTGCATCTCCCACTGCATCCTTTTCTGCATTTACAAGATATCAAGCGCAGTAGATTCTGAGGAGCGAGATCCATGGTGGTAGTGACTAGGATGAGCCCCTGATTGTCGATATTTCACCCCCAAAATTGTAGGGTTTTTATTAGCCTCCAACCACTTCTGACCTTGCTGGAAATTTCTATAAGAATGGTGGCTTGCTGAGTCTTCCGTTACGGCAAAACGATTAAGTTTAAAATTTGTGCAGGTTTCCGAATTTGTAAAAAGCTGGTAGCGGAGTCTATATAAAGTGTCCTTCTTTATATCACCCCAGTAAAGAGCCACGAAGCATTTTTCCCCAGCTTTGGCTATGGCCTCATGACTGGGATCTGGCTGCAGGAAAACTGCAGCCAGTTCCATGAGATGGGTATGGTTCTGGAGGACGCTGGCCAACTTTGTTTTCCCTGCCAGAAAGGGACAGAGCTGATGTCGCACCGTGGAGAATCGTGAAGCAGTGCGATGAGGCGCCTCTCTTTGCTATCCAACAGTTTTTCGTGATGTAGTTGGATGATGTACTTCTCGAAATATATATCGCTGCTGAAGTAAGTAGCAGAGCGTCGCATTCTTTTAGCACTCTTGCTATTTTTGTTGGCTACCTTCTAAGAGTATGTTACATGATAATGTAACTCAATCGACATTGGTCGTACTAAAAGACAAAATCGGAAAAAAAGTGAAGGGTTCGCCGGTTTTCGTAATGACACAGATCTTAAAATGTGTCGGAACAGATAGAGGTGTTCCTGCTACTCTCAAGCTGGCTCAATCGAAAAGGGGTGGTTCGAAAGCTCACTCAAAACCGACGGCACTTAGCTTATACTTCTACTCAAAATAATATTGCTCAAGGCTCCACTCACTTTAGGGGATGAAAAGCTCTCGTGACCAAAGCGAGAAAAATCACGGAAACTAAGAAAAATAAATCGCCGGGTTAGCTGCAACCTGTCTCCTCGCCGTCCGCTCAAGCTCCCTCCGGGTCTGCAGGTACACACAGGGTGGCTTCAAAATCAAATGACTTACCTTAATGGCCACCCTCCTGAAAGGTTTGAAAATTAACTCAAGCCGATATTCTTCAGGCTTGTTCAGTTAAAGCACATGTTCTAGCTTCACATTTGACTACACTCGGCCTTCGCCAGTACGGGTTGAAGACCCCAGATTTCAAAGGTACATCAAATAACTAGTCTGACTTTGACAAAATTGGTATTTAATGAATCAAACACACACAAACAAAGCCACAAGTCGGTCATAAAAATGTTACACCCTAACTGGAAATTATAGGGATCTCATCCAAAAGGTTATCTTACCCATTAAATTACAATACAAACAATGGTTATTCAAAGAAAATTAACCGGAAAATTTTTCCGATCCGATACACATAATATGACAATTCACATTCGCGCAAAGTTTCACATAATGCGACGCACACCCTATACCTTTGAGGCACTTTCGCGATACATTTAATACAGGAAAAATAATACAGAGGTGAATTTTACCTTAGCCAGATCACATACTGTTTGGGGATGACAGGTGACAGAGCCGGATTCAGTGAGGCTTAGCGGCAACGAGGGCAACGGTGCCGGCCTCTCCACACTGTAGACAGGGGTTGTCGAGGTCTCGGCCGGAACCAGGGGCCCGTGGCCAAAAAGATGCTGATAGCCAAATCGAAGGCGGCGATGCAGATGGCACGACGCAAACCGAATTTGTAGATGCAACACTCCCCAATACGGGAAATCACTTAGGGCATAAAGAAAAGGCGCCTTATTTGGATTTGCGTATTAGTCCAAAGTTGTTCTTCCCAAAATCCAAAGGGCAAGAACACGGTACAAAGGCTGTTTTTCCCAAAATCCAGAGGGCAAAAACAACGTCACACGGGGGACCTCCTTGCCACTTATAACGATTCGGCCGAACTCCCGGCAACACCAACAATTCTAACGAACGCACTCAATTTAAATCGAAAGCGAAACTTTACTGTGTTTACGAAAAGCTCCCCGGACCGCGGGCAAGCGGCCTGGGAGCAACAAAAACGTGCACGTCGTTTTACTCGATGACTGGCTACCAATTCAATTCTAAATTCACGGGAGCTTGATGATAGCCCCCCGCGTCGGAAAAATACCTCACGCAGCATGATGCCATACTGGCTGCACATGGGAAGGCAGGCTTAGGTTCTCAAATTAATATCTCAATATGCACGGGGACCAAACAACTTATCAAAATTTTCTTTCCTTCGCCAAAGCTTGGTTATCAAAGAAAACAATTCCACGCAGCATGAGGTCATCCTTGCAGAACAAAGAAACTGCAACCATGCAGAACAGAAAAACGAAGAACAAGGAACACGGAAGGTTCTAGAATATTTTACAGCCAAATTAGCGTTTTCAACGAGCGCGGGACGTAATTCAAGCAGCTAAAACTATCGGAAAGAAAAATTGAATTCTAAAAACAACGCTCCACTATCACTTGAGAACGACGGATTCCTCAAAGCTTATTTTCAAAGAGCTTCAATTTATCAGGCAGTAAGAATTAACACTTACGAAATTGAAACGCTACACTGCCTTATCTGCAAAATGACACAAAGAGTAACTTCATAAATACAGTTCGGAGAATACAATCTAAACGGCAATGACTACGATGAACTACGCGGTCCCAAGAAAATCGCTTACGAAGCTTGCAGGTCGCAAACATCTTAATATTCGTTTAAATACACTCGATTGTAATTTCGGGGCTCAGGGCCGAATTTAGTAAAATTTTAGTAAAAGCCATATATCTAATACTTACTATATTGCTAGCGGCTATGAGTGGGAAACTGACCAAGGAAGTGAGACAGACAACCAACTCTTCAATGTATAATGATGAGCTGTGTGCAAGCGCGGCGGCGTCGTCCGGCCAATGGAGAAGTGGGCAAGTTTAAAATTCGCTTTTAAAGGCGGAGTTCGAATTATCACGCATGCGCACGAGACGCGTTATACTCTAAGTGAGACTATGTCAGCGCCGTAATGTTTTCTGACGTTTCCAGGCCCTACTAGCAATATATGTGTATTATATATATGGTAAAAGCAAATTAATCAAAATGACATAACAAGTAGCCGTCGAAAACAACAGAGACATTGCTACCAAAGTGGTTTTTTTACACAGCTGACATAACCTGAGACAATGGCTCTTACGGAGTTGTTGCGGTTCAGACAACTTTGTGTAAAAAGTATCCACCAACCACTACTAACGTATTGGTGCTACTTGGGATGTTGCTGGAGAGTGGAGTGAAAGCAGAGTAAAAACTGGACATGGTTCCCTTTCGCATCCCCTGTCATTGAACAATTCATACTTGAAATATTTTTTTAATTCCTCGTTCGGTTGTCTTGTTATGCACACCCTCTGAAAAATTGTAAGTGGATCGAGGTCTACTCTCTTGTCTTCCAATTTTACGTAGTTGTTGATAGAAGCCAATGTGAATACTTTGTCCTTGCGTTTGAAGGTTTCTTTCTCAAATGTGTTACCAACGATTTTTATCATTCCTTCGATTAACAGTTCCTGGACAGTGATGCCTTGACCTCCTACAACTCCACCATTAATGGAAATGAAGGGTAGAGAATAAACCATTTTTCAGATTTTCCACATCAGCACACATCATTTCTGGTTTGGACCATCTTGAACCAGTGGCTCTTCCGGACAACCCACCCCATCCTGCTTAGGAACTAGTTGGCAAAGCTGTGCTACACTGCCAGACAATTCTTGACTTACAGTGTTTTGTTTTTGAGAATTATTAAGAAATTCTTACAAAAGCTCATAAATATGGAATTACGCTGTATGAAGTCTGCACACCTGAAGATCACACAGACAAGCTAATGCCAACAGGATCTAAAAAGAAGAAACGAAATTATGAAAACCAACAGATGTTATAACAACAAAACTAAAAATTGAGTGGACATACTAGACTGGATATCAGCCTGTTGTACAACGTACCAGAAAGAAATCGTCAAACGGTATAAGAAGATGGCAGGGATTATATTCGCATATAATACCTTCCACACCGATGAAAAGAAAATGCATTCACTACAATTGCGGCAATGACTTATACTCGTAGATGGGGTGTTGGCTGAAAATAAATGTAAACGTAAAAGATGAAGACGAAATCGTACAAACCCTCAGTAAAGCACAACGTATTAGAAAAGTTGTTTATCGAATAGTTACAAATGTGGGGACAACAGTAACAGTAGAAAAGGGCTCCCGCTTTGTTTAAAAAAACTGAAGGAGAAATGGACTAAGCAAAAGGGCCAACCTTTAACAAACAATTACTAGTTTTAGTCATTAAATGAACAATCTCTGTGATTCTGATACATACCGGTTTAAAAAAATCTATAAAATCGGTGCTATTTGCATCGCAGTGCGTCACTTCACCGTAATATTCGATTTAAAAACAGTTCCTAATGGGTAGGTACCTAATTCTCCATTACAAGTAAATCCCTACTAATTTTGTCTTCTAAATCAGTAATTTCTGCAAAATAAGTTGTCTGAAAGCTAGTGGAATTGCAGTCGGAACAAATCTCTTCATCTTATCAACCTTTATTCGGTTTTTTTGGAGTGCTTTTTACAAACAATACTAATCTTTCCAAGGCGCAAGTCCTCTCTATTCAAAACTTCTTGCCATTTTTGTGCCACTGTTTCATTCGTTGGATGTTTTGAAACAAATCTTTAGCTCCTGCTATTTGTTTCGCAATTTATTCATCTATTCCGGTCCAACCTGTATATGTTCACTTGAGTTATAACCCGCTGTATTTCAATTCATATCTAGCTAGTCCGCGCAAAAGCGCTGATTTTGGTTTTCCCAAAATTCACTTGTTATCTCCTGGCATCAGCCGCCGCGGTCCGCGACCTCATTTTTACATTTTCGCTTGTGGTTGGAGCAACTTGTTCCAAGAAAGCATTTTGCGTGCTATTGCACCTCAATATTAAATTTGTTTGTGGGCTGATGAATGGAATCAGGTATGTTACGCTACTTGGTTTGATATTCAATTGTAGTAATTCCTCGTTTTTTATTAGCTCTTTCTTTGACGTTAATTTTGTCAACGTCACCTCTTAATTACCGCTTTCAAATACCGCTTTTAACGCTGTATTCTTGGGGCGATTTCTCATTTGGATTGACGCCACGTTCGCTGTCCTAATTGGCATATGGCGTGGACCTGCAGCTTCTTCTGGAATGCCATTTTGAACCTGCTGTTACTGACGTGAGGCGTTCGTTTCCTTATCAATTTTGGCCACGAGGTCTGGACTGCGGAAAGCTGTCACGTTACGATTATCCTGGACCAATTATTCTTCGCCTACATGCGCCTTTTTGTCACAACCAGGTTAGTCCCAGATATCTACGACTTTCCAGCACCGGTAACCAATTTACCAGTTCTAAATTTAATTTCCACTTTATAAGTTGAAAACTTAATGTAATAATTGTTTCAATTTACAATTCATAAATTTAAAGCTCCGCTTTATAAATTTAAAACATAATGTAATAATTATTCTATGATCTACATTTCACAAATTTAAAGTTTTGCTTAATGAATACGTATTAAAAAATCTTGTAAAAAGTGCCCTCACGCCATTTTAATATCACTACCGAGATAACGGTTATTACATATGACAGTGATAAGCTTATCCCTTCATTGAATTGCAATTAAATTCAATCTAATAGCCTACAAAAAAAAAGGTTCACATATTTTCGCTCTGCGTGTCGCATTTTCAGCTCATGTATTATATTGTATTCAAACCATTTAATATTGTGATAAACAATTTACCTACGTATTACCGTTGTTGCAATCAAATATGACCTGCTAATTAAATAAACTTAATTGTTTGTTATTATTTTATTTATTTCTTGAAATCTGTGATTTCTGGCGCCCTGTGTTTTTGACTATTATTAAAGAAGCTTGCAGCTGATCAGCTGATGATAGAAATCTGCGACCTAAGGCCATCGACTTTGAAGCTAGCTAGGCCATTGCGGTGAGTAAGTACATTTCTGAGCTACCGTGGTGTTTAAATGATAAGGGGGTTGATCTGCGATTGTACTATCATTGGTTATTACTAGTAATCAATCGCAGGTTGGCTTCTTTATTGTTTCAGTTTGAACACGTTAATATAAGCAGCAGCTGATGAAGAGTAGTTAATTTGACTTGCAGCTTGGTACGCAACACTTTAAAGGCATTTTTTCAACTGACGGGAACTGTCTTTTTAAAATAGTTTATTAACGTCAAATATATTTGAGTATTTAAAACTCAGTGTGTCCTAGAATGGCCTAGAACAATATAGACCGTCTTGACATTAACCAATGTACTTACCTGGTTTCAATGAAAAACATGCCTAGTTTTACTGTTTTTACATGGTTTAGGTTATTTACTTTACAGCAATTACAGTTATGTTCACATACCGAGAATTTCTGGTAACGAAATAGGAGAGATTGAGATACCTTATTACTGTGACAATTTTAATGGCGTACATCACGGAAATTTAATTGTGTCCTGTCATCTGCTAAGCAAAAGGTTAAGTGAGCTACTACAATAATTATGTACATGACTTTGATAATTACTTTTCAAAACTTTAAAATTCGAACAGATACATTCAATTACTTCTCGAGTTTGATTTTGCAGGGTCATATTTTAGAAGATTTTCCATTCTTAAATTTACAACTGTTCAGTTCAAAATCTACTGATATGATTGTATTATACGTATTAGAGTAGAAAAATTTCAACTATTTCATTTATTAATACGGGAAGAAAGACTGTGATTGGTGCATTATTTCAGTGCTAAAGGAGCCTACACACCTAGAAGCGGAAAAACAGAAAATATGGAACCGGGAAGAATTGAAAGGACCATGAGTGCGATACAATCAGAAATGCGACTAAGACAGACAGAACTAGGAAAACTAACAACAGAATTCGAAAGAAGTATGTCAGAATTCAGAACATTAAGAATACAAATAGGAAAAAGGGAAGAAGAAAAAGATAAGGAAGGAAAAGCGCTTTATCGGGAATTGGAGAAGTTACAAAATAAAGTTATTCATATACAAAGACAAAACTTGCCCAAGAGCAGGACTACTTTGAAATATATCCTGGAAGAACTCAAGCGTTTACTAACGGCTAAAAAAGTGAAGAAATAAAGAATTGGACACTAAGAATAGATGAGCTGGGGATCAGATCAAACAGAGCGAGTGGAAAAAATAACCTATAAATAAGAGTGTCCTCAAGTTCCCGGGTTGGAGCATAGGGCCTCCAAAAATGCTCGCCATCTTGTTCTGTTTTGCGCTATTAGTTTGATTTCCAGCCACGCTCTTCCTGTTGTTTTTATTTCTACTAATATTGTCCTTCGCCATGTTGATTTAGGCCTTCCTCTCCTTCTGCTGCCTTGGCGGTTCCACTCTAATGCTGTTCTCGCAAGGTTGTCAGGTTTCCTTCGTAGCGTATGCCCAATCCAGTTCCATTTTCTTAATCTGATCTCATATTTTAGTTGTGTTTGTTTAGAGCGCCTCCATATTTCCTCATTTGTCACACGGTCTAACCATTTAATTTTTAATATTTTACGAAGGCATCTATTGACAAATACCTGTAGTCTCGAGTCTGTGGTTATGGAAGTTTTCCACGTTTCGCAACGGTACAGTTAGACGGATTTTACGTTGGAATTAAACACTCTTGTTTTATTGTTTATGGTTAGATGCCGGCTATTCCATATTTCTTTTAACATGGCGAAGGCTGCTGTGGCTTTCCCAATGCGACTTTCTACGTCTTCTTCAGTGCCCCCTGTGCAGAGATGTGGTAAATATAGATGCAAACTCACCATTTACTTAAGAACATGCTTATGTTCCAAAATGTACAACATACGATTTTCATCTTGTCTCTTTTCGTATTATTATAAATGTTTGTACAAACATCGTCTCTTTCCCTCTAAGTGGTACTGGGCGTTACCGAGGCAGTGCATGCGCATCACAATATTAAACGTACTTCTGAACTCGCGTAACTTGTGTGTTTACAATCACCATATTTACAATTGTCAGTTGTCATATTTGCATTTATTTACACTGAAATTGGGTGTCGTAGAAGCTTTCTCTTTGACAAATTCGATAGCAAGGGCAACGTGCACCTCAAACAATTTTAAATATCGAGCGGGCCAACGGCCGAAGTCCGAGAATAGCGAAAGATGCGAGCGCAAGCATGAAACACGAAACCAGCAAGCACGCGGGGCCGGCTGCAGAGCGATAAGAACAACAGGCGTGCGGGCGACAACGGGAGATTTAAATGTTTATTTATAAAGTTTAATTTTACTGGGGTTCGATCGTCGTTCGGTTTTGAGTTTTTAAATTTAACGACTAGCAAGATGATATTCTTCTCGCGAGGTGGATCGTGGTTCTGAAAAACGGTTTTAAAATTACCGCTCTGCTTTAGCAACCAATCAAACATTAGGTAACTCTTAGAAAGAGAGAGACTGTGGACCACCACGAATTTTAGGTGCATTTGAAAGAGACAGCTTGTTAAAAATGTGTTTGTGCTTATATCATACATGTAGTAACACAGTTGCAGTGGCATGTTTGCATCTATATTTACCACATCTCTGCCCCTGTGCAAGTTATCACGCTCCCTATGTAACTAAACTGTTGAACATCCTCTATTAGTGTGTTTTGTATGTTGAACCTACGTTGGTTATTGTCGTTGATTCTTAGGGATTTTGTTTTGGATATATTTATGTCTAAGCCTGTTCGGTCAGTCGGTCTAATCGTGACTGCATATGGTTAAAAGTGTGCGCCATTAGACATACGTCGTCTGCGTAGTCCAAGTCTAGTAGTTGCTGTTGCAATCCCCATGTTATTCCTCTTTGCTACTGGTTTATGTTGTTCATGATCCAGTCCAGTGCTATATTAAAAAGTATTGGAGACAGGGAGCATTCTTGTTTGACGCCCTTCAGGACCTGGAAGTTTTTTGTGGTTTTTCCTCTGTGAAGTACGTTACATTGTGCATCTTTATATAGTGCTTTTATTAGGTTTATTATTTTGGGTGGGATTCCGGTTAGTTCTAATATGGCTCAGAGTGATTTATGGTCCAGTCAGTCAAACGCGCGTTTACAGTCGATGAATACAATGTACAGTGGATGGATTGCTCAATGATTATTCTCATAGCGTTAATGTGATCTATACAGGATCTGTATAGCCTAAAGCCTGCCTGTTCTTTTCTAAGTTTCATTTCGACATGTTCCGTCATTCTTGCGTTCAATGTCTGAGCTATTACCTTGTTGATCATGTTGAGCAGTATGATGCCTCTCCAGTTACTGCACTTCGCTATGTCCTCTTTCTTTGGGAGTTTAATTATTGTGTCTTTCTTCCATTCTGCAGGGATCGATTTTTCTTCCCAGATGTTCTTTAATAACGGTTGCATTATTTCTGCGGTGTGTTGCGGGTCTACTATCAGAAATTCCGCCGGTATCTTGTTGGGCCTGTTGCTTTCCCATGACGTAGTTTTGATATTGCTATTATAATTTCTTGTTTGTTTGGGGGATTTATGTTAATTCTCGTAACAGGCTGTGCTATTCCGTCTGGGAGTACCTCTTCCTCCGTCGGTTCGCCCAACAGACTAGAAAAGTGTTTTCCCATATTCTCATTTGTTCTCTTTCTAAGGTGATTATGTTTCCCCGGTCATCTTGCATTGGTTTGTTGGTGTTTTGTGGTCTGTTTGCTAGTTTCTTTGTTATTCTGTACACTTTTCTTAGAGTCTTCTTTTGCATTGCTTGCTGCGCCTGCTCTGTTAATCTGTCTACCCATCTTCCTTTATCCCTTCTTGCTGTTCGCTTTACTCGTTTATCAATTCTATGCAGCTGTTGGGCTATTTTTCGTTTGGTTTCGTTACCAGTAGATGCATTTAGCCTGTTCTTCCTGTCTCTTCTTTCCTTTATGAGTGCCCATGTTTCATCTAAGATCCATGTTTCTTTTTCTCTCTTCATAGAATGTAAGTGACACATATTATGAGAGAGCTTGGATCTTTTAGAAACTTAGAGGAAGAAGTGGAAAGGTATAAAATAGACATTCTGGCTATACAGGAGACAAAACAGAAATAAAGTGGTATAACAGAAATAGAAAAATGCATATTTTTCAACAGTGGTAATAACGAAAGAACCTTTGGAACGGGTTTCCTAGTTAAAAAGAAAATGAAACAGTGTGTGCAAAATTTTAATGCAATATCCGAGCGAATGTGCCACTTACAAATATAAATAAGTAATGAAATAATTAACCCGTTGGGGCATGTACATACATGCCCCAACGGAAGAAAAAGAGGAGGAAGTTAAAGAGGAATACTACACAGAGCTGGATCACATTTACGACAAGATACCGAAGACAGAATGCATAATTATAGTAGGGGACTGTAATGCTAAAGTGGGCAGAGAAGAAGAATATATTACTACAATAGGGAATCAGAGTCTGCATGAAGAAAGCAACAATAATGGTCAAAAATTGATAGGATTTGCAGCGGGAAAAAAGATGAGAATCATGAGCACATACTTCAAGCGCAAAAACATACACAGAGGAACATGGGTAATACCGGGGACACAGAGAGCAGAGCAAATAGACCATGTATTACTCCAACAGAGCTACACAAAGTACATACTAGATGTTAGGAGTTTTAGAGGAGTTAATATGGGGTCGGACCATTTTCTGGTACGAGTATCGATTAAAAAACAAATAAAGAGGATGGAACGGAAGTTAGAAAAGAAAAGCACAGTACTAAAGGTGAAGGAGCTAGCAAACGAAAAAAAGAAAACACAGTATCAGAAGAAGATAAGAGAAGAATGTCCACAAAGGATAGAACAAGAAACAATAGAGAAACAGTGGAAAATTTAGAAGAGACTATAAAAAAAGCAGCAAACAGCACGATAAAAATAAAGAGAACGAAAAGGAAAAACAATTGGTTTTAGTGAAGAATGTAAACAAGAAATACAAAAGAAAATAAAAGCAAGAGAAAAGATGCCGCAAACAGGTTCACAAGTGGATGAAGAAAAATACCGAGAACAAAGAAAGAAAACACAAAATATGATAAGAAAGGCCAAAGAAGAGTATAAAGAGGAAGAATTAAGGAAGATAGAAGAAAGATACGGCTAATACAGTAAGCGTTAACGGTATGCGCTCGTCGGAATTTAAAGTAAACAGAGGACTACGCCAGGGAGATCCACTATCCACAAAACAATTTAATATTGCACTGGAGGGAATAATAAGGAAAAGCGAGATTAACAGGACAGGAACTTTAATGACAAAGAGCCACCAGTGTTTAGCATATGCTGACGACGTCGTACTAATGGGCAAGATCAAGGGGAGAGCTAGAAGTTATAGTCAGGGATTTTGAAAAAACAGCAAAAAGCGTGGGATTAAGTATAAACAAGGACGAAACGAAATACATGTTTATGGGCAACAAAAGCGAAGAGACATAGGGTCTAAAGATACAGTTTAAGCTAACAGATGGGAAGGTGCTGAAGGTAGAAGAAGTGCAGAAGTTCATATACTTAGGTGCCTTAATAACAGCAGAGGGTAACGAACGAAAGGAAATAGAAGCCAGAATAGTCAAATATGATAAAGCAATGTGGGCCTAAGTGAGTTGTTGAAAGCAAGAAATGTGTCGCGGAGTGTAAAGCTAGGAATGTATAAGACAGTATTAAGACCTATTGTAACAGTAAAAAGTAGGTGATGCATAAAGTAGACGAAAAGAGAATAGAGATGTGGGAAAGAAAGGTTTTAAGAAGGATCTGCGGATCTGCGGAGGAAAGATGACCGAGGAAGGTTTGAAACGAAGATGGAATGAGGAAATACAACAGTTATATGGAGAAGCTACAATTAGCCAGTTCATCAGAGCCCAAAAGACTAAGATGGCTAGGGCATATGGAAAGACTGCCAAAGGAAAGGGTGACGAGAATGGCATTCTCACCTAATCTGTTAGAAAACCGAAGACAGAGAAGACCTAGGACGAGATGGGTACAGCAAGTGTTAAAAGATCTGAGTCAAAAAGAAGTACAGAACTGGAGAGAAAAAGCGAGAAACCGTAGAGAATAGAAACAAATTACAAAGCAATGGGCCTGAAGGCCTGTTAAGGCTATATATTGCACTAGCTACCCTGTTTAAATTGTGCCTTTTAATATGCAAACTTTCAAATATTGATATGATAGCGCCTGAAAACCTTACAGGGTTGGGTTTCTTTATCTAGTTACTTTGTTCTGAAAAAGTGATTTGCAAATATTTTAAACTATTTATTCAAATCGAAGGTCACATTTAATGTCAACCAAATGTCAACAACAATTTTCAAATCTTAATTACAAACGCCCAATCCTTAGAATGGTACATTATAACATTAAACAACACAGTAAGTTATTGTCTCTTAATTAACTTCATCTTATAAAATGTCTTTATTTGCTTTCTAGTTGGTATACCCTAAGAAATCACCCACATTGTATATTTTACTTGCACAATGTTTAAGACTGCAACCTATCCTTTAGCCGCAATCGACCTCTCTAAGCAGCTCCCTGCAATACAGCTCTCACGCGTTCTAAGCGTCGTCCAACACCAGGAAACCCAAAACTCTTGACAGCAACCAGCCAACACAGACCAAACTAGGATATTCTCTTGTCGTTGACATCCGTCTGGACTCTCCACTCAACAACAAATAGATTGATGTAACCCCTTTCTATTTATGTTACTTGTCAAATGTATTCTTCTCAATAATTCTGTTCCAATATAACTCTTCAATTATTCACTTGTAAATAACCATTCTTGTATCCGTTAAGTTTTACCACATGCCAATTATCTTCTGTAGTTAATTATTCACATCTCTTACTTACTTCTTAACATTTCATTTTTTTATACACCACATAGATTTAGATATTACCCTTTTTAAATCAACCAAGACATTTTCACAGTAAAAGAGGGTTAAATTCAATATTTTTAAATAGACCAAAACGATTTTCTTACATATTTTTCAAGTTGTTATTTCTAATAATAGGAAACAAACTTCATAACTACCACATTTTCGTTCTTTATGCCTTTTAGTCTATATTCTTATTTGATATTCACCTATTTTAACTCTACCCTTATTAGAATTTTGCATTTGTCATTGCTTCTTCAACCGTATTTTAAATATTCTCTTTATTTTCAAACCACCTGTAACCTTTCAATAGCTATCATTCAATTACTAATTTGTTTTAACTCAGATTTATTCAGAAAACTTTTTAAACATCATCGACTATTACAATGGATTGATATGGAACATCCATTTTCTTTTACAAATGTTAATTTTATCGACGAACATAGTATAGTAGTATCATAACATAATGTTCCCAAATTAAAAGAAAATTAAAATAATTCAACTTTATTTAAATTTTTTTATAAATTTTTCTTTTTATACAAAGAAACAGTAATAACTTTTAATATTTTCATTTAAAGAACTTTATAACAATTAAAATTATTCAAATAAAAACTTTTTAAACTCTTTGTAAGCAACAACTTTTAAAATCTCTATTTACTTCTTTCGTGAAATATATGGGTTTAACATTTTGATATGGAATTTTCCTCTTTTTCTTCCATCTCTCTCATTTATTAGTTCATAAGTGTTACTATTATCAATTACTAATTTGTTTTAACTCAGATTTATTCAGAAAACTTTGTAATCATGACTATTATAATGGGTTGATATGGATTGTAATGACATCCCATTTTTTTACAAATTTTGTGTTCTACCAGTACATTAATTGAAATTATTTACTCTATTTTAAGGTATCTTAGATACAATATAACGCTCCAGAGCAATTATTTTCTTCATAAGAACACTAGGGTTATTATGAAAAATTAACAGTATTTGTTTCCATGGATACAACTTTATTATGCACCACTTTCACAATGAAAATTAATGACAGCTCAGCTAATGTCACAAATCTAACTTAGATCAACTAACTAGATCAATCTTAAATACTATATCATAGTAATTATATGAATTGAATATGAATATGAATTAGGTAAGAAAATTGGTAGGACATAAAACCTTGAAGGCACCACGGGCATTATGAGCTAAGACCCCGCGATTGTTGTACACACCTCGGGCCAAAGGCCCTCGGTTAGTACACTAACAATCTTGGGCTCTTATTTTACTCATAATGCCCTCGGTACCTTAATAACTATTAATTTTATCTACAAACATAGTATAGTCGTATCATAACAATATATATATATTAAATTTATATTGCTTAACAACCAATCACAAGATTGGAAAAATATTCTATTACATTCCCCCCATATTCCAGGTATGCGAAACTGTATTGAAATCAGCAGTAGAAATGATTTATGATAGCATGCTTAACCTAAACGTTTTGGAAATAAATATTTGTTAATTAAAACACATATTTAGTTAAAGCAGGCCATTACTTACACAAAATCGCTAACATTTTAACAAATAACGCAGAACAAACTCCACTTGCCTTTAAAAATTCTTCATAACCGAATTATCGCACCAAAAGTACTAAAATTGTTGAAGACTGTATTCGAGTTTCATTAAAGACTACAATAAAAGAAGTTTTCAACGATTGCGGATAGTAATCACGTCACTAATAAGTCAGCAGCGTAGTTGCGGATGACCACATGGACATCACCACGCAGTAGCGCATCATCTAATTGATTGACGTCAAACAAGCGTGTGTTGAACGTCATTGTGGCTTTTGAAAAACTGTGTGCTTTTAGTATAAAGTAACGGTTTTAGTGCTATTATTTTCTATTCCGAAACAACTTTCAAACAATTTTAAGAATGTATTAAATAAATTAGATTACGAATATTAAGCACGTCACAAATACGCCACAGGTAGTTCACCACCTTTGAAACCACCACAGAGTAGTGCGTCACCTAACGGAACGATGCGAAACAAGCGTGAAAGCATATTAAGTGATGCTTAATCAGCCATCGTTCAGGCTACACAATTTCAGCGAAATGTATTTGCGTGTTCATACTGTATTTTAATTCAATTCACACTGATGTTAAGCGACTCGTACACGCAAAGAATTTTCATACCATTTACTGTATAGTAAAAGTAGTTTCGATTACGCTCTTGCACATAAGGGAATGCTTAACTGTGCCGAAATGTTGCTATTAACCGAGGATTACACTTGTCTTACCTGCAATTGTTTAGCTTACGAAGTGCAGTCTTGGGATACCACAAACAGCTCTTATTCTTTTGTTTAATAAATAATCTTGCATTGACTCAAGTTGAAATAAATTGTTCTCAGCTTTATAGAGATTTACACAAAAATTGTTACTTTTCTGTACAACAATTTAATTTTTAAAACGCGAGTTCTTAGATGTCATTGAAATCAAAGGGATAATATTGCTTTGAGGTAATTTTAGTCTCAAATCATTCTTTACATGGGTGAAACGGCATTAAAACCAACATTCGCAGGCAATTTATTCATGCAGCGACAGAGTAATACACAAAACTTTTGACCAATTAACCGAGTAAGGTCTTGGGCTACAGCGAAGTGCAGTGCGACGGCGCCAAGATTATAATTTCCTATGACCGCCCTCGATGTCAAGCAGCAGGGGTGCGTGTGAAAGGGTTGTAAGTTCTTGTCTGTGGTTGGCGGCAGTTGAAATGTTCAGTGATCCACGCGTGTCCTGTGCGAAATGCTTCAAACGCTTGTTTTCAGGTAAGTGAATATAGGGTATTTAATGTCACTGGCGTAGAAACAAACTACATTTTTCAGAAAACACCTTTTAAATATGCAATTCAGTACACACAGGTCGTGAGTTTTTATACAACGAAGTTTCAGAAGCCAAACTTGTAAGTCAATCAAGTTAAAACAAAACATTCCCCTTTAAAAGCCGCCAAAACCCGGTATCAATAGACAGATAAAATTATTGCAAATCAAGTTATATTAGTAGTAATAATAGTTATTGACATAGTATAGAAATAATGGCAAAACACCTAAAAATCAAATGCACAATGTTGATTGCCTATGTTCGATTTTGAAAGTGGACACCCAGTATATCTCCGGAAGGTTTTTTTTTACATAATAGTCTTCCGGATCAGCTGTATTAGCTACACACAGAATTGTTCACATATTATACAATTTTAATAATAGGTAAATGAAAATTTGGCTGCTTCGATGAAATAATAAGGTTGTGGAGATAGATAGCCAAAAAGTTTATTGTAGTAGGTATAAAAAATCTGATTGTCCCTTAAGGTCCAAGCGTCATACATGTGAAGGTTGATAAAATATTTTACGTTTCGCCACTTTAGATGGCTTCATCAGAAATTATTGACAAGTGATATAACTAAAATACAAAAGTTAGAAAATTAGCTTAAGTGAACACATAGAACAATTTGCAAATTTTGTTATCAATTATTATAAACTTTTATGGAAGCCATTTTGGTAAGCCTTGAAAAATTGTTCTATGTGTTCACTTAATCTAATTTTCTAACTTTTGTATTTTAGTTATATCACTTGTCAATAATTTCTGATGAAGCCATCTAAAGTGGCGAAACGTAAAATATTTTATCAACCTTCACATGTATGACGCTTGGACCTTAAGGGACAATCAGATTTTTTATACCTACTACAATAAACTTTTTGGCTATCTATCTCCACAACCTTATTATACAATTTTAACAATATTCACGTGGAGAGGTCAGCTCCTTTGCTTTGGAGATCTTCTGTCGCTGGGTTGTTCGTCATCGGTTGAGAGTCCTGAGGTAGTTTGCACTTTAATCGTTATGAATTTGTTTCTCACCTAATAGTAGAGAGGCCAAACTAAATTAACTCGTCAAATAACGATTTTCGTGGGACTGAGTAGGTTTATACCGACAAGTGGTATCTTCTTATTCGGTGGTGTTTCCTGAGTATGAAAAATCATGTTGTCGCTTTCTCAGCCTGTGGAGTGAGGAGCTATGACGTCACAAAGATGGCCATTCTTGGTTCCAGTTTTTAGTACAGAAAACCAGGGTTTAACCCAAACATCCAAAAAGAAAGTTCTACCTAGCAGCAAACTATTTAGTACCCTCCTCTTAGTAAGTGGTAAAAAGTTGCACAACATTGCTCGTCGGGTTTAGGCGGGAGGGGGGTAGAAAGCTAGAAAGGTGGTAAAATGGTAGGTTTCAACAGTTTTTCGCGAATATCTCGTTAACTATGAGGTTTAGCTCAAACTTTATCTTATACAAAATTAATCTATATTTAATTTACAATAAAAATGGTCTGATGCATTTTTTACTTCTAGACAAGAGTTACGAAGATATTGAGGGGGCAATGATGTCATTATTTTCTAGTTAGCTTGGGCTTCATCGTAATCACTTGAAAATGAGTATGTTTCGTTATAAAGAGTATGTTTCGTTATAAAAAGTACTTATTTATTAACGAATCATTAACATAGGAACATTTGTATGTGTGTATGTATGTATGTACGCCTATGTGTATGAATCTAACAATATATCTACATTGCTCCCCTCCTTTGTCGTTTTTATCTTCATTTTGCATCTTTTTCCTTTTAGATAATTCATCATATCGTTTTCCTCTTTCCCATTTGAGCTTTTATAATTAAAGCTACTTAAATTACCTCCATCTTTTGTCATATTTTTCTAAAAATATAAAATCATGTGGGTAGCATTGAAACAAGGTTGACTACAAACTTTATCTAATAAGCTTTAATACAAAAAATAATGGATTTTTTTTCTGCACAATACATGCTTTTCAGTAAATTCAATGTTCTTCAATGGAAAGTGGTATGTACAACGTACATGGTAGTTACATAATAATAAATTACAGCAATCAGTAACCTAAAAATCGTTAAGCTCTTTTTCATGTTGAAGATTATCTTCATCGATGCCGTCGTCGATAATTAGTGCATCTCTGTTGGTGCACCTACGTCCGGAGCAATTCTTGCACATATTTGAATATTTATAGCCACTCTGACGACGCTCAGAGTTTCTGACAAGTGCAAACAATGAGAGAGAGCAATTTTTCAGGATCAGCTGCCTTTGTGGTTGCAACTGGACGCAAATAACCACCAATCCTTTTCCAACCCCATTTTAGTGAATCTTTATTGACATTGAGCCATCGCTGCACTTGATGGTAAACTCTATAAGAGTGTTGTTGTCCAGCTGCTAAAGTGGGGGAATGTACAGCCAACCTCAAATTTGTGTGTACAGGCTCCTTTGCGATGGTCTGCAAGTAATATTGAAGGCGCAGAGTATCCAAATTATCAGCATTTGTTGATGCAAATATCGAAAGGAAGAAATGGTTCCAGCATCAGCTAGCGCATCTGGGTCTGCATTTGGGTTGTTAAAAGTCAACAGCTTTGTGTAAAGCTCCTTGTCACTTTGCACTTTTTCAGAAAGCGTTATTTTTCCCTTTCTATAAATTGAAGAAACGGTATCACATCCGGCGAAAGTGTAAGCTGTCAAGAGAACATCCTTCATTTCCCCGATACCACGCTGTATGCACCAGTGCAGTAAACTTTTTCTTCTTGGTTACCTTTCTTCGGTACAATCATCTTCAACTGTTTGTTAGCTGGAGCATGAACAACCAACAAGACCAATAAATCGGTGTCATTGCCAATTACGATAGCGTCTATTTCCTTCTTTGATTCGTCAATTACTGTAAAAACGCTCTTGATGTCAGCACCACCTTCTGCCTGAATCACTTTGCAGGCAGCTTGCTGTTGTGTACAGTGATTAGAGCAATCAGTTGCATCTTGTTTTTAGTATTAGTTAAAAATTTTGCTTGTCCAAGAGTGACATTAATTCCATCTTCCACTTTCACTTCAACATGTGTAGTAGTGGATGATCTGCGCAAATGTACGAGTATGTCGTCTTTGGTGCTGGGTGCTTCACCATAACCATCTCGCCTCCCCACTTCCTTGAACCCTTTATATAATACACTTGGAGCGAATATTACGAGTTCATATGCGTAATTTTTGAATTTTTGCCAAACAGAAAAAGTTACATTTTTACCCCCTCCATATCTCCGTAATCCTTTACTGGACTGAAAAAATGCATACGACCATTTTTATTGTAAATTAAATGTAGATTAATTTTGTATAAGGTAAAGTTTACAGTAAACTACACAGGTAACGAGATATTTGCAAAAAACTGGTGAAACCTACCATTTTACCACCTTTGTGACGTCATAGCTCTTCACTCCACAGGCTAAGAAAGCGACAACAGGAGTTTTTCTACTAAGGAAACACCGCTAATTACGATGGTATCACTTGTCGGTATAAACCTACTCAGTCCCACGAAAATAATTATTAATTCACTTGGCCTCCCTACTATAACGAATAACTGATAGCACCGTTACACTCACTAATTTTGCCATTAAATATTTTAACACACTTTTTAATAAAAGTTTTTATTGTGGGCACTTGCAGTTCGTTGTGTAATTGAGCATTGCGCACAAACCATGGTGCATTTGTTGTAATTGTTGATCTTAAAATAGATGTGTAAATAAGAAGACCACATTCGAGTTTTAGCGGAGATTTTCTATTGATTATTAGATAAAGTTGATTTAATCTTGAATAGCATTCGTTTAGTTTCCTATTGATGTGTAGTTTCCAGGTTAGTCTCTTGTCCAAATACACACCCAAATATTTGACACCTTGATCTGACGGGTTCCAAGGAATGGGCTGGTGGTTTATTATGATGCTTGGTGGAAGTGTAGGGAATCTCAAAGTGAATATTTTGGCCTCGCACTTCGTTGAGTTTAGTGAGATATTCCATTTTTGCATCCAGTCGTTTAATTCATCCATGCTGAGTTGCAAATGATGAGCAGCGGTGTTTATGTTTTCGTTTGGCGTGATGATGGCGGTTCATCTGCGTACATAGCGATGGCTGAATGATCTAGCTGTGGAATATCCGACATGAAAATGTTGTAAAGAATGGGTCCTAATATTGAACCCTGAGGAATTTCAGCCTGAATGTTTTTAGTGATGGATAGGGTAGCGTTGATTCGAACTTGAAAACTTCTGTTTTTAAGAAAAGATATAAGAATTAACAGCAAGTAATTGGGTAAGTTTATATTCATTAATTTGTAAATCAATCCAAGTATCCAAACAGTATCAAATGCCTTGGCGATGTCAATAAAGGCTATTAGTGTGTGTTGTTTAGATTCAAAACCCCTCTCGATGGTTTCTGAGATTCTTGAGAGTTGATGATTTGTCGAATGGTTAGGTCTAAATCCGAATTGAAAAGCCGGGATGGTGTTATTACTGACTAATTCATTATTTAATCTATTGGAAATGCACTCTTCAAAAAGTTTTGAGAAGACTGTTAGAAGGCTAATGGGCCTATAATTTGAGGGATCGTGTGGATTCTTTCCTGGTTTGTTAAATAATATAATGTGTGCTCTTTTCCAAGAGGTTGGAAAGTAACCTGCTCTAAAGCATGCTTTATAAATGGTTGTTAAATAGCATGTGGCTTTCTTTGTAAACTTTTTGAGTATAATATTGGGAATGCGATCGGGTCCAGGAGCTTTTTTATTTGGCAGCTTTTAAATATATTTGGCTAGTTCAATCGGTGAGACTGGTTTCATAAGCCTTGTCGAATTAGGTGTGTAGTCTGTGACATGTTTTTCAATTTGAGCAGTCGAATTTATGTTATCATCTTGGATTGTAGTTGTAAAGATTTTTTCTAAATGAAAATTTCACATTTTCCGCGTCCGTTGTAAGTAACATATTATTATTTTTTAATGGTGCCGGATCTGCTGGTTTTTTTAGTATTCGCCTTGTGGCTTGCCACATTAAATTGTCCTTGGGCTGTAGATCTTCTATGTATTTCTGATAAGAATGTATTTGATGAGTGTCTAAGCCAACTTTACCTGTCGATTTAATTGATTTAAATATTGCTTTTGATGTGGCTGCCTCCATCTCTGCCATTCCCGTCTGGCTCTGTTTTTCTCTTGGATGAATTTTAATATTTTTGTGGAATTTGGTTTAATTTTTTGACATTGGAGAACCGTCGCCTCTTGAATAGAAACATTTATACTATTTTCAAGTTTACTAATAGATTCATTTATATCCGCTTCTGTCTGTAATATTGGACACCAAATTAGTTTGTTCATTTTTTGTTGAAAGGTATCCCAGTTGACTCGTCCGTTGATCAGTCTAGGTAGTTGTTTAATTTCGTGTGGTATTTCCGGGGAACAAATAATTACTGGTAGATGATCTGAGTTTAATTCAGTAGCAACAGTTTGGTAAATAGGAAGTGTATTGTTTTTATGTAGAATGATACTCAAAATGTTGGGTTGGTGATCGTTGCGATACGGAAAGTGTGTTGGTTCAGTAGGTGCTGAAATTTGTATTGCGTTTGTATTTGCATAGTGCAATAGTCGCTGACCGTTTTGATTGTTTACTCTGCATCCCCAGATATTGTTCTTACAGTTCAAATAACCAATAACATATGTTGTGTGGTTGCTACTAAATAATTTTTTAACGTCAAATTCAGATAGTACTTTGTTAGGTTGCTTATATACGCTTGCGATTCTTAATGATTTACCATTTTTTAGTTGTAAACTAGCTTCTATAGCTTCTAAACTTTCAAAATCTTGATTCGGCAGTGGGCAAATTGATAGCTTTTTTTTGTTATGATAGCCACCCCTCCAGAAGCTATGGGTGCGGCTCGGTCGTGTCTTAATGTAGTAAAGGTGGCGCACAGCCGACTGATACATTGTGTTTTTTTGTTTTCCGTCGAAGTGACAGTGCTACCAAACTTTGCTATTCGCAACAGTTAGTGTAAGTTTTCAACTTAATGTTTAGTAATTATAATGGAGTAATGGACCTTAGTTCATCGTACAGTGACAGTTCGATTTTATTATGAGACTAAATCCATTACACAGACAAGACGCAATTTTCAACGGCATTTCGATATTCAACCGCGTGCAGCATTACCTTCACGGAATACAATATTGTCATGGGTTAGTAAATTGGAAAATACGGGTGGTTTATTCAATGTTAAACACGGTGCTATGCGAAGAATTCGCACCATTGCGAATATTGAAAGAGTTAGAGCATCAGTTCAACAGTCCTCAGAGTTCAACACAGCGCGGCGCAGACTCTTGGAATATTTAAAAAATAAAATTTGGTGTTTTTGGTTATTATAAAATCCATGTTTCGTTGTTTTAAAAGAAATGTTTCTACTCTAATAGTAATTTAAACTGTATCAGTCGGCTGTGCGCCACCTGTATATCCTGGTATGTTGAATTGTTCTGTTTGGATTAAGTGCGTTTCGCTAACACAGGCAATGTCATGTTATGATTGGCTAAGAACGGCATGAAACTCTGACGTTTAGATTTAATGCCATCTGCGTTCCAGCTTGCAATTGTTAACATACGATGATTACATTGGTTAACTGCCATTGTTGAGAAGAGTTGGTAAGAGGGAGATTAAGGCTGCTTTGATTTTATCAATATGGGGGGCAAGACGTTCTAGTAGTGTTTTAAGAATAACAGTCACGATATCTGATGTGTCTTGATTGTGGACATTGTGAGCTGGGGGTGGATTTTGATTGGTTGATGTATGAGTGCTTGATCGCGTTATATTGCTATATTGTTGTCTGTTGGCAATGGGTAGGGGAGGGAAGTTAATGGGATTGTTATCAAAAGAGTTACTGCGTCGGGTGGGGGGAGACTGCTTTGTTGATTTTTGTGATAATGCCTGAAGGTATGGACATCCTCTATAATTAGCCGGGTGCACACCATCACAGTTCACACATTTGGGCTTTTTGTTGGCGGTTATGGTGCAATCTTTGTAGTGATGAGATTGCTTTCATTTAACACAGCGTGAAGTAAGTTTGCAATAATTTTTTGTGTGGCCAAATACCTGACAACGCGTACACTGAGGTATATTAGAGGATTTACGCCTTGGTTCTATGCTGATGATAGAGTAATTTAATTAATCCAGAGAAAATATTTTATTGGCTTTATCACCCTTCACAAGTTCAACTGCGCAGACGGGAATCGGATATTTTGTTTTATTATATAATCTCGCAACTTTTGTGACTGGAAATTTAAGATCTGATAAATCACGTTCAATTTCTTTTTCTGTTAGCGATATAGGTACGCTTCGCAGTACAACTGAAAGAGTTTGAGTCGGGATTTTTAAAGGTGTGATATTTAATATTGTGTTCGTCATAATATTTTTTATTTTTTGATAATCATCGATGTTCAAATTAATGCGGAGAAAATTTCCTTTATAGGCCGTTGTAAATGGTTCTTTTACTTAACGTTGAATGTCTTTCAGCATTTCTTGTTAATTTTTACCCTCATGCAGGTAAATTGGTTGAATCCTTGGTTTTTGTTCAATTGTTTGTGGGCCGCTTTCATTGTTATCTGCAGGTTTGTCATTGCTGCCTTGCAATATTATATCTGATGTATTAGGAGGTAAATAATATCTGCTGGTTGCTAGTAATATTTTAAGTTGCATCTGGTGATATTTCGCTGTGATCGCGTTTGTTATCCATTCTGCACCTTAATAATGTCTTAATTTACTGCTGTTAGGCCACTTGGGCCTCTGTAGATCTGTGGGGCCAATGTACGGGGATTCGATAATTGCACTCACTATGAATTTAAAGAAATTATTGTTTCTGACTGTAAAAGGTTAAGGTCACTGAAATCGCTAGAACATACGGCACAACCGTTCGCGTTCAAAGCTAGCACAGAACTTTTCCCCTGGAAGGTTGAAAAACACCACTAGCCTTCGGCTAGTGACCTAATTGGGCCACATAGGTCACATGACCGCCAAACTTGCACCAAATGTCGGTTACAAACCACATGTGTATTTGGCGGGAATTGTGACCACATGGCTTGCAAGCAACGCTACACTAAACAAAAAACCCTGGAAAATTAACCTAGAAATTAATTACATACAAGCTTAAACGTATCAGTTATGCTAATGTATTTTTATATACAGGCCGCCCTAATTAATCTGCGCCCTTGACACACCTTTCGGACCATATCTTTTGTTGGAGAATTGGTAACGTGCAATCTACCTGGCGTTGATATTCCAGTTTGACCCAGATGTGTGATACAGTTACGGCTAGCTTTGTTGTTATTTTCTGGCTTTTACACGTAGTTGTTTTCTAGGAAAATTCTCCCTTGTTTCTACCTGTTCTGCGTTGATGCAATGTGCTGTTTGCACTCGAGAGTTTGGAAATTGTTACTCGAGGTGTCCAGGTGTTCTGACTCTAGCAGTGCTTGGAATATGGGCTTTACCACCTGCAGATGACTTCTCCAGCCTGCTGCTCCGATGTGGGGTAGACGCAAACACACTCCGGACCGAACCGTTTACCGAAAACACACTTGTCGCACTTGACACAATTGTTTCCGCAACATTACACTGCCTGCATTACGCCAATTCATAATGCTCGAATGCTCGTTTAATGGATTTATTTGAGACTATATCTACATTATTCTGTATTCAACTTAGTTACCAGAATTTAACTCTTTGGCCTTGCTATGAAATATTAAATTGTTGTATTTGTTTATGAACACTGACGTTTAAATTAATGTTGCAATCCTTTCAGATCGAGTCCTATACCAATAGCATTTTTATGCATCAATTAATATTAATTTGAAACCTATCGTTTTTAATATCTCGCTGCTTGCTAACAAAATTCAAATGTTTGACTTTCAAAGATTGTAATACTTTGTGACCTGTTAATAACATAGCAATATATTGCTAAGGCTCTCGTTACGGAGCCTATTTAAATATGCAACGGCTACTCTATCTTGAATTGAATTATACTTTTTTAGATTTCCAAAAGTTTCAAATTATAAAATGATAACACTTGAAACTCTTTCAGGGCTTTGGGGTTCGAATATCTAGTCACTTAGTTATGTAAATTTGATTTTCAAGTATTTCTCAATTGTATTAAAATTACTTGTCACTTCTTATGTCAATTTAAATGTCAACAACCAATCTCATATCAAATCTGACAAATGCTCAACTCTAATTGTATACTATTAACTTTATATGATACGGTAAGTAATTGTTTATAATCAATTGCACTTTTAAATTGTCCTTTATTTTATTTAACGTTGATAGAACAAGATTACTACCCACCTTGCACTAATCTTATATCACCTCCAATACCGTAATCTTTTGAAATCCGCAGGTTGGATTCCCTCCTAGTCCTGCTATAATGCTCCGCTCAAAAACACCGACAGTCAACCTTCACTAATCAACAGCTGTCAACTCGTCAACTGCCGGCAGCTACCCGGAAAGACTGCGCCCTACTTTGCTCGTGCACCAGCTACTTTCCAGAACAGACCTTCTTCAAACAGCTCTCTAGCAAATCAACTGTCACAGATGAAGTCCAACTGTCACACCTCCTCTTCAGCTCCAAGATTCATTAACCTCTGTCGTCAGTAACCAACAGAATACCTCAGAAGTTGTCCTGACTCCACTATCTTCCTTGAATGGATCCTCTAACCTCCAGAATGTATCCACGAACTCAGTACTCAGCAATACTCAAAACTAATGTAATTCCTTGGCACTTGTATTATTATAAATAAAGCTATTTCAATCCAAATCTATAATTCTTCTTGCTTCATTATTCTTCTTGTATCTCCATTTATTTTTACCATTTTCCAATTCTCTTCTTATAACTTGCACTTCATTTTCAATACTTCTTTCATTTCCATGTTAACCACGTATGTTTATTAATTACTCTTTTTAATATACAAACAAATACATTCAAAATAGGGTACAATTTCTATATTTTTTAACCAGACCAAATTTTCAAAATACATGTTTTATAAGTTGTTTTTCTAATAATCAGCACAAATTTTTCTTAACTACCATATTCGATTCTGAATGCCTTCTATATTATAATATCATTTGACCCTTACCTACTTTAACTATATTCTTTTTAGAATCTGCATCTGTCATGGTTGATACTACTGTCTATTAACTTTCTAAATCCAAAACACATGTAAAACGTTCAATAGTTCCTTAAGAATTTATTCCAAATTAGATTTAATTAATTAGCTTATTTCATACACCCTCTAGCTTTTGAATTGGTCAAAATAGATTGTATTGATATTTCAAAATTCTTTTATAGATCCTAAATTTATCCAAAATTTATATATAGTGTATCATAACAATATATACAGGTCGTTTGTAAGAGGATGAAAATCACTTCTCCAGTAATAGCTTGACACTGACAGCCGACTACGTGATTAGATCTTTAATAATCGGTAGCCAACTATCTTCTAAATCCTCAGAAAACTAGGATACCCATTCATTCCTGCTAAGCAGAATATACACGGCTTCTTTATTTTTTCGTCTAGTTGATATCGATTCTTTAGATAAGATCTTTGTGTTATGTCCATGTATTTATTTTGTTGTTATTATACCAAGTATGTTCCAAATTTTTAGATTTTTGAATCTGTACTTTTTAATTAAATGTTTATATTTTCTAACATTTACTTTTAAAGGCCTTGCTGATTCACCGATATACTATTTCCCGAATTCGCAACTAATACCTACTATAGTTACAATTCTGTGAATCTTGTTCTTCGTTCAACGGTTTTGTTTTTGTAAGAATCGACTGCGAGGTATCCATAGTTTTGAATATCGTCCTAACATGAAACCTATTTCCAATTCATTAAATTTTGTCGTACATGTTGTATGCTAAATTCCACCAACAGAGTTTTGACCAACTGATAAGTAAAATTTGCAACTCTATAATAATAACCTCTTTGTAATAGAAAAACTACTCAGGTATAACCTGGCAGCATCAAAAAGTTTAAAACTGGAGCTATTTTAAAAAGTATTACGCACACCTATATGATAATAACATTTTATAGAAGGATCTACCAAAAGTAGAAGGTGAATCTAAAGGGACTGTAAGAAGCGAAACAAGTAGTTTTTCTAATCGGGTGGAGAGGGGCTTCTTTCAAGTTATTCTTTCTTAATTTACAAACCACGGTTAGCAGTGGTTAAAACACTTTTTTTGTAAACTTTGCAATCCCTGGAAACAAAACTGTTTTTCGGAAGCAAAATCATAATCAAAAATAACTCTAAAGGTCTTCCTTGCCTCTAATTAGTTTTCTTCAAAAAAATTTAATTTGAAAGAGAAACAAAAGTCGTTGCTACTGAGTTTACATTCAAGAAACTTTTCTTCCCATGGTGTAAGTTCCAGTGTTCCATTGTTTGCGAGAAGTGAGTAGAAATTCAATTGAACTAAAACTGTCAAGACAGCTTTCTATAAATAGAGTGGATAGCTAAATCATTCAGTATTACGGGACCTATAGTCAACACACCAGTTAAACCTACATATCTTTTATTGACGCTATTGTGCTAGCATTAATACAATTGTTAGTCCTGTTGTTGAAATTATTTTCCAAAGAGTTTTTAAATTAGATCTAATTTTAGTTATTAAAATATAAAGGGTGATATATGGATAATAATGCGCCGAGATCGGCAGTGTATAACCCGATGGCCTTTGGCGCGAGAGGAATATAAGTCGACCGATGGCGTGTGTTACAGCTAATTTGAAGTTCTAGCATGCAATATTAGAATTGCCCAACTAGGTTCATTTAACACAGTTAATTCAATAAAATTTTTCCTGGGGTATGGGCAACTCTAGTTACATCGTGAACGTTTTTAAATTTTACAGTTACTTTGAACTATCTATGTTCCCACGCTTGTATTCCAATAGGTTTTCTTAGGCCATAATATCCTTTTTGAGTCTTGATAACAGGAGATTGTGAACTAATTTTTCGGCATCTGTTTGGCTGTTTTGCCCTAGTTTCGAGCGAGCGAAGTTGTGCCTTATGGTTTCGATGGCTCGCTTGATCTAGCTGCTTGTGAACAGAGAATTTGAGAGCATCGAAATCTCTTGAACGGGCTGGTAATTTTGAGTATATGTTACCTCCGTTCCCCTTGCCTTTGGGTAGATTTGCTGGCACGTTGGTTAGAAGTATCTGGCATACTTAAAGGCTGCACCCCACCTTAAAGGTTAGTGGTCATTAGCTACATCTCCTTGCACCTTGCTCCAGCTTCATTAAATTTGCGATACCTGACAAATTAAAGTAAATTTGTCCAAATTGAGTCAAATAAAGATCAAGGCACGCTAACCGTTTATATTAATTTGCCACTCGTTTAGATTTCTTTGCAATTTAGGGTTCGAGCGCATGGAAATGGGACGCTTTTGGGTTCACTGCAGAAGCAACTATGACATTCTATTAGAAAATAACAGAACCATGTAAGGTCTTACTATACTGATATCTGCCGCACTGTCGAAGTTTTGAATGACAAGTACTCGGTTTCTAAGCTAACTTCCGGGTTTGACAGTTAGCCTTTTCTATCATTTGCGCCGTTCTCACCTCAGGCCTTTTTTGGTGGATCTTTGCTTCACGAAGTGCGTAATAACGGACGAGTCATTTGTGAACATAAATTTAGTTATTCTTTGATCACAATGTTAAAATTTCTACTTTACAGATTGCGGAGTCGTTTTCGAATACAAACCTATTAATTGATTACAATCTATACATTCAGTTTCATTCAGGTTACGCGTTCAGGAAAAGTTGGCACAGTAGTTATTGTATTTAACATTACTAGCATGGTAAAAGGGTACCGAAGAAATGCCATTATAAGCTCGTGAGAAAGTATATCGCTCGTGCTGGGGCACTCGCGATTCAAAATTCTCACTCGCAAATGATGCATTTCTCTCACTAATATAATCTACTATTATTTGTTGTTCACTTGCAAGTAACTATAAATTTGCCATTTATTGACAATATCAAACTGACAAGCAACTAAATTCGTCAATAAGACACATACTAAGAAAGACAACTCTGGATTTGCACGCTACCATTTATATATGAGAACAGGTGTAAAATTTTACTGGCTAGTCACTTCAGAGACATTTTCAAGAGGAATACAGTAACGTGATAAGCTGATGTTTACAAGTGAGAAACAAATTAAATAATATTTGGCGAATTGTTACACAGTCTTTTAATTTGTCGTATTTATTATATTCATTATATGCTACTTGTTATGACATTTTATGATATTCGCTGCAATAAAGAACTATATTGGTAAACGTTGTTGTTGAAAATAAATCCCATTATTAGCTAGCTTTTGTTGGTAGTGCTATTTTTGGAAGTTTGGAATATCTTAACCTTCGGGAGGTCCGTAATAAGAATTATTACTGTGTCAAGGACCTGAGGCTCTTTTCTTCCATAGGGTCTTTTTGAGTTAATCATAGCAGGTTAGGTTTTGCGTCAGTCTGTGTCAAAACTAAAGGAAACCCTAATCTGACAATCTCGAATTTGACATAAACTTACAGTACCACCAACATATTATTCACACGTTTGAATTTTCACAGCCGACCTTTATGGAATCTTTTCATGTGTAGAATACGCCGCCTGTCGTAATCTCGATTTCGAATGTTATTTTCCCGCGCACCGCGTGTCTGGGACATTTGGCCGAGACAACCGCCATATGTTTTTATCTGGAAAAAACCTATTGCAGGCTGCGACGCGTTCTTCTTGACTGACAGCTTGACAGTTCAGTGACGTTGCAATTAACGAGTTCGGGGATGTTTTAGAAGGGTTTTTGGTTGGCTTTATGTGGTGGTGGTATGCAGACCCTCACGTTTTCGTGGCTTTGAGGCCCCGAGCTCATTTAAGGACGATGTTTCCTTCGTTTCGGCGGATTTGTTAGTGAATGCTTCCACGAGCTGTTCTTTTTGTGCCCAAACCACCTGGAGTGAGTAGCTATTCGCATTAGGAATCTTGTCTTTGCGTATTCTATTAGGGCCTCTTTCACTTTGACAGCAAGCAGTACCAGGCAAAATTAATGCCGATATTTAATTAGCCGCGACAGCGAAAATGTCCGGCCCGGCGGCCACTCTAAATTAGTACTCGCCGCTCTTTTGTCCCGTGTCTACGGCGACGTGCTGCAAGGCCCGCGAGTGGATGGTGTTGAGCCTACACCGAACCGTTTTCCCTTGTCGCCAGCACTCAATTAGGTCACGAGAAGGATCCGTATTGTGGGGTTTATTTGACCTCCGACGTTTGGCACCTCAATCCCGCTGTAGCAGCGCCGTTTCGCGCTGAGAACTCCTCGACCGAGAGCTCGAGAATCGCGTTCAATTTCCTCCAGAACTGTTATAAATTGCTGTTTGTGTCAGAAACTGTGAGTATAGTTAGCGCATGTATTAATTAGTCTAGAGCGTTTGGGCAATATCAATGTATGCTATTTGTGTGTTAATAATTGTAAATTTGTATTGTAATATTTGACTGAAATTAAATGATCTTAAATTGCCAGTATGCAGGGTGAGTTAGCTACGGTTAATTGCCTTTATTTGGAGCTATCTTTCAGGAAGTGTGTTGTTGCTGGGTATAGAGTTTACAATTTCTCGTTAAATCACCGGGGTGCATTCGCCGTTATTTTCAAAAATTGTTGGCGCTCTGGGCATTCAGTAATTATTGTTCTACCGTTTCATTTTCGTTCTTAAGAACCACACGCTCCCGATAACGCTGAGCTGGCGGTCGGCATTTGCACCTAAGTGTAAGTAATTGTTTTTATGCTGTCTTGGAAGATCGCCCAGAATCTAATTTAAAAAGGCCTAACACATGACCATGTGGTACTGATTGATATTACTCAAAGCAAAAATGGTCAACAAATTAGCTATTTAGTTATTGCAGAGACTAAAATGTATGCATTAGGGTTGAACAGACATTATACAGCATTGTAACCCGATAAAGCGTGATAATGGTAGATGGTTTTTGTCCTATCGAGATAAACTATGTACGCTGCAGCCTGTAGAAAAAAAAACGTCTACGATTGCGGCGTATTTAGGTTTAACTGATGCTAAGGCATATATAGGTCATTGTCTAAGGCGCACAGCTGCAACGCTTTATTCTGATGCAGTTAGTAATTCAGGAAGTTTAATGAAACTAGGAGGCTAGAAGAGTTCATCGGTGGTACGGGGATATGTACATAATACCGAATGCTTCGCTGGTGGCTGGCGTGGAGGCGCCTACACAAATTACGTTAAGAGAATCTAACGTTGAGATTAATTCAAATAATTACGGTACTGCTAATACTGGATAATTTCAAAATTTTACAATATCAGGCCATTTTGAAAATTGAACTGTTTATGTTACAAAATAAAATGTTGATGTCATTTGTTTGACATTCCATTTATATTAACATCAGTAAAGATTACTGGTAATTCTATTTTAGAATTGATTTATTTCTATGATAATGCGTTATAAATTAATAATGCCCTAGGGCTTTATATATACAGTGTGTTCGTAAATCGCTAGTCGTAACTTTGTTCATAATTGAAATATGGAACAAAACTTTTTTTGTTTTAAATGCCAGTATTAAGCCTACAAATTGTCATAAACCAATTTAAATCATGTCCTTCTATTTTTACGTAGTGGCACACGACTTGTCTTTTTAAACGGAACACCCTATATATTTTTCAATATTTTCATCAGTGCTAAAAATGATGTAGTATGCTTAAAATAAAATTTTGAAATTTATGTTTTTCTATTAAACAAGCTATTTGCCTAAACTAGGCCATGACAAAAGTTCCTCACGGACGAATTATCGCACCACACCTATTAAAACAATTGGAAACTCTATTTTTTTTAATGGAATAATTATTTTTGCATTATATTTTAAACACAATGTATGTTTTAAAATGTACACTTAAATTCTCATACTGTTTTATTTAAAAACAGTTTCAATTGTTTTAGTACGTTTGATACTATATAATTCGGCAATGAGAAATATTTTGTGCCAAGTGGAGTTTGTTTTGCATTTTTTGTTCAATTTTTAATGCTTTTGTTTAAGCCTGCTTGAGCTAAATATTTTTTTTTCAATTGTAAAATATAATGAGTTCCAAACTGTTAGTTTAAACATTGTTACCGTTGTTACCGTTGCTCTGATGGTAAGGGCGGTAAGCAAAGGCAGACGGCTTCTCAGCCAGAGGAGGTCGTGGGTGGAATAAGAGACTCTAAAACTTCAGCTAAAAAAATATGGGCGCCAGTCAGCAGATAACCCAGCTCTTTGCTATTCGCGCAAAAAGGCATACGACAAAATGCGCTACCAAGCACTTCCTGAAAAGAGAGATAACGGGAAGAGCATAAATAAAATTTGCTGGCCTAGGTAACGATTCAATATAATAAGCAACAGTAAAATGGGGGTGCTCCGCAATTATCACACACAACATATAACACAAAGCACCCGCACAAAATCTCAATAGAGAGGTAATAGCACAGTAAGTTAATAATAATAAAGCGTTTAGTTAAATCTCACCAAAAAATTTGGACATATGAATTTATATAAACATTTAAGGGTAGTTGACAAGTAGGCGCAACTTAATTAAATAGGTAAATGGTAAGTAATGAGTTAATTACGATAAAATATAAGTGTTAGAAATTACAAGTTGACTCTTGACATGGACAAATGCACTACAGAGTGAGAACGGTCGATATCATCGTGGCTACGACACAACTGTTATAGTTGAAAATTTGGATAGGCTAGTTAAATTCGACCAACTACCCATTATGCAAGGTTTAACCTTAGTTCACAAAAACGCCTACACGGAATTCAAGGTCTTGCTTCCCATCATAGCGCTTTAAAAACCGATAGTTGATTAAAATACAAAGAAGTCTGCATTAAAAGGTCGTAAGCGACACTTACATTGAATTTCTTGCACATGCGGAGCGTATACTGAGGTATTCAACCGTATGTTATGTCACTAACGAAACGTGACGCTTGAAAATTGTTCAAGGCTTGCCGTGCAATTGCTGTACAAAAGAAAACACTCGAACGGGGCGTGAGATACTACCGTTCGATTGATCTAAAAAGCTGAAGGTTAGTTAGAATGGACTACCGCAATAATTTCTTCACAATGAAAATTTGCATCAACTACTTTACATGGGTGAGTTACACGCTTAAAATACACATTAAGAGCATCCAAATGTTTATCGAGTACGCCGTAGCACAATCACGAAAGCACCTCCAGACGGATCTCGAGATTCGAGGGGCCGAAATTAAAGTACTAAGTAACCGACTTTTGCGATGAATTTCCCAGCTGCAGCGGACGTAGACAGGGACTCGAGGAAGTGCAAGGCGGCCAAGGGTGCAAAGCGAACGACCACCAGGTAACTGTCAAATGAGGTCTCACATGTATTCACCTGCGCTATCTCTACGCGCTTGCCAAACTCGGGAACGGCAGCTAGAGGCCATCTTCGTCGATTAATCCTAGGTGCAGGTGCGCTTGCAAAAGGGGCGAAATATTACTCTGATCGCCACCAAATCAAGGACGTAGCCCAGCGAAAGGTACGTCACCAAGTAGAAAAAGCTGAAAAGGGCATCAAGCCATAGAATCGAGCTAATTATACTTCAATAAGACATACCCGCAGGTGTTCTCACCTTCATTTCGCCAAAGGGGAAAACATGTGCTTTGCAAAGCGAAATCCAAACTAAGTTTGGGCTTGGGAAATTTTCCAAACACACTTTACGAGGTCTGTAATAACACCACCGCAAAACTACCACCACAATAATATTAACTTCACAAGCAAGATGCCATCGGAATAACCCAATTAAGGTACGTTTTCAAAACGTCGAATTCGACGCAGCTATCTGTAGCAGCACAATATGGCGAATGGGAAAAATGGTCCCCAAAAAGCCTGATAAGAAAAACCATATTTGGGAAGGGGCTAGACATATGCAACCCAAAAAGCTTAATGCGTAAAGTGAAGTCTAAACTCCAGGGACTTTCAAGCACTAATTCTGAATTAAATGGCTTACGTGAGATCAAAATATAGCTTGCAGAAGATCTGAATGCTCAGTATTATTGTAGGAAAAAATTGGAATTAAAGAAAGATAAGGCAAAAAGTTAATTTTAACCAAGATTAGGGCAATTAATTAAATGAATAGCTGCAAATGGCTTTTCAACCGTAACAACATGTTATCATAAAGTATATTTTACGCTAATTTCAAATATATAACAATATTCTGGTTGTTCCATTTAAAAAACCAGAGTCGTGTCTCACTACGCAAAAATAGGAGGAATGACTTAAATTGGTTTATGACAGTTTGTAGGCTCAAGCTTTAAAACAAAAAGAAGTGTTTTCAGTATCTCTATTATTAACGAAGTTAGGTATAAGCTATCTACTGTTTAAGGCTTTCGCGGTTACTCGAATTATTCTTGTTGTAGTGCGACCCAATATAGGTGCACAAACAGCAAAAAGGCCAAATCTGCCTAAGTACCTTCGTTCTCAAGGTACTCAAAAAACACGAGCCACCAAAGAGCATGGTCGTCGCGTGGTTTCTTGCTAGAGTTCAGAAGGTGCAAGGCACGTTAAGTCAGAGAATGCTGGGCGTTTATCCACAAAGGCTACGCGGTCTAAGCCAAAATTCTATGATCAGAAGAATAATAGAAGTTACACGCTGTTTAGGGATGTACAAACACCTTGTATATTCATAACGCGCTAAGGCGTAATTTCTCATTTAATGTATCTCAAAATAGGCAGATTATTGCAAAATAGGAGACTAGTAGAGCATTAACGTAAATAACACTCTTACAGACGTATACAAAAATTACTATCGTTTATATTTAAGATATTGAATGTATGTTCGTTTGTTGTATACTATTTATAGATAATAGGATTTTAAACATTAGTTAAACAGGTTTTATCGACCGCCAACAAGGTCACATATCATCCTTTTAAATAGAATTACAACTTGCACTTTTAGTTTTGTAAAATCAAGCAAAACCAATAATTATGACTGCTGAATCCAATTTATCATAATTTATATAATAAAAAGTAAGTTACTTTCGTAAAGACAATTTTTCAATTTATTATATATGTTAACGTAGGCTTCTTGTCGAGTTACTTTCTTTTTTTTTATGAAACTCATAATACTCGAATAGAATACATACTATATTACAGTTGACCTTTTATATCCTTGACTGGAGTGACACAAAAACAAACATTATTAAATTGGTAATTATACTTGCTAGCTTTTTTCCGTAACATTCCGGCCTCCTTAAATGATTACATCTGTACATTTTCTGCGATCAAATATTACAATAAAAATTAGTAAAACCCATGAATAGAAACAAATAAAAAGTCCTTTAAGAATCAACGTCAGCTGCAATATTGTTACCAGGAATTGGTAAAATACATAAATTAGAGACAGGCCATTTCAGTATGTGATTGTTTATTATTACGTACACCCCTTTTATTATTTTGTACTCGCGTGAATGTAGTGGCACACCCACGGTTTCACTTTAGGGGAGGAGAATTTTCTTTCTTAACAAGAAGGATTGCATCAACTTGAACTAAGTTTTGATGGTTCACCCTCCATTTGGTGCTTATTTGAATTTCGCTGAGATATTCGCTGCTACATCCGTTCCAGAAGTACTGGATCATATTTTGTAAGCTTTCATTATAATTTAAGTGGAATTTCTGATACGGTAATAACATCTCAGTTGGGGGTAGGGGAGGGGCGTTTAGTGGTTTACCTAAGAAAAGATGTGTTGGATTATTAAGATTTAACTGATCGTAATAAGATCTTTAGAAATACAATGGTTCTAAATTCACTATCGCATCGATTTGAACTAACATTTTCAAAATTTAAATGGGAATCGGCTATAATTAGCTTGAGATGAAATTTTCGGCTTTCCAAACACACCCGTGATTAGGTGAGCTACCAGGTATAATAAAAATTGATGTCTTCTTTAAATAAATAATGTGAAACTGTATCGGTTTGAGATTCAAGAAATTTTTGAAATTGTTATAACTTTGCATTTGCCTCAAAAAATTAATAGTTTCACTATATCAATAAATATTAAGCGGCTTCCCTCAGCGACCAATGAAAGTATTTATTATTTCAATCTCGCGAAAAACAGAAACATATTCTCGGTACAGTATTAATTTTTTTTTCGTTTTTGTGAATAAAAAAGCTTAAACGCTGGTTGTCTAGCCTTTTTTAATATTCTAGCTGTAAGAGAATTTTAACTATAATTTGGTCAATATCACCACGCCTATGATTATTTACAAAATGTTTTTCGCATATTTTTCAGATTAGATAATAGTAATTTATTATACAAGACGATAAAGTTAAATTTTATCCACGAGTGAATCGTTTAACGTCGAGACGAAGTCGAGACGTTAATGATTCAAGAGTGGATAGAAATAACTTTATCGTCGTGTATAATACAATATTTTTTTCTATAGCAAGAACTTTAACAATTTCAAAAGAAAATAATGACAGTCAATCACACATCAAAACGTCAGTAGCTAGATCGGGTTGCTACGATAATACGAAGCTGTCATATTTAATTTAAACAAAAGTTAGAAAATTAAATTACTTTATCTATCCTTGATGTTAAAGTGCTACTTTATCTACCCTTGCTGTTAAAGTAAAACTTGACCTTTTGTTTTAAGTTGATAAAAGCACACTTTAACATGTGCTATAGAAAAAAGTATATTTTGCTTGTACTTTCCAACTTACCAATATTTATCGAAATGTGTATCTAGTGGAGTCCGATTAACTATATGACAGCTGAACGATTAATTATTCTTGACTGAAAAACTCTGCTAAGATCAACCCTAACAGAAGTGTTTTTTGCATTATTATATTGGTATTTTCAATCTTAATGTGTCCTATGCATATAAGCTCCCAAAAATTACTACAACCTATCAATAAATTTCCTTTGCTTAATTTACTAAAGTGCGGATCTGCTAATTGTAGTTTTAGGTACACTGAGGCACTTGCTATAATAACTGGTAAATCATTCTGTAATTCTACGTAAAACTAGATAAGACAATGAAGTCGCATACAGTTTATTGCGGGAAAAAATTTTATATCTGCTCGGAATTTTACATTGTTAACGATTAACCGACTTCTACTATCGAGTAATTAGCATATATATATTACATATATGGTAATTAGCATCCTGTTGCGACCCGAACCTTACGGGCACAACGAAATACCGGCGGAGAATCACGCAAGTCGTCGCGGTCGTGAATGATTGAACACAACGAATATAATTGTAATAACACTTTATTTACAATATATACACCAATGTAACACTAAAAGCGGACTGTATAATTACAAATTTAAACTTGCCGGTACTGATTATAGAGGAGATGTATATCTCTCGGCGTCTTAACGTGCCTCTCGTCGTGTCTGTCTCTTCGAGCCCAAGAAAACTCGGACACTCGTTAAACCACCCCTTTAGGAGTAGGGAAAGGAATAGTCGACCATCGCAAGAGAGAGCTGCATTTCGCCGAAAGCTCTAACAATAAACTAATGACATCCGTTTTAAATTGCAGATGGTATTTACAAATGACATGCAAATCCAAGATTAGGATCTTAAGTATGATAGATTGCTGGACAACGGGAGATGAGCAAGACTTAAATTAACCTGGCTGCAGCTCCTAATGCCACGAACAATTTCTAGGATTATTCTCATTTAAATATTAAATATGATGCTTCAACATACCGGCCCCTATAAAGGAACTGGGGACCTTTATAACAATACCTTATAAAATAAACACAGGAAATACATCGAAATGATACACAGAAAGTACACGAGATAAATTAGATGCAAGGCAATTAATCAAATGTAAGAACTATCAAGAACATACTATGTACAGGAGATTTACAAGACACTGAGCACAATAAAAGCATGAAAGAACATAAATATAGACACGTGTGATCAAATGTCTCAAATCATAGTCTATGACACGGGAATTCACTGATACGAAGCACTTAAAAAGTTGTTTATTAGTTCAATCACCAACACAATCGCTATTGGAGTGGTAGCGGACACACCCTTGTTACGGCACGAATAATAATGCCTTTCGAGGTGCGGATTGACACGACTCGCGTTTTGCCATCCTTCCCTGGATGGGTAGCGATAACGCGACCCAACGGCCAACGTAGTGGGGGTACGCAGTCTTCCTTGATCAAGACCATAGTATTTATGGCGATATTGGTCTCAGCGTGGTGCCATTTAGCACGCTGTTGAAGCTGGGTCAGATATTCGGCTGACCATCGTTGCCAAAAGTGTTGACGTATTTGCTCAATGTGTTGCCATCTTGACAAGCGATGAATGTTGAGCTTAGTCACATCCGGTTCAACGGGTGCAGTGAGCACATCTCCAATAAGGAAGTGACTTGGAGTTAAGGGAATGAGGTCATTAGGATCGTTACTGATTGGAGTTAAAGGACGGGAATTGAGGCAAGATTCGATACAAGTTAATATTGTGTACAATTCTTCAAACGTGAAAGAAGCCTCACCAATAACTCTTTTAATATGATGCTTAACCGACTTTACGGCAGCTTCCCAAATGTCACCATGATGCGCGGCTCTAGGCGGGATAAAATGCCACTTTATATAATCTGTGGCTAGAACGTCGATGACCTCTGAATGAAAAATTTGATTTTTAAATAGCTCTCTCAATTGTTTTAGTTCGCGGTTAGCGCCGACGAAACAAGTAGCATTATCGGAATATAAGTTTTTTATGTTTCCGCGGCGTGAGATAAAACGTTTCAACGCTGCGAGAAACGCTTGCGTCGTTAGATCTGATACGATTTCCACATGTATTGCCTTAGTGGCTAGACAAACAAATATCGCAATATATGCCCTTACGGATCGTTTTCCACGGCCGGAACCTTCCTTTAAGAGTACAGGTCCCGCGTAATCAATTCCGCAATTAATAAATGGTCTGGCGGGCTCGACTCTAAAGGCGGGCAAAATCACCCATAATTTGCCTTAAGGGCTGCGGGTTTGTCTTAAAACAAGTTATGCATTTATGCAGGACATTTCGTACACTGCCTCGACCTGAAATTGGCCAATACTTATGACGAAGTGACGACAATGTAGCTTGTTGCCCAGCATGCAGTAGCCTTGTGTGCTCACGATAAATCAAAAGGTTCGTGACATGATGTTTGGGCAGTAAAATGGGATGTTTCATATGATGACCCAATTTTGAATTTGCTAAGCGACCACCAACTCGGATAATATCATTATAATCAAGAAATGGATTTAGAGATTTAATAATGCTGAGCCTGTGAACTTAGTCACCCTTACGCAATGCTGCAATTTTATCCTTAAAGTTACGCTTGAACTTGTTTTACAGTAAATGTTTCTGCATTATGCAATTCAATTGATGTCAATCCACCCGTTTGTCTTATAGCGCCCGGTTTTGAATTGTTGACGAATCTTTTGCAATACGCAATAACGCGTTGCAATTTGGAAAATTTAGAAAATCTTTCGAACATTTCAAAAATTTCTTTAGTTTGGTTGTTTTGTGTGACAACATTTGAGACTAAACTTCGTTTCTCTAACGAATCGTCCGAAATATCTACGTGGTCATTAATTGGCCACTTTAATTTCGAGTCCGATAAAAAATCTGGACCGTGCCACCATAAACGATTATGAAGCAGTTCGTTCGGAAAACTACCACGTGAAACTATATAGGCTGGGTTTAATTCTGAAGGAATATAATTCCAATCGACTTTATTTGCTGCTATATTAATTCCCGCGACTCTGTTGGCCACAAACGTTTTCCAATTATGTGGCTCCGCGGATAGCCAGGCCAACACAATTTTAGAATCAGTCCATAACTGATCGGCTGGTATTGAGATTTATTATCGATTCAACTTTACGAAAGAGATGCGAGAGAAGAACGGCGGCGCACAGCTCTAAGCGCGGCAGTGATACCCTTTTAAGAGGGGCAACTCGGGACTTCGCGCATAATAAATGTACGGCATATTCGCCTACCGCGGACCTTGATCTTATGTAGAGACAAGCTCCATACGCGAGTTCCGACGCGTCGCTGAACCCATGAATCTAGATAAATTCAGGAATCTCAACGACAATTCGAGGGATTTTTATTTGGCTTAAAACCGATAAGCTTGTGAATAATTGTATCCACTTCTCACGTATCTTGGACGGTATCTCGTCGTCCCAACCAATTTTGCTAGCCCATAACCCTTGTAGAATGACCTTTGCCGTTACAATAACCGGATTTATCAAACCCAGAGGGTCAAACAATTGAGCGGTGACCGATAATATCGCCCGTTTCGTGATTTTATTTGAAATCTTTAATTGTGTGTTGTCATATTGCAGCACATCGTTAATGCAATTCCAAGACAGTCCGAGAGTTTTCGTGTCGACCGCCTTGTCAAGATTAATCCATGTTTGATCGTTCGTCAAATCTGACCTTTGACAACGTGGTAATAACGCGGGTTCATTGGTTGCCCATTTTCTGAGTTCAAAACCACCCTTACTCAAAACTTCTATTAATTGTTCGCGAATACTCAGAGCCTCATTAAAATCATTTGTGCCTGTTATTAAATCATCAATAAAGAAATCGTTAAGAATAGCGGATTTTGCCCTTGGAAGTATTTCCGTTTCTTCGTGAGCTAATTGCTGCAACGTGCGCACGGCTAAAAAAGGTGCCGACGCGGTACCATACGTAACGGTATTTAAATAATAACTTTGTAGGGGTTCATTCGGATTGTCCCTCCATACTATTTGTTGAAACGGTCGATCATTTGCATGAACAAAAATTTGGCGATACATTTTATGTATATCAGCTGTTAGAACGTATTTATACGTTCGAAATCGAATAAGCAAGGAAAACAAATCCGATTGAATTTGAGGTCCGACTAATAATGTATCGTTTAAACTGACACCCGTGGTCGTTTTAGCACTTGCATCGAATACAACTCTTAATTTGGTGGACGTACTGGATGCTTTAATCACCGCATGGTGTGGAAGATAAGCATGTTTTGAGGGACTCCGGGCATGAATTTAAGGTCATATGACCTAGTGCACGATATTCGTGAATAAATTTAGTGTATTCCGATTTTAAATTCGGTTGGTTTCCCAAGGATTTCTCCAATGTGAAAAAACGTTTAATCGCGATTTGCTTGGATTCACCCAATACTTCAGCGTTTCCCTTAAACGGTAATTTGACTACAAATCGCCCGGTAGAATCTCGAAAGTAATTATTTGCGAAACTTCGTTTACATGCGGAATGCTCAATGGAATTTACATTGTATTCCGGTATTGTCTCGAGTTGCCAAAAATTTGACAATTGACTGTCTAATGCAGCATGAAAACTTACTGGACGAGGTTGAGGCTGTAAAGCCCGCATTGGCCCCCCGAGTATCCAACCTAATTTGGTTTCTTGCAATACTGGGCCATGGTTTGATAATTTTAATTGACCTGAGCCCAATAAGTCCCAGAATTTTTCTGCGCCGATAAGCAAATCAATAGGCCCAGATATATTGAAAGTTGGATCAGCTAATCTGATATTATTTGGGATTTTGAGTAACTGCCTTTCATAATCAATAAGCGGTAAATTCGATGTGATTTTTGGCAAAACAGAGCAATTTAACGCGGTTTCATATTTGCCGCATTTTGACCTTAACTATACGACAGTGCAACACTGTACGTGGCTGATAGATTGATTTATCCCTGCAATCGGAAACTTGACGGACTCTAATTTAAGCCCGAGTTTCTTACATAGTGCTTCATTAATAAAATTTGGCTGTGACCCTGCATCTAATAAAGCTCTAGCAGTGTGGGGCTTATTATTTGCATCGAGCAAATCGATCAACGCGGTTGATAAAAATACATGTGCGCTCTGATTTGCACAGTGGTTACTGCTGGAGGTTGTAGCAATTACTTCCGGTGTCAAAATTGCAGAAATTGATTCGGAACTGAAATTTGGTGAATTGTCAACCTCAGCTTGTTGAAAATGTAATAAAGAATGATGTCTACCGTGACAAACACTGCAACCTTTATTTCGGCAATTAGTACTAGCATGATTATCGCGTAGACAGATTATACATAATTTGTTTTGTTTGGCTGCGTGGTACCGGTTTCTCGGCTCTAACTTCAGAAAAGTTTCACACCCTTGTATGTTATGTGCTTGTTTGCAATATGCACAGCGCACCTTATTTGTAGCTAAATGCGACGCACCTTGAAAATTATTATTTTCCCTAATCTTGGAACTGTTCGCAAATGTTTGTCGTTTGACCGGTTCTTTTTTAAAGCTAAGCGCCTCTAACAGCTGGCATCGTTTTGTCAAAAAAGTCAATAAATCCTCTAACGTCGGAATGTCTTGTGTAACCGAATTTTCCCATTCGCGATTTGACATGAAATCAAGTTTTGATGCCACCAAATATATAATTAGGCTATCCCAATGATGCGTGGGCAAGCTCAAAGATTTTAGGACCTTTAAATGTAACATTACCTTATCTATCAGGTTTCGTAATGACTTGGATGAATCTTTAATTACGTTATCTAAATGGAACAATGCGTGAATGTTCTTTTTTATAATTAAACGTTTATTCTGATACCTGTTGGTAGCAACTCAATCGCGATTTGATAATTATCGCGGGTAATTGGAAGAGAACTGACCAAGAAGACTATACTAAGGAGATGCAACTTCCTATGACGGCTGTATATAAAAGCGGCCCTTATGTCGGGGATAGCCGTCGCGGCGCTGTCGACAGCGTGTACTGCCGTTCGAGAGTTGGAAGCGAGCTAAATTAACCTGTAATCGGGGTTAAAAGTCAGTTTACGGTTGTTAATCCAATGGAGTGTATTTCAAGTGTGTTATTAATTGTTAAAACATGGTCCGATTTTCCAGTTACACTCAGCAAATGTTTGACATTGACAGTTCATGAGTTTTGCGAATGAATAATTGTACACCACGGCCGCCTTACTTGTCAGCTTTTAGTGGTCCGCTTCGAAACGGGAGTTGCGTGTCCTTAGTATAGTGTTCTTGGAACTGACCAACTGAAGCGCCTCTTCCCTTAGACACGATTTTAAATAATGAAACCGTTGCAAATCGTTTATTGTCTCGTTTTTATGTACCAACGTTTCGAAAGATTCGTAAAATGATAACCAGTTTTCACAATTCCCATTAAATTGTGGTAAATTTAGAGCTGGTAGTTTAACTTGCGTCTCAATTGAATTATTTGAAGACGCAGGACGAGGGGTGCCTACCTCTCGAGTGGAGCCATTCAGCTTTCTTAATAATTTATTAATATCCGTCATAAGGGAAAGATATTGATCGAAAAAAATCGAATCTACCTGGTTTGCATCCAATTCTTCAATTTGAAATTGGATGCTATCAAATTCATCATTCAGAGGTTGTACTTGATCTTTAATAGTATTTAACTGATCAACGTCTAACTCGTCACTGATTTTATTTCTAAATTTAGTTAATTTAGATTTTAGCACTGTGCGCTTGCTAAGCAGTGCTTTAATGTCTGCCATTTGGAATCAAGCGTAATAACTAAATAAAGTAATTTTACTGACGTTACTCAAAAAGAGCAAACAATTATGAAGAAATTTCTTCAATTAAATTTTCCTCGACGCTAGTAATTAATGAACCAATTCTTCACGTTGAAAGAACGTACACAACATTAAACATGCGACAAAGGGAAATTAAACAAACGGTAGGATTGGAGACCACTCACCCCAAGAAGTTGACGCTTTTTGTAGGTACTGGGGACTCCACTGGCCTCGTAATGATGCTGCAGCTTCCTCCGATGAATGCCATACACGGCAAATGTGGATACAGATGATCCTCTTCAGATGAAGACGTTGAATCCAAGGTGTACTTGGTTCGAAATTCGGTTCGATATGACCAAAATATGTTGCGACCCGAACCTTACGGGCACAACGAAATACCGGCGGAGAATCACGCAAGTCGTCGCGGTCGTGAATGATTGAACACAACGAATATAATTGTAATAACACTTTATTTACAATATATACACCAATGTAACACTAAAAGCGGACTGTATAATTACAAATTTAAACTTGCCGGTACTGATTATAGAGGAGATGTATATCTCTCGGTGTCTTAACGTGACTCTGGTCGTGTCTGTCTCTTCGAGCCCAAGAAAACTCGGACACTCGTTAAACCACCCGTTTAGGAGTAGGGGGAAGGAATGGTCGACCATCGCAAGAGAGAGCTGCATTTCGCCGAAAGCTCTAACAATAAACTAATGACCTCCGTTTTAAAATGCAGATGGTATTTACAAATGACATGCAAATCCAAGATTAGGATCTTAAGTATGATAGATTGCTGGACAGCGGGAGATGAGCAACACTTAAATTAACCTGGCTGCAGCTCCTAATGCCACGAACAATTTCTAGGATTATTCTCAAGTAAATATTAAATATGATGCTTCAACAATCTGCAAAAGCAAAAAGATGTGAATCTCCTACCCTATCTGGACCTACAATCATTTATAATCACTCCGTATAATAAGCGCACTCCATAAGTCCGGACGGCTGCAGTACTTGCTCGTATATCAGCAGCTTATTGCATATTCAATGTTTTCCAATTAACCAATATATTTTTCTAAATTTCAAGTTAAGTTCTGTTTTTTCTTTTTGAAATTCTCTTTTACTTTTGCATCTAGCGTCAGTCCTAGATACTAGAACAAGTAAATAGTTGACACTTTCGTTAGTGTAGTTAAAATGCGTTGATTTCGCTTCGTTGACTTAAATTCGTCACTTTTTGGTCTAGTTGTTGACCTTATCTGCAGCAGTTTCAAGTTTGGTTGTTGCGTCTCCTTCGCTGTTTCGTTCTACCATAATGGCAGTGTCATAAGCAAATGTTGCGATGGTAACGTCTTTCATATCTGGTATGTCATTTACGTAGGGGAGGTAGAACGTTGGCCCAAGCATACTTCCTTGTGGAACTCCTGACGACATTTCATTTGAATCAGGGTAGCTGTCTACGTGTTTCAATCTAAAGCTGTTGTCAAAAGAGAATTTAAATAGTTGCTCTGCCGTTCACGCAGTCTTCTTCCTATCTTATTTTGAAATTCATGATGCCAAATCTTGTCGAATGCTTGGGCAACATTCTTCAAATATTCATGATTGTATGCACTTGGTCAATCGTAGATTTGTGACATTTCATGACTAGATTCTCAAATTATTTTATAATCGTTGCTAGCGACGAAATTGGTATGCATGGTATGGATCAGAATTTAACCCGTGAAAGGGTGAAATCCATGTACCTTGTCTGCCTTGTATGTGCTACTAAGTTAATTGGAGCTTCATCTTCATTGGTTATGAAAATTATTTGCTCTTGCGCAGTTTGTCTGGAATGCGGCGGGAAAGGTGTTTCAATAACGAATAATATTTGTCGTCAAAAAATCGTCATTGAATGTTTTATTTTAATTTCGCGAATTTTTCTTTTAGCTTAGTATGTTTAGATGTCTTTTATCCTCTGACGCTCATGCCGATAATTCACACTGGGTGGTTAGCGTGCTGGTAGTATTATTCCACACCGCTTGTTGCAAATCAACGACGTGTCAAGCTGATTAGTTCTTTTTAAGGGTGTACTTACATTTTTGCTCAAGATCACCTTCAGTAAAAACTATTTCGCTTACCCTTAGAATAATAGGTCAATGATGAGTTGATAGATCATAGTTATCTTCTACATTGACACTATTGTCTAATACTGTAATAAATCTGGTATTTTGCTGATATCTGCAGGCCAATAAGTTGGTTGTCTTGTTGATTGTAGCCATATTTTGCTTGTTTTTAAGAGCCATATAATTGTTTACCTTTGGTACCAGTAAGTCTACAACCCCATTGGATATGTTTTGCATTAAAGTCACCGCATTGTATGAAATAATCCTCTAATACCTGGGAAAGTATGAAATGGGCATCTGTCTCTAGAGGATACCTAGCAGGGTTGTAGATAAGGGTCATTGCAAAATCCTTAGATCCTATGAGAATGTTAACCGTTGTAGATTGGATATCACGTATTTTGTAAGTGGTTTCTTTAATGTGTTTAATGTTTTTTTAACTAATACCCCAGATTCTCCCCTTGCTGTGTTGTCTGTATACATTGTGTGATAAGTTTTTCTAACATTTTAATTTTAGACGGTTTTCTCGAGTAAAGTGTGTCTCTGATATTAGATATATATTGTTGTAGTCGTACTGCCATTACAAGTTGCGATTGGAATGGACATAGCCATCTCTATTTCTTCTTATTCGCATCTACCTTATTGCCACTTTTAAATTGTGTGATTCTAAGATGGTTCTGTTGGCTTCCTCTTGTTCGCTCAGCTTTTCCACCATTGCTTACAACATTTGAGTTTTGGCTTCACCTTTCACATTTTTAAGGTAAATTTAAGTATTTATTGCAATATTCTACCTGCGGTACCAAAAAATGTGGATGCATAAAGTATGACACCTAATGACACGTTCAAGTAGAGTAGTTAGCGTCGCCTATACAGGGTGTCCTTGAACTGCCTCCTCACCGATTAGTCATAGATTCCTTAGGTTATAATAAATTGTTAAACCTCTTTTTAGCTATAACTTTGTTACTTATAACATTTATTTAAAATTTAAGTTATTATCCGAAAGAAAATTAAAACGCGTACAAATAAAGTATTCTTAGTTCATAAGCGTGAAAGCCACCGTTTACCTTAAATTGCACATCAAAGGTTTTTGGTTGTCATTAAGACAAGTAATTATCAAGTAGCCATAATCACAAAAACAATAGGTAATGATTGTGATATTGTAAACAACAATAATAAATTAATTTATTTTGGATATAGGTAAAGTTCCTCTGACACTGAGGTCTAGTGTATCAAGCATCTTTTACTAGTGCAGTATATAATAGTGCTCATATATACCAAAATTCAAATCGGTATCTTTACATTCGTGGAAACTAACAAAAATAAAAAATAAAAAAATGAACTTCGAGGCCCTATAACTTCTCACTGGAGGGACTTTGTCCTAAGGTATATTAAGTTTAATAGATTTATTATAACTTAAGGAATCTATGACGAATCGGTGGGGATGCAGTTTTGGGACTCCCTGTATATAGGATACACACATCACAAAAGTCTATAGGAATATTTTTCTTTATCGATAGAAATTAATTTTGTTATCAAATATTTCTGCCATTAATCAAGTATGTTAGTGTTAGTCTTTGGGCTAGCGATAGCAATTGTTTCAATAATAAATAAACAAATGCAAATGCTTAATTGCCAATTCAATTAAAAATAAATCAATTCCAGTGTTGTTAGAAATGAGATGGAATGATTTAACAACATCCAGGTCGTGGGGGCATTACTACAGCAGTCTAAGATCGCTACTTAACTTTGGAAGCTAGACGACGACCAACAATTACTTCTAAACAGTTGATTTCATAGCTTCAGACTGCTCATAATGTAACTGTATGATCTGAAACAATTAGAAATTCATTGCATGATGCTGATCTGCATGCACGACGTTCAATAAGAGCCCCGCCAATTCTGCATGGTAATCGAGAACACAGAGTAGAATGGACTGAAGAGCATATTCTGTGGACAGAAGAGCAATGGTCTAGGGTCTAGGGTTTTGTTCACAAATGAACCTCGTCTTGGAATACACCCTGACAGTCGAAGAGTTAGAGTATGAACACAACCTGATAACTTGAAACGGAGGTTAGTTCTTACAAAGGAGGTACCGTAATGATTCCGCATTGGCGGAAAAACATATGTAGTTTTTCTTAAGGGGATTATACTACCAATGAGTATCTAAATATATCGATATTACTTCTATGCGAGATGAGTTACCAAGAGTAAATTTAATTTATCGCCTCTTTCGCCAACAGAGGCTGCTGCCAAGGAACATTCACTGAAGCCATATCACCAAATATAGCAGTGGTCGGGCAACCCTCTGCCACCCGAAAAATGGAGCTAGAAGCAATCGAAAAACGGACTGGTCCCGATTACAACACTGGTAAGATTCGGTTCCATACAACTGATTGCGTTTTATATCTTGCAAATGTGCAAAAGGTTGCGGGTGCAGGAAAAGAGGGGCTGAAATGATTTGTTATTTGTACTCCTTGCCATGAACAGTCGTGTTTAAATAGTCCACCACAAAATTTTAAGGATGTCGATGAAACAGATACCGAGCAGCAAACGCATCCCAGTCAAAGTCAAGCTGAAGAGAAAGCGGATATTGATACCTCCAAAGTAGACATATGTGAATTTGCAGTTGATCTTCAAGGACTTCGACCTATACAGGATTAAAAAAGATATATATAATATGATTTTAATACTTGTTTTTATATATTTTAATGTCTTTGAATATCTTGAAATATGTTTTAAAATGTTTATATTCAATTTATTTATAACTTTAATTAGCTAAGCAAGTTCAATTATACACTGTAACCTGCATCTGGGCTAAGCCTACTGCAAAAATATCGTAAAAAACCGCAATTGATTCTATCGTAAGGTGGCGAAGAATTTTTTTTTATTACAGCGTAAAAACTTGACCTATAATCTACATGCGTACAATAAAGTAATGACTTGCATCGCTGAAATAGTATTTCAGAAGTTGTTGCATGGATTATCTATATTTTAAAAGCTACTTCGAGAAAGAGTAATAAGTCGCCTTCTTCCTAGAACATTTAAGAACTAATCGTTCAGTTGACGGCAAAAGGCTTGTATACTTTTTTATTTAAAATTTTCTTCTCTACATATTTGTTAACAGCTATTTTTATCGTCATACTTACGGTAATGGAGATATAAGGAAGAAATCCATTACAGCCGCCATTTTTCCAACGCAGCACCCATTTTTGTCAGAAAAATATGAGATTGTGACTATGACCTCCGAATATAGGTGTGTACAAAAATTTAGCTTATCCACAATTAATGTAAGCAGAAAACTCTACCGACTGGCATACTTGATCCTCCGATAAATAGTTTTTGTAAACAAAATTACTAAAACAAAAATTCTACTTCTCGGGCATGTAACTTCTTAAGGATGCGTTTACTAAGACATATTTAGCTCTATCTGTCTATTTTATTCACCTTTACATTGGAAAATATTTAAAAAAAGCAATATCAATGAGTAAAACACTACTGTACTTTATAACTTGCTATTGGCTCACATAATTTGCATTCCTTTAATGTCAAGGCCACCTATTTGATACACCAGAGAGAACCAAATGTTAAAAGAATACAGTGTCTGCCGGCATGCGCAATATAGGAAAATTCGCAAATTTTAATTTTTACTAATCAAAACTAAATCACCTTTGTTACCTTTACGACTGTAAAAGAAGTAAGCAAAGGCAACCGACTACTTAGCCGGAGCTGGTCGTAGGTAAAACAAAAGACTCGAAAGCTTTAGCTGAAAAATAAAAATATGGAGGCCAAGTAGCAAGTAACCCAGGACTTTGCTAAACAAAAAGTACACTACAGAAGGCGCTACTAACCAAACCTGAAAATAAAAGGGTAACGGCAAAGGCACAAATCACATACGCAGGCAAAGATGTCAAGGCAGTATAATTGCGGCAAACAGAAATACAAACACAATTAAAATACACACAAAAATATAAGACAAACCAAATCAGCATACCACAGATTTAAATCACAATAATCATAAAGCGTTTATTCCACCTCACCAAAATATTAGCATATAAATTTAAATAATCAATATAGGTATATAAACAAAATATATTAGCGTAGCTCAAATAAATAGGTTAAAGTATATTAAAGTGCATAATCGAATCACATAATGACTAAGCAAATGGCTAAATGCAAAACTAACAAGTTGTGGATAGCACTATGGCTATGACACCTTTATTACAGCTTAAATTTAGAATTACTAGGTGAACTCGACCAATTGGCCACTATGCAAGAGCACTCTTAATTTATTGCAATAACGCCCACACGGAATCCAAGATCTTGCAACCCATCATAGCGCTTTAATAACTGATAATGACTAAAATAAACTTTGTCAAGATGTCGCAAGCTAATCTTACATTGAATTACTTGCAATTGCGGGACGTATACTGAGGCTCGATTCAACCTAAGTTATTTCACAGGTGTGACGTGACGATCGAGAATAGATTACTTTCGTCATGCAAATGCCGTACAACTTTCGCTAATATAAAAAACTGGGACGGAGCGTGAAGCACTTCCGATTCTAATAACTTTTAACCTCAAAAGCTAAATAGAATAAACTACCGCAGCAAAATTATTAAAACAAATACCTAAACTGCCACAAAAGGTGAGTAAACCGCATAAAATACAAACTACAAGCTTTCAGTCATTTGCCGGATACAAAATAACACAATCACAACAAAACATGTTAAAAACGCATTCCAAGTTTCAAGTGGTCCAAAACAAGATAAATACGACTGACCTTGTAATTCTCCAGGCTGCAGCAAACACATACGGAAGGTCCGATAAGCAGCGGTGCGTGCTTAATCAAGGTTCGCTTAATGTAGGCGAGGAGCTTCGTGCTCGCCAAATTCAAGGCAGCAGCTGGGGCCATTTTCGCCCCATAATAAGGGGTCACAAGGGGGCCACGAATAAGAACGCCGTACAAATGGACATCGCAAATAAAATGGAGGTCGTACAAATGGAGCTAAAAGAGTTATCATACCATAGAATCTAAGTTAACATCACTAAGGAAACATGCCCTAGGTGTTCTGGCTCCGCTTCGCCAAAGGAAAACATGTGATCGCCGAGGTAAAATCCAAGCTAAGCTTGAGGCTTAGGAAATCGCAAAAATAACCTCTCCGGGGACTGCATCGCCAAACACGGAAGGCTCAAAATGCAACACCACAGAATTTCCAAACCAGATGCCCGCGAAATAATCCCATTAAGGCTCGTTTCAAAACGAAATCTCACAAAGGCACCTATTCTCTAGCTACACAATATAATGAATGGCCCAAAAAGACTGATAAGGAAACACAATTCGAAAATTGGAATTGGAGGGGCTTTTGAAAGAAACTTGGCATATGCAACCCAAAACGCTTTATGCGCGGAGTGAAGCCTAAACTGTAGGAGTTTTCATGCATTGTAATTTTAGGAACTAGCTTACGTTAGATCAAAATAGAATTTGCAAAAGGTCTGAATGCTTAGTTTTAAGAATACAAAATTAGACTTAGTGAAAGATAAGACAAAACGTTAGTTTTAGCACAAATTAGGGCAATTAATTAAATGAATAACTGTAAATGACTTTTAGCCCGTAACACCATATAAGCTGAAATGGATCAAGAATTATAACACAGTCAAAATTGATGATCCACATCGATAAATTACTTGAACAAAGCGATATAAATGAATTCATTTTATGCACGCAAAGAGACCTGACAAAACAGCGCTGCACAGCACAGACTATGCAAAGGCAAAGTTGATCCGTAGCAAAATTTACCATTGGTTTCCTTATGTTGCGTATGTCGTCATACAAACTGTACGTATAACAAATCGGCAACTGAACGCTTTTTGGATACTGGTGTACCTTACTTAAAATAATACAAAACAGGAAAATTGTGCACAGCGATTAACATCGTGAATCACCGACAGAGAAAAATATTATTATCGATAAAGTTTTATCTTATCTAGGTTTCTATTAAAATAGCGCAAATATTTGCCGTCCTTCGACAGCAAACGGAGATACACAATTTGATAATTTTAAATTGACAAAAAATGTACATAAATGCATTCGTTAATAATTTCGATTAAAATCGTTTGAGAATCCACAATAATCTTCAGTTTCCACACTTTGATGCGGTAGTCCTGATTTTTAACAATTTTCATATATTTCATCGGCAAAATTATAAAATTGCGGAACTAGCAGATACCGATTTATATAATTAGTTTGAAAAGTGACCCTTATAACACTCACCACCAGCGTAGGGTGTCCGGGGAAAGATTCCTCTGTAGCTTGCATCTTTGGCTGAAAATTTGTTTTGCTCTTCAGTAAAAGAAGACACTGGATGAAGAATGTGCAAGCAAAGTATGTCTTGTTGAGGAGGATGGCCAAATTTGCTGTAATTATACTCTAAAATATAAAATATTAAAATGTCGTCCACAACGAGTTCTTAAAAGCATTCTCACTTCACAAATCTCTCGCACAACCGGTTTGTAGTATAATGTGTAACAATACTAAATGTGCTTCCAGTTTTTGCAATGCAGTGTCGGTTGTAAGTGAGTATAGCGTATCACCCCATTACTTATATAAATGTATCATATCAGAGATAAAACGATAAGCTATATTTATCAAGAACTAAATCATATCAGTGCCTAACGTAAATAATTTAATAAGACGCATATAAATACTGGATGTAAGTTTCGTTAAAAACCTGTACTTTCTCTAAATAAATTCGAGTTAAACTTCTCGCAACTTTAGGATGTTCTCGTAGGTTTGTTTCTTTGATCTTCAACTTGTTTTCGACATGTGTTTTGCCTTTCAATCATTCCTTGATATGCTGTTATCCTCTAGTTGACGAATTAGTTGTATATTCTTCTCGTATTCATCTTTTACGCAGAATATTTATATTTGTGTCTTAAAACAGAAAGATGTAAATGTTTCGATTCCCATATTTATTTAGAAGTGCAGGTGATGAGGTTCGACCACATACTTGGGTTAGTAAGAAGCAATCCAATAAAGCATTGCGGATTTATTCGGGCTTATGAAATGGAGGGCAATTAAATGTAAAAGCACAGGAACTCAGCTCTTAATTAACTAACTAGATATTAAAAAGTTCTAATAATTTACATTTAATTATGTATTGGACTTCTTGCTTGAACAGGATGAATATCAATCGAATATTAGGAAACAAATGATACCTTTATCTCCAAATTCTTCTCATGCCTTCATTGCCTTTCCTGTGTCTGTAGTCAAGTCTTCATTTAACGTTCTGCGAATGATTACTATATTGTTTCGCAGTGACATTCCACATGTACTTTATAATCAAGACGTCTTTTGCTTTTTTGGGACATCACATTTTAATACATAAATTCGTAGTTTGTGGTCGCACACAATACCAACATTGTAAATGTGTGTCCGCTTTCCAAGTATTCTACAAGTTCAAGTAGACTTCTTTCAAAAAGAGCGATTTTTTTGTGGAAGTTGTAAATCTTTGCATAAATGCGAAACAGCTTTTACTCCCAAATTATATTCCTTAGCATAATCACCACTAGAATAGCAACTGACGAAGATTCTCTGCTCGCTACATTTGGAAAACAAGCGTAGCTAGATCACATTTGCAGATTGGAAATTTAAAACTAACGGGAAAATTAACAAAGTTCGATCAAAATAGACCCGTGCCAAAAGTTTGATTCGATCACACAGTTGTGGATTTCTATAGATGAAGATATTGAATTTACCAACATACTACTGTTTGTAAATTAGAATATCGAAATATGTAAAATTTTGGAATTGGAAACAAAAAGGCTGTTAATAGTCTTTTTGATATTTTGCTTTGCTCTATGAATACATTCATGGCAGATCTATCGTTTGTAAGGTTGACGAAAAGTAAAAGTAATTTTGACCACGAGCGCTAGACAAAGTAGAAAGAATGGGAGGCGTTGAAAACATGATGATAGGGAAGAGATTAAAGATTAGTTGGTTAGAGTAGTATCTAACTTACAAGTACTGAGAAAAGGGACACGAGAAGATTATGGGCATAAAATTTAAAGGGCCGAATATTGCGATATGTAAATAAGCCAACAGTAATGAATGAATGAAGAACATCCTTGGGAGAGACCCAGGCTATAATATAAAGAACAATAAAGGAGGATACAAACAGCAACACTGATACTGCTATAAAAAGAGCTCATGACAGAGCGCAAAGTAGAGTTCTATCAAACTAATCCATTCGTCGAAAATCAATAAAGAAAATTTCTGCATTCTTATCGAAAATGATTTGCAAGGACTTCTACTAGATTATAGCATACCGTTTGGCATATCGAAGATCAACGTTTCGACAAACTACAAATAAGTATTTCAGAGAAATTATGATTTTAAATATATAGATAAAATTTTAGTATATTTCACCTTTGTAACTAGCATATGAAGCTTTTGATAGCATGTCAAGTTCGTAGTTGTTTTTTATACGATAACGATTATCGCTTGAACTCAATTTAATGATTTAATCATATAAATGTTATTTACAAACACTTATACTTGTAACGCCGATTATGGTTTAAAGAGCTCTGTCCAGACACGAATGCTCTGTCGCACTCTATGGCGACTACGGGAAAATAAATTCTAGACCATGCCACTGTTGAGCTTTCGGAAATTAAAAGATTTAGGAAGAGGGTTAACTTGGACAAAAATTGTACAAATCAGCGAAAACTTTAATAATGCATTCGGTTTAAATAAAATCATGACACGCAAGTTTTTTTTGTATTATAAGAGGTGGCTCCAGGTTGTGCGCCTCCTACCCACACACCAACGGAAGCTCTGTTAGCTGGCGGCAGAAAGGCGACCCAGGGGAGCAAGAACGAACGCATACTTCTACACAGCCCAGTCCTCTCAAGACCGTACTGTTAATAATAAAAATAATAATATTTATTTAACGGATTGTATCTTTACACAAATGAAAATTAGATTCAATGCTGTAGGAGCCACTACACACTATCAGAAACTATAATTATTTACATTTTTAAAAGAGTTTTAATTTTGCTTACAAATTCACAGTACGAAATACCATGATATCTATACTTTTTAAATTATTTACGGCAATTACAACTTGATTAATAGAGCTGTTTAAGCCATACACAACTCGATGATAAGTTTGTTGAAGTAAGTAAAGGTTTCTTGTTAACTTGTGAAAAATGCAAATTAAATTCTGCAATTACATCAGACCTAGAACACCATTCAAGCGCTTACAAGTATACGCAAAGCACAACTTAAAATATTTCTTCCAAATTATGCAATTAAAATCTAATACAGAACGCACAGAAGCCACTTAACGTACATCTAAGCATCTAAAGTTTTTAAACTTAGCCGTTATTGCTTTAATAAAGCGTGACTTTCACATGCACTTCGAAATTGCATAATCAATGTGTGGAATACAACATAAAGAATTATCTGGTAGCACACCTAAGTCTTTTATAACAGAAATTTTATCAAGGGTATCATTATTTATGTAATAGTTATATTTAGTGCTGTTTCTTTTCCTACGAAACGTAATACATTTACACTTTTGAATATTTAGATGCATATCATTTTCAATACACCAAGTATATAAGTTACACAAATCAGTTTGTAAACCTTTGCGATCTGCTTCAAAAGTAATCATTTTAAATATCTTTAAGTCATCGGCAAACAAAAGGAAGCGTGACTGCAAACAAGTACAGATATCATTAATGACTATAGAGAATAGAATTGGGCCTAGATGAGAACCTTGTGATACTCCTGATGATACTACGAATTGTGATAATTAAAATGATTTAAAATAACTAGTTGTGATCTACCACTGACCACCGAAATTATCCATGATAGTAGCCTATCATAAATACCATATCCCTCAAATTAAAAAACAGTATAGGATGATTACTAAAATTGTGTAAGTAGCATCTACTTCAAAGCCAGATTCAAATGAATTATTTATAAACTTTATGCAAGAAAATTCGTCGTCGACGTACTTCTACCCAGGTAGAATCCGTACACTTGATCAATTATAATATTCAAGAAAAGCTCGTCGAATAATTTACTCACTAACTTATCCAAAAATCTACAACACTGTATACTGTTATGGCACCTATAGTACCTCACGACTGGTAATTTATTTATAAAAGTTAATCATACCTAAAGATTAATTATGTAATGATAATGTACCTAATTATTAAAACACTCAAAGGTGAATTTAAATAGTAAAAGAAATGTATTTAATAAATGACAGATTAAATTAGAATCCGGTAATGCAATTAATATTTTAAGAGAAAGGTTCTAACATATGAATTAAATGATGTTTTAAGTAAGATGGTTGTTTGATAGTATCATAAAACAATTCATAGTGGAAATTAGATAACAATCAGAATAAACTATAAGATAGTTTGAATATATGTGAAAGACAAAAGTCGAATAATAATTTGAAAAGTCAATTGAAATGGAATATTTAATATAAAAAAATTGTATTGTAAATTACCCAGAAGTGTTAAAAAATGTGTTAATAAATTACTATGGCGAATTGTAATTTAGAAATGACAAAAACATTTTGATTCTAAAAATGTACATGTAATTTCGGTGAAAAGCAAAATTTGAAAATATAACCCTTTAGTTAAATGAATTTTATTATTTAATTGATATAAAAAGCGTATCAGTGATTAAATTAACTTGAAATGAAGGCAAAATAAATATTTTAAACCAACTATATAATAAATAAAGCTACAAATGGACTAATGGAGAGGGAATTAATAGCAAAGATTAATTCATGAAAATAATTGATCATATTTTATAAAGCATGAACCTAACCTGATTTAAGAGTAAGTGTTTTACCGAAGCTAGCAAAATAAATAAACTCAATAATAAATATTTTTACATAACTTCATCTTTATATAAATTTACACCAACCTATAATAAAAGTATACAGGGTGTTACAGCAATACTTATCTGTCTATAATTAGTGACGTCAGAACGGTTTTTATTCTTAAAAATAGAAGGTGTGTAGGAACGCTTCCAAATTAAAGAAAATACACCTGCGTCAAATAAAATATTAGAAATAAGAAATAAATGAGTAACTAGCTCGATACAACACGTCCCAAGAATCATAGGATGTACCCCATCAAGACCAGCTTATTTATTAATATATAATTCATTAATACCCTTTAGAATTGCTTCACCAAACATAATAAGAAGAAATACGAAAAGATGTTTGAAAATCAAAAGTACTCGTTGTTGGATTGTTTTCGCTACAAACAGACTTAAAATATTTGTTAAACAAATCAGCGATTGCAGATTCTTCACTGGCAGATAGATAATTATAAAACATACTCTGTGGCACTGTCTTAATAACATTAGTCCTTTTCTTTACATAGCGCCAAAAGCAATTAATTAGAAATTTCGTTTTCAATTCGTTTTAAATAATTAGAGTAAGCATTTTAACATCACCTTTACGCATTGATCGTAATCCACTAAACGCAAATTCGAGGTTAGCAGGTTAGGTTTTGCGTCAGTCTGTGTATTATACATATATTGCTAGTAGAGCCTGGAAACGGCCGAAAACATTAGTGTGCCGATATAGTTTCACTCTGAGTATTACGCGTCTCGTGCGCATGCCTGAGAATTCAAACTCCGCATTTAGAAGCGAATTTTAAACTTGACGCGCTTGAGCACAGCTCACCATATACATTGAAGAGTTGGTTGTCTGTCTCACTTACTCCGTGAGTTTCCCACTCACAGCCGCTAGCAATATAGAAGTTATTAAATATACAAATTAACCTGCTAACCTCGAATTTGACAGGCTTACAGTACCACCAACATAACCAACCTTGTTTTTTCAATATTTTATTAAATCATGGTAGCCATGAAAAAAATGATCCAATTTTTTCCGCTGTTTGCTTTACTCTTACTAAAGTATTATACAGGTACACTACAGCAAACTATAGTGACTTTATAATCACAGTGTTGCCATACGGTGGTCATGTTTTCTATTGAATGAACGCAACATCCGCTATTTGTTTTCTAAGTTATTGTCATTTTTAACAGTGTACAGAACGTTTAGTTACAAAAAGTTACCTATGTCAAAATAAGACATTGGCATTATATAATTTATCAAATGTAGTATAGTTACTGAACACGGATTAAGTGTCAAAATAGATCTAGTTGTATTATATAAGTAATAATAAAGACTACATTTTAACCAAGTAATAATTTTGACTTTAGTCATTTTTGTTACCAAATGTTGCTTACATCGTTAACAAATTCTATTCTTTTTATTACATCACCATGGTTTCCTGCACAAGCTTATTTTGACGTTGACAAAAACATGGCGACCAACAATCGTAGGGCCACACTGTGATTACATAGTCACTGTACAACAAACCCATCTTTTCCCTACCCTACTTTCCCTAATGCGGTTTTTTAAACTATTTAAAAAAATAATGGAAAACTTATACAAGCAATTTACAATATAACTGCAGTTACGTAATACATAAAAAAAGTTGCAAGATTCAAAATACAAGTAAACAATTTGGTAGAAGAATATAACAAATAATAATACGGAATTCCTTGTAAACAACGGAAAGACAGCTCGAGTGTACAACCTCGAACTGCCTTCTGCACATGATAAAAATATATGGTAATAAATATTGACAATAGCACAATGCATACATCTTATATCTATGACGGAATGCCATTGAAATCAAAATCAAAAGCAGTATGCAATGACGTTAAACTAAAGTTTGTTGTTAATGAAATAAACGTTACTTACTTTGAATGCACGCTGAGATTTCGGACCCCGATAAATTACCTTACTGGCTAAGTTACATATGAATACCTAGCGCTTAAACAAGGTTGCCTTTAACAGAGGTTGCTTTATAAAGAAGTTGATGTCAAGGTTCGGCCATTGTAGATACACGTTGCAAGTTCGGCGTCGTATAAAGAAACGGTCCGAGTGAGCTGCTACCTATCTTATATATCCGCTTATAGCAACGGAAAACACACATACGCATTCTTTAATTAACGAGATTATTTTGGCTACGTTCAAACAGATCTGGAATTGGTCCAAAAGTAATTGCTAAGCTGCCTGGTAATCGACATGAAAGGCCATTATGCCACAGAATAGCTTGGCTTCAAAATACCACCTCGACACATCGGAAAGTCTATTTACAACTCGGTTATCATCTGGCACGAATTTATCCAGAGGGCACAAAGCTCGAGACACGAAAGGACACACCGAAAAGCGAAAAGCTTCATCTCACTGAAAGGTGCCTTAGCTTGCTACACAACGAAAAATTGGGGAGAAGTTCAAGCACAACAAACAGTTCAAACTGACTAATTGCTGTTCCGAATGCACGTAATGATCGCATTTGGGGTTGGAGCGAACGCACATCCACAATCCAAACTAAACTCGCTCGCTCTAACTTAAGCTAGAAGTTACGGCTCTCAGCTCAAAAACTTATTCAGTGTATAAGCTTACCTCACTTTAAGAATTATCTCTGCTCTGTTGCTCCCACCTAAAGAAAAATTTTTGATCAACCAGCAACAAAAGAGAAAGACGTAAAATGCTTATATAGCACACCTTCATTCGTCCACACGGCGCAAGCGATGCTGAAACGGCAGATTTCGTCACTTGCGACACATTTGGCCGATGAAACTTCTTGGGAAATTACTCTTACTAGCCCACAACTATACGAGGGTTGTAGCTCAGGTGGCCCCTATTAATCCATTAACTCATTACGTAATTGATAGGACGTGGCTCAGCGGCGAAGCGCAGTTCATGAACGACAAATTTTAGAATGATACTCAAGGCGACCTCCAATGGCCAGTGGCAAAACTTTAACTAAGCGTCACATGTGTCAAGCAAAATCTTTAAATAGAGCTCACATTTGCGGATCCTTGCAGAGTAATTATAGGAAAACGAAAGAGATGTCGCTAATAGTTTCATAAATCTATAGCCCCTCTATTTACAAATAGTAGCGACAACCTTTGATGTTGCCGCTGGGGCAAAATCCCGTTGGTATCCCTTAAGTCCCTAGCATATTTAAAAATTGCCAAGGAAGTTGTATAATTAATTAAAATGTGACATTGACATTTGTCGTGATTTTATTCATTTTTCTTTTCGGGGGCAAATTCTAAGTCGAGGACGTGGAAATGCCACTGTGTTGTGTCGATAAGTGTAAAAATAGTGGCAGACAAGGATTTCAGGTACTCAGATCAGTTATTTTTCCACTGTTTACACTGAAATTTACCGTTTAGTAACTTTTTGTATTTTCATGTTTGCATCAGGTTTGCCCCAGGATGTCACTACTATTTGTAAATAGAGGGGCTATACATAAATCGATTAAATCACATCACAAAGCCAACGCGTGTTCTTCAGTTTAAGATCTCGTCGAGCCTACTAGTTACCCGTGTCAAGCTTTTAAGCATGATGCAGGTAGTAAATGGATTCTAACCTCCAAGAAGCTTTCATCAGACCACACTATTTTAGAACCATCCACAGCATCATTTTGTATTTTCATTTCTACTTTCAAATTGGTCTTTCGGCATTTCCTCTATGAGGAATCCCAGGTTATTATACTATACCATGTTTTAATAGATGACATCAAAGAATATTAAAAATCTGCTTTGCAAAAGGTCACTACCGTATAGATTTGGAAATCAAATTACTTTATTGCGGAAAACCAGTTTTACACGTTACAAATTAAAGACGAAACAATTCAAAAGTTGTCGAATTTTAAATAAAGTTGGGCTGTGTTCAATCGACTTACCAATAGCAACATTCTGTTAAAATTTAGGGCTAATTTGTGAGAGGGGCTTCTACTGAATCTGCTTGTTAATTGTAGTATAGAAAATTTTTACATTGTGGTGCAATCAGTAGCATGGAAACAGTTGACTGTTAATGGACTTATTGAAACTTGATCTGCAAAAAATCTGTATGCATATGTTGCCTGTTGCAGTCGAATAGTCAGGCTGCGAACATTGAGCTACGTTACAGTGGCATAAAAATTGGTGCTGTAGAGTTGTACGTGACAACTTCTGACTCGAGCTTGAGTGTTCTCATCTCAGCACTATATTTAAGTGGCATCTAGAGTTCCAGAGAAAAAAAATCAGTTTTGAGGGAGACCTGCCCCAAGGCTGACTTCTTCCACCGCCACTGACAAAAACATTGCAACCGTGCTGAAAATACTGGAGAAAAAGAGACGGTAGAGGAGAGTTTAGGAATCCTTGTACATGCATGCAGTTCTCCATGACAACATGCATGTTAGAAAGGATTGTTCTATATGGATTCATGGGCTGAAGAGCAAATCAAACTCGGTGGTGTTTGGTATCGGGAACTTTTGAGGAAGCTTGAAAATGGAACTTCTCGTAATGTCAATAGCAACGGAACCGTGGCTTTCTTACTAGGATGGTGTGGATGTTCGAAGATGAAACAGCTCTAGTCAAAATTAGAAGCTCATGGTCCGTGAAAAAGAGAATTATTGCTGTATTCTTCACAGCAAATGCAATCTTGGAATGCTAAGTGGTATAGCTATGGACGTACACGGGGCGTCCTGCAAGAGCTCAAAAATCTTCGTCCAAGATTATGGTTGAACATATGGTTTCTACACCACGGAAACGCCACCGCACATTGTACCAATGCGTGTGTCGTTTATTTGGCATGTGATTGCACCCCCCCCCCCCCTGTAGCTATGATCTTGCACGCTCTGATTTTACTTTGTTCCCGTATATGATAAATCAATTTAATGGAAGGTGGTTTTCTACTGATAAAGAGTTGCTGAAGGCAGAAAGAATGTGCGCAGCTCCCAGAGAAAACGTGGACAGGTTGAATCAACGATTCGTTTTGAAGGGTACAGAAGTACCGTATGATCGAAAACTTTCAACGTCTAGAGAGCTGTGGAATTATTTTGTCAAAAAATCTTGTTGGCAGTCGTGGTAGTAAAAGTCACATTGGAATTTTATATTTGTCACTTTAAGGTTATGTCAGGATTATCATTTCAACAAATACAAACATTCCTGTTGAATACATAAAAATGTTAGCTACAAAAACAAACTACATCTATTCAAAATTATTTGCTGCATTTTCCATACACAGAAATATCTAGTGCTCGGCATTAAACATCCTGTAAAAGTTAAGTTTATCTGTCAAAATTGTATAGGTTATATTATTAAGTAGCTTTACTCATCACTGCCAACATAAATTTAATTTTTAAAGAATCCACAGCCCTCTAGACGTTGGATCTTTTCTATCATACAGTATATGGATGTGAAGGAAAAGCCTTTAAAAGATTGTAATAGTATTTTACATACCGAGGTAGAAAGTGTTCATTACTGTCGAGAGATTAAGTAGTTAACCGAGACGCTACCCGTCTCGATTAACTTTATCTCGAGACAGGAATGAAACTTTTCACCGTGGTATGTATACTATTTTACTTACAATCGGTTTTTGTCATTATTTATTTAATTAGGTATGTTTCAAATCTTATGAGTTTTAATGGCAGTTTAATAAGTCACTTTAACAAAGTAAACTGCTGTTTCTAAGTAATTTGACAAGTTCCCCTAGCCGGGAAAGTAAAGTAAACAATGACTCGCTTTCCTACTGTTTTCAAGGTTAGAAACTTACCTATTATTAACCGATCGTGAGTAAATAAAAAAGTCGTTTTGCAAAACTTTCCGAACGTTCTTTGCACAGTGTTTATAATTTAGGCATTTCTGTAGCTAATAATTACCTAAATTGTATCAGAACCTTACATTGCAATGTGTTTTTATGATAAGGCATAGTAAAACGTCTAAAATATGCATTTGTGTTTATGTGCTCTTAACAACCTACCACTCTTTGGTATTTGTAGTCACAATATCATCAAACTCAACAGCGGAATCGTAATGCAAACGTGAAAAGCTCTGCGTGAGAAACCAATACCAATTTTCTTTTCATCTCTACCCATAAGAAATTAACAGGAATATATAGAAAAATTTCAAGATGTATGAAATTGCCCCAACTGTTGAAAACGGTAGACGGGAAACACGTAAGAATTATTTATCTTATTACTTTCAAAAGTTCTTGGTTCTTTGTTGTAGTCCCCGTAACAGACGTCAACTATAGATTCAGTTTCATCGATGTTAGTTCATATGGAAAGGAGGAACATCTAGAAACATGTTCTCCCCTGTTAGTAAGGGTTTCCAAATTGAGACAAAGTTCTGCCTTGTGTTTCGTAGAGAATGAAGCGTTTACGCTACATATAACTATAATGAAATCTTTCTAACGGGATGATGCTGTTACGGAATAAACTAAATAGTTTTTAAATATCGAATGTCTCGGCTGAATCATAACATTTAGATTTGTGAGATATTCATCTAACTTTGAAAAAACGAAAGTAAAATTTGTTAAAACGGCAAATTATGTTAAAAATATACAGTATGTTCCCGGATTGAGTTTACAATATGTATGATTGACCAAAAAATTTCGAATTGGAATTTCATATTTTGGGATTCCGCCCTGCTTGGTGTCAAACTTATTTTTAGTTTACTTTCGATTTTTTAAAGTCAAGTAGGCCTTTACAGTTGAGCAAACACTATTTTAGTTCTACCTTTTCCGTTTACATTACGCCAAAGTGTTACTAAGAAAAGTTGTTCAGAATGATAAATTATGGCGTTATGCAAATTTTCAGAATGATCGGCCTACTTTGATAAAAATCCAGTATTTAGGCAGAAGAGAATCCTACGTGAATGGTATTTGAAAAGATTATTCAACAATATGATTATATAACTTTTACTGAGCTCGAAAGCACACATTTTTAACGTTTTCCACTATCAATTCAATACTGGACCTTCCAGCACGATTATTATGAGTTTTTAGATCGACGCTGATTTGCAAACTTCACTTTGGCGTTTTGCTGAAATGTCAGTCAAACGCTACTCACTAAATTGAAGTCATTGAAACCAATCGGGCTCTTGTGAAAACACTGCGACATTAAAGTGTTTTCAAAGACAGTCAATTTTGATTGACCGTTTCTGACAAATTGAACAATTTTCATTGGTTCGTTCATTATAGTGTTGAATAATCAGTACCACGAGACGGCTGTGAATTATCAAAAACACTTGCTTTCTCACGAAACGGGTTGCTTAGAAACAACACGATCTTTCGGCTCGTGTTGTTTCTACAAAGCAACCTGTTGAGTTTGTAAGCAAAAGTATTTGATAATTCTTAAAGTCGTCGAGTGAGTATTTAATTAGATTATACCATGGATAGCAACATCAAAAGTTTCGACACACTAGAAAACATCAATAGCAAAATAACAAAAGCAGTAGTAGAAACCGGAGCCGAAATAACAAAAACTTACAATAAAAACAATAACACAAAATCCAAAATCACAAAAGAAACGAAGGATCTAGTCAATAAAAGAGTTGAAATGGCAAGTAAAGGAAAAAGAAGTTCAGTAGAATAGACAGAACTAAATAAGACTATACGCAAGAAAATAAAACAAGACGTACTAAAATTTAACAACGAAATTATACAAACAACAATAGAAGAGAACAAAAGTCTTAAGGTGTTAAGAAGGAAAATGGCCCCAAATATAGGAGAAATAAATCAACTGAGAAATGAGGAAGGAAATATAATATCGGACAGAGATGAGCTATTAAACACTGTACAAAAATGCTACCAAAATCTATACACCTCTAAAAGAGGAAAACAAGAAAACCAAAAACAGATAAAAGAAATAACAAATATTGGATCAGAAGAAATTCCAGATATAGAATTAGATGAGATAAGAAAGACAATAAAGCAAATGAAGAATAACCAAGCACCTGATGTAGATGAAGTGATCCCTGAGCTACTAAAATATGGCGGTGAACAACTGCTAAGAAAACTAAAACTACCTACTTTTCGACAAATGTATAGACAGAAAAGAATACCAGATGATTGGAGAAATGCCTTGATGCTGTGCCAAACATATAAGCTGCTGACTGGAATATTGGTAAACAGATTGTCCAACAAGCTGGAACTCTATCAAACACCGGAACAGGCTGGCTTTAGGAAAAACTACAGCACAATGGACCACCTACACTCACTAAAAAACCTAATACAAAAACACTGGAATACAATATGGATATACATTTGGCCTCTATTGACTATAATAAGGCATTCGATTCCATAGAGTTCTGGGCAGTACTAGATGGCCTTAATAAAAGCAGAATAGACTCAATGTATACAGACCTCATAAAGAACATATATATACAAGCGACATGCACTATAAAACTACACTCTACAACGGAACCCGTACACATAGAAGAGGGAGTCAGACAGGGAGACACGATGTCTCCACAGTTATTCATACTAGCCATGGAGAACATATTTAAGCAACTCGAATGGGAGAGAAAAGGAATATGCATTGAGGGAAAATACCTGAACAATTTAAGATACGCGGACGATGTAATATTAATTGCAGAAATATCACAAGAGCTACAAGATATGCTAACAGAGTTAAATGAAAAATCGAAAGAGACTAACGCTGAACCTGAAAAAAACAAAAACCATGGAAAGATCACAAGAGAAGATTATACAGTTCAAACTATAGATGATAAAGTAATACAGGAAGTGGATAACATAATTTACCTAGCATAAACAATAAAAATTAACAAAGAATTACATACTGCAGACATCCAAAGAAGACTAAGACTTGCATGGTCGGCTTTCGGCAAGCTGAAACACATATTACTAAGCAAAAACAGAAACATAACCACCGAAATGAAAGTTAAAGTCTTACAACAGTGCGTCTTCCCAGTATTAATATATGGAACTGAAACATGGCAATTCACAGTTAAAACAATGAAGACGTTTAGCGTTACACAGCATCATACGGCTTCACCCTACGAGACAGGAAAACACTACAATGGATAAGGCAGATAACAAAAATGGAAGAAATAGTTAGCATTACCGCTAGACGAAAATGGATGTGGGCAAGACACGTGGCCCGAATGGGACATGAAAGATGGACACGCATAACAACGGAATGGCGGCCATGGGGAGAAAGACGAAGTCGCGGGGAAAACTGGATAATGTTAGCTCAGGATAGGAACAACTGGAAAGAAACAGGGGAGGCGTATGTCAGAATGTGGACAGAAAATGCTGCTTAGAGAGAGAGAGAGATACCATGAATAGCAATAAGGAAATTACACTAAAAATTTATTTAATTCGTATCCTAAAAAACTTGATTGAAATGGCATGACATTGACAGCTGATAGCTCAAAATTGAAAACACCAAAACGATAACACCACGGTGTTTTCATTTATTAATACGTGGCCTGAATAGAGATCTTGTGCATTATGAATGGTATAATCACTTATAATACCATGAGTAGTCAAAGTTATGTCGACTATTTTTGCGGTGGTGTCACGAATGTCCATTGCGCTTTGGAACAATTAGGACAAGTACGCTAGCACGAGTCCTAATCCCAAGCGCAATGGACATGAGTAGTGATATCACCGCAAAAATAATCTACTTAACTTTGACTAAGAATGGTATTCGAGGGACTATTTAATGAACCAAACTACTTTTTCAAATTAGTTTTCTACTAATCTAGCAACAAACTACGCAATTTATATAGTAACAGAACACGAATATTGACTTTTTCTCATGACCTGCTCAATTGTTTGACAAACGTCACTGTATGCGGCCTGGGCATATGTGAAGTTTAGCGATTCTCCGCAGAGCGCTGTATACCCACGAGCGGGAATTTCAAATTTGCAATGTAACATCAGTTACTACGTTGACTACAATGCAAATGTTTGATTAAATTTTACGGCGTTTCTTAAAATTTTACAACAATAATATAATCCTCCCGTGTATTTTTTACTTTGATTTTCTATTGTGTTCTTTGATCAGGTTCCTGCTAGTTTTTTGTGTATTTTCTCAATTACATTATTTACGTTCACAGTATAATTTGTTGATTAATTTATTCGTTATTATTGCTTATGATTTTGTTTGGTATTGTTAAAATAGAAAACGGTACTACAACGTGCAAATATACCAATTAGGGTAGATCTTATCATGAATTTACCTCCAACTAAGTTTTACGAAAGAAATGGTTTGAAAGCTAAATTTAAATTATCGTACTGGTGCTTCAAACAACGTACCTTTTTAGCGATTTCTTTTTTCAATTTTTATTTAAATAGGTGTCCACCAACACCGGGAAAGAATTGTTAGTTATAGCTTTCAAGAAAGGTGTTTCCGAGGTACTTCTGGGCGAAGACTATAAAATCACATTGCACTTCCTTTATTACATTTTTAATTACTACATTTACAGATAGATATCTAATAAAAGAAATAACTTTTAAATTGTAATTTTAAATGTTTAAAATAAATTACACATAAACCTACAACCTTGCAATAACACACAGAATAGAATACTTCATTACTATTACCACCTGGAACATCTTCCAAATTTGTAAGAAATATGATTATCTGCATATCATGTGCTATTTTAGAGCAAATGTGTGAGCTATCCAAAAAATACCTGCCTGAAAATATGAATCCGTCTTCAACTACGAATTCTTGAAGTTCTACGCCTCTCTCAAGAAAAATATTAAAACTATAGATCTCTAAGGTACTTACAGGACACTAAATAGATTACACCATTCATATTTATACTACATTCAAAACAATGGTCCTTACCCAACTGATATTGCATTTAAAAAATCATTTCTAAACACGAATTAGTCTTGACATCCGTTGTCATTTAAATGTCATCGTGGGTATGTGACGCCAAACGGCCAAAATTAGCGTTTTCTCAGAAATGAAAACAACAATGGATTTCAAAAAAATGCCCAGGCCGTATAAAGTAACATTTGTCACACAATTTAGCAGGCCGTGCTTTTTCTAATAAAAATAGCATTTGTTAAAAATAGTCACTTGAATACCTACTAGGAAGATATATCCACTGATATTTTTTTGATTGGTCAAGAAATGTCAGAATTCTGGATTTTCATTGGTCACTTTTTGACAGATGACAGGTGACAGGTACACTCCTCAGCTACCATGCTAATATCTGTGGTAGTCGTTAACCCCTAACAAGGGGTTCTCTTCTCCTATATCGACAAGCAAGACTAACAACCTACCCGGCCTAAGGGTAAAGGGGGCTCATAGAACCAGTTTGTGGTTAAAACAGGCCACTGACCTATAATAATAATAATAATAATAATAATAATAAGCAATACTGCGTGAATGTAGCGACAAAGTGGAAGACTATGGTCCTTGTTTGAAATCAAGTGATGCCCGCAGAATTCAAGTAAGTACTGCAAAACTAATGTTTAAGATTAATTTTCGGGATTCGAAAGGAGCAACATAGTTGCTTGTTTCACCAAATTATCATAAACAGAAGCCCTGCATATCTGTATAATAGAATAAGTAAATCTGCGTTATACAGGCTTTCTTACACCCCCATTACACAAACTTGAATTATTTAAACGCGCCTTTAAGTATCAATTAGCAAACCTCTATGACGAATTACTTTATATCTACAATAACCTGTCCCTTCACAGTGTTTAAGAGCAATTGAAATAAATATTTCTTGATGGGAGCATCACCATAAATCTTAATAAACCTAAAAAAACTATTACGTCTATAAAATTTCGCGGTATACTTACGTTATTTGAATCACTTCAGCCATAATCGTGTACTATGATTAATGTGTTTAAGAGTTAGGTGGCAGAGGAGGCAGTAGTTATGCCATTGACTGAACCTCGCCCTGATTTATTTATTACGTAATTCTGTATAAAAAATCTGGCGTGATACACTCACACAACTTTCTTTTACAGTGATCTTATAATTAGGGAAAAATTAGATTTTTTATTTTTCAGCATTTGTCAAAAATTTTAAAGAATTGCAAATGATACAAAAACCGTACAAAATAGAGCATTAGATCAAGAGACAAATTTTCTTTAGAATTCTAAGCTAAATTCAAAAATGTAATAATATACCGGGTGTCGTACTTATAATAGGAGTTAATACAAAAATAGGAAAAAAAACAAAAGAAACCCATTTTAGAGGTATTCAACTGGAAAATCACTTATCTCACGTCAATACACATTAAAAATGTAATAAAAATAGTAAGTTTGAAAGTAATCGTTATAGCCGTTTTTGAAAAAATCGAAAAAAACTGAAAAATCGCAAGAGTAAACACCTACTTCCGGTTATGCAATTTTCTTCAAAAGCTTGCTGTCGCATCTACATAGTACACAAAAATTATATATGAAGTTTCAACGCCATACCTCTTTTCGTTTTTGAGATATTCTGTTCACAGGCACACAGACAGACAGACAGACCAATGAAAAAAAATTGTTTTTTGGGATCAGGGGACTCTAAAACGTGAAGATCTTTTAAAAGCTCAATTTCGAATTTTTGAGGTGAATCCAATACTTCCTTTATTGTAAAAGGAAGTAATAATGAGAGATGTTTTTTTGGGGCCTGGACACAACCCCCACTGTCCATAACGCCCACCATGTCCATAACCTCCACCGTGTCCATAACCCCCACCGACGATTTGGGCCATAACCTCCACCGTGTCCATAACCCCCACCGTCGGGTTTGTTCGTAATTTAAACTGTGCCCATAACCCCCACCGTCGGTTTGGTCCATAACCTCCACCGTGTCCATAACGCCCACCGACGATTTGGTCCATAACCTCCACCGTGTCCATAACCCCCACCGACGATTTGGGCCATAACCTCCACCGTGCCCATAACCCCCACCGTCGGATGTGTTCGTAATGTCAACTGTGTCCATAACCCCCACCGACGATTTGGGCCATAACGCCCACCGTGCCCATAACCTCCACCGTCCATAACCCCCACCTCGTCCATAACCTCCACCGTCGGCTTTGTTCGTAAGTTTTCAGAGTTTAAAAATGAACTTGAAACATTGCTAGACGGATCGGCAAAATGCCAAGGGCATATAAAATTAACGAAACCGTTCGTTTGGACTTTCCTATTTTGTAAAGACGAACGCTATCTAATACAGTGACCGCCAAAAAGTAAGTCATATACGGGAAAATTATTTATTATTGGTTTCTGAAAAAATTTCATTCTTGATAAAAGTTTGTGCATCTTCTGGAAGTCGTTTTACGATTGTTCTATTTGTCAAATGACTTAGGGTGTGGCGCGAAATTTAAATAGTCTGAAAAAAAAATCCTACTGATGGATAAGATGAGAACTGTGCCGCCACTGGCGTATGTCGTACTGCTATTATGTTAGGGATCGAACTGGAACATTTATCAAAGCTTTTTTGTGAAGAAAACCAGTTTATTTACATACTTTACATATTTATTTATTTTTAATTTCTTGGCATAAAAGAGAACACAGACCAAGTCTTAAATTTGTCGGCCAAAACAATAAAGTCCGCCAGAAATATATAATTATCTAAAAATTAAGAGAGTAAAAATAAACAATAATAATTACTTAGTACAAGTGTTTGAGATGAATTGCATCCGGTAACTAGCTACACAGTCAGAAAAGGAAGAATATAGCTACAGGTTACATTATTATTAATTAAAGGTAATTAACTACTACCTAAAACTAAAAAAATATATTATATATATAACACACAAAATTTACAGAACATTAAAGTATAAATTAAAGGTATACCTTAAATGGTTCTGTAATTACGTAAGTCCGACAGATCGAACACCTCGAATCTACTGTAGCAGGATTATTAACATTATTATTAACTAAATGTAATTAATTACTACCTAAATGTAAAAACATATATATAATATACAAAATTTACAGAATAATTCAAATTTACGTAAGTCTGACAGACGTAAAATCTAAATCTAAAAATATACATATTACATAATATATACAAAATTTACAGAACCATTATAGATATTAACGATACAAGTTTGATTATGAGCATCTTAACGAAACGAGTTTGATTGCCAAAACGAGGCGGTGAGCCGAGTTTTGCGGCAATCAAACGAGTTTCGTTGTGTGCCATAAGCAAACGTATATTGTTCAATATTTTATCTTCATTAATAAACTCTGGTTCAATGTATAAAAAGAGTGCGGTAATATTCATTACCGCACTGAGTGCGGTAATATCTATCCATTACCGCACTGAGTGCGGTAATATCCATTACCGCACTGAGTGCGGTAATGAAGCTCTTAACGATACTAAAATTAATTTGGTTAAGAGGCTATAACAACACAGATGAAGATAAAAATTTGAATTAACCCTGCAGTGGTCGCGCCAAGTCTCACAAACCCGATAAATACGTTATTGAGTGGAAATTTGTTAAAGGGGGTGTAAGAGTGTTTGTTGTGCGTTTTGGTACCTTTTAATTTTTAGACTTGGTTGCCTCCCGATAACCGGCATAAGCACAGTTGTTAGTGTTCTTGAGTTATTTGGAAAAAAGTCTGTGCGACTTGGCGTGACATTTACGTTTGTGAAATTGTTTTGCGTTCTTGATTTTTTTTACATTAAATGTAGCTGCAATGAACTCACAAATAATGTATGTTGCAAACAACATCGACGTTAGTATACTAAGGCGTCAATGTATACAAAAATTAGCTTCGATTCTAACAAATGACCAATTACATCGGCGATAACTACTCAATAGTTTTTCCTCGGAAATCCATCTAAGAAGAGAAGAAGTAGCTGGAACCTCTTCAGACCATCTAGTAAATGACCCTAATAACCCCACAATTAAAAAACGAGCTTTTATTTGAAATCGGCAGTGAAGTACGCCGAAATCGTCATTAAAATACGAAAAATCGGCAGTGAAGTAATCCATTGTTTTACGACTTTTTTGTAGGTGGCGAGGCGACAGATAATCGTCACTCGACCGAACATAACCTACAAAAGTTGGTTAAAATGTTGTAATTTCACGATTTGTCGATTTCAAATAAAACATAGTGTACACCTCGGCACTGAAGTTCCTTTTTATCCCGCATGTGGTTTATTTGCTTTGGCCCTACGGGCCTCGGCAACTAAATCCACATTCGTGACAAAAAGCTATACTTCAGTGCATTGGTATACAAACTACTATTTTCCAAAAAAATAGCAAAAAAAATTTGTTTTGTAAAAATAAATTGTGTTTATCGCATGCAGAGCTTTTGTGCACTACTTGTGCATTCTTGAACCAAAATGACGAAAATTAATTGTTTTGTTCTACCTCTTAGCATTAAAAACATTGTTCTGTCCATAAATGTATATAGAAAATTAAAATCTTGAAATTCATCAGAGGCTGTGTTTACTATTATGAAGTTAGCATGATCTACAAAAACCTTTAAAACTGAAACTGAAATATAACTGAAAATCTTGGTAATAGTAAATAAACATCTCATATTAAAACTTATTGTCATATAAATGGTTCTTAATTTTTTGGTTTGAGAGCCTTGGTGCGACCAGCCGTGTCATGAAATTGGGCGAGACCACTGCAGGGTTAAAGGTAAACCCTAAGTGGTTCTGTGATTATGTAGGTCCGACAGATCGGGCACCTTGAATCCACTGTAGCAGGATTGTATGACTGCGTTGTGCAATACCCGCACAGTAGATGGCCGCAATTCGACAAAACATAATTGCGCCTCCGACTGCTACATATGACACAAGCGTCGCTTGGGGGCAGGTTCTCGTCTGCTTCTGAAAATGTAAGTGTTGTCATTAGATTTTAAAAACATTCTGAATATATTTCTGTAATAGAGTACTTACCGTCATCGTATCCGATGCCCCTGAATGGATTTTCCGGCTGAACTTCGTCGGTTTGAAAAGCTTCCACTGAAATAATCATCACTTTAATTTTAATTAAAAAAATTTTAGGTGTGCCTGTTCTAAAATGGAACGTATTACAGTTAGTAAAAACTGGTGTTACAATATTTAGTGCTCCTGTAGGTGTTCTCAAAACCGCTTTAAAAAATTGTGATTCCAAAATAAACAAAAAACGTCCGTGGAATGAGAGTCCGATTAGTATACAGGGTGTATAATATAAACTAGATCAATATGGATGAAGTTTAAATTTTAATTCGTTTCTCAGGCAGTGAAATTTGGCATACGGGTTTATTTATTTATGTCGTGCTCAGCCAACAGCCGTTAGGCCAGTTATAGGCGTCGCTGTACATCTTCCAACCACACTAACGACTGTCATGATGTTATTATGACATCCGGGACCAACTATTTCCGTGGCAACCGTACCACGAGGCGCCGAGCGAAGCAGCCGTGGAACTCCCATCCAAGTTCTGACCAGAAAGAGCGTTGCTTAACTCTACTGATCGAACGTGGACGCTTGTTCAAGCTACACCACCCGGGACCTAATACACCACCCGGGACCTTAGTTGTAGTAGTAAGTGCTACGGTCGAACAGCCTCCGTACAAAATTATTTAAACCAGGGTGTCACAAACAGGGGGGGGGGGCTGGTTTATTTCCCTTGTAGATTTTTATAATATTCAATTGTTTTACCAGTTTGACTCCATAATATCATTCTGCGATAAAGAATGCATACGGTGGTGGGTGTTCTTGATTTTTTCTGTATGGCTAGCTATTTTACAGAAAAAATCGATTAAAATAATTTTCTACGTCAAAATTATCTCAAACACATTTATTAACTTTCGGTTCACAAAACTGAAGGATAATTGATAACAACTAAGGGCTAACTAATTGCTAACTAATTGCAAAACGTAATATTGCAATTAGTTAGCCCTTAGTTGTTATCAATTATCCTTCAGTTTTGTGAACCGAAAGTTAATAAATGTGTTTGAGATAATTTTGACGTAGAAAATTATTTTAATCGATTTTTTCTGTAAAATAGCTAGCCATACAGAAAAAATCAAGAACACCCACCACCGTATGCATTCTTTATCGCAGAATGATATTATGGAGTCAAACTGGTAAAACAATTGAATATTATAAAAATCTACAAGGGAAATAAACCAGCCCCCCCCCCCTGTTTGTGACACCCTGGTTTAAATAATTTTGTACGGAGGCTGTTCGACCGTAGCACTTACTACTACAACTAAGGTCCCGGGTGGTGTATTAGGTCCCGGGTGGTGTAGCTTGAACAAGCGTCCACGTTCGATCAGTAGAGTTAAGCAACGCTCTTTCTGGTCAGAACTTGGATGGGAGTTCCACGGCTGCTTCGCTCGGCGCCTCGTGGTACGGTTGCCACGGAAATAGTTGGTCCCGGATGTCATAATAACATCATGACAGTCGTTAGTGTGGTTGGAAGATGTACAGCGACGCCTATAACTGGCCTAACGGCTGTTGGCTGAGCACGACATAAATAAATAAACCCGTATGCCAAATTTCACTGCCTGAGAAACGAATTAAAATTTAAACTTCATCCATATTGATCTAGTTTATATTATACACCCTGTATACTAATCGGACTCTCATTCCACGGACGTTTTTTGTTTATTTTGGAATCACAATTTTTTAAAGCGGTTTTGAGAACACCTACAGGAGCACTAAATATTGTAACACCAGTTTTTACTAACTGTAATACGTTCCATTTTAGAACAGGCACACCTAAAATTTTTTTAATTAAAATTAAAGTGATGATTATTTCAGTGGAAGCTTTTCAAACCGACGAAGTTCAGCCGGAAAATCCATTCAGGGGCATCGGATACGATGACGGTAAGTACTCTATTACAGAAATATATTCAGAATGTTTTTAAAATCTAATGACAACACTTACATTTTCAGAAGCAGACGAGAACCTGCCCCCAAGCGACGCTTGTGTCATATGTAGCAGTCGGAGGCGCAATTATGTTTTGTCGAATTGCGGCCATCTACTGTGCGGGTATTGCACAACGCAGTCATACAATCCTGCTACAGTGGATTCAAGGTGCCCGATCTGTCGGACCTACATAATCACAGAACCACTTAGGGTTTACCTTTAACCCTGCAGTGGTCTCGCCCAATTTCATGACACGGCTGGTCGCACCAAGGCTCTCAAACCAAAAAATTAAGAACCATTTATATGACAATAAGTTTTAATATGAGATGTTTATTTACTATTACCAAGATTTTCAGTTATATTTCAGTTTCAGTTTTAAAGGTTTTTGTAGATCATGCTAACTTCATAATAGTAAACACAGCCTCTGATGAATTTCAAGATTTTAATTTTCTATATACATTTATGGACAGAACAATGTTTTTAATGCTAAGAGGTAGAACAAAACAATTAATTTTCGTCATTTTGGTTCAAGAATGCACAAGTAGTGCACAAAAGCTCTGCATGCGATAAACACAATTTATTTTTACAAAACAAATTTTTTTTGCTATTTTTTTGGAAAATAGTAGTTTGTATACCAATGCACTGAAGTATAGCTTTTTGTCACGAATGTGGATTTAGTTGCCGAGGCCCGTAGGGCCAAAGCA